>CM076571.1:332594684-333327577 GCA_034641835.2 Pinus albicaulis
GAAGTTTATATGTCTACTCTTACATTTTATTCACCAATTAAGAAATTAAAAGAAAAATGAAATATTCCTATTAGCTTGGGATAAGTAGGAATATTACAGTCCTCCCCTCCAAAAATGTTTCTTTTCCTCAAGCAACTGCAAGGTTAGACTGAAATGGATTGGGAAAGCATCTTTTCCCAAGCAATCATCCATACAAAATGAGTCACCTCCCAACATGGTAACTCCATAAAATTCTCCTCCACCTTAGGTTCCTGCAAAGAAGGTGGGCTGAAGAACTGAACATAGTAGAAAAAATTTCCTACCCCATGCTTTCCTCCTCTCCACCTAAGATAAGTGTAGATTTCTTGTTGATCTTGGGCTGCAATGATATTGCCCTCTAGTGGCAACATGAAGATTAGATCTGTAAAGATCCTTCCTCCAACGTTGTAAAACCAGTTGGCCCAAAACATTCTACATGTGATGGATAGGAGAGCATCATCATATGGCATCCCATCACACATTTGTCCCACCTCCAAGAGAAACAAATATTTGTCTATGGTGGCCATAACTCCTCCCATGTTCCCATTAGAACATGTACTGCAGAAAATGTGGGAATCTCCTTCCCAAAAGGACACATTAAAACCATGTTCCCCACTCAACATCATGTCTCCCATCAAGATAAAAACAACACCAGAAAGTGGGATCATGATTGGCATCAAAAAAGGGGAATTATTGATGGTTTCATAAGGTGTTGGAAGGTACCAATAGTTTCCCAAGTGGTGACAGTGCAGTTTTTCAAACTGCTGCTTCAGAAAAATACATGGCAAATTGTTTCTTGATACATGGTTAATCATATGAATCAACTGAACATACATGTAATGACAAAACATCTGCCCAAAGCCACATAATAGATGGTTGTCTCCATCATATAGTTTTTCCCAACATTGGTCATGGATAAAAATCAAGAGTTCGCTTACTTTTGGAGCAATGCACTGCCAAGAGATGGTAAGAGCATGAAAATATGGTGTTGCACAAACAAATATCTTACCATATGTTGGAAGTAAAAAGACACATAGATCCATGAATGGATCATCCATAGTAGTTTAGCACACTTTGATGAAGAGAAATGAGCCAAGTGCTGCCTGCAAACCCTCTCCCTCATGCTTGGAAATCCAATACAAGAAGAATACATCATAGTAATGGATGTCCTCATCTACTACCTCATCTTCCTTACCTCCTCCTTTCCCATCAAGTGCATCAAGTGTGAAATGATCCTGGGGATACTCCATCAATAAACCCTAGCTCCAAAGTGGAAACGTTGTTGGCCTATGCAAATAGACTCCCTCCAACTCATGGCTCCAATATTTGACATGTAGAATTGCAAAGGCATCTCCCATAATGTTGTTGCACATAAGAAGTCTCTCCCATGGGGAAAGTACCTCTTGAATGTCTAAGGCCAAGGAGTGTTGGGTATGTGTTATATTCTTTCCATGACTAGCCCCACGCGTTTTACGTTGCGCTGGGTGCAACAGGGGGGGTCATAAGGGGGGAGGCATCCCCCACTATTGGGGTCCGGGGCAGCGCCCTGACGAAAATTGCTTTGGTGTGCAGACCCACCCATGTTTTGTGCATGAGTTTGCACATGGTTTTTGGGTACGATGGTTTTCGGCCCCTGGTATTTTGTAGATCCAGTCAAGGGAACTATGGTTATGTTCTAATCTAGGGTTAATGGATTGAGGTTTATGTATGCTTCGGTATGTATATATATGTGTTGTAACAATAAAAGGAATATAATGAAAAATCAACCCGGTCGTCCCAATTTGGGATCCAGGGGAAAATCTCTGTGTTTATCTGTTTTATGTTTTATGCTCTCGCTATTGTTTATTTTCTGTTATAAGATTCGTGTGTAGATAATTTTTGTTCAGGGTTAAAACATACATTTGGTATCAGAGCCAGGTTTCGGCTTCAAGGGGATGCCTTTGCTGCTGAAATTTTTTTGCTCGGGCCTGAGGTAGACCCTGTTCAATGGGAGATCTGCAGGATCGATTCTTGCGATGAAAGAAAATGGCGAGCGGCGGAAAGATAGATATCGGGAAATTTAATGGTTAGAGTTTTGAGTTGTGGAAGCTCAATGTTTGGTCAATTTAGTGTGTCCTAAATTGCTACATTAATTTTTCAATCCGGGATTCGTAAGCTGATGAAGTGTGGCACACTATATGTGCAATATAACCTATCTCTTACTTTTTGTCGTTTTTGGTTTTTTTTCTATATTTATCTTGGGGGTTTTTATCTTGGTTGGTTTCCTAATGTGAGATGGAAATTCTAAAAGACAAGTATGGATATAAATGTTCAAGGCAATGATGTCCTTTATAATGATTTCCCAAACTTCAAACTTCAAAAGGGTTTTAAAACATGAAATGACAAAATTAATTCTTAAAAGAAAATGAAAATGTGCCACTATACTAATCAAACAAACAATGAACTATTGATCATGAAACTCATTACCCTTGCTGTTGTCTAAATACAAAAGAAACTGTACTCAAAGAAATCCAAGAATTGCAAACAAAGTAAAGCTAAAATCAAATTACATCAACTCATATTCTGACCCCTCACCATTATTCTCGCTATGGCTTTCGAAGGTAATCATAAACAACTTGAGCAATCTGATATCTAATTTGAAAAAAAAAAAAAAAAACTAATATCAAATTACACACTCATACTTCAATCCCTCACCATTAGTCTCGTTATGGCTTTCGGAGGTAACTAATAATGACATAAGCAATTTAATATCTAACTTGCAGAAAAATAAACTAATATCAAATTACACACTCATACTTCAATCCCTCACCATTAGTCTCGCTATGGCTTTCGGAGGTAACTGATAATGACATGAGAAATTTAATATCTAACTTGCAAAAAAATAAACTAATATCAAACTACACACTCATACTTCAATCCCTCACCATTAGTCTCGCTATGGTTTTCGGAGGTAACTGATAATGACATGAGTAATTTAATATCTAATCTAACTAATAAAGAAAATGTACAAAACTGAAATAAATAAAACAGTGCTGGAATTAGAAGCTAAGAAAAATAAATTAGCAGAAGGACAAGACTGATTCCATGTCATTAGTCATTGTAAAACTATGTGCAAATGCCCGGGCTGCCTATTGTAATCTGGAACAAAGACACTGATCAGTTAACAACAGTATAAAGCATGAAAAACTATGGACAGAAATAAAATGTTAATACCATAAGAGATGTGATATGTACACGTGAATAACTATGGCATAATGAACGTAAGGAAATAAAGCATGAAACTATACAGCAATAAAAAAAACCTCAGCGTGTACGCTTGGGTTTAAATGCTCTTTTATGATTAATATGCAATGATGTTGATGACTTAGGAGGTCTAGATAAATGGAAAAAGTCTAAAAAGATGTATAGGAAAGATGCCAGTTTGGGACTCAACATACCCCCACTGTGAAGGTGTTGCATGTCCCCATGCAGCCAAAATTTTGATCATCCTCCTTCAATTCATATGCTTTGATACCTCTGCCAGTACATCCAGTCCTCTTCTCCTCTTTCTTGGTGCTGCTAACATCCTGGGCTTCTTCATCAAGCATCTGAATTTGAGATTAATCGGTGCTCTACTTATCTTCTGGCGTTTCTTCTTCAATTTCATGTTCTTTTTGTGCCACAGTCCCAGATGTAGCATAGTGTTGTCATGAATGATCTTGTCCAATCTTTTTTGCTCCTTTAATGCTTCATTTTCATTTTTAATATGTCTATTTAAAACCTCCAACTCAAATACTTCTTGTTTCAACGATTGGACTAGAGCTTCTTGTGATGTATGAGGCTGAGTGGATGAAGTGCTGGGACCCATGGCTGTTCTTTCTAATGATTCTATGTAATCATACACCTCTTGCTGCTTTGGATCTATCTCGGGTGTCGTTTTCATTGGGCTGTCCACAAAATGCTGTGGAGGAGAATTGACTTCAAAATCTGGCCGAAAAGGACTCATGTCAACATCTTGAGGACTAGTTTCAACAGTTGGCTAAGAATGAGGTGGACTATGTTCAATGTTTAGCTGAGAATGAGATGGACTATGGACCAGCTGGATTTTTTTCAGGTGTTACTTCTCCCAAATCAATAAAATGGGGTCCTTTTTTCTGTGTTTTCCTCCACTTTCCTTTAAGCCTGCTGCTTCTTTTTACATACTGTGGACTACTGTCTTTTTTCTTCTGTTTTTCTTTTCATTTCTTTTTGGTCATAGATGACTGTTCCTGAAGGTGAACTAGTCTCTCAGATAACACTTGATGGTCTTCTTCTGAGGAAGGGGTTTGATGCACAGCCTCAATGCTTCTTTTCTCTTTTGATTTTGTTGGCTTTTTACCCTCAGTCTTTTCCTTCCTTCTTTTAGACAGTCTTTCCTCTCTACTAGTTCTTTCAACTGTGTTAGTAGGAGTGCTTTGAGTTTTATCATCTGTTTTCTTTCTTCTACATCTTTTTGATGTACTGCCTTCAGGGGTTTCTTGGGGTTCTTCAAAGAAATTTCTAACTAAAAATTGCTCCCAAGTGTCCTTTTTCTCTTTTAATTGCTTTTATATCAAGATTTTCATGAGACCATGGTTATACAAATGTGGTTCTACGTCCCCCAAATGCTTTTGGACGGTTACAGACATATTTTTCAAATTTTTTAGTAAAAAGTATGGCAGATTGAGGGACTGGTTGTCTAGGAAGTTCATCAACAGTCGGGTATGATACATGTACATTGATCCAAAACGGCCCTCACAGGTGATAAACTTTTGAATAACCAACAGTAAACTGGCCCACTCCTCTTTTAAAGCATGAACAGGAATTCCCTTTTTGAAAATGGTGACATCCATACCTGGGTTACGTAGGATCACTCTCCAGGCTTCCTCGCCAATGCTCTTGTTCTTGAACCAGCGTTCACCTTCTTGGGGAAGTTCTGTAGCTGCTGCTATGGATGCCTCAGTCACTGTAAATTTGAGGTCCCCAATTTCTACCTCCAGACCGTTGAAAGACCTCACAAAATTTTTTGTTACCTCCTTATTGTAGCCTTTAAACTTTTGAATAAACCGAAGCCATTTTGCCTTTTTCAATATGTCTTTGAATTGTGGGTATCCTTCCATAAATTTGGGTCCTTCTGGTTCTGTTCTCAAAAACTGACCCATCCTTCCTTCTGTACTTTAGAACTCGTCTGTGTGAAGAGGGTTTAACGGAGGTAAGACGGAAAAAATGATCAGGGTTTATGAAGGAGACCAGTGACTGTAAGCGGATATCAAAGAATAGGTACACGGAATGAAGCAGAACAGAGAACAAAATGGGGTGAAGGCTTATGTGAGCATGATGGAAATGCAGCCGTGAGATCAATAGAACAGTAGGGGGAGTAAAACGCATCCGGCAATATTTAAAATTGGGTGGCTGCAGAGTAGATGCAAGCACGTTTATGCAACGGCTACGGATTTTATGCAGCTGAGAGAAGCCGTAGTCAAATCAACTACGTTCCATAATTACAGGTGGAGTATCAAAGTATAGCCGAACATTAGTGAAGACCGGAGGCTTGATTATGAGGTCGTTTAAAAATGAATGCAAGGATTGTGGGGAATCGTATAGAGATCGTGTGATGGTTACGGAGTTATCAACGCAATCATTGCATATAATGGAGCTATGGTTTATAACTATGTAAAAATGTGCTTGAATGCCATTTGAAATAAATTTCTACTCATACCTTGGAATTCTTGCCATTTTTCATTGGTCTTCAATCAGTTGCTCCTCATTGATGCTTTTGAATGCCTCATGTCTTCATAATATGTCTTCATACCTGCATTTGATTTCATGATTGTTGAACTAACATCTGACTGTAAATTTTTGAAAAACAGAGTGGTAGCTGCAGAAACTACTTCTGGCTGCGGAAACTGGTGTCAGCTGTGGAAACTGACACAGCAATTATTTGGTTGAATGGAGATGGATAAATGATAACTGACTGAATGAAAATGGTCATGAAAGAAAATTTTATTGGTGAAATGAAATGAAATAGATGAAATGAAGTGAAATGAAATGAAGTGGAGTGGAATGAAGTGGAATGAAGTGGAATGAAATGGAATGAAGTGAAATGAAATGGAGTGGGTTGTCATAAAACTTGTGAAATGAGAGAGAGAGAATTGTTTTGGAAAATATAGGGTGTCAGGTGTTCCTGATTTTCACCCTACATTTTCTGTATAAGACTGTCAATCAGTGATTGGTTTTCAGGCTTATAATATCTTCTTCTTCTTCTTTTTTTTACTTGAAACTGAAAAGAACAAAGACTAGGCTGGTGGAGAAGAAGGATTCTTCTTCACCAGCCTTATTGCAAAATTATCTTGAAACATTTTGACAAATTCCTCTTTTGAGAGTGGCTTATGATAGATCTTTAATCTTTGGCCATTCACAATTAGAGGAGTTTGAGATTCATCAATGGTCTTGATTCTTACCGCTCCATTGCTAAAGATCTTGTCAATCTCATATGGCCCAAGCCAATGAATCTGAAATTTTCCTTTAAAATATTTAAACTTTGAATCAAATAGAAATGCCCAATCTCCTTCTTGAAACTTCTTCTCTTTGATGTATTTTTCATGCCATTTAGCTCTTTGATATTGAACTAGATCAGTTCTTAGAATTGCCTCTTGTCTGATCTCATCTAGCTCATTCAGCTGCTCCATTCTATGCTTTTGGGCTTCTGATAAGTCCATCCCCAACTGAACTGCTATCTTGAAGGTCTTGACTTGGAACTCAATAGGGAGCAAGACTTCTTTCCCATAAACAAGTTCATAGGGAGAATGTCCTGTTGTATTTCTCCATGTAGTTCTGTAGGCCCACAAGGCTTCAGGAAGCCTTTCTGCCCAATCTCTTCTATGTAGATGAACAGTTTTGGTGATGATACTTTCAAGAACTTTGTTTGTGGACTCCACTTGACCATTTGCTTGTGGATGGTAAGGAGTATATCTTCTGTGCTTGATTTTGTATTCTTCCATCAACTTCTCCACCAAATTTGATGTGAATTGGCTCCCCTGATCTGTCACAATTTCTCTTGGAACACCAAAGCGAGTAAAAATATCCTCATAAAGAAAATGAACAACTGAATTTTCAGTAGCAGATAATAATGCTTTGGCTTCTACCCATTTAGTAACATAATCAGTACAAACCAATATATACTTCTTTTGATTAGATGGTGGATTAATAGGTCCAATGAAATCTAAAGCCCATTTTTCAAAGGTTTCGATGAGTACCTGTGGTTGCAATGGCATTTCATTTGAAAGGGTAGGTTTCCCTACTCTTTGGCAGCTGTCACACCTTTTGACATATTGTTTTGCATATTTAAAGAGGGAAGGCCAATAATATCCTAAAGAGAGGATTTTATAGGCCGTCCTTTTGTCTGCAAAGTGTCCGCCGCATGGTTCATCATGACATGCCTTAAGAATATCAGGCATTTCATCTTCCCTGACACATCTTCTGATCACAAGATCTGGCCCTGTTTTAAACAATTCGTTAGAAATCCATGAATATTTTGAACTCTCCTGAATAATCTTTCTTTTTTCACTTGGAAACAAATGTGAAGGCAGTTTCCCTGTAACCAAATAGTTAGCAATATCTGCATACCAAGGAGTCTTAATAGTTACTGCAAACAAGTATTCATCAGGAAACTTATCCTCTACAAGAGAATCTTCTTTAGTATTCTAAATCCTAGACAAGAAATCAGCTACTGTATTTTGTTTCCCTGGTCTATCCAACACAGTAATATTGAATTATTGCAAAAGTAAGAGCCATCTTGTCACTCTACCATTAGTAACAGGTTTGTTCATTAAATATCTAATTGCAGAATGGTCAGTATGAATAAAAGTTTCATAGCCTATTATATAATGTCTAAACTTATTGATTGCATGAACAACGGCTAAAAACTCTTTTTCAGTCACAGTATAGTTCAACTCTGTGGGAGTCAAATTTTTACTGGTATAATAAATGGCATAAGGAACTAAATCTTTTTGACCCAACACAGCTCCTAGAGCTGTATCTGAAGCATCCGTAGAAATATGAAAAGGGAGTTTCCAATTTGGTCCTCTCAAGATAGGTGCTTCGGATATTCTTGTTTTCAAAGTTTCAAAAGCTGATTGACAATCAGGATCCCATTTAAATTCACAGTCTTTTGTAAGCAATTTGAAGAGTGGAGATGCTATTTTAGTGAAGTTTTCTATAAATCTTCTATAGTAACCAGTAAATCCTAGAAAACTTCTAACATCTCTTTGAAAATTTGGAATAGGCAACTTGGAGATGACTTCAACTTTTAATCTATCAACCTTAATCCCATCTCCTGAAATATGATGTCCTAAAACAATCCCTTCAGTAAACATCATAAAGCATTTTTCATGGCTTAATGAAAGGTTTGTTTCTTTACATCTTATGAGAACTTTTTTCAAATTTTCTAATGCCTCTTCAAATGAATTACCATAAACTGTAAAATCATCCATATAAACCTCTACACAATCATGGATTAGATCAGAAAAAATTCCTAGTACTGCTCTTTGGAATGTTGCAGGTGCATTACATAACCCAAAAGGAAGTACTCGATAGGAAAAAGTTCCCCATGGACAAGTAAATGTGGTCTTATCTTGATCTTCAGGTGCTACCTGAATTTGATTATAGCCACTAAAACCATCCAAAAATGAAAAGTACTTTTTACCTGCTAATGTATCTAATACCTGATCGATAAAAGGAAAAGAAAAGTGATCCTTCAAAGTTGCTTTGTTCAATTCCCTGTAATCAATGCATACCCTCCATTTACCATTCTTTTTAGGTACTATAACCAAAGGAGAAACCCATCGGCTATCTGAAATTGGATAAATGAAGTTTACATTGAGTAGTTTTGGAGCTCTTCTTTCACTATCTCCCTAAGATTTGGATTCATCCTTCTTTGAGGTTGTCTGATTGGTCTACTGTTTTCCTCAATATAGATATGATGGATGCAAGTCTTGGGATCAATACCTTTCATGTCAGTATACTCCCATGCAAATGCAGTAGAATGTTTTTGCAAGATTTTGATTAGTTCTTTTTGTTGTGACTTTTCCAAATGTTTGTTGATATTCAATGTTTTTCTTGGAAAAATCTCAATGGTAGAACTACCAAACTCTTCCATAGAGTAAAGAGACATTTGTCTTGATGATAAATATTCTATGTCAGATTCCATCTGAAATTGTGTGGGGTCATACTCTGAAGATGTCTCAAAATTTTCTAATGTGTTCAGAATTTGACTATCCTCACTGATTTCAGAAATGGTAAAGACAGGTTGTATAGTGTCCTCATCATCGACCCATTCATTGTCTCCTACTTCTGTGATTGCTTTTGCTGGAGGATACAAATTGAATCTCTTTGTCGAATTACCATTAGAAATGTACATATCCCCAGATCTACAACTAATGAAAGCATCAGCTGTGGCTAGCCAAGGTCTTCCTAAGATAAGTGGGTGCCCTCCTAGATTACTCTTGGGAGTCAAAATCATGAAATCTACTGGATATTCCCAAGAATCTAAGGAGACTGAAATATCTTCTAATACACCATCTGGTTTGATAACTGATCGATCTGCAAGTTGCAGTAAAGTAGGTGTAAAAAGAAGATTAGGAAGTTTTAGCTGTTCCATAGTCTGTCTACTCATAATGTCGATAGCAGCCCCTAAGTCAATCAATGTGTTTGGAATTTCTATCCCATTTATATGTGTCTTGACAATTGGACTACCTGGATCTACATACTTTTGCATGGTAATTTTTCCCATCATGATATCTGCAATTTTTCCTACTAGGTGGATTCTTCTTGTATCTCTTAGTTTCCTTCCTGGTCTTTTGAGACTCAACTCCTTTATTGTTTTTGCTAGAATAGGAATCTCTCTAATGGCTTGTAGCAAGGGAATCTTGATACAAACATTCTTCAATTCATCTAGAAAATCATAGTTAGGCAACAAGATTTGTTTTTCCACCCCCTTGTCAATTTGTAGTCTTTCAGGAAAAGGAGGTGTAGATAAAGATGCAGGTTGCTCAACTATAGGAGTTGTGGAGGTTAACTTTTCTTTTTCTTTTTGAATGTTTGAATTTTGAAGAGATTCTTCCTCAGAACCCTTATTGACTTGAAGAGAATCCTCCTCAGAGGTATCTTGCTCTTGAATATCTATAGAAGGTTTTTCTAAAACTCTACCAGATCTGAGTTGTACATCATTGAGAGGAACAATCATATAGGTAGGAAATTTTTGTCCTTCTATCATGTAAGTATTCTGAGGATTTTTATTGTTAGGATTTGGCAATGGCTGAGCTGGAAGTTGATTTGTCGTTTGTTGGAATGGAAGCATGAGTTGAGGATTTGAATTTTGTTGAGAAGGTTGTTGTTGTGGAAATGGAAATGGAAGTTGTATATTTGGGTTTGGAAGTTGTGGAGTTTGTTTATTTTGAAAAGATGGAGGATATTGATAAAATTGAGCAAATCTCCCATAAGGATTTTGCATACCTTGTACCCATGACTGATATGAATTTTGAGGTTGGGGCCAAGGTTGTTGCCAAGGATTCCAATTTGGTGGGGATTGAAATTTAAAGTTGTTAAACCCCCTTGAGTTTGTTGTCATGCAAAAGTCTTTTAACAAAAATGAAGACTCTACGTTGGATCTTCATGAAAAGCGACTTTGGTCAATTGAAGGGGGGGAAAATCATGGTCTGCGTTTGAAAAAATCATACATGTTTCTACAACTTTTACATCCAAGGGACATTCCCTTAAAGCATGTTTCTTCCTACATTTTGGACAAAAGATGGCTAAAGCATCTGTTTCTGCTTTCTGCTTGTTTTGGATTTTAAGGTTGTCTAGTTGTTCACTAAGGCTCCCTAAGATATCAGTTTTGAACTCATCAAGCATATTACCAATCTCTGCCCTACTCTAACTCTGGGTTGATTGCTACTGATAAGAAGGATTTCTAGGCCTTACTATAACATATCTTTTGTGTGAGAGATGGACACATAGTTTTGTTATGTCACGAAGTGGAAGTTGAGAAATGTCTCCTTTTCCCATCATGTTTAAAATATCTATCCATTCATCTCTGATGGCTTTTAATATAAGGGCTTTCAAATTTTCCTCATCTAAGTTGCTCATCTTTGCTCTTTTTAAGTTGTATTGAAATCTTTCATGTAAATCCTCCAAATTTTCATCTTCTTTTTGCACCATTTTGAATACCTCATCCTTGTGATTGGTGGGCATGCAATAGTCCAGGTATCTATCCAAAAATGTTTGTTTCATATCATTCCAAGTCCTAATAGATTGGGTAACTAATCCCATGAACCATTTCAAAGCGGCTCCCTTCAATGTTGAAGGAACCAGTTTGAGTTTTTGAGAGTCTTCCATATAGTCATAGGTTCGGCACACAACTTCAAACTCAAACATAAATGTTTCAGGATCCTCACTTCGCAAGCCATAAAAGTTGGGGAGGACAGATGGTGAGATTTTTTTCATCATTGTATGAGTTTCCTCATCAACTATGGGGAATCCAAATGAGTTGTCTCCTTCCCTATTACCTCCACCATTGTTGCCTCCATTATTTCCTCCTCCTCTACCTCTACCTCTACCTCTAAATCCATCTACTACTTCCTCTTCCATGATAGTTTCCTCAGAGTCCTCAAATTCCTCTGGTTCTTCTATCAAGGGAGGATGAAAGGGAGTTTATTCCTTTTCTTCTTCAAGTGATTCTACTTCTTTAATTACAATATACTCTCTTGTAGAAGTAAAGAAAGGGTCTTCTTCTAAATTAGATTTGGTAGACAGTGTAGGAGAATCCTCTAGTTCAGCCGCTCCTTGAATTCCAGGAATCTTAAGGCTAGGGGTATATGGTGGTGAATCTTGTCTATGTCTTGAAGAAGATGGAGTTGTGAAAATCAAACTCTTGGCTCTAGCTATAAACCTTCCCCTAGAATCTCTTGCTCTATGCATGTCATTTTTATTTTATTTTTAAGTTGGGCTAATAATTCTCTTTACGGTCTTCCGGTCCCCTCGTGCAAGAGAAGGCATGCCAGAAATTGTTTCGAACCAACATCACTTTGTGATCCTCCGGATCACTGGTGCGAAGGCATGCTTCAAGAAAGTTATCAATTTTCCTTCTTTTCTTGTTTTTTAATTAGCTGCTAAGATTTCACAATTCCAGCAACATGCTCCAAAATGTTTAGTCAATTGAGCCATGTCCTAATTTTCATTAATTTTGTCAATTAAGGTTGTAAGGTGATAAAATGTGGCCTGCTATGTGTGAATAACCCTATCTCTTACTTTTTGTCGTTTTTGATTTTTTTTATTTATCTTGGATTTTTTATCTTGGTTGGTTTCCTAATGTGAGATGGAAATTCTAAAAGACAAGTATGGATATAAATGTTCAAGGCAATGATGTCCTTTATAATGATTTCCCAAACTTCAAACTTCAAAAGGGTTTTAAAACATGAAATGACAAAATTAATTCTTAAAAGAAAATGAAAATGTGCCACTATACTAATCAAACAAACAGTGAACTATTGATCATGAAACCCATTACCCTTGCTGCTATCTAAATACAAAAGAAACTGTACTCAAAGAAATCCAAGAATTGCAAGCAAAGTAAAGCTAAAATCAAATTACATCAACTCATATTCTGACCCCTCACCATTAGTCTCGCTATGGCTTTCGGAGGTAATCATAAACAACTTGAGAAATCTAATATCTAATTTGCAGAAAAATAAACTAATATCAAATTACACACTCATACTTCAATCCCTCACCATTAGTCTCGCTATGGCTTTCGGAGGTAACTGATAATGACATGAGAAATTTAATATCTAACTTGCAGAAAAATAAACTAATATCAAATTACACACTCATACTTCAATCCCTCACCATTAGTCTCGATATGGCTTTCGGAGGTAACTGATCATGACATGAGCAATTTAATATCTAACTTGCAGAAAAATAAACTAATATCAAATTACACACTCATAATTCAATCCCTCACCATTAGTCTCGCTATGGCTTTCGGAGGTAACTGATAATGACATGAGAAATTTAATATCTAATCTAACTAATAAAGCAAATGTACAAAACTGAAATAAATAAAACAGTGCTGGAATTAGAAGCTAAGAAAAAAAAATTGGCAGAAGGACAAGACTGATTCCATGTCATTAGTTATTGTAAAACTATGTGCAAATGCCCGGGCTGCCTATTGTAATCTGGAACAAAAACACTGATCAATTAACAACAGTATAAAGCATGAAAGACTATGGACAGAGATAAAACGTTAATACCATAAGAGATGTGATATGTACACGTGAATTACTATGGCATAATGAATGTAAGGAAATAAAGCAGGAAACTATACAGCAATAAACAAAACCTCGGCGTGTGCAGGGGCCCTCTGCACAATCCTCGGGCAACAGCTATCAACCACGAATTATACTTATGAACAGAGTCTTCTCATATATTTAAAATGCAGTCATAACAAGGAAATAATGTCACGGCACAGTGGATTTCTTTTCAACAAAAATTACATTACAGCCGCTAACTATTATGCGTATGAGAAGGCATTATTTATAACAGAAGATGACATAACTAATTTCCTACAATCTACGCTGATAAAAGACACGTGAACAACCACGTCCAGAAATCTAGAATTATGGCTGTCGTGAAGATTAAATCTATGGAGGGTGGTCATTGAATTCGGCTTATGGAGCAGTTCACAGGTGTTGATACGTCCCCTGATATTTAGGAACGGTCACGCAAGTCTTCACGTGGTGAAAAACAGAGTTTTGTCACCGTAGGACTCTTAGGTTGACCACCGCTTGACTACCTTTGACCACGGCCTTCTTTGATGAATTCGACTGAGCCAGTAGGACTCGGTCCATGTCCATGTCATTTCCAACTTGCCCATGTGGCTTGATTTGCCTGAAGACACCTGCAATATAGACTTTAACAAAATGGCTGCGGAAAGTTGACGCAGCTACGGAAAGTGACAAGATTCTGCAGCTAAATGAGTAAAAATCTAATTCAAACAGTAGACACAAAACATAGTTAAAAACTAGTTTAAATGCTCTTTTATGATTAATATGCAATGATGTTGATGACTTAGGAGGTCCAGATAAATGGAAAAAGTCTAAAAAGATGTATAGGAAAGATGCCAGTTTGGGACTCAACACTCAATATGGAGGATCTGCTGGTGGATAAAGATCAGTGGATTGCAGTAGATCTAGGTACTAAACCAACGGCAATGTCAGATAAAGACTGGAAGAAATTGGATCGGAAGGCTAAGAGCACAATATGGTTGTCTGTCTCAGATTCAGTATTGTTGAATGTATCTGGGGAAGCTACGATGAAGAATTTGTGAGAAAAACGTGGGAATTTGTACCAATCTAAGTCTCTGGTGAATAAGTTGTTCCTGCAGAAAAATATGTATAACCTGAGGATGAAGGATGGAGACTCGGTGACAGAGCATCTGAACGCCTTCAATATTGTGGTAAGTTAGCTGTCATCTGTTGATATTAAAATCTCAGATGAAGATAAGTGCATCAGTTTTTTTTGTTCTCTACCAGACTCGTGGGATAGTCTGGTTATTGCAATAGGTAGCAATACAACTACCTTGAATTTTGATGACATTGTCTCAGCCTTGTTGTCGAAGGAAATGAGATGGAGAAATATGGAGGGCCAAAATGGAGATGCCTTATCTGTACGAGGAAGGTCCCAAAACATAAACAAGAATAAGGTTTCGAGTGGGAGATCCAAATCTAGAGGGAGATCTAAATCTCCTGGAAATTTTGTAAAGGTATGCTGGAAATGTGGAAAGGAAGGGCACTACAAAAAGGAGTGTAGATCTAAAGCTCCTGAGAAAGGAATGGGATCTGATGATGCTCCTTCTGTAGAGGCAAAAACCACCTCAGATGAAGGTGGGGATGTGTATTTGGCTTCTTCTTCAAATACACATGTAGATCATGAGTCATGGTTTATTGACTCAGGTGCATCCTTTCACTTCAATCCCCATAGGGAGTGGTTCTGCGAGTATGAGAAATATGATGGTGATGTCTTCCTTGGGGATGATAGGAAGGCCAGAATCGTCGGACGTGGAAAGGTCAAGCTGAAGCTACAAGGTGGAAGGATCATAACACTTCCTGGTGTTCTACATATTCCTGCATTAGCCAAAAATCTGATTTCTGTAATAAAGATGGATGATGCAGGTGTAAAAACAGTGTTTGAGAAAGATTCCTGCAAGATGGTTCGGGGAGAACTGGTATTAATGCGGGGAGTTCGGACTGGAATTCTGTACAAGCTACAAGGTAGCACTGTTATTGATGGGTGTAATAGTTATGTGGTTCCTGAAAGTGGAGCGCAAAGCCTAGCTGTCTCTGGAGAAAAGACCATGTTATGGCATCAAAGGCTTAGACATATTGGAGAGAAGGGCCTTCAGAGACTACATAGAAATGGTATGGTAGAAGGTATGTCTAATTTCTCTCTGGATTTTGATTTCTGTGAACATTGTGTATATGGGAAGCAGAATCGAGTGAGTTTTCCTTCTGGTGCTAAGAGGGCGAACAAGATATTAGAACTTGTGCACAGTGATGTGTTTGGACCTATGTCAGTTCCATCACTGGGAAAGTCTGTGTACTATGTTTCATTTATAGATGACTTCTCAAGGAATACATGGATATATTTCTTGAGGAAGAAATATGAAGCTTTTGACAGATTTAAAGAATTTAAGGCTTTGGTGGAAAACCAGACAGAGAAGAAGATAAAGGCGCTGAGGACAGATAATGGTGGGGAGTTCTGCAAGAAGGAATTTGAAGAGTTCTGTAAGAAGTGTGGTATAGCACGGTAGAAGACTACTCCATACACACCTCAGCAAAATGGAGTTGCAGAAAGAATGAACAGAACACTGATGGAAAAGGCAAGAAGCATGCTCAGTGGTACTGGGTTAGGACAAGAATTCTGGGCAGAGGCAGTGGAGACTGCATGTTACTTATTTAACAGATCACCTTCATCGGTGTTGGAGGATAAGACTCCACATGAGGTATGGACTGGTAAGAAACCCTCTCTTTCACATCTAAGGGTATTTGGATGTGATGCATATGTACATGTTCCAAAAGAGAAAAGGACCAAGTTGGATAATAAATCTGAAAGGTGCATCTTTATTGGGTATAAGGATGGTTTAAAAGGTTACAAGCTTTGGAACCTGGAAACAAGGAAGGTTGTGTACAGCCGAGATGTGGTGTTTAGAGAGGTGAAAGATGTTGTTAAACATGAAATCATACCAAAGGAACCTGAGAAGATAGAGTTTGAGCTAAAGGAGTATGAATCGGACTCTACAGCAGAAGAAGATTCAGAAGAGGAAGAGCCACAAACTCCAGATTTGAGAAGATCAGTTCGGGAAAGAAGGCAACCAAAAAGGTATAGTCCATCTGCTTTCTGTTCAGTTTTTGCCTTAAATATAACTGATGATGACCTCAGAACTGTCAGGGAGGCAGTAGATTCTGAGCATGGAAAAATTTTGAAGGAGGCCATGGTTGATGAAATGGCATCCTTGCACAAAAATGAGGCATGGGATCTGGTGGAGTTGCCGGCTGGAAGGAAGCCATTGGGAGAAAATGGGTGTTTAAGAAGAAGATGAATGTAGAAGGCAAGGTGGAGAAATACAAATCTTGGTTGGTAGAAAAAGGTTATTCCCAGGTGTCGATAATTGATTTTGGTGATATTTTTTCTCTTGTTGCCAAGGTTACTTCTATTAGATTACTTTTATCTGTTGCTGCTAGATTTGATTTTGAGATAGAACAGATGGATGTGAAGACAACATTTCTTCACAGGGATCTAGAAGAGGAGATCTACATGAAGCAACTTGAAGGCTTTATGGTGAAGGGTAAGAAAGAACTGGTATGCAGGTTGAAGAAGTCTTTGTATGGGTTAAAACAGTCACTAAGGATGTGGTATCAGAAATTTGATACCTATATACGGAGACTTGGCTTCACCAGAAGCAAGGAGGATCACTGTGTTTATTTTAAATTAATTGGTGACCACGTTATTTATTTGGTCTTGTATGTGGATGATATGTTGTTGATTGGAAATGACAAAGAAATTATCCAAGATTTGAAGACCCAGCTGTTCTCCAAATTCGACATGAAGGATCTTCGTGTTGCATACTATATTTTGGGCATGGAAATTAAGAGAGATCGGGCAAAGAGGAAGCTCTGGTTAAACCAAAGGAAGTATGTCGAGACTATATTGCAGAGGTTCAATATGCAGGATAGTAATCCGGTGAATGCTCCTATTCCTGTAGGTGTAAAGCTATCTGCCGAACAGTGTCCCAAGACACAAGAAGAAGAGGATGATATGTCTCGTGTTCCATATGCAAGTGCAGTGGGTAGCCTAATGTATGCAATGGTATGTATTAGACCAGACATTGCACATACAGTGGGAGTATTGAGTAGGTTTATGTTAAGTCCCTATATTAATAGGATAGCCCCTTATTGTGTTAGTGTAGCCCCCCTTATTGCTATTATTGTACCCCTGTAACCCCCATATTGTTATTATTGTGCCCTTAAATTATTATTGTTGGGTCAGCTAGGATTACATTGTGGCCAACTAGGATTACATTATGGCCCCATGGACTCCTATATATAGAAAAGAGGTTTTGTAAATTGTATCGTCCAAGAATTGTTCATTTATGTTGTAATGTGTTGGAGGTTTCCCCTAAAGTAGCTTATTTCTAAGGCGTGGATATCTCTTTTCTTCTATTTGGAGCTGGTTACACAACATTTGGTATCGAGCTTTGGGATTCTAAGTTTGTTTGCTCGAAAAACGGTCATCGTGGCATTTTCGCTATAACTTTTTTTCTCGAAGCTTCAGAAGCTGAAATTTCTAGGGTGAAAGCGGAAATCTTCGAACACCGAAATTTCGAATCTGGTTCGCAATATTTGAGGAGATATCATCTGTGGAAGTTAGGTATTTTTCAGGCTCCTAAACAGGTCATCGTGGAATTTGGGCTATAATTTTTTTTGTACGAAGGTTCAGAGTCTGAAATTCATATGGTGCGAAGCTGAAATATTGAGGAAATTAGTCAAAAAATTTCAGAGCTTGGTTCATAATATTTTTGGAGATATGATCGGTGGAAGGTAGTGCTTTTTCAGGCTCCAGGCTCTGAATTTCATCTCAAAGAGGTGATCGTGGGAAAACTTTAATAACTCTCTCTCTGAGCATTGGATTGAAGTGCCGTAAAAAGTGGTCGCAAGTACACAGACTGAAGTTTCTTCGCTATCAATTTCAGAGACAAAGGACAAAACAGTGACACGTGGCAATTCGTACAAGTTCGCTCTACTGAACCAGTCCAGAATTAGGTCATTGTGGGAGATTGGACACAACTTTGTCTTGGAGAATCCAAATCAGGTCAGACCTGTGGAATTTGAAAGAATCTTCAGAGGGCTACTACAGGGCTGAATTTCAGATATCGAAGATTTTCAATTACAGAGATAATTCAATTTCAATATCGAGCTCCTCAAAGCTAGTAAAAGGTGTGTATTTTTTTTTCCGAATTGCATAAGTCTTGTTTGAAGAATCAAGTTGAATTGATTCCAAGGGAATCTTGTAGAATAGATATCAATATTGGATTCTAAAATGGCCCCTAAAAAGAGTTCAACACCCATCAAGCCTTCAGAAGGCTCTACCATGACTCATGAAGATGAAGAATTGCAACATGATCTGTCAAAATTACAAGAACAAGTGCAACAAATTTCACTCTCGCAAAGAGCAGCAAAAAATGAAATGGAAGTTTTGAAGAAAGGTGTGGAAGTAAAGATGGATGGTTTGAAGAAAGGCATGGAAGCTAAGATGGATGGCGTGGAAGTAAAGATGGAAGGTTTGAAGAAAGGCGTGGAAGCTAAAATGGATGGTGTGCAAGCTATGATGAATGGAATGGAAGCTAAGATGGATGGCATGGAAGTGGGCATGGAAGCTAAGATGGATGACATGAAAGACAACATAGAAAACATGAAGAATGATCTAAGAGCATACATGGAAGGCTTGATGACAAGCTTAAAACCAGAAATGATTCCTAATGGTGGAAATATAGGAGAAGAACCTCATGATGAGAACAAAATAAATGTTAATCATGATTTCATAAACTCGAATGTTGGTGGGAAGAACCACCATATTCCAAAAATGGATATGGGGAAGTTTGATGGAAAGGATCCTGTAACATGGATACTACAGATGGAGCAATATTTTGATCTCCATAACGTGCAAAACACACAAAAGGTACGCATTGCAACTTTACATTTAGAACAAAATACATTTGTGTGGTATCGATGGCTTTGCTCCCGTAAAAAAATTGTCACTTGGTCAATTTTTACGGAGGAAATGATAGCACATTATGAGGATACAAAGAGCAACACCTTCTTTACCCTATTGATAAATCTCAAAAAAAAGGGTTTAGTGGGCAGCACATTGAGGACTTCCAAAAATTGAATATAAGGGTAACTGATCTTACAGAGGAACACATGATTGATCTCTTCCTAGGCACTTTAAAGGATAACATCCAACATGAAGTTCGCGTTTTGGAACCTGATTCATTGGAGAAGGCATTCGGGTTGGCAAGAAAAGTTGAATGTAAAATTATGGCGACAAGGAAGCCTACCACTCAATTCTATAAAGAAGGAAGTGTTGCTACGCCTAGATTTCCACAACCTACAAGGTTGACACCACAACAATTGGAAGAAAAAAGAGCAAAAGGGCTTTGCTACGGTTGTGATAGCAAATACACTAAAGGTCATAAGTGTGCTGAGAAGAAATTATTTTACATAGATTGTGAAGAGGAAGAAGAAAATGAACAAGAAGAGGATATACACCGGGAACCAGCCCCAGAAGAGGAAGAAATGAATCCGACCATATCGTGTAATGCACTGGCAGGAATTACCACTCCTCAAACTCTCAAGATAAAAGGACAAATCAAGAAGAAAAAGGTAATAGTGTTGATTGATTAAGGTAGCACCCATAATTTTATTCATTGTAAGGTAGCCAAGGAATTAAATTGTTTCCTATACCCAGCACCAGAATGTCAAGTGATGGTTGCAAATGGAGGAACTATAAATTTCTCTGGAAAATTCCATAATATCAAGCTAACCATGGGGGAATATGTGTTGACTAGCCCAATGCTTTCCATTCCTATGGGAGGTGCTGATGTTGTACTAGGAGTACAATGGTTACAATCTTTGGGGACGGTAGCTTTTAATTTTCAAGAACTTTTCTTGAAATTCTTTTCAGAAGGAAAGGAAGTCGAACTACGGGGTATTGAAGGAAAGCCAGGAAGGATAATAAGCTCTAATGGCATGACAAAGCTTCTAAAGAAAGAACAACGAGGCGTAATTGCACAATTATGCTCACTAGAAGTTCCAACATCAAAATCATCTGTTTCTGCAGATCTCCAACAAGTCTTGGACAATCATTCCAAGGTGTTTGAAACTCCCAAAGGACTCCCACCTATTCGTGATCATGATCATGCTATTCATTTGATTCCAGGAAGTGTTCCTCCAAACATCCGGCCTTATGGATATCCTTACTTCCAAAAGAGCGAAATTGAACGCATGATTGCAGAAATGTTAGAGGCGGGTATAATTCAACCTAGTCAAAGTTCTTTCTCTGCTCCTATAGTATTGGTACACAAGAAGGATGGATCATGGCGAATGTGTTCGGATTATAGGGAGCTCAATAAGCTCACCATTAAAGATAAATTTACCATTCCTGTGATTGATGAATTATTGGATGAATTACATGGAGCAATTTATTTTACCAAGTTGGATCTTCGTTCAGGATATCATCAAATTAGAATGAAGACTGAAGATATTCCAAAAACAGCATTTCGAACTCATGAGGGTCATTATGAATTCCTGGTCATGCCTTTTGGCCTTACCAATGCACCTTCTACATTTCAAGGGTTGATGAATTCCATTTTCAAACCCTTCCTTAGAAAATTTGTGCTAGTATTTTTTGATGATATGCTAATCTATAGCAAGTCTTGGAAGGATCATGTTGAGCATGTTGACAGGGTGCTCAAACTATTGCAAGAGAAACAATTATATGCAAAAGCATCCAAATGTTTCTTTGGAGTACAAGAGGTGGAATATCCGGGTCATATTATATCCCACGAGGGTGTTAAAGTAGACCCTAACAAAATTAAAGCCATTAAGGAATGGAAAGTCCCTAAGACAATAAAGCAGTTGCGAGGATTTCTCGGGTTAACAGGCTATTATCGCAAGTTTGTTAAGAATTATGGAAGAATAGCATCACCTCTAACAACATTATTGAAGAAAGATGCATTTTCATGGACTCCTGAAGCAACTAAGGCCTTTGAACATCTTAAAGAGGCAATGTACCTAGCACCGGTCTTAGCTACGCCAGACTTCACAAAAACCTTTATTGTGGAATGTGATGCCTCAGGAAATGGAATTGGTGCAGTTTTAATGCATGAAGGAAGACCCATTGCTTTTGAAAGTCGTCCAATCAAAGGAAAGTATTTACAGAAACCTATTTATGAGAAGGAAATGTTAGCAATACCGCATGCACTAAAGAAATGGTGAACTTACCTAATGGGAAGACACTTCAAGGTAAAAACTGATCATGATAGTCTTAAACACTTTTTGGAACAAAGACTATCTTCAGAAGAGCAGCAAAAATGGGTCACAAAGATGTTGGGTTATGAATTTGAAATAATCTACAAAAAAGGAAAGCTAATGTTGTTGCAGATGCACTCTCAAGAAAGAATGAAGAGGTGGAAGCATTGCTTTGTGCCATTTCTATTATCCAACCAGATTGGATAACTGAAGCAAGAGATGAATGGAAGAAGGACAAAGATGTATGGACACTCATTCAAAAGTTGCAGCAAGATCCTAGTACATCCGATACATTTAGTTGGAAAAATGATTCCTTATGGTACAAAGATCGCTTATATCTTTGTAAGAATTCCCAACTAAAACAAAAGATTCTTCTCGAATTGCACACTTCTCCTTTAGGAGGACACTCAGGATTTTTAAAAACTTACCACAGGGTGAAGAAAGAATTTTTTTGGGATGGCCTTAAATCTGATATTCAAAAGTTTGTGGCGGAATGTTTGGTTTGCCAGCAGAATAAAGTGGAAAAAATTAAGACCCCGGGACTTCTACAACCTTTATCCATTCCAAGTCAATGTTGGGAGGAGATTTCAATGGATTTTATCACAGGTTTACCTAAGTCCTAAGGAAAGAATGTCATCATGGTGGTAGTTGATAGACTTACCAAGTATGCACACTTTTGTGCATTATCTCATCCATTTAAAGCAAGTACAGTTGCTACTACATTTATGGACAGAATTCAAAAGCTACATGGAAGCCCAAGGGTTATTGTGAGCGCCAGAGATCCCATTTTTACTGGAAATTTTTGGACGGAGTTATTTTCTTGTTTGGGTACTCAATTAGCTCATAGCTCATCTTATCATCCTCAATCTGATGGTCAAACTGAGATAGTAAATAAATGTTTGGAAGGATATCTTCGTTGTTTTGTATCCGATAAACAAACACAATGGGTTAAGTGGTTACCTCTAGCTGAATGGTGGTATAACACTTCCTTCCATACTACAGCAAAAATGACCCCATTTATGGCACTTTTTGGATATCATCCACCATCCATCACATCATCTTTAAGAGAAAATTCGAAGGTTCAAGCAGTGGAAGATCACATCGAGCATCAACAAGAAGTTCTCCAACTCTTAAAGGATAACCTGAATTTGGTACAAAATCGAATGAAACAACAGGCAGATCAACATCGTAGCGAGAGAAGTTTTGATGTAGGAGATTGGGTATTTTTACGGCTACAACCATACAAACAAATGTCCCTCAAGCAAGCTAAGAAGGATAATAAATTATCGCCAAAGTACTATGGTCCTTACAAGGTGTTGCAAAAGATTGGTACTATGGCATACAAATTGGAGCTTTCTGCTTCTTCGCGAGTACATCCAGTTTTCCATGTTTCATGCTTAAAGAAGGTTATAGGAGAAAATCTTCCAGTTCAAAAAATATTGCTAGAACTTGATGAGGAAGGAAAAATCATATTGGAACCAGAAGCGGTCATGGAAACAAGAACTCGACAACTACGGAATCGATCAATTTCAGAGTATCTCATCAAGTGGAAGAATTTATACACTGAAGATTCTACATGTGAGGATGAAAAATTTATACAGAAGCACCCAGAGCTACTCAAGCGTTGAGGACAACGCTTTTTTGAAGGAGAGGGGCATGTTAGGTCCCTATATTACTAGTATAGTACCTTAATGTTGTTAGTGTAACCCCTTTATTGTTATTATTGTACCCTTGTAACCCCCATTATGTTATTATTGTGCCCCTAAATTATTATTGTTAGGTCGGCTAGGATTACACTGGGCCCACTAGGATTACATTATGGCCCCATGGACTCCTATATATAGAAAGGAGGTTTTGTAAATTGAATCATCCAAGAATTGTTCATTTATGTAATGTATTGGAGGTTTCCCCCTCGAAGTGGCTTATTTCTAAGGCGTGGATATCTCTTTTCTTCTATTTTGGAGCTGGTTACACAACAGTTTATTTCAAACCCAGGGAAGTAGCATTGGACAGCAGTGAAGCGGGTTTCCAGATATTTACGTGGCACTAGTGATTATGGCTTGTGCTACGAGGGAAAACTAGGATTGGAAAGAATGTTGGACATGCATGGTTTTGTTGATGCAGACTGGGCTGGAGATCTGGACCAAAGAAGATCTACAAGTGGGTATGTGTTTAGCCTATTTGGAGGCGCAGTCAGTCTGATGAGTAAAAGACAGTCTGTAGTGGCTCTTTCAACTACAAAGGCAGAATACATAGCAGCCACTCATGCAAGCAAGGAAGAAATTTGGTTGCAGAGATTGTGTTCAAGTATAGGGTTGGTACAGCAAGCTATAAGGATAGACTGTGATAGCCAAAGTGAAATTTTCTTGGCTAAGAACCCTGCTTACCATTCAAATACAAAGCACAATGATGTTCAATATCACTTTGTTAGAGATACGGTTGAGGCTAAAAGGGTGTTGCTGGTAAAGGTGGACACTTTGAAGAATGTTGCAGATGCATTAATGAAGTTTGTGAGCACTTAGAAGTTCTCTTGGTGTAGAGAAACAATGGGTGTTAAAGAATTGGCCCAATGACTAAGCTCTCCTGTGGCCCCCTGTGGAAAGAAAACAACAAGTGGGAGAATGTTGGGTATTTGTTATATTCTTTCCACGAGTAGCCCCACGCACTGTACGTTGTGCCAGGCACAGTAGGGGGGTCACAAGGGGGGAGGAAGCCCCCACTGTTGAGGTCCGAGGCAGCGCCCTGGAGAAAATTGTTTTGGTGTGCAGACCCACTCATAGGCAGACCCACCCATGTTTTGTGCATGAGTTTGCACATGTTTTTCGGGTACGATGGTTTTCGGCCACTGGTATTTTGTAGATCCGGTCAAGGGAACTACGGTTATGTTCTAATCCAGGATTAATGGATTGGGGTTTATGTATGCTTCGGCATGTATATATATGTGTTGTAACACTAAAAGGAATATAATGAAAAATTAAGCTAGTCGTCCCGATTTGGGATCCAGGGGAAAATCTCTGTGTTTATCTGTTTTATGTTTTATGCTCTTGCTATTGTTTATTTTCTGTTATAAGATTCGTGTGTAGATAATTTCTATGGGTTAAAACCTACAAGGAGTAGCCCTTTTGCATTGTGATAGTGCCATATTCTACTCCTACAACATCATGAAAACTGTGAGAGAAAATCTTCCCTTGCTCTCCCAAGAACATCCCAAACAACAAAATCTTTTGTTGCCTCCTCATACTTCCATCATCCAAATTATGTAGTGAAAACATGGTGATTGACATGAATAATTTTATGTCAACACAATGTTTCCATACTCCATGTTGCCCCATGATGCAAGTATCCTGCCACATACCCTTGGAAAGAGGATGATGACCAAACTCTTTCAAGAGTAACCAATGCAGCCAAGCCTCTTGCTGCCCAGTATCATAGATTTGCAAGTAGCTTTCCAGCTTCTTGCTCATCACCCACACCCATCCATCCACATGTGGGTGCCTTCCATATTGTTCTTCCTTAGCACTCTCCCAAGGAAGACTATCATTCTCCCAAATCATATTTCTGCTCTTGCATTTCATGGGATGTTGAAATGCAATCTTCTCAAGGATCAATTTGATCCCATAAGGACCCAAATAGGGGGTAGGAAAAAACCTCCCATCATGATGTGTGTGGCTCAAGGAGTGTCCAACACAAACATGAGAGATGTTATCCATCCGAAGATGCCCTCCATCATCTATCTATTCCTCCTTGAATCCATGAAGATCCAAGTGTGAGAAGGAAAGAGCCTCCTCAAACTGTTGAAGACTTTTGCACTTCATGATGTGTTGAAGTGCACCTCCAATGAAATTTCTCCATGATATTTCCTCCTCATGCATGGCCTTCCAAAACCAAAGAGGCCTTGGATCTTCTGCAGGTAGAAGTTTCTCTTTTAGCTTGGGAGTTCTCATTGAGAAAGTGTCATCTAGAAAGGAGAAAGGGTTTCTCACTTCAAGATGTCTACTATATACCATTCCTTTCTCCATTGCTTCATGAATGAAGATGTCATGTGAATGCTCCCATAAGGCATGGGTCCTCTTTTCTTCGTCACTGCCTTTGCACAGTGTAGTACAACTCTGTTGCTCTAAATCAGCAGCATGCAAAGATGTAGATCCCTTCATATGATTTGCTGAAATGATAAGAGATGGAAATTCAAGCATAACTTGGTGAGATGTAGAAGAAAGAGCTCCTTTCTCAACTATGTTCTCTTCCTCCACTACTGAACATGAAGGATGCTCCTCCAAGCTTGTGATAGCACTGATACATGCTTCCTCAAGTGGTGGTGAGGATCTCTCTTCCTCTAGCTGAATGAACTGAGGTAAAGCTAGAGTCTCCTTGGAGGCTCTAGAATTAGCTTTGTATTCACTTAGAATCTTAGATTCCAAGTGTCCTCTATGTCTCTTGTCTTCTCCTCTTTGAGAATAGGAAGTGCCTCTTCTTGAAACCCTCTAGGAGTTTCATTGTAACTCTTCATCTACTTAACCTACTGGGAGAGGTCCTTTCTAGATCTGAAAACTGATGAGAGTAATCTCATCTTCTTCATCATTCTGATCTTCTTCTATCTTCTTAGGCTGAGACTCACAGGCTAAGCTAAGAAAGATGCTTTGATACCACTGTAATATCCCAAAACAGGGATTTTCTACAACAAATAGAATATCTTAAGATATTCTAGAGTTGGAGAAGCAGCAATATAGCTCATAACAAGTATTAAATCATATTTCCTTCAAGCATAGGTTCAGAAGCAAGCAATATAATTCATTTCTTCAACCTACAGTGATGAAAAACAGTTATTTCAGCCCTAAAAATGTTAATTTCAGAAATGTGTGTAAAAATAAGGGCAAAGGATGGTGAGATCCCTTAGCTTAGGTCATGAGGGACTTACATACCAAATTTGAGTTGTTAAACAGATCTCCCACTTCTAATATGGCTTAAAAATTCCTAATCCCCGTGACTTGACTCAACAAAAATTAACTGAAGCTTATGCAGTGTGATTTTATAAAGGGTTTGAATAAAAAATAGCTTGACTATCAGATTTGGAGTTTATTACATGAGAGCATGAAGAAAAATGGAGATTCAGCTTTTTTATACATCAAAGAGGATAACCCGGCAAGGGTTTCATGAGATACACTGCATAAAAATGCAGATCTGTAGATCTAGATCTGAAAAATGTAGTATACTGCAGCAGTGGCTTATAAATTAGACCTAGAGAAAGATAATACATAAACAACTAGATCTACAACAGATCCATATGTAGAAATGTCTTTATTATACATACCCCTAGGGGTTTTCAGCATTACATGAAAGAACAGGAGTAGATCTGAGTTTTACTGTAGCAGATCTACAGAATGATTCAGGAAATCAAAAGTGAGCATAGCAGTAAATACAGCAGATCTGAATAGACATGGATTAGTTGGCTAATCCATGGATCACCACGGTGAAGGAAGGATCCATCCACCAGATATATCTTCTCCAAATGAATGCCAAAGTGCCCTGAAACTCTGCAACTGGAAATAACGATGTCCAAGAGGATAAAATGCGTTGTAAACTTGAAGAAGAAATTGGCCTGATGCCAAGATCAAGATCTGAAGCCCCAACAGCTAATACACTCTTCCAGGAGGTTAAAAGACACACTCACTGAGAAGAGGCACTAGTATAATCTAGATCTAAGCATATCTAGTGTTTCCACTTGTTGTAGCTCACTGAAACAAGTAAACCCCAATAGTATTTACGTTGTCTAAGGGAGATGGAGCTTGGCCATATGCCTGATAGTGGAAGAGTAGTACAATTCCCTCCAAGAGCTACTCAGTGGAAGGAGAGAGAATCCCTAAACAGGAAATCCTCACAATTCTCTGCTAAACAGCCAAGAGAATGAGATATGTCTAAACAGAAAATATACTCTGAAAATATAATATCATCAACAACCTTCTCTTGAGCCTTGCCCTTCCTTTTATAAGATGAGAGCTTGAGAAACCCTAAACCACTTTCAAAACCCTAACTCATTTCACATTAAGATCCTCCATCTAGAACTTCGTTGATCAACAAGGAGGTTCAATGCATCTGGACAGTGCTATGATTTGGTCTTGTTGACCCAGTAAATCTCCTCAATCCTTGTTCACATGCAAGTGTATTTAATTAAGACGGCCCTTATTTGCCTCTGTTCACATTAGGCATTGATTTATTTTGGTGTTTTTAGGAGTTTATATGTCCTCCTTTACATTTTATACACTAATTAAGAAAATAAAAGAAAAATGAAATATTCCTATTATCTTGGGATAATTAGGAATATTACAGAAGATAGATTATATGGGATTTCACTGATGCGTAGAACTGGAGAAGCCTGCCAAAAGAGACAATATGTTATATTTATATCATTTATCTACACTGTTGTAAACGTTGGTGAGGCAGCCGACTCTCTTTGCAATTTTTTGGGATTAAAGTAATTCCATTACAGAACCGGATGAAATCTCTGTAGTTGAGGATTTTATCTTCTTTAACATTGAAACTAGTAGCATAGCGTATCAGACATTTGGGATCTGTAGAGAAGTAGCGCATCTTCTCCTCCATCGGCAGGTGAAAAACTTTCGTCCCACTCTCATAATTTATTTCATGAAGAATTCCACAACAGCTCCTCAATAAGTTGGTTTCATCTAGTGCACCGAAAGTGTGAGCCAAAATCTGTGGAGGTCGACATAGATGGTTCCATTTTTTCATCATCAGCGTATGCGCCAACACTAGCACCAGTGCTAGCGCCAGAATCTAGCAGTAAAACTACTAAATACCAGGCTGAGACACCATGAATTATTTGCGTAGAAGTGGCCTGATACACTCTGAAGCATGGTTGAAGTGCCTACCCAGCATGTATTAAAAAGTGTAATTAAATTGGGAATGTTGAAAAAGAAAGGGGGGGGGGTTGGAGAGAGAAGCTTTTTTTTTTTTTTGGAGTGATAAAGATTCACTTTAGTTTGTGTGAGAGAAGTCTTTTTTAATGCAAAATTTTATGAGTATGGGAGAGAATTAGGGGAGAAAACACATTGAGAAAGTATGAGTTGAGTTTTGAGGTGATTTTATAGAGTGATAAGGTGTTTTATTTTTTTTAAATATTTGGAGTGATAAGGTTGTCACTCTAGGAAGTCATTGATAAAAATTGTCATTTGAAAAAGGGTTCAAAAAATTTTCTCTTGGGTGTAACAGCTCATTGTAAATTGAATAATAAACATATTGGTTTTTGGTGATTGTGTCCTAGATCCACCCGAAATTGAATAAGGGGATCTTAGGTACACCATGTGTTTGTTTATGATGGCGCATATTTTTATGGCTTCATGATGTTGCTTATGATTTGTGTCTAGTTTTGACACATAAATTTTCTCATTTAAGACACACATAAAGTTAAATGCAAGCAAGCACAACACCTGTAACGAAGTAGCTGCAAGGAAGGATAATTAAACTCAACACATGCGTTTTTGCAACTACAACACATAATCAAAGTTGTCAACATTAGCATTCTAACTCAACAAGAAAATTCACTCAATAAAATCAAGTTAATGAATCTGGAAACTCCAGCGTTTCAAAGCAAAGTCTACATCAACATTCTTGCACATAAATTTAAGAACTTGTAATCTAATTTGGATTGTAAGGGTGCATTCTCGGTTGAATCCGACACCCAAATTTTTAAATTGAGTCAAATTAAGTCAAAGTGAATTCATTGTTTTCAGTGAGTCATTAAAATCATTAAACATTTTTTTGTGCATTTTTGACAGTGTTCGACACCCTTATTTTTCCAATAAGCACAATCAAGTCAGTACAAAGTTCATCACATCAAGCGAGCTAGCGTTAAGTTCATTAAATCAACCATCAAAGCAAGCAAGTGAGTTCAACTCTAAATGTAATATTTAAACAACAATCAAGCCAGTTGAAATCTACAGCAAGCCTGCCTGAGTTCCACTAAGCGTGAAACAAGCAAAACAAGTTTCACCAAGAAATAATTCAAGCAATGAAGCAAGCGAGTGTGTCATTCAAATCAAGTGAGCGAATTTAATCCAACAATTTCAAGTAAGTTCGAGACAAGCGAGTGAGTTAACTTGGAAAAACAAATCCAGCTGTTATAAGTTGTTCACAATTTGATCCTCTCAAGTGTTGAAGACATGGTGAAAATTAGCAAAGCAACTCTTGATGATATTTCAAGGCATCTACAACAAAAAAATAAAATGATTAATTTCCTTCAATTGGAGTCGCAACTACAAAGAAATGAGTTGCAAGAGAAGAGTGATGCTTCTAATTCTTTGAACCATACAGATAAAGATGATTCTAAGCTATTCATCCAAACAACTTCAAGTTTTGAAGTTGTTCAAGTTCAACTTTATTCCAAGAAAATCATCAAGCCATGGGAAAAAATTCAAAGTAACAGAAATCAAAGAGGATTAGGATATTTCAAAGATGATGGAAACTTACATATCCCAGATTATTCAAAGCCCATCAAGTTCATCAGTGCATAGTTTCTTAAAAAAATCACATCAACAAATTCTGCGAAAGTTGCAGACAAAACGACATGCACGCAACCCGAAGTTGCAGTCAAACCAAAATGCTCACATTGTCAAAGAACAGGTCATATGGAAGATCATTTTTTTGATATCCATCCTTGACGCCATTTTGGTGAGCATAATCATTCATCATAGAAACGCTGCAACCAACACCAACCGACCAGATTAAAGATAAATTACGCCTAGATTGATCCTTGGGAATGGTCATCAACAGTCAACAGATTGTATAATTTTTACAACTGGATTCAATCGCACCTAGTGCAGTCGATAGTCAAAAGAATATGGTACTCTCATGCAATTGAACGGAGGAGTACACCAGTGCAGCACTCCTACACCTGAAGGGGGGAGTTCAAAAATAATTTCCAGATGATTGTCTCTCCTTTCCATTGAAAAAGGGGGGAAAATGTCAATTAAATTGATGATGGTTGTCATATTGAAAGTCTCGACAACATTAGCAAAAGCAACCAGTGAGCATCTTCATCAGGCAGTGGGCATCAACAAATTCACCAGTGGGCGGTCGACAAAAAAATAAACAATGATCAGTTTCCGAAAGCATCAAAAAAATCAAAAGTGAGTTATTTTTTGACATCATCAGTGAGTGGGAGATCATCATCAACTAGTGGATTATCATCAAGTAGTTAGTGGGTAGTTTCATCATTATCAAATTCACCAGTGGGTGTCTTCAAAAAAAATTCAGTGGACAACCAGATTCGCCAGTGGGCATTCTCAAATTTTTTCACTGGACAAAGGATGTTGATTTCAAGCAAAGAACAGATGGATCCTTTTTCAGCTTGCCACGTGATGAAGTTGTCAAGAGAAATTCAGAGATGAATCAGACATGCAGCTGACTCATGGCCTCTTCAGATTGCAGTTTTTTCGACATCCAGCTTTGGCAGTTTTTCAGGTAGTTTTTTTTAGGAGCAACAATTTCAGGATGAGAACTTGGAAGATGGTTCCTTGTTATTATTTTGGATATATCATTGAGGGGGGGGGAATGTTAGCCTCTTTCTCATAAACAATTATAAATCAAAAATAAATTAAATTAATTAAATATTGAGAATTAGGATTTTATGCCTAATTTTCTAGATTATGTTAGTTCCTCTTGATTAGGAGTTAGTTTAGGCCTAGCTCCAATATTATTGTGTGTGGTTGAGATATTTTCTTAGAAAAGTTGTCCAAGATATATGCACTATCTTTAGACAACCTCCTCATCTATTTATTTGTATTATTGCATTCTTTTAATAATGAAACATATGTGAGGAATGTTGTAAGGCTCTCAGGCCTTTTCCGCCATGAGTGTGTTTGTGTATAAATATGTATGTTTTTATGTGTGTTAATTTTGTGTGATTATCTTACACTTGTTAAAGATAAAATATCTTGACTCTAAAAACCCTAAATTGTAATTGTTTTCAACCATAACATTAAAGATAAAATACTGTAGTGCATAGAAACCTGAATATTTTGACAAGTTTTAAATCCTAATTTTTTAGCATACTTGAACCATGAAATTATGGACAAATTATATGACTTAACAATTTTTAAAAATGAACAAGTAAATGAAATATTTATTATTACAAGGCTATTTTTTATTTTAAAGGATAAAAATATACCTCTTTTCAAATCTTAGCCTAAGACAACTTATCTAATTGCAACCAAAACCTAAAAATTAACCATCAAAACGAAGTTTCCCCTTTCAATGAGGCATAAAATTTTTAAAAGTATCTTATACCAAATGTTAACAATAAATAATATCATGGAAATATCACTTCTTAATCTAAAAATTCAACATCAATTTCTAAAATATTTTTTACTTTTAATCAAAATATCAACTTTGGTATATTGAATATAACATAAATTATTGTTATAATTCATTGTTGCACTATGGATATTCCAAAGAGATGAATTCTTCATAATTAAAACATATAATCCAACAAACATATAAATTCCTCATAACTTCATGTAAGATCATATGGAAGTCAAAATATTTATTTTAAGTTACCATGCAAACATCAATTACATAAAAATGTCTTGGACAGTTATTCAAAATCAATCATAGATCCAGGCACACAATCAGAACCTACATCTTCAAATGAATGACTGCATACAGATGAAGATGATCCATGTTCTTCTCTTTCATCAACTAGTGCTCCATCTTAGTCAACATGCATGCCCACCATTTCAGATTTCAAAAGTCTTCTAGATCTACAACTACATTCAGCAGAGTCCCATCTCCGCACTATTTTTTATGGTAGAAATTTCTTAAAAATATTTATGGTCTTCAAGAGAAGAGTTCCTCTCTTTTTCAAATTGAAGGCATACACAAGTATTTCAACATCCTCAAATTTTAAAACATTTGTGCAGCGATGATTTATATTTGTGCCCTTTCTTTTTCTCTTTCTGCCAATATTTTTTTCAACTACCATCTCTAGCTTGTAGACACCATTGAATGGATGGGTACTTGTGGCATATCAATGTACTTCAACAGTTGTAATATCTTCATTTTCATTATTGACCTTTGTAACCTTGGAAACCCAGAATGGATAGCCAAGTGGATCTTCATATGCTAACACTGCTATCATGCAACCTATTGAGATTGCAACAAGATGATGAGCTTAGTGGAAAGGAGTCGCCTTCACTAAGTGGGCGCGCAGTGTATTTTTGGCGCAAAGTCTATTTTTAGACATATGGATCATGTTCTATGAGTTGCAGGATGCTATTTGTGGATGGTTGGTCAAGTCGGGAAAAATATATGGACTTCTATTTTTAGACATACTGGGCGGAATCTATTTTTAGATTTCCAGTCTAAAAATAGATATGTCAAATATTATTAGCTCTTAATAATATTTAGACTCTAAACATTATCTTATCCTCTTGGAGCACTTCAGTTCGAGTCACGGATGTGGCACATGCAGCTGAAAGAAGGAATTACGCTATTCCTAGAGTTTAGTGGAGCTATTGCATGGTTGACTTCAGTTAGAACTCATGTGATAGAGTTTGGTGGAGTTGATGAGACAATTAATGGAGTTGTGTTCAGTTTAACTTAGTTGAGCTAGTTGTATCTAGTCTAAATGATTGATACAATTAGTGAGAGTGGTGTGAATTAATTATTAATTAATTCACTAATTATTAACTCATAAATCAACTAAAGAATACATCAGTTAATTACAATGCATGGACAGTTTCAGTGGAGACCAGTGGAGAGGTAGGTGAAAGAGCAGTGTGACTATCAATTGTGGCTATACTGGTGCATGAGATTTGCACACACATTGATGGAGATGCCAATGAGGATTGCGCAGTGCATATTGGTGGGATTTGAACCTTGATCTCATGATTATCCATATTGGATTGTGCAGTAGAGGCAGGCTAATAGGTGGAGCAGATTGGAGCATGTGTTTTGTATGATCTGAGCTTGTGTAGTGTGTAACAATTGGAGATTGTACTGAGAGCTTGTGAGGATTTTGTACAATTATTGTTACATGATCTCTATCATTATAATATACAGATAGTTGGGGGTTTTCAGCTTTAATATTTCCCATAAATACTGTGTTTATATGTGTGATTGTTTATGGTTTTAATGTGCGCATGCGATTGTTTAATTTCCGCAAATTGATGATCAATAGTAGAAGAGGTTATGTATTATGCATGAAACTCAAATAGTGTGTGATCAGGATAATCTCGGTGAATAATTTAACAGTTATTCAAATTTCTACATGGTATCAGAGCAGTATTGATCATTGGAGCAATTGCAAAACATTGAAGCGATTGAGTTTTGTGCTGGTGGAATTCGAATTTGCAGCAGTGTTTTCTTGGTGTCGAAGTTGAGATGTCTTTCAACGGATTGCGATTGGAGTATGCCCTTGAGGGCAGCTCGAATTATATTGCATGGAAGGATAGGATGGAGGCGGTGCTGGATGAAAATGGGTTGAAGGAGTTCATAGATACTGAAGTCCCAAAGCCTAATTCTAGCGATGTTGCTATAATTGAGGCTTGGCAAAAGAAGACAGAAAAGTGTCGAAGGATTCTGTTGGAGGGCGTGAAGGATCACATAGTGTCCAGCCTACATGGTAAGGCTTCTCCATTCTTGATGTGGAAAGCCTTGACAGATTTATTCCAAAGCAAGAGCGACCAGAGGAAGTTGGCGCTCAAGGATAAACTCATAAACATAAAGATGGAGAAAGGCGACAGTATGCCCAAGTACCTCACGAAGTTTGTCCAATGCAGGGATGAGCTGGGAAGTGTGGGGGTGACTGTTGATGATGAGGACTTGGTGGACCTGGCTCTCCTTGGTCTTCCGAAGAGTTGGCATTCCTATTAGGACTCTGTCAATGGTCGGGAGAAGTTTCCGGGATGGGAGCGACTTTGGTCGGATCTCATGCAAGAGGAGATAAGGCGGACTACCAGGGACGGATCTTCATCAAAGGCATCTGATGAAGAAAATTGCGCTTTGGCTGCCAAAGAAAAGAAGGGGAAGAGCAAGAAATCTTCTCATTCCGGTGCAAAAGGCAAGAAGCAGGACATGTCCAAGGTGAAGTGCTTTCATTGTCACCAACACGGACATTATGCCACAAATTGTCCGCAGAAGAAGAAAAATAAGCAGGCTACTGGATCTGCAGCTGGAGAGGCCTTAGCCTCGCAGTTTGAGCTGGATTTTTCGCTGATCGCATGCTTGGTCTCAAGTGTGGCGGGATCAGTGTGGTTTCTGGACAGTGGTGCGTCTTTTCACATGACAGGAGATCGAGATTTGTTTACTGATCTTGATGAGAAAGATCTTGGAGTGCACATCGAGATGGGCGATGATGGTAGATACAGTGCGACCGGTATCGGTACCATTTCCTTTGAGAGGGAGTCTGGTAAACCCTTCGTATTGAAGGAAGTGATGCATGTTCGAGGATTGAAGAAGAATCTTATCTCTGTGGCGATGTTAGAAGAGAAGGGATATGATGTTGTCTTTAGCGAGGGAAAGGATTTCCTGCGCAGTAAGGCAACTGGTGAGACCCAAAGGATAGGGGTTTGAGTTAAGAACCTTTATCAATTGCGAGGAGTGAGTAGCTGCGCGACAATAGCCGGTAGGCGGAAAAGTTGTTGAAGCCGGGAACCGATTATACTTTGTGTGCCAGGAGGTGCACCACCCTTCACCATGGAGCTTTGAAGATACTGCCGCAGATTTCTACTGGGTTTCCCAAAGGTACACTTGCGTAGTCAGATCAGTTCAAGGGATGTACTTTGGGAAAATTTTTGAAAGGCACCTTTCACGAGAAGGATATTCACGCCACGACGATCCTTGAGAGAATTCACACAGACATGTGTGGACCTTTCTCAGTAGCTTCGACATCAAAGCACAGGTACTATGTGATATTTGTTAATGATTTTTCTCGTAAGTGTTGGATCTTCTTCATGCAGAAGAAGAGCGAGACATACTCAAAGTTCTGTGAGTTCAAGGCACTGGTTGAGAAAGAATCAGGGAAGCAAGTGAAGGCTCTAAGGAGCGACAATGGTGGTGAATTCATCTCTGGCAAATTCAAGGACTTTTGCAGCACAGAAGGAATTCGAAGAGAGCTCATAACACCTCATAACCCACAGCACAACGAGGTTACTGAGCGGAAGAACAAAACAATCGTGGGTGCTACACGGGCGATGTTGCATGATCAGGGCCTACCCATTCACTTGTGAGCGGAGGCATGCAATACTGCAGTATATGTGCAGAACCGTTGTCCTCACAGGATACTTGGCATGAGTACACCCGAGGAGGCGTTTTCTGGTAAGAAGCCTGATATTTCCCATTTGAGGATTTTTGGTTCACCTGTTTACATTCATGTGATGAAGGATGCCAAGAAGAAGCTGGAGCCGACTGCAGAGGTTGGGATATTTGTGGGGTACACTGATACACCCCACAACTATCGTGTGTATTTTCCAGACAGTCGCAAGACCGTTGTGCGACGGGATATCAAATTTCATGAGGAGAAAGCCATGAAGTGTTCGCTTGAGAGGGAGCCACACTTGCATGCAGATGAGGAGCTATTAGTTCCTAAGGATGAGTCTCAGGATGTGGATCAACCACAAGATGAGGTTCATGGAGTGGAAGAGACCACTCAGGTAGCACCAACCATCAGAGGGCGGAAGCGCACTACAGAAGCTGAGCGACTGGCTCAAGATGCAGAGAAGGTTGTAGGAGCACCTACATCACAGCGCAGACAGAGATAGTCACCTGATCGGTACACTAGATACATGGCTCTTGTGAGCAAGTGTATCGTGACAGAGCCATCCTCTTTCGAGGAAGCTGTGGAGGACCCCGCATGGGTAGATGCCATGGTGGAAGAGTATGATTCGATTGTCAGAAACAGTGCATGGGATATTGTCCCAAGGCCAGAAGGGAAATCAGTGGTGGGTTCGAGATGGATCCACAAAGTGAAGCAGGCAGCTGACGGGAGTGTGGAGAAGTACAAGGCAAGATTTGTTGCCCGAGGCTTCTCACAGATTGAGGGGATCGATTATGAGGAGACCTTTGCACCTGTCGCAAGGTATTCTTCCATATGGAAGATTCTTGCTCTCTCGCCGCAAAGATGGGGTAGCAGCTATTGACCGATGGATGTGAAGACCGCGTTCTCAACGAATTCATTGAGGAGGTGGTGTACATAGACGCTCCCAAAGGTTTCGAGATCTTCAATAGCGAGTCGCATGTGTGCAGGCTCAAGAGAGCGTTGTATGGGTTGAAACAAGCACCTCGTGCTTGGTACACACGGATAGACAGTTATTTCACCGGACTTGGATTCTCCAAGAGTGAGGTGGATCCTAACCTATACCAGATTGTGGTGGAGGGTAAGTTGATGATCATTGTACTTTATGTAGATGATTTTATTTTGACAGGTGATGAGTTGTTGATACTCTCATGTAAGGATGATCCTGCAAAAGAGTTTGAGATGAAGGACTTGGGCCTCCTTCATTATTTCCTGGGCTTGGAAATTTGGCAAGGCAAAGGGTGGACCGTTTGTTCCTCGTGGCAAGTATGCCCTAGGGATATACCTGAGAAGTTCAACATGCATGGCTGCAATCTTGCTGATACTCCTCTTCCTGGTTTTTGGAGGAAGGAGGATGCTACATCGGCGAATATAGTGGATGCCACTATTTACCGACAATTGGTGGGGTCGCTCATGTATCTGGTCAATACACGACCCGACATATGCTATGTAGTTAACCAGCTTTCAAAAGCTATGGTTAAGCCTACCAAGATCTTTTGGAAGGCGGGGAAGCATGTATTGAGATATCTCAGAGGCACATCGGGATATGGATTATGGTACAGACAGTCGGATGAGGTGAGGCTATGTGGCTTCACAGATGCAGATTGGGCAAGGAGCCCAACGGACAGAAAGAGCACATCTGGAGGGATTTTCAGTACGTACGCTTGGCATAGCAGAAGCGCAGATCCGTGCACCTAGCCTGTGCGTAGTTCCCGAGTATATGGCAGCGAGTTTGGCTGCATGCGAGGCTATATGGATGAGGAAGATCCTAGCCGGGTTGTTCGGTTCACACTTAGAGCCTACTGTGATTTATTGTGATAATCAGAGTTGCATCAAACTCTCGGTTAATCCAGTATTTCATGATATATCTAAACACATTGACATCCGGTATCATCATATCAGAGATTGTGTGCAGCGGAAGATCATGTTACTTTCATACATTCCCACGGAGGATCAGGATGCTGATATCTTGATGAAGGCGCTCACCAGGAGCAAATTCGAATACCACAGGGGCAGGATAGGGGTTGTAGATAATCCTTATCTTGTTGAGAGGGAGTGTTGAGATTGCAACAAGATGATGAGCTTAGTGGAAAGGAGTCGCCTTCACTAAGTGGGCCCGCAGGCTATTTTTGGCGCAAAGTCTATTTTTAGACTATGTCTATTTTTAGACATATGGATCATGTTCTATGAGTTGCAGGGTGCTATTTGTGGATGGTTGGTCAAGTCGGGAAAAATATATGGACTTCTATTTTTAGACATACTGGGTGGAATCTATTTTTAGATTGCCATTCTAAAAATAGATATGTTGAATATTATTAGCTCTTAATAATATTTGGACTCTAAACATTATCTTATCCTCTTGGAGCACTTCAGTTTTATGCCTGGATGTGGCACATGCAGCTGAAAGAAGGAATTACGCTATTCCTATGGTTTATTGGAGCTATTGCATGGTTGACTTCAGTTAGAACTCATGTGACAGAGTTTGGTGGAGTTGATGAGACAGTTAATGGAGTTGTGTTCAGTTTAACTTAGTTGAGCTAGTTGTATCTAGTCTAACTGATTGATAAAATTAGTGAGAGTGGTGTGAATTAATTATTAATTAATTCACTAATTATTAAATCATAAATCAACTAAAGAATACATCAGTTAACTGCAGTGCATGGACAGTTTCAGTGGAGACCAGTGGAGAGGTAGGTGAAAGAGCAGTGTGACTATCAGTTGTGACTATACTGGTGCATGAGATTTGCACACACATTGATGGAGAAGCCAATGAGGATTGCACAGTACATACTGGTGGGATTTGAACCTTGATCTCATGATTATCCATATTGGATTGCGCAGTAGAGGCTGGCTAACAGGTGGAGCAGATTGGAGCATGTGTTTTGTATGATCTGAGCTTGTGTAGTGTGTAGCAATTGGAGATTGTACTGAGAGCTTGTGAGGAGTTTGTACAATGATTGTTACATGATCTCTATCATTATAATATACAGATAGTTGGGGGTTTTCAGCTTTAAGCTTTCCCATAAATACTATGTTTATATGTGTGATTGTTTATGGTTTTAATGTGCGCATGTGATTGTTTATATTTTCGCAAATTGATGATCAATAGTAGAAGAGGTTATGTATTATGCATGAAGCTCAAATAGTGTGTGATCAGGATAATCTTGGTGAATAATTTAACAGTTGTTCAAATTTCTACACAACCCTCCTTAACATCCTGCACAGAACCCCTATAAAGGTCTTCTATGGTTTCACGTTGTGCACGTGATATTCTAGAACCAATATATATTTCTCTTTCCTATACCTGTGGAGAATTAATAATACCTTGAGACTGTTGTTGTTCAAAAATGTGTGTTTCCTCATGTTCATTTTCCATATTTGGTGGCCAAAAAAAAATGGAGTCTTCAAAAGTGTATCCTCATTTATTGATCTTAAAATCATATCACTTTGATTATTGAAAAAAGACTCCCACCAAACTAAATCAGCAACATCAAAGTACTCATATGTATCTCTAATACATCTTTTAATTTCCTCCAAACATTAATAATAATTTATATCTCTCTTATGCCTTCATGCATTATGGAGTTCAGCAACTAACTGTAATAACAATACCTTTGATGAAAATATTGGACGCTCTGGAATGAACTTCAAAAATGCTACACCAAATGATGGCCCCCATTCTGCAGCAGTTGAATACTTCTTGCCCCATATAAGTGTTATCCCATTAATTTTTTTGATACGAAATTGATGCTGGAAGCTAATGTCATTAATTTGTTCAATGCATTTCTACTCACCATGTGATCCCAAAATAAACCTTTTCATGTCAATATTTTCTTCCAAAACATGAAAAACAAGCTTTGGAGTGTATGATTTCTTAATACCTTCAATTAAGGATGGCAGGCTCCCAACACCTTTCCTCGTCAATGTTACTAAAAAAGACTGAAGATTTGATCAATATGGTCATGAGTATTCCAAACAAGAAGGAAACCAACCTTTATCCTTTTAAAAATTCCCAATTCAACAAGCAAGTTTAGATTTCCAAAAAGAACTTATTTTTTATTTCATGGCTTGTGTTTTCTAATTGTACATACATAACTTCAGGAAGAAAACCATACCAATGAGTAACCACATCATGGATTATAGTTATGGTCATATTTTCATCATTATGAATATTTGGAGTTGTGAAGTAAACCTTCGGCAACATCTTCTCATTAAATACCATACAACCAACCAAGTGAAACTAAATGAAATTTTCCTCCTGTAATTTTTTTTATGTGCAGACAAAATGTGGTAGAAGTGTTTTCTTTTGGTCCATGCCATCAATTATCAAACCTAAATATTTATTTGGATTATCATAACACTTATTTCGATGTTTATACAATTTTCGTCTTTATTTTTTGCTGACCGCGATGCTCTTGAATTTTTTTTACAACAGAATTTGTACATAAAATAAAATAAACATATGAATAAATATATTTTCATAGTTTATAACTATCTAATTTTTAAAAATAATGTTTTGAACACATACCTCTTTCTGCCCCTTGACATTTATCTCTTTTTTCTTTAAGATAAGCACATGTACTGCAAACCCCCATCCTTGTCTTCTTAGGAATACGAACATTGTTGAATTTGTTCTTCCATACCCTTGTAAAATATGAATATGTAATAAAAATACCAACTCCTTCAACACCTTCTGCATAATATTTGTATAAGTTGTAGATTTCTCGTCTCAAGAAATTATCTGGAATATGTATTATTTCTTTATTTGGCATACACTCTCCATGCTTTGAAAAGAATTATTTCATCCATGACAGCATTATTTTCTAATGGCCCAACCTCCCGTTTATAACGTACTTCTGAATAATATGTGGGACCATTTTCCAGTCTTTCTCGAATTCTTGACAAACAACAATTACCAATTGAATGCAACATTTTGAAAGCCTTTCTGCAGAGCAATACATTCTCAATATGAGAATCATAACCTGCTAATGTAGATTGCATGCAACCCACTAAATATGAAGTTTTCATGCTTTTATGCATTGACAAATATCTTTTCCTTTTCTCCAAAGAAAAGTTGAAATCCATATGTTTCAAGCAATCCTTCGACAACATTCACTTGAAATAAAATGAACGACAAAACTTTTGTTTGTGAGATATGTTGTCCTAACCCTTGTATAACTGGAATATTTTGGATTGATATGAAAAGGTCTACTCCTACACCTAGATACAATATTTTCTTAAATGACTTCATCATTCCATTATCCATTGTAGAAGTAGTTTCATCACCATTAGGAGGAATATTATCCCCACTATCATCATTCTCAACATAGTTAAGAAATTCATCAGCATCATTGCCTAGAAAATATTCATTACCATCCTCACTTGAAGAAAAAATTTCACAAGAATCATCTGCGCTTTTGAAACCCTGAATCTAATGAAATTATTCACCATCTTCATCCATGTTTTCGAAATCTTCCCTTGGAGGATTCAATTCTTCATCACCACGAGTGTCTTTGAAACACCCACTTAGAGAAAATGCATTATTCAGATTTGTGCCTCTAAAATTATCATTTTCAAGAAACTCTTCATCCTCCCCTTCCTCAGTGGTGCTCTCATAATCCTTGGGATTAGGCCTAAGTGGAAGGTTTGAATCTCTATTCACTAGAAATTCTTCATCCCACCCCTCCCCTTCCTCACCAATGCTCTCATAATCCTTAGGATTAGGAATAAGTGGATGCCTTGAATCTCTATTTATTGGAAATTCTTCATCCCCCCCTTCATCAGTGATGCTCTTATAATCCTTATCATTAGGATGAAGTAGAAATTTTGACTCTGGAAATTCATTCCCCCCTTCATCAGTGGTGCTCACATAATCCTTAGGATTAGGACAAAGTGGATATTTTGACTCTCTAAATTATTCATTCACCTCTTCATCAATGGTGCTTGCATAATCCTTAGGATTAGGACGAAGTGGATATTTTGACTCTAGAAATTATTCATTCCCCTCTTCGTCAGTGGTGCTCGCATAATCCTTAGGATTAGGACGAAGTAGATATTTTAACTCTGGAAATTCATCATTCCCCCCTTCATCAATGGTGCTCGCATAATCCTTAGGATTAGGACGAAGTGGATATTTTAACTCTAGAAATTCTTCATTCCCCCCTTCATCAGTGGCGCTCGCATAATCCTTAGTATTAGGATGAAGTGGATATTTTGACTCTGGAAATTATTCATTCCCTCCTTCATCAGTGGTGCTCGCATAATCCTTAGGATTAGGATGAAGTGGATATTTTAACTCTGTAAATTCTTCATTCCCCCCTTCATCAGTGGTGCTCACATAATCCTTATAATTAGGATGAGTTGGATATTTTGACTCTGGAAATTCTTCATCCCCCCTTCATTAGTGATGCCCTCATAATCCTTAAGATTAGGAAGAAGTGAAAAATTTGACTCTGGAAATTCTTCATCATGTCCTTCATCACTGGTGCTCTCATAATCCTTAGGATTCAGACTAAGTGGAATAACTAACTCTCAATTTACAGAAATTTCTTTTTGTTTCCCTTCATTAATTATGTTCTCATCATCCTTAGGATTACAACCAAGTCGAAAATTTGACTCTTTATTCATGGTGAATGAACTCCTGTTATATTCATCAATCTGAATAGATTTGTTGCATGACGAAGATGTTGATGTTGCAGGGAAAAAAAAAAAAAACTTCATTTTCAGAAGAACCCATGACTTTTAACAAGAAGATGTTGAATGCTACAAACGCACTCTCTCCCAATTACAATATATAGCTTAAAGACTAAAAATTTTCCTCTAAAATTGCCCCCCAAAAAATTATCGCTAAAAGTTTTCCCTCCAAATTTTGCCCCCAAAAATTTTCGCTAAAACATTTCCCTCCAAAATTATTGTTTGAAACCCTCCAAAGTATTCGTCTAAAATGTATTTCAAAACTGGTCTTCAAATATTTCACCATACTTTCTATTCAAAATATCCACAAAATATTCCTTTCATGCATTTCTTCCAAACTAAAATAATTTTTTTATTTGAATGATTTAACATTGACTACATATCGAAATTAGTTTTTAAAATTTATGTTTATTTTTTTGCCAACATTGAATAGAATTTAATAGTAACTACATATTAATTTTCTTAATTTTAATTTTAATCCCACATTCGCGAAACGCTAAAGGAATCGCACAATATTCACTATATAATAACAATGATTATTTCTATTCCTCACATCACATCTAGTCTTCTAGGTTTTATTGTAGCAATTTTGTGGAGGTTGCCATTGATAACACATTAAATGAGAGTTTTTCACATTTGAAAGGTTATTTTTCCTTCCTTATTAGTCCATCTAGAGATGAATTTGGGGAGAATTTGTTTTCTTTTATGGTTTTTATGTTCCAAAACTATTTTTTAATGGTTTTTATGTTCAAAAATCCTATTTTTTTAAAAATTTATAGCAAAGAAAATGGAAAAAAATAAAAACAAAAAAATAATAATAAAAATATTTTTTTAGGGTTTTTAGGACAAAAATTTAGAAAAAAAAAATATTTTTTAGGGTTTCTTGGTTCCTCCACGAAACAAAAAACCAAAAAAACAATCGTGAACATAAAAAAAATGTATTATATATATATATATATATATATATATATATATATATATATATATATATATATATATATATATATTTTTTTTTTTTTTCTATAAGTGAAAACAAACAAATAATATATATATATATAGATATAGATATAGATATAGATATAGATATAGATATAGATATAGATATAGATATAGATATAGATATAGATATAGATATAGATATAGATATAGATATAGATAATATTTTTTTTTAATCGCATTATATATTTTAATTTTTTTTTAATTTAAAGAAAATATACATTTGTTTTTTTTTATAATTTTTGTTTGTTTATGATTATCAAATCCAAGAAGGACACTTACGCTAATTTTATGTATGATAATAGTAACTTGGAGGAAGTGTTTTCTTACAAGTACCTTGGAATTGATATTCATCACAAGCTCAACTGGAACTATAGCATTCAGAAAAGGATTAGTGGGGGGTGGAAAGCTTATTTTGGTCTTGAAAATAATTGTAAAATGGAAAACCTCATAATGTGGGATAGAAAGAAGTTCCTCTTTGAAACTTTAGTCACTCCTGTTATCTTATATGGATGTGAGGTTTGGGGTTGCAGCATCTCTAGAGAATCCTGGAGAAAGATTGAGCAAATCCATAAGCGTTTTATAATGTATAACCTTTAAATTAAAAGAAATACACCCTATCTTATTCTCCTTATAGAAGTGGGTCTTTACCCTATCAAGAGCCTAGCTATGACTAGGCTTCTGTTGCACAAGCACAATCTCAATAGCATAGGAGACTATAGACTTCCTAAGCTAGCTTCAAATTCTCACCAAAACCACCTAAGGCTTAAACGAGGTTGGTATAAAGACACCAAGGCCTGGTTAAACCATTGGGAGATCGACAAGAATGTTGCATTGCAAAACATCAATAACATTAAAAAAATTGTTACTTCTAAGTTCAAAGAAAAAATGTGGTGTGAGAAAGATCTAGCAGCTAAAAGAAAATTAAGGTATTATAAGGAGGCCATCAACCCCACCTTAGAAGATCAAAAATATCTCTCTGTTTTAACTAGCTCAAAGAAGAAAATTAATATAGCCAAGATTAGAACGAACTCTCATGAGCTCCATAGTGAAACAGGTCGTTGGACAGTTCCTAAAACACCATGGATGGAAAGGATCTGCCATCTCTATGAGAATATGAACATCGAGGATGAAAATCACTTCCTCTTAGAGTGCCCCGTGTACAACCACATTAGAGCTCAATTTCATAATCTTTGTTGCAATACTGACCTTCCTAGCCTTTTAAGATGTCAAAATTATAGTGAGCTGGGGAGGCTTCTCTCTAAATTTTTTGAACATAGGAATAAAATCTTAAATCAAATTAAATAACTCTTTTCTTTAGGTCCGATAGACCAAATATTGGTCTCAGTGGACGTTAACCATCATCATCATCATCATCATCATCATTTTTTTTTTAGTTTTTATTAAAAAAATTATTTTTTATTATAAATATAGTTTTAAATTTAAAAAAATTTTAATATTAAGTTTTTTTTTAATATTTAAAAAATATAATAAAATAAAACAATTTAATTATTAAAAAAAAAAAAAAAAAAAAAAAAAGTTTTAATTTGTTGATAAAAAAATTAAAATAACAATTTTTATTTTTATTTTTTTTGTTTTAATTGTTTAAAAAAAAAAAAAAATTGCGCCCAGCGAAGGGCCAGAGGACGGAAGAGCAGCACTCCACAGCGACTCCGGCCCCTGAAGGCACCAAAAAAAATTTTTTTTTTTAAATTAAAAACAATTAAAAATTAAAAAAGTTTAAAATTAAATTAAAAACTTTTAAAATTAATTTTTTTTAAATAAATTAATATTAAGTTTTTTTAATTCATGTTTTTTGTTTAAATAAAAAATAAAAACAAAACAAAAATTAATATTAAAACTTGTTTAATTTTTATTTTTTTAAACTTGATATTAGAAAATGTTTCAAATTAATTTCTTTTTTAAATTGTTAAAAAAAAAAAAAAAACTTTATATCAAAAAAAATTAAACGTATTAAAAATAAATTATATATGTGTGTGTGTGTGTGTGTGTGTGTGTGTGTGTTTATAATTTTAAAAATATATAGTTATATTTGGAAAAGTTATATAGTTAATTTTTTTATTTAAATTTATACAGTCTTACAATAAATAAAAAATTTAATTAAGTTGCAAAAAATAAATTTAAAATTACCTCCTCCCCTATGATCCTTTCATGCTTTCAAGATGTAGGGTGTTATCAATTTTGTGAAAAAGATCAAACAAGTTGGCAGTCATCCAAACTTGACTAGGTTGTTTGCCTTTAGCTTACAAAATCATCAAATTAACCTAGCAGGGGTACAATTTGGGCTCTCAGCTGAGATTATTTCAAAAGCAACCGGTATGCCAAACATTGGTGAAGTATGGTTCAAACAAAGTAAGTTGTAGTTGAGCTATTATGAGCCCTACCTGAAACCCAGCTGCCAATAGAATTGCAAGGCTATTTTCCCTTCCTCCCACTTGTTAGAAAGGTATGCTACACTAATGAAACAAATTATCAGGTATTTCACCTGTGAGGGGAGATTTTCCAAGCTATACTCATATCATATAAGGTTTCTAATGCACTTCACTAAAGTCAAGATGATGAATTTACCATACTACCTTTTCCGGAGCATTGACAAAATGGCCTCACTTATCAAGAAGAAAAGCTATGACCACCAAATTTCGAGCCTCTTTCATCACTCCCTGATCAAAATGATTGTCCTATACCAGCTAGAGCAACAAGGAATATCTTGGGAAACCTTCATCTCACATGATGTGTTTGCAAACCCCTAGGCCTTCATCTAGCAGAACTTGCCTTCCACTTCGCAACCATCTACCTCCACACATCCACCATCTCCCCATGTGCCTTCTCCACAAATAGTTTCACCTCTTACCTCTTCCCCTAAATTTCCAAGTGAGGGGGCTGAGAGTAGCCCTAGTGAAGAAAAAAATGAAGGCAACAGTCAAGGGGAAACTGAGACAGACAATGATGGACAACAAGGGAGCAGTGGAGAAGAAGGTGATGAAAATGAAGAAAACAATGAAGAGGAGGGGAGTATCCATGAAGAAAGTAGTGATGGCAATGATGAAATTAGTGAAGGCAGCTACAAAGATGGGGGGGGCAGGATGATGAGGAGGAAAACCATCAAAGTGCACCAAGCAGTCAAAGAAATATTCATGACAGTCATGACAGTAGTCATGACTGTCTTGACAAAAATCAGTCCATGCATGACAAAGAAGATCAGAGTGAGGCAAGTGCAAAAGATACCAAGCAAACTAAAGGTCAAAATGATGATAGCACTGCCTTTAAAACTCCCATTTTTACCCCTCTCACACGCACATATCACAGAGGGAGAAGAAATGTGTTTGCTGCCTCTAAAAGGCAAAGGGCCATCTCTTCTCAAATAGCCAAAACATTGGACAAAGGAAAATAAAAAGTGGAAATTTTGAGCAGAAGGTACAGGTAAGAAGGAGCAAAAGGATCAAAAAGACTTCTCAAGGGCCTCTTTTTATTGATCTAGACAGTGATAATGAGGACCAAGGGATGAGTACGAAATTGCTCCTCTTAGAAAAGGATGCCCAGCTTCAAGAATGGGAAAAGGACTTTGAAAGGGCACAAGAGCATAAACATTTCAAAAGAGGTGAAGAGGGGCCTTGCCTTGCAAAAGAAAATGGTCAAACACTATGCAAGGAAGAGCATGCTTGCTAATGTCAAACTCAAGCAAGCCCTGATGCAGCTAGAAGAGCTAAAAAATACCAAAGTGCATGAAAACATTGGAATCTTGGTTGATTCTTCTGAACAGATGTCTAAAACCCCTTGAGGGGTCTACAAACCAATTTTGAGGCAAATCCGGAAACTTTTTGTTTTTTCCAAATTTTGACCCTTAGGAGCGCAGCACCCTAGATGTTACGCTCAAAATTAGGGCATCCTCAGCTACTGAAGTTTACATTTTTGGATTTTTCACAACACCAACAGTCTACCCACAAATTTTTAGGTCAATTGGAGCAATTTTTCCCCCTCAAAAGGTCAAAAAATACCTCAAATTTGACCTTTCTGCCTCTTTTTTAGAGCAGGTGTTACGCCCTAAGCAGTGTTGGGAGATTTACTTTTTGAGCAGGTAAATGGAATCCACTAAGCACAAATCAATTATTTTTGGAAATTATACTCATCAATATTTCCAACGAGCTATCACGAGGCAAAATACGATGCCGGAAAGGGGTCCAAAACTCAGCTACAACAGACCCTATTTTCTGCTGAAAAGGTGTTACACACAGGAGCAGCCTTTTGCCAAAAAGTCAACAAAACACACGGATTGATGGAAAAGGATTTTTTTAATATTTTCTTGGAAAAATCACTCCTAATTTGATTGGGGAGTTATGTTTTGGTGTTTTTCATTTCATTTCTTATCAACTATGTATCTTAGGCCTTGCATGGTCATTAAGCACATTTATGGCATTTATGATTAGATTAGGGTTTTTGGAAGCCTCTTAGGGCTTCCCACCTTCTCAGCTACTCCATAAATAGAGCCTGAGCCACTCATGTATTAGTTGGATTTTGATAGCTTATGCTGAAGCAATACACAGTCTCTTGGAGCCTTTGATGAGAATTTGATGTCTTGGAGCTCATGCATGCCTTGATTTGTTTACTAATGGTGGAGGACTGTTTGCAGGATCCATAGGCCTAGTTGATGGTGAAGTTTTCTCTTGTTTATGTTTTCTAGTTTTCCATTATGTTTTCCATCTTGCTCTATTGCAGTAGGACAAAGAATTTAGATTAAGAAATTCTTTCTAATGGCACCTTAAATCTGTTTGTCCTTCACGGCCTCAATGTTTTCTTATGCTGAGATATGTTAGGGAATCCATCTCTTGCTCTCTAAGAAGTTATTATCTTGTCCATTTCTTGAATGGTTTAGATCAGTTAGTGTCAAGTATGATTTATGGCTAGCCCTGCATATTGTGGCCACTGAAATACTCAGTCCTTGGAATCACCTCTTTAAAGCAGCTTTGCCTAGGTTTGTCAAAGAAGTCTTTTTGAATCATATTCTTTCCTTACACTAGCTAAATTTGTTTAAAGGAACCTTCACAGTTGTAACTTTAGATGTTCAGAATTTTCTCTTATTCTATGGTTATAACTACTTGTGCATCTTAAATGTTTTTCTTCTCTTAATGATGAAATCTATGAAAGTTAAATAATTTTCTTGCTTTTCTATGTTTCATCTAAATGTTTGTCTTAGTTGATTATCTGCCTTCAGTCTGAAATCAAATGGATTAGGTTTTTCTTATGCCTTTGATTCTCTTGCTATGCTCATAAATATTATAACTCTCTCAGTTTACAAGTACATAAAGGATTCAGTTTTTTCCCTTTATTAGCTTATTGTTCCCAAGCTTAATGTTCATCTCATGACCCTTCACAACCTTAAAAGATCCACCAACCAAGTTAAAATTGCCCTGCAAATTCTCTTGAAACCATTGATGAACTTATCATGACCTTGCTAGACTCCATTGCACAATGAATTAACAATCTTCCATGTTTTCTATCTAAATCCATCTGAGCATCATACCCAACCAAAAATAATCAAAATACCCTTCACTTAACATCTAGCCTAAAATCAACCCTAATCAGCAAACAAGTTCACATCTTTGCACCTACTAGAGAGATCCCTCTCTGAATCTAGGAAGGCTATGTCCTTGGATTCCAAAGCTTGGTTTGATGTTACCCTGTCCATTTGTATCTCAATCAATATAGCAAATTATAGGGAGCTAACATAATGGCGATCATAGTGGGACCGAGTTCATAGTAGCCTGACAAACTCTTATAGACTCATATACATCCCTAGTTTGACTTAAAAAATCAACCCATAGCCAAGAGTAGAAACTAATTGCTTCACCATCCTAGCAAGATGATGACTCAACTAGAGGATACTCATTGAAAACTTAAGGATGCATAAAGAAACTAAAAATCCCAAAAGTACTTCCTAGATTGATTTTTATCAAAAAATTGGTGGTGGATCATTGTATACATATCCTCAAAATTTCAAAAAAATCCACCTGGAAACTCCACTAGCCTCCAGTAGGCCTTTTTTCATCTCACTGATCCCATAAGTTTTTTATTATTGTGTCAAAATAGTCCAAATCGGTTTTTAAGGCCTAGTTATACCTTGTGTGAGTAAAGAGATCTGGTTTCACAAAGGATCAATACCAAATCACACCCAGACCCAAATCCTCCTACTGTAGTTGATGACCCAGAAAAGATTTTGTGGCAAACTTGTAAAGCTGGAAACTCACCCATTGTTAGGACCATTCATAGATCAAGTTCTGCACCAGAACACCTTACAATTTCACAAGATCCTCAGTTTTACTTGCACCATACCAAGTCACAAAGTAGAGCTGACCAAACTGACCTTGATCCCATAGATTTGCAGCAGAGCTCCAGTGGAGAAGCTTCTCCTTCCACTCCACCTGAATTTCAGCTTCTCCATCACTTCAGCCCTTTCCATCTCAAAACCACTAAAAATCAGTCCTCCGGTCCAAATACCTCAGCTACACCCATTCATACCACCACTGTACAAACCACCCCACTCCATCCTACTCCACCTCTCACAAATCCTCCCCTTGTAAATCAACCCTTATTTCCTTTTCCTCCCATCATGGCAGCCTGGTATGCTCCACTGGCTCTACAACAACCACTATGACCTTTTCCAAATGACTATCAGTCCAATATCCCTCACTTCTTAGGGACTGAATCCATCACTGCTTAGAAGCATGTAGATATAATTAGTGATTCTTTTGACTACATGGAGATAGAAGAAGAAACCATAAAGATGAGGATTTTTGCTCAGATCCTGGGGGAGAACCCAAGAAATGGTTTAAAGACTTACCTCCCAACAGCATACATGATCTCCCTACCCTCTACCAAACCTTTGTAAACAAATGGGAAATCAAGAAAAACCCCTTTCAATTTCTTTCCGAGTATAACAATCATAAAAGGAATCTGAAAGAAAGTGTTCATGACTACTCCACTAGGTTTAACAGTGTTTACAATGCCCTCCCACCTCACATAAAACCTACCCAAGGCTTGGCCTTAGTAAAATATCCTGAATTCTTTGATGCTGATATGGCCTATCAACTAAGGGAGAGAGATTACCTGACTCTGGAAGACATGCAAAAAGGGGGCATGAGTGTAGAGGCCAATCTAATTGATAAAAGGGCTAGGATGAGATCAGAAAAAAGGGTGACATATAAAAATGACACAACACCTACACCCTCCTCTTCTGACACCAAACTTGACTCCATAGTTAGGACAATGGAGAGGGTGATGGAAAAAATCAGATTGAATGAGAGAACACCTCCTAGGGAAAATCAATCCAATATTCAAAGCAGGAATAGGAATCAGAATTTTAGAAGAGACCCTCCTCAAGTCAGACAAAGAGAGAGTGACCAACAAATCAGACCCCCTTTCCAAGACAACTATGTAGATGAAGAGGAAAGAGAGCCAGAGCAGTTGGAGGAAGGCCATGTAAATGTCATAGGTTCTGATGATGTGGATAACACTTTCCTTACCGAAGAAGAACAAAGGATGTTCTCTTCCAAACCAAATGATAAATCATATGAAGATTTTGAAGACTATAAACTAGGCTTTGAGAATACCATAATGGAAGTCCATAGGCATTATGAACTTAGGAGAAAAAAGACTCAAGATATTCATAAAACAAATCAGCCAAACACTTTTGTTAGAAAAACCTCTAAACCTATTTCTAGAAAGACAGCAGAAAACGCAAACACTATGGCTAGGAAAACTGATCTAAACAAGCCAAAAACTAGCCAGTGTAATAATGATTTGAGCTGCCCTAGTACTTCAACTAGTGGCCCTGAAAAAACCTTGTTGTCCAAACCATCAAATAAAAATCAGAAAATTAGAAATGTAGAAAATTTTATGGCTGATAAAACTGATATAAACGCAATAAAGACACCTACGCCTTTCAGCTTCGAAGGGGAGATTGCCAAAATCAAGATAACCATACCCCTCACTGAACTAGTAACCCAAGAGGTATATAGATCCCAGATTTTCAAATTGTTAAACATAGGGAATGATACCAACACTTTAAACTTAACTAATGATAAATCGAAGCTATTGTTTGGTCCTAAAGTAGAGGGAACATATCAAGAAGGAGTTGTCCCTCCTTTCTATGTCAGTCTGAACATACATGACAAAATTCTACATAATGCTATGCTATACTCCAGTTCCTCACACAACCTCTTGCCAAAAGTTGTGATGGAGATATTGGGCCTAGAAATCACAAATCCCTGCAAAGACTTGTACTCTTTTGATTCCAGTAGGGTTAAGTTTCTAGGCCTAATCAAAGACATATGTGTCAATCTGGAACAAATCCCCGCATCCCTGCTAAGAGTCTAGTCATGGATATAGTTGTTGTTGACATCCCCCCAAAGTATGGCATGCTTTTTTCTAAATCATGGGAGGCCAAACTCCAAGGTAGCCTTCAAATGGACATGACTTATGCCACCATCCCAGTGTTCAATCAAACAAGGAGATTATACTGGGAATCCCACATGAAATACATGGTGAGTAACATACATAGGCCAAATAACACACTGGTTTATTCCTTTCACTCAGACCTTGACTCCTTCATTATGTACAATGAAAATGACATAAGTGAACAAGAAAATGACAAGGAGAGATAACTAAGCCCCTCAGAAAAACCAAGCCAATCCTCTAACCAAGAAAATGACACCCAAAATTCTAGCAGCCCCGAAGTGCAGAACATTGACAAAACTGAAATTGACATCCTTTGGCATATAACCTTTGATGGCTCTTGTGCTCTCTCCTCATTGGTTTACACCTACTCAAAGACCTCAAAGCTAAGAAAATCTTGGTTCAAGGAGATTCATAACTGATCATAAATCAAATTAAGGGAGAGTATTCAGAAAATAACCCTAGACTAAGGGAATATAGGAATGTTGCCCTACACCTTCTCAAAACCTTTGAGAAGTATGAGCTCACTTTCATCCCTAGGGCCCAAAACTGCCTTGCCAATGAGCTTGCCTTTGCTGCCAGCAATTGCTCTTTACCTTATGAAAATAATCAATGCCTCATCAAAATAAAGAACAGGCCTACTGTACCATAAAACTTGAACCATTGGCAAGTATTTTACAATGATGACCAAATAGATGATTTTTTGCAATCTAGAAATGAATTTGCAAGCACAAAACAGAGTTTAATATTTGAAAGAAATAATTCTGTTGAAAATGAAACTCCAAAAACAGAACTGCCCTTTGATGATGATATAAATCACCTTCAAAACCCCTGTGTTGTAGGAGTATTTGATAAATCAGATTAAAGAGAACTCGAAATTCTGCAGTACAAATATGACACCTTGCCAAGAGGCCTTACAACACTAGAAGAGTTGTTCTATTTTAATGATGTAGCTAAAAAACCCAAGATGGAATCCACTGAAAAAAATATAGAAGAATGAAACATTGGAGGGATGAAAGAACCCAAAATAATCAAGCTATCCAAAACTCTCCCACCTTACACAAAACAAAAATACATTGAGCTTTTTAAATAATTTAAAGATGTTTTTGCTTGGGGGTATGAAGACTTGAAAACCTATGACACAAAAATCAATCAACATAAAATTCCTCTCAAGGAAAATCAGAAACCATTTAAACAAAAATTGAGAAGAATTAACCCCCTCTTGTTACCCTCAGTTGAGAAAGAAATCAAAAATATGTATGATGTCGGGATCATAGTCCCTATCTGATACTCAGAATGGGTGTCCAACCTTGTGTTAGTTAGGAAGAAGACCGGGGAAATTAGGCTTTGTATTGACTTTAGAAATTTGAAAAAAGCCTCCTTGAAAGACAATTAACCCTTGCCTAAAATGGATCACATACTCCAAAAATTACTTGGCTCACAAAGAATCTCATTACTAGATGGCTTCTCAGGTTATAACCAAGTTCTAGTATTTCTAAGTGACCAACTCAAAACTGCTTTCACTACACCTTGGGGTACATTCATGTATGTTAAAATTCCATTTGGTTTAATGAATGCAGGGGCTACTTTCCAAAGGGCAATAGACATAGATTTTTTAGAAGACATAGGTTACTTCATAGTCATATATCTTGATGACATCACTGTCTACTCTAAGACTGATGAAGAGCACTTAGCCCACTTGAGAAAAGTCTTTGAAAAATGTAGAAAGTATGGCCTGTCCCTAAATCCTAAGAAAACTTTTTTTGGCCTTCAGGAAGGAAAACTCTTAGGTCACATAATCTCTAAGGAAGGAATCAAGATAGCTCCAAAAGAATAGAAGGCATCTTACAAATCAGCCATCCTAAAAACATTAAAGAGCTACAATCTTTCATTGGAAAGATTAACTTCCTAAGAAGATTCATCGCTAACCTCACTGATCTCCTAAGAAAAATCACAAACATGTTGAAGAAGGAAGTAGGAGTGAAGTGGAATATGGAAGCAAAATGATATTTTGAGCTGGTAAAACAAGCACTCACACAAACACCGGTCTTGATCAGCCCTGACTTCACCAAGGACTTCTACATTTTCTCCTTTGCCTCTGAACATACTGTGGCAGCAGTATTGTTACAAAATAACATCATGGGGCGAGAATAGCCCATAGCCTTCTTCAGAAAAGCCTTAAGGGATGCCCCTCTAAATTATAACATTGTGGAGAAACAAGCCTTTTCCTTAATCAAAACTTTGAAGGATTTTAGAGTTTACATTTTGCATTCACATATCATAGCTTTTGTCCCACACACAGTTGTCAAAGACATACTTAATCAACACCTCGATGATAAAAGGGGCAAGTGGATCACTACCATTTTAGAATATGATTTAGAAATCAGACCCCCTAAATTGATTAAAGGACAAGGACTTGCAAAACTTATGGCTGACTCAATTTTCCAAGATTTAGACATGAATATGGTTGGTATGTTAGAAGAAACTGAAGAATGTACAGCACCCTACATTTAAGGAGTGTTTTTAAATTCATCTTGGTATGCTGATATTATTTATGTGCTTCTTTATCTCAATGCTCCCCCTTCTTTGTCAAAAACCAAAGCTAGATTCTTAAAACAAAAAGCACTAAATTTTTGCATTTTAGATGGAGTGTTGTACTGGAAGAGTTTTCTTGGTTTGTTACTTAAATGTTTTCTTGAATATGATGCAGATAAAATCATGCATGAATTACATGAGGGATAATGTGGGGGTCACCTTTATTGGAAGACCACAGCCAACAAGATCCTTAGAGCTGGCTACTATTGGCCTACCCTATTTTCTGATACTCACAAACTAGTCATGACTTTCCATAAATGCCAAATATTTGATGGCAAAAGAAAGCTCCTACCTTTACCCTTGCACCCCATCAGTGTTGAAGCCCCTTTTCAGCAGTGGGGTTTGGATTTCATAGGAGAGATCCATCCTACTTCATCTTCCCAACATAAGTGGATCCTCACTGCCACTGATTATTTCACCAAGTGGATAGAAGCCATCCCTTCTAGAAATTCCATTGACTCAGTCATCATCAAATTCCTTGAAACCAACATCTTGTCCAGGCTTGGTTGTCCTAAAAATATCATCACCGATAACGCTGTTTCCTTTGCATCTAAGAAAATGGTAGACTTTTGTTACAAATATCACATCACCCAGGGCCACTCCACTGCTTATTACCCACAAGGTAATGGACTAGCTGATTCCTCTAACGAGAGCTCGGTAAACATCATTAAGAAGCTCCTAGAACAAAATCAAAAAGCATGGCATAGAAAACTAGTGCATGCACTATGGGCTTATAGACTAACTGTAGGTTATAACCCTGAACAAAAATTATCTACACACGAATCTTATAACATAAAATAAACAATAGCGAGAGCATAAAACATAAAACAGATAAACATAGATATTTTCCCCTGGATCCCAAATCGAGACAACCAGCTTGATTTTTCATTATATTCCTTTTAGTGTTACAACACATATATATACATGTCAAAGCATACATAAACCCCAATCCATTAACCCTAGCTTAGAACATAATTGTAGTTCCCTTGACCGGATCTACAAAATACCAGGGGCCGAAAACCATCGTACCCCAAAACCATGTGCAAACTCATGCACAAAACATGGGTGGGTCCGCCTATGAGTGGGACCGCATACCAAAAGAAAAAATTCTGGGGCACTGCCGTGAGACCCCCCTGTTGCGCTCGGTGCAATGTACAGCGCATGGGGCTAGTCATGGAAAGAATATAACACATACCCAACATTCTCCCACTTGTTGTTTTCTTTCCACAGGGGGCCACAGGAGAGCTTATTCATTGGGCCAATTCTTCAACACCCATTGTTTCTCTACACCAAGAGAACTTCTGAGTGCTTACAGACTTCGTCAATGCATCTGCAACATTTTTCAAAGTGTCCACCTTTACTAGCAACACCCTTTTAGCCTCAACCATATCTCTAACAAAGTGATATTGAACATCAATGTGCTTTGTCTTTGAATGATAAGTGTTACACCATTTTTTTGGTCATCTAACCTATTATTATTAGATGAATCCAAGTACACCATGTAAGACCAATTTTACCCTAAGTAAAATTGCTTTCACCATATAAAATAACTTATTTGGTCATATTTAACCCAAAATAAGGAAACTAATTAAATTAACCCTCATTTATTTAATTATTTCCTAAGAATAAGTTATTTAAATCATTATTTAAATAATATTCTTAGTTAAATTTGACTAAATCATCCATAAATAATTAAATAAATCATTATTTATTTAATCATATTCCCATCATTCCCCTAAAATGATAAATAAATCATTTATTTATTTATTATTTATAAATAAAGGAATTGACCCAAGTCAAGAATCCTTTTCCCTCCAACAAATATAATAAAATATTCCTAAAATGTGCTTCTAGAATTCGATTAATAATATTTTTTTCATGCACCGAGTTCTAGACCACCCCAATATTTTGTTATAAATAGGGAGGTTTTCCCCATTCATTAGTCACCTTCATTGCATTAGATCACTCTAGATCTACTCTTGGTCACCATTTTCCATTTTGTTTTGTGAACTCCCATTGAGTTCCATGTTTGCTTTTCTACATCCATAAGAGAGAGAAATGTTAGATCTGAAACACTGACGACTTCCAAGAACCCATCCCACTGAGGAGAACCGAAAAACACCTTTCTTGTTTTCCTCTCAGGTGCCCCATTCTTTAATATAATACAAAACATTCTTTTAAACACTTTGTTCTTGTCTTGTTCATTGGATGCATGGAGCCATGTTATATTTTATCTTCTTAATGTCTTTTTGTGCTTAGATCTGAATTTGTGTAGCAAAATTAAAGATATTTTGCAGGCATAATCGATGTTAGGGCTATTTTTTATGCGTAGCTAAAGTGATCTTTTACGACGAAAGAATCATACTAACAATTAGCGACTCCACACGGGTTTTCTTTTGCGACCGCTGTCGTTTTATCTATTACTGCATATCCAGTTGTTTCAGACCCTAGAGTTTCTCTTCCATTTTTTGTTTTTCCTATTTTTATGGTGATTTTCACCCCGAAAACCCTCAAACAGTCAAATTTTTAACTTCCGTGTGTTTCTGGCCTTATTGTGCAGGTGACAGACATCAGCCGCAGCTGAGACGACAAATTTTTCTGAAATCTGCCGCCGAGAGAGCCAGATCTGCAAGTCGCACTTATCGGCCCAAAAAGTGCGACCTAAGCCTCAGGACGCACTTTTCTACCCCAAACCTGTGACCTGGACTGAAAACAAGTCAGAACCTGCGACCTACACTTTTTCTGCAAATTTTTCAGTACTTTTTCTCGATTTTTCTGAAGCTTCTGTCAGGGTTTTCCAGCCTCTGTCTCTGCCCGTTTAGACCTGTTTCTAATCTTCTTCACTCACCTAAGATGGAATCTTGCCCCTTAGGGCTCTAGTACCCTCCACTTTTTGTGGAAGAGTCTTTACTGTTTCAGAAGTCTGAATTTCCAGAGTTTCAGCCCTCTTTTTCTCAGATCTGATACCTCCTTTTCAGATCCTTTTCGATTAGCTCTTCTCCCTCTCCAAACCACCTCATATCGTGTTGTTTGGGTTCATTTCTAAGGCCACTGCCTTGTCTCTCCTATCTTTAGCTGATCTCCTCCTTTTTAGCAGCAACCTTGCCTCTGCCTCTTTGCTATTCTCTGCACCACTTTTTAGCAGATTTACCCTTTGGATCCCAGTCCCTCCGGACCTTATATCTATTGGCATATTTTAGCGTGCTTTGCCTAGTTTTTTCCCTCTTGTAGACTAGTTTTGAGAGACCCACCTTTTTGGGTTAGATTGCTGCATTATTAGTTGTTAATTTTATGTTCTTTCAGTCTTATTTACTGCAGATTTCTTTTCCATTACGCAGCACACTTTTTCTTTTACTCTAAAAACGTCTGGGTTTAAACAATTAAAATTAACACACACCACACACTGACCCTAAGCGAAGAAGCACCTGGTTAACACCGCCTGGAAAAGACTTTAAAATCAATTGTCACTGCACCTCTCTTCCCTTGACCTCACTTGATTTTGTCCCCCCCTGCCCTCGTCGGTTTATCTTCTTCCTGTCATCATTGTGCCCCCAAGGCGCCACTCCCGGAGACTTCTTGGCCTTCATCCTCAGTTTCCGCTTAGACGACTTCCTCCTTCCCGTCGTCATCGAGTCAGTCTTCCCCCGAGTCCGCACTCCGACTCTTCCTCTGATTTTTCGAGTTCTCCCCCTAGTTCTGGTTCTCCCCCTGTCACTTTCACCATGTCTACTTCAGGGCCTACTACCAGCAGAAACCCCAGTACTACTGCTGGGTCTGTTTATAGTGGAACCACCGTGGGACCTACCTCGACTGCCCCATTTCTCCCTTATATGGTCGGCCTTAGTCTCCCCGACTTCAATCAGCTGATTAATGATCCTATTCGCCACAATGTTAGTTGGCCTGCTATGCCAAACAAGCTCCCCTCCGACATTCCCAAGTTCGAAGGCCTTGCTAGTGAGGATCCCTCCAACCATATTCGATCCTTCCATATGTGGTGTTCCTCCAATTCCATTATCAACGACTCCATCCGTCTTCGATTTTTCCAACGCACGCTTACAGGCGAAGCTTCTAAATGGTATGTTGAACAGGCCACCTCCTCCCATACCACTTTTGCGACCATTACCCAAGCCTTTTTATCTTATTTCCAACTTCCCCTCCGATAAGACACTGGTACCGAGCTTTTAACCTCTTTCCATCAATCCACTTCGACCCGCCTTTCTGCTCATGTCCAAGAATGGCGGCGAAGACGGAGCTTGTGCCGCGCTCCCCCCTTTGAAGATCAGGTTTACATGGACTAGTTCCTTCGCTCTCTTTTACCTCCCATTGGCAAAGATGTTGCATCCCATTTTCCCCAAACCGAAGAAGCCGCCCTCCAAATAGCCTTGAAGTATGACCTTATCTACGCCCAATCTGGCTATGTTTATACCGTCCTCCCTGACCTTCCCAAACCCGATGACCCTAATGCCTCAAGGGCATCTCACTCTACCGACAGTATCGTTGGAGCCCTATCACATACCTCTGCCCAACCTCTTCCGGGCCATGGTTTTCCTCCAGGGGCCAGCCCCTCTGGCATTTTTTCCCCTCCCAGTAGCATGTATTATGGCTACGGCATGCCTCCTCCTTTTTCCCACCCTAATCCTTATCCTTACTCTCAACCTAGTGTCCCATCTCCTCCAGAATTTGGACCTTTTACCCCCTTACCTCCTCCCCCCCCCCACAACCGCACCTACTACCCCCTCCAGGGCAAGTATTTGCACAGCAAGGGGCACCTACTTTTCCTCCTTCTCAAAGAAAGAGAAAAGGCAACCAATCCACTTCTGGCAATCGTGGACCCAATCCTTCCACTATTGACTCTACCACTGCCAACCAACCATTGGGCTCTCAGCCCAAGCCGGAGAGGCCACTTCACACCAATAAGCCATGTTCGTGTTGCAGTCTCTATGGTCACTACACTCACGATTGTCCCCTCTTACCACAAATGCGGTAACTTTGGGATTCTCAGGCCATCGTGCGGGGACAACACTCTTCCGCTACTACCCCTCCCACCCCCGTTACTTCTCAACCTGCTGTGTTTACCAATCCTTTCCCGCAACAAGGATTCGTGGCCACTCAACCACCTCACGCCCCGGTAACCACTCAACCTTCCCCTTCTGGTTCCTCTGATTACCAGATTCTCATGATGGCTTCTGACCCACCTCTCACTGTCGACCTCAACCTTCAAACTCGGTCCCGTCAGTATTCCACACCTCCTGTTCCGTCTGTCTCTGAGTCTCCATCGTCAGTTCCTACAGAGCCTCTATCGACACCCAATGGTCCCTTACAACTCCCTCTGCCCAAAGCCGAGGTTCATCCCAAGCCTCCTAAGGGACCATTACACCGAAATGCTGCCTCTGGTCGGGCTGCCCATTCATACAGCATAGTAGATGATCTGGCCCAATCTCCTGCTGCCATTTCAACACTGGAACTCCTCCAGTCGTGTCCTTCTCAAAAGAGGGCTCTACTATCTTCCGTGGGCACTGTAGATCCCGCTGATGACCAATTTATTTTTTTCGACGCCCATCAGTCAGACCATACCCCTCTTCCTCCTTCAATTGCTTTCCAAATCCCAGTCAAAATCCGAAATGCCAATGTTGCTCGGTGTATTATTGATGAGGGGGCATCTACCTGCGTAATGTCTACTTCAGTTTGGAAACAACTTCGCTCTCTCGAACTGGCCCCTTTTACGATCACCCTTCATGCATGGGATGGCCATGCCTCCCAGCCCATTGGCCTCTTCCATAACTGTCCTAACACCCTTTCCGGTAAGACTTTCTGTGTTGACGTTGAAGTTATCGATGCCCCTCTTGACTACAACATTCTTTTGGGGCGTAGTTACACCTATGCCATGTCCACCATCCCTTCCGCAGTCCACCGCAAGATTTTTTTCCCTCACAATGGCAAGATTGTCACCATTGACCAGTTGACTTACCATGAACCAAAATCTCAGACCTCCCCTGAGTCCACCATCTCTACTGTCACCACCAAGAAAACTGTTGATTCTTTTACCAGTGTTTCCCCTGGCGTCTACAAAGACTCCTCATTGCTTGGCACTTTCCCATGTCCTCCTCCTCCTCCTGTCTCTGGTCCCAGCTTGGCGAATGTTTTCATGATGAAATCGTCTCAGGTCACCCTTCTACAGCCTACTTCGGCTAGTCAGCAACCTCAACCTCGTCCGCAACACCCTGCTCCTAGCCCTTCGCCTCAGCCGATTGAACCTCTCCCGCCTGGACCTTCCCATCCACCTCACACTCAGGAACCTCCCTACCCTCCCGAGTCGGTTCCCCCAGGTCTCCACCATATGGGAGCCATCCCCCTGATGCCGTTACCATGATCAAATCCCTTTCCTTGGTCGCCCCCCCCCCGGCGTCTATTCGGTCCCTGTCATGGCCACCCTTTCCCTCCTTAATTTAACCTTGGTAATTCCAGTATGGTACCTCACTCCTCCAACCGAGACCCCACTAGGCCATGCCAAACCATACATAGCCATGACACCAGTACAACTGATTCCCTTCACTCCTTCCACCACCACAATGCCCCTAGCCCCTTCGCAGAACCCTCCTAATGTTGTGACAGCTATAGGCAAGAAACTAAAAACTCGCAAGGGGGCATCCAATGACAAGGCCACCACCCATGACCCTACCCCTCCCCCACCCACCAAGCCTTGTTCCTTGTGTGATGGTATCGGTCATCCCACCCATACTTGTCCCGAGTTGCCCCGTATCCAACCCATGGTTAAATTCGCGTTCCCTGAATCTACGATCCCTGAAACCTCCGTTTCTTCCTCATCTGTAGCCAAGAACCCAAAGACTCTTCGCACCAACAAACCCTATGCTTTGTGCAGTGTCCATGGCCATTATTTTCACCATTGTCCTCACCTCACACATTACGGAGCCTCTTTAGAGGTCATCCGCGAGTACGAAGTTGAACAAAATCAATCCTCCTCTCCCATCCTTGCTCAATATGCGTCCAATCTGCTTGAGGATCCACCTGCTACCATTGACATTCCTCCCCCTGATGTTGAAATTTCGGACCCTGCTGCTCCTCTTCTATACCTATCATCATCCGTGCATTCCCCAGAGTACATTCCTTCTGAACCCACTCCACCTCTTCTGGTTGATTCTCCTCCAGACACGGGTTCTTCATCTTTTGACCATATTTTTACTTTTTCTTCTCTCATTCCACGTAATGACCCGTATCTGCACATCTCTTCCCATACTGATGATTTCGGTACCTTTGCAGCGTCGTCTGGTCTCTTTGACCCTCCCATTCCCTCTCCTAATCACGATCATACCATATGTATCTTTGATGTTCGTCGCAGCCTGAGTGCCCGCCCTCCATCCCATCGTCCTCCTTCCTCTCCCTCTCATCGATCTATGAGTCCTAGACTTCCTACCCGAACTGCTCCCTCCCGTAGCCATCATTGGAGGTCTATACTCTACTCATGCTGCCCTCCTTTGTCTCATCCTTCCCATTTCTTGACTTATGAGACTATTACATCGGCCCTTTCGTCCAGACCTCATCTGGGCTATGCCGATGGAGCAAGTCGCTATTCCCATCATCTCGCTTCCGCAGCATGGGCCATCTTTACCCTTTTTCATACCCTGGTCCTTGCAAATGGAGTCTGCATTGGTACGACCACCAATAATCAGGCCGAATATGATGCAGTTCATGGTCTCTTAGTCAATGCCCTTTTTCACCGCATCCTCCGTCTGCATGTTCATTTAGATTCCCTGCTTGTTGTCCTACAACTTGATGGTGTCTATCATGTGCATAACCCCCTCTTGTTTAGACAATATTTACGTGTGAAACTTTTGATACGAGAATTTAGATTCATTACATTTCACCACATACCTAGAGATCAAAATCACTACGTAGATCAAATTGCAAATCATATTCTAGACTGGCATTTATCACACACAACACAATAACATTTAACACCATCAAACAAATGCATCTGCATCATATATATTATATATCATGATTTTTAGAGTCCATCTACTCTGAAACATACGACATGCCCATAGCATGTTACAATAACAAAACTACAAAAATGGGGGCCCCACTCGCCCCTACATACACACTGGGGGGCACCACCTTCCCTACATCTAATCACTCTCTGGAGGATCCCGAGCCAATGGCTCTGCTCCCACAGCTCGTAGATCACGCACAGCCTGACCAGCCATCACCATGCGTCGCATGATCCCTCACCACTCCGAGGGTAGCCAAATACATAACTCTATGTACTGGTCATCTAAATCCCGCCAACCACGCTCTGATACATCGGTCAGCAACCATTCACATCTACGACGAATGTCCTCCACCAAAGCAGCCGTATCCTTGCTCTGCACCGTTTTTGAACCACTTGCACCTGTAGCTCTTGTCCCTGCAGGTCGTCCCATATATCCAGCCGGTTTTACCGGAGCTATATCTGCATTCCACAAAACATCACGATTAGCACCATATAGGCTAGTCACAAAACCCTAAAATAAACATAACAGATTAGTTGCTTGTCACTTACCATCGGGTCCCCACACTCGCCCAGGCGGAAGAGGCAAGTCTGGATCTCCCTAATAACTCATCCCACTATAGGGATAGTCATCTATGTATAATGGCATCTGATCCCAATGCGCGAAGAACTCCGGTCGGAACACCCATCCGACCGCCCCTCCCCCTCCTCTACACAGTAGTCATCCCCACCGACGCATCCGGGACTCTCTCGGACCTCCATCAGGCAACTATACATGAGGTCGTAAGGTTAGGATCTTCTCAAAGAAGAAAGAGCACAACATAGTCCCATAAAATCAATCATGATTCATTTGCCGCTTGCATAGCGACAGTTGTCGTTTCACTGACACCAACATCATATGGGCCCACCCATAGTAGGTCCCACTCAGCACATTCTCCACGATCATCATCTGCCCTCCAGTGATGTGATGGAACGCCTGGCTACCAAAGATCCACAACACTGCTGCAGCCACCGCCCGGGTTTCCAACCTCTCGAGATCACCAATGGATATCCGAGTCCATTGACTCAGACACCTGGTCGACAATGTCGCTCAACAAACTCCATAATGTTATGTCCATGTGGTAACACTGGTTGTGTATTTCCCACCATCCCTAATGGTGGGAGACCAGTCAAGAAATATAAATCCTGTACCATCAGCTCAATCCTGTGCCCCTGCACTACAAACGCCTCATGATCTGGATCCCAATAACTAATTATACGAGCCAACAAGGGCTCTCCATCCCTCATCAAAGGGTTCTCCAAAAATTTCAGAACCCCATATCTAGCTAGTGCACGACGGACACCCTGATCCACCTGGATCTTCATCCGTAATGTACCTAAGTCTCTCTCTCTCTCCACTTGATCCGTATATCTGCCATATCTGCACAAAAACATCATTTTTGTCAGCCTCCAGATCAACAAAAATGCATTAACATACACCAAAACAGAATCTCATCTCATAACAGCACTAAAACCCCCACATCTCACAGGTCGCACTTTTTGGGCACAACCTGGGCCAAGTCGCACTTTTAAGGCCAAAACCTGCATCCCAGGTCACAGCTTTTGCCCCACAAAGTGCGACCCGATTGTAAGGATGAATTAGGGGCATTTACTGAGATTTAAAGCCCTAATCTGCAACTTGAATCCATCAAAAACAAAGCTTAGGATTAGGCCTCGTATCTGCAACTGACGGATCACAATTCCAATGGTCGGTTTGTCCGCTATGATCACCGCAAGATTTAGGGCCTTCTCTCCTCTCCACATTCACCACAGCTACACAAACAAATGAATGATTTTGGAGGGAAAACGCCCTATTAGAAGAAAACCCCTGTTTTTTCTTTCGCCCGCTGCGACCAAACCGTAGCCCCGTTTGACACACCATCCACACCGTTGGAAAGCTATAATCGAGTACTCAAATGGGTCTTTGTCAGTTTTTTATGTTTTGATACTTTACCACGACCCATTTTGTCCCTGAAGGTTCTATTCACCTCTTCTCCAAACCGAATTTCTTCATTTACGACACTTGTACCTGGGGCACCACTTTTCCTCTTTACTCGTCTTCATTCGTGTTTATTTTCCTCATGAGTCACCCTATTGTACTCATGATTTTATGGTCCCCCATTGGACCAGGCCCATAGGGCAGCACCATCAATTCACCCTTGCTTAGAGCATCCGAGTCGAGTCACCATCACATTCATGGAGTCTATCCCGAGTCTTTTTGTACCCCGCCATTTTCCTCCATCCTTTCCTGTCTGGTCTCTCTCTCGTGTCCCCCATTACAGCCATTAGTACCCTTGTCCATTATCCATCATAAAAATGTGTCAATCGCTGCCAAACCATTCCTACCCTTTATGCTCTAACAAGGGAAGTCATCCAACCGCTCCTCCGTTCCTCTCATTCCATCATTACCATCAGTGTCTCCTTGTTCGTCGCTCTACTATTTTCCCTCGTGCCATAGTTGGGGTCCCCTTATTGCCTCACCTATGGCGGGCCTACTTCTGTCGACATCAGCTCATTTACTCCAGAAGCCAAGTCTAGGGGGCAGTGTACCATTGGTTCGAGCTCTTCATCGCATGATCGTGATATATACACTTGATGGTCCAGTGACGCAGCAGCAGCTATTGGTGTTTCCTGGGCATGTGTGAGATGTTCCAACCCTCATGAGTGGGTGGCCCTGCAGGTAGCCCCCCACATGCCCGGATGACTTCATTTCATCCCTTGATGCAGCTCCTATCATATGATGATACCAGCCTCAGCCGCTTGTAGTGCCTCTTCGATTTTCACGTATCAGTCAGATTTTGTGAGTCCTTCCCCGCGTCTAGGGGGCATTTGGGCATATTTATATCTCATGTACTACCATATTATTGTATAAGTCCTGATGATTATTCCAAGCATCGTATGTATGTGGGATTCATCATGTTATTTACCTGGCTCATGTTTAGGCCAGCGCATACTTCACTATTGTGTTTCGTGGTTTTCCGGGCGCCTTATTCTTTGTACTTCTTGCGTTCCATGGCTTTCCGGGCACCTTATTCTTTGTACTTTGTCTCGGTGGGCATAGGTATGCCTCCCCTGCCGCCTTTAGTACAGGTACCACTCCATAGAGACCTGTTGCACCTGTAAGTCTCATCTCCTCAGGGTCTAGTTCTTTTGTACATCAGACACCATTACACTTCTCTCTCTCACTTCCCTTTTGATATCTAGTGATTGAGCTCTTACAACGTACTTCGGTCATACGATTTTCTCCTAACACTCGTACGTTGGGGGGCAATCTGTTACACCATTTTTTTGGTCATCTAACCTATTATTATTAGATGAATCCAAGTACACCATGTAAGACCAATTTTACCCTAAGTGAAATTGCTTTCACCATAAAAAATAACTTATTTGGTCATATTTAACCCAAAATAAGGAAACTAATTAAATAAACCCTCATTTATTTAATTATTTCTAAAATAAATTATTTAATCATTATTGAAATATTCTTATTAAAATTGACTAAGTATCCATATCATTATTAAATATTATTTATTTAATTATATTCCCATCATTTCCTAAAATGATAAATAAACCATTTATTTATTTATTATTTATAAATAAAGGAACTGACCCAAGTCAAGAATCCTTTTCCCTCCAACAAGTATAATAAAATATTCCTAAAGGGTGCTTCTAGAATTCGATTAATAATATTGTATTCATGCACCGAGTTCTAGACCACCCCAATATTTTATTATAAATAAGAGGGTTTTCCCCATTCATTAGTCACCTTCATTGCATTAGATCACACTTGATCTATTCTTGGTCACCATTTTCCATTTTTGCTTTGTGAGCTCCCATTGAGTTCTATGTTTCCTTTCTACATCCATAAGAGAGAGAAATGTTAGATCTGAAACACTGAGGACTTCCAAGAACCCATCCCACTGAGGAGAACCAGAAAACACCTTTCTTGTTTTCCTCTCAAGTGCCCCATTCTTTAATATAATACAAAAAATTCTTTTAAACACTTTGTTCTTGTCTTGTTCATTGGATGCATGGAGCCATGTTATATTTTATCTACTTAATGTCTTTTTGTGCTTAGATCTGAATTTGTGCAGCAAACTTAAAGATATTTTGCAGCCATGATCGATGTTAGGGCTATTTGTTATGCGTAGCTAAAGTGATCTTTTATGACGAAAGAATCATACTAACAATAAGCAGGGTTCTTAGCCAAGAAAATTGCACTTTGGCTATCACAATCTATCCTTATAACTTGTTGTACCAACCACATACTTGATCACAATCTCTGCAACCAAACTGCTTCCTTGCTTGCATGAGTGGCTGCTATGTATTCTGCCTCTGTAGTTGAAAGTGCCACTACAGACTGTCTTTTACTCATCCACCTGACTGCACCTCCAAATAGGCCAAACACATACCCATTTGTAGATCTTCTTTGGTCCAGATCTCTAGCCCAGTCTGCATCAACAAAACCATGAATGTCCAACATTCTTTCCAATCCTGGTCTTCCTTGGTAGCACAAACCATAATCACTAGTACCACGTAAATATCTAAAAACCCGCTTCACTGCTGTCCAATGCTCCTTCCCTGGGTTTGACATAAACCTAGTCAATACTCCCATTGCATGTGTAATGCCTGGTCTAGTATAGACCATTGCATACATCAGGCTATCCACTGCACTTGCATGAGGAACATGGGATATATCCTCCTCTTCTTCTTGTGTCTTGGGACATTGTTCCCGTGAGACGACTTTACCTCCCAGAATAGGAACATTCACCGGTTTACTATCCTGCATATTGAACCTCTGCAATATAGTCTCGACATACTTCCTCTGGTTTAACCAGAGCTTCCTCTTTGCCCGATCTCTCTTAATCTCCATGCCCAAAATATAGTTTGCAGCACCCAGATCCTTCATGTCGAATTTGGAGAACAGTTGGGTCTTCAAATCTTGGATAATTTCTTTATCATTTCCGTCATTAACATATAAATACATCTGAGACAAAACAAATAACGTGCCAATTATTTAAAATGAAACACGAGAGAAAACATGGTATGGTCTGAAAACTTCATCTACGATGAATTCTTCCTTCAGCATCAAAACTTACAAAAAGGTTGAAAAGTCATCTTCTTCATTGAAATTTTGACGTGTCTTGATGCAAATTCAGTCCATTGTATAATCATTTTGTGCAGCTATATGCAATTCCCATCAATGTACTTAATGTAAATTATGATGTGTCTACCATCGATCCATTTCTAGGCATGTTGACAGAAACAGTTGAACCATGGACTCCGCAATTTACGACACTATAATAATATAGCATAAATATAACTCTGACGGACCTATGAATTCTAAATGCTGGTAGATAGTGAAATGTCTGCCATGTCCAAATAGTTACAACAGCCTTTATATGCAATTTTTAGGACCTCTAGACAATGCATAATATGCTCTCCATGACCTATTTCTATAAGGTAATTCTCTAGAATACATCCATTGAGCTTCTCCAGAATCAAACCATCTTTGCAACACTATTTGCCTAAGACACAATGGTAATTTAAAAATTTCTTTTACAAGACAATTCCAACAATACTCATAATGACATTGACTACAGACCATGACTTGACTGACTCGATTAGACTGTACTGAACTTGAACTTGAAGCTTCATTAAACCTCAGTGGTCTAAACATTTTTATTTCTTTGATTTTTGTTGCTCCTTCCATAGTTAACATATCTGCAGATAGTTCTGAAACTCTGATTCCATGTATAATGTCAATCAAACCATCAACCATAGTGCCCTTAGAACTCTGAAATCTTTGCCTTATCAACAATCTCTTATAGCATTTGTTTTCTTATACTTCAAATCAGTTCTTCTCCATTGTACTTTTAAGAGCAAATGAGTACTCTTGATTCTTATCTTCTGCAAGTATCTCTTTGTGAGGAAGATGGATACTTTCTTTTTGTATCATTAAAGTTTCCTAAAGCATAAGCAAAAACGTTCTTTCTTCATGTTGCAGCCAATAAAGCATGTATCATGTAATTGAAGCATCGATTTCCAAAATAAAAGGATAGTTTAAGACGTTTTAATTTTAGCAATTGACAGTACTCTCTTTATTCTTAGAACAGCATGTCCAGCTATTATCCATTTCTCAGCTTGCTTTTTCAATCTCTTTTGCAGCATTTTTGTATCATCTGCTTGCTTCTCATAGAATTGTCTGATGTAATTTAAGCAACCAAGTAATCTCTGTAATATTCTGACTTCTGTAATTTCATCTGGAAACTTCAGCAAATGTGTTAGCACATGGGTTTGTAAATTCACATGTCCTTTTTCTATATGTAATCCAAGATAGTCAATCTTGATTTTACCAATTTGAAATTTTTCTTCTGAATCTGATAGGACTAACCCATGTTGAAAAACCAACTCATAAAATCTCTCTAAATGCTGCTTATGAGTATTTACATCTCTACTAAATACAAGCAAATCATCAATATATACAATAATGAACTCCTCCCCAGCAAAAATTGTCTTCCATGCGTTTTTGAAATTCAGAGGGTGCATTTTTCAGACCAAAAGGCATAACTGTCCATTGAAACTGACCATGGGGAACAGTGAAAGCAGTCTTATACCTGTCTTCAGGAATAATACCAATTTGCCAAAATCCACTTTTCAAATCAAACTTGCTAAACACATTAGCCTTGGCGATCTTAGCAAGCAAGAGTTCTTTATTGGGCAAAGGATATCTGATAGGAAGTAGAGCATCATTTAGTACCTTGTAATTAATGACGAGCATTTTCTTTCCTCTCTTTTGCTCACTATGCTTATTAACATAAAAGGCAGGACAAGCCCAAGGGCTTTTGTAAGGTTCAATCAGCTTTTGCTCTAGAAGTTGTGCAATTTCTTGTTTGCACAAATCCTGCTCAGAAGGACTCATATGATTTGCACTAGCTTTCTGCGGCTTAGGGACATAATTTTCTTTGTAAGGAAGTGCAACAAAGTACTTTTCTCTAGTCCAGAAATCATCTAGCCTATTGGCTATACAATCCTTCTTAAGTTTGTCAGATATTTTTTCTAATGTTTTAGGCCCATGAACTTCAGCATTTTTAACAATTTTATTGATCTTTGTAAGATCCTGGAGACTAGAGCAAACTAAATCTTGCTCTGTTGGCTGCACTCTAACCTGATAATCACTGGAAGATTGTAAACTGACAGTTTTTTCTTTTGCCGTAAAAGTGACTGTTCCTTTTCCAAAAGTAACAGGCAAAAGTTTATTCAAGAAATCTTGCCCCAACAAAATATCTGAACCAGAATTAAAATTGTACAAAGTGATTCTGACTTCAACATCATTCAAATAAATGGGAAAATCAGGAGCTATATGATTTATTTCCATTACATCCTTTGTAATAGCTCTGAAAGTAACTTTGATAGGCTGCCAATAATAACTAGGGATAGCTCCATATTTACAAACACTACTCATTGCACCAGAGTCAATTTGTGCATCAAGAGTATATTCTTTTATTTTTGGCACCTTTATCTAGACAGGAATTATTATTCTGTCTCCAATTCCCATAATTTTGATATCTTCAAGGTTAGAATCACTACTGGCAACAGGGATATCTTGGATCAATATATTTGACAATTTATAATTGCAATCATCATATTCAGCAATAAGTTTCTGCAATTTTGATGACAACTGAAGCATTTCAGATCTAGTTTGATGAATGCTAGACTCTAAATGTTTTATCTGATTTTTCAAAGAATTGATTTTGTTCATTCCTAATTCTGATATATTGTCTGTAATCTGTAAAGGTTTGAACAGGGAATCAAATTCTTTTTCTATGAATTCATCATCTGAGAATCTTTCTTTTCTTCTTTTAGCAGGCAACTGTTTTTCTAGATTTTCAAGCTTTTCTGTTAATCTTCTTCTAGCAGTAAACTGTACTGGAGCAAGCTGATCCATCTCTGCCTTGACTGTTGCAATCTTCTCATTCAAACTATTATATGAAGAAAACATTTTTATTTCACCAATAAATGTTTCATCTGAGTCAGATGAATCACTCAAATCTAGTTTTATTATATCAGGAATATCACTGTCACTGTTTTCAGAAGAAGAACTAGATACCTCAAAATACTCACCTTCAAAATGAGATATAAGATCCCACTCTTTTGGATCATGCATGGTAGAGAAAATATTCATAACTTTCATCTGTTTCTTATCTTTTCTTTCTCTACAAGCATTAGCATAATGACCTTTTTTCCCACAAATAAAACAAGTCACTTTCTTAGAAGGTCTGTCCCTTTTCTTAAATACTATCCTTCTTCCTTTAAAAGATCTCTTGGAAGGATAATACTTTTTCTTTCTTGGAAAATATTTGTCCGTTGTGCATGTACAATCACTTTTATTTTTTATGACCTTTTTCTTGGATTTTGAATGACAACCAAAATCAAAATTTTCTGGGAAGTTATTACACATTTTTGTACTAAAATGCATCTGTTTCTTAAAACTTTTCTTAGCTTTTGCAGATGCACATTCTGATTGTAGTACAGATACTACCATTTGGTGGACAACAGCAAAAGATGAGTTTTCTAGATTTACTTTCTGCTCTTTTATATATTGATTAATCAAATCTGGAATCTTCCCTGGAAGAGAGGCTATATAATATCTCAAGTATGCAACATTATGAGAGTCATTAGCCTGATACAAAAGCTTTTGCATAACACAATAATATTCAGGAAAATAATCAATATTGCATAGCCTTTGTGATAGGAACAGTTCTGCATGATGAGCTGAATCTTCTGGTACTATCCCTACAAACTCATGTTTTAGAGCATCAAACAGAGCTTTTAAGGGATCATCTGGGTTTTCTATAATGTGATTCATTTCTTCATCAGAAAACTTATCCCACAACATCTTAACAACACCAGTGAAAGACCAAACAATTTGAGTAACAATATCAGTCCAACTTCCCTTAGTTTCAGCTTTTCTTTGAAGAGCCCAAGCATAGAGATTATGCACAACATCAATTTACTTCTTCATAACCAAGACAATCAGATTAGCAAAGTATTTCCAAATCCTTTATTGGAAGGATTTTCCATTTTTAACTGAGTAGTTTGCATCTTTTCAGAATACCTTCCAAAAGGGCTACTTGCTGAGGCTTCATGTGCAGTTTCCTCATCTTGCTTTCTTGATCCTTTATTCACAAAAGAAAAGGTGTCATCTCTATTCCTCTTGGAACTTGTCTCACCTTGGGTAGGTTGACCAGGGATTCTCTGGGAAGCAGTTACCCCAGACATAGCTAATATCTCTGTAGGAGCAGATGGTTGGCCATTTTCTATCAGACTTTTAAGACTCACATACTGTTTTGGGAGTCTCAGGCTTGCAGGAGATGGAAATGTGTTTACCATATTCCTCATTATTTTTGTTTTTCCTTTGGCTAGCTCAATCCCTTTATGAATTATTTCTAGCTGCAATTTACCAATATCTTCTACCCCTTTGAAAAGAATACTCTTGGGAGGAGATGCTGGGTTAGAGGCAGATAATGTAAATTTGGAGCTAGAGAGAGCTACTTCTTGGTAATGAGGAGGAGAAGTAGGTTCAAGAAGTGCTACTCTGAGATTATCAAGAGATTTAGATATAATTCCCATGTTGGGATTAATATCATTTAGCTTTTGGGTATATTCATTTTGAACACCCAAAATCTCATTATAGCCAGTATGTAATCTCTTAATGTGTTCTTTAACTTCTAGTACATCTCTAGCAATGTCATCCATATTCTGTAGCATACATGCAATCTAATAATTTGAATAATTTTGCAGTTTTGAAGATTCAGATTGATCAGGATCTGTAACATCCTTCATAGATAACCATTGAAATTCTGCCTTCTTTGTACCATTGTTGAAAATTCTTCTAGAATTTCCAGGCTCTAAATATCTTTCATTAATTTTTGCAGGAATATCTCCTTGAGCTCTTGGTAGACTGAAAGACTTAATCTCTAGGATATAAAGCTGTGTCTCTTGGTCAGAAGGTTTGGATGCTTCAGTATGATATGAAGTACTTGGACTACAGAACTCACAGTCATGTGGTGCTGATGATGGATGACTATGTTTTGGAACAGGTCGCGGATAAGGCACATAATGTCTTACAGACATACTGCGAGGAATCTGATTTATTATAGTAGAGAAAGTAGGATAGATACTATATCTTCCCCCTGAAGAAGAAGAGGTAGATCGGGAAGATTGAGAACGAGAAAGAGATGGAGTAGTGAATCGAAGACCAGAAGATCCATCGGCATGTCTGACTATGGATAATTGTTGTGGCTCTTTAGAAGACTGCAACTGTGGATATTTCTGAGAAAGAGGAGTATAGGTACTATTCCATTCTTCAGGTAAAGTACATTCTGAAAAACTGAATTGAAGAGGAGTAGCATTACCAGGGCCAACAATAACTCCTTCTTTAAGTGCTCTCTTTTTGAGATTTGGATTAAGAGCAGGCATGGAAGTAGAAACAAAGCGTAAGCAGATAGATGCATGGAGTTGAGCTATTTGAGATTGTGGAGCTACATCAAAACCATGTAACTGGATATATGCATTAAAGAATTCATTTATGTATGGATCATTCAAGGAGACTTGATAGCGTGGGATGACAGAAGACCAAACAGGGCCATTATTAAGAGGACTCTGGAATCCACCTAACAAGGCATCATTAAACTCATTCGTTCTTGTATCAAGAACACAAGTAATACAAGATGTATTCAATCCAGGCCTGACTAAAGAATTTATACCAAACTGGATCATACCAATATGAACATACTTGTATCCATGTTCTAATCCCCAATCAACATCATCTTTCTTAATCAAAGGAATTTGATAAACAGACTCTCCAGTAGAAATAGGGATATTAACATATGTGAAACGAAACAACTGAGCAGCACGAAACTGAAACACAGGAATCTTATAAAGCTTATCTACTTCAATCTCTGGAAGTGTCCAATCAGGCTGAGGTTCAAATTCTTGAACTAAAACTTTCTCATCATACAAAACATCATCTTTATTTGTTCTATTCAAATATTTATTCAGTACTCGGATAGGTTGTCATGCAAGATTCCTGTCACAAGTGTAAAAAAAGGAAACATACAGTGAAACTTTACTTAAGATTCGGGCAAGAGGGGACTACCTCTTGTTATCTCATCCCTTAAAGGCTAGGCCATGTGGGGACCGAATCTGACAAAATCTAACTTTCCTAAGGCCGGAATCTAGGACATCGGCGCTCATTACACAGTGGAGATTTTCTGAGGCAAAATCCCACGGAAACCTGATGTGTACATAAAGCAAGATTTGCAAGGATTTCCGTTGAGTGATCCTTACAATCAATCACTGTTAGCATGATCATCATGCTCATGCTCATGATCATTATTATGCTCTCCGTAATATTCCAATAATTCTTCTGTTTCGGGAGAAATTACTTCATGAGGAATATTAAGCCATGGAGGATCATGTTCTCGGAAACAGCAGGCGAAAGGAAATGAGAAAACATGGTATGGTCTGAAAACTTCATCTACAGTGATTCTTCCTTCAAAACTTACAAAAAGGTTGAAAGAATCATCTTCTTCATTTGAAACCACGACAGTGTCTTGATGTGCAAATTCAAATTCAATGACATAATCATTTTGTGCAGCTATATGTAATTCCCACATCAATGTACTTAATGTAAACTTATGGTCATGTCCTACCATCCAGTCGACTCTAGGCATGTACTTGACAAGAAACAATTTGAATCATGGACTCCACCAATTTACGACACTATCTATATCTATAGCATAAAATATAACTCTGACAGACCTATGAATTCTAGCTCTTTGGTGAATAGTGAAATAATCTTGCCATGTCCAATCTGATTTTTGGACAAACACATAATAGACTTGTTCTGGACCTCTAGACAATGCATAATAAGCTCTCCATGACCTATCTCTATAAGGTAATTCTCTAAAATACATCCATTGAGCTTCCTCAGAATCAAACCATGTTTGCAATACTATTTGCCTAAGACACAATGGTAATTTACATATTTCTTTTACAAGACAATTCCAACAATACTCATAATGACATTGACTACAGACCATAACTTGACTGACTCGATTAGACTGTACTGAACTTGAACTTGAAGCTTCATTAAACCTCAGTGGTCTAACCATTTTTATTTCTTTGATTTCTGTTGCTCCTTCCCTGGTTAACATATCTGCAAGATAGTTCTCAGCTCCTGATTTGTATACAATGTCAAAATCAAAACCATCAAACCATAGTGCCCATCTGAGAACTCTAGTACTGCCTTGCTCAAGCAATCTCTTATTTGCCAAAATTTGTTTCATATGCTTCAAATAAGTTCTTACCAGAAATTTGACACTTTTTAAGAACAAATAGAACCTCTTGATTCCTCTTTTTACTGCAAGTATCTCTTTGTGAGAAGATGGATACTTTCTTTCTGTATCATTAAAGGTTCCTGAAGCATAATCACAAACCACTTCTTTCTTTCCATGTTTCTGTAATAAAATAGCAGCCCAAGTATGGTCAGAAGCATCAGTTTCCAAAATAAAAGGAAGATCAGTTTCTGGCAATTTTAATTTTGGAAATTCAACAATTTTCTCTTTTATTCTTCTGACAACACTTGTCATTTCATCTGTCCATTTCTCAGCTTGCTTTTTCAATCTCTTTTGCAGAATTTTTGTATCATCTGCTTGCTTCTCATAGAATTGTCTGATGTAATTTAAGCAACCAAGGAATCTCTGTAATATTCTGACTTCTGTAATTTCATCTGGAAACTTCAGCAAATGTGTTAGCACATGGGTTTGTAAATTCACATGTCCTTTTTCTATATGTAATCCAAGATAGTCAATCTTGATTTTACCAATTGAAATTTTTCTTACAAGATACGATAGGACTAACCCATGTTGAAAAACCAACTCACTTAAAATCTTTCTAAATGTTGCTTATGAGTATTTACATCTCTACTAAATACAAGAAAATCATCATTATATACAATAATGAACTCCTCCCCGGCAAAATGTAAAAATGTCTTCCATGCGTTTTTGCGTTTTGAAATTCAGAGGGGGCATTTTTGAGTCCAAAAGGCATCACTGTCCATTGATACTGACCATGGGGGACAGTGAAAGCAGTTTTGTACCTATCTGCAGGAATAATACCAATTTTCCAAAATCCACTTTTCAAATCAAACTTGCTAAAGACATTAGCTTTGGCAATCTTAGCAAGTAAGAGTTCTTTATTGGGCAAGGGATACCTTATAGGAAGTAGAGCATCATTTAGTGCCTTGTAATTAATGACAAGCCTTTTCTTTCCTCTTTTTTGCTCACTGTGTTTATTAACATAAAAGGCTAGGCAAGGCCATGGACTTTTGCAAGGTTCAATCAATTTTTACTCTAAAAGTTGTGCAATTTCATGTTTGCACAAATCCTGCTCAGAAGGACTCATATGATTTGCACTTGCTTTCTGTGGTTTAGGAACATAATTCTCTCTGTAAGGAAGTGCAACAAAGTATTTTTCTCTAGTCCAGAAAGCATCTGGCCTACTAGCTGTACAATCCTTCTTAAGTTTAGCAGATACCTTTTCCAAAGTTTTAGGTCCATGAATTTCAACATTTTTCACAATTTTATTGATCTTTGTAAGATCCCGAAGACTTGAACAAACCAAATCTTGCTCTGTTGGCTGCACCCTTATTTGGTAATCACTGGAAGACTTTAAACTGACAACTCTTTCTTTTTCCGTAAAAGTAACTATCCCTTTTCCAAAAGTAACAGGCAAAATCTTGTTTAAGAAGCCTTGACCCAAAAGAATATCTGAACCAGAATTAAAACTATACAGAGTGATTCTGACTTCAACATCATTCAAATAAATAGGAAAATCAGGAGCTATATGATTAATTTCCATTATATCCTTTGTAATAGCCCTGAAAGTTACTTTGATAGGTTGCCAATAATAACTAGGGATAGCTCCATATTTGCAAACACTACTCATTGCACCAGAGTCAATCTGTGCATCTAGAGTGTATTCTTTTATCTTTGGCACCTTTATCTGGACAGGAATTACAATTCTGTCTCCAATTCCCATAATCTTGACATCTTCTAGATGAGAATCACTACTAGCAACATGGATATCTTGGATCAAAAGACTTGACAATTTAGAATTGCAATCATCATATTCAGCAATAAGTTTCTGCAATTTTGATGACAACTGAAGCATTTCAGATCTAGTTTGATGAATGCTAGATTCTAAATGTCTTATCTAATTTTTCAAAGAATTGATTTTGTTCATTCCCAAGTCTGATATATTTTCTGTAATCTGTAAAGGTTTGAATAGGGAATCAAATTCTTTTTCTATGAATTCATCATCTGAGAATCTTTCTTTTCTTCTTTTAGCAGGCAACTGTTTTTCTAGATTTTCAAGCTTTTCTGTTAATCTTTTTCTAGCAGTAAACTGTACTGGAGCAAGTTGATCCAGCTCTGCCTTGACTGATGCAATCTTCTCATTCAAACTTTTAGATGAAGAAAACATTTTTATTTCACCAATAAATGTTTCATCTGAGTCAGATGAATCATTCAAATCTATTTTTCTGATATCAGGAATATCACTGTCACTGTTTTCAAAAGAAGAAGAACTAGATACCTCAAAATACTCACCTTCAGAATGAGATATAAGATCCCACTCTTTTGGATCATGCATGGTAGAGAAAATATTCATAACTGTCATCTGTTTTTTATCTTTTCTTTCTCTACAGGCATTAGCATAATGACCTTCTTTCCCACAAATAAAACAAGTCACTTTCTTAGAAGGTCTGGCCCTTTTCTTAAATATTATCCTTCTTCCTTTAAAAGATCTCTTGGAAGGATAATACTTTTTCTTTCTTGGAAAATATTTGTCCGTTGTGCATGTACAATCACTTTTCTTTTTTATGACCTTTTTCTTGGATTTTGAATGACAACCAAAATCAAAAGTTCCTGGGAAGTTATTACACATTTTTGTACTAAAATGCATCTGTTTCTTAAAATTTTTCTTAGCTTTTGCAGATGCACATTCTGATTGTAGTAAAGATACTACCATTTGGTGGACAACAGCAAAAGATGAGTTTTCTAGATTTACTTTCTGCTCTTTTATATATTGATTAATCAAATCTGGAATCTTCCCTGGAAGAGAGGCTATATAATATCTCAAGTATGCAACATTATGAGAGTCATTAGCCTGATACAAAAGCTTTTGCATAACACAATAATATTCAGGCAAATAATCAATATTACATAGCCTTTGTGATAGGAACAGTTCTGCATGATGAGCTGAATCTTCTGGTACTATCCCTACAAACTCATGCCTTAAAGCATCAAACAGAGCTTTTAAGGGATCATCTGGATTTTCAACAATTTGGTTCATTTCTGTATCAGACAATTTATCCCACCCACATCTTTACAACACCGGTAAAGGACCAAACAATTTGAGTAACAATATCGGTCCAACTTCCTTAGTTTCGGCTTTTCTTTGGAGGGCCCAAGCATGAAGATTATGCAAAACATCGGTACTTCTTCATAACCAAGACAATCAAGATTAACAAGTAGAGTATTTCCAAATCCTCTATTGGAAGGATTTTCCATTTTTAACTGAGTATTTTGCAACTTTTCAGAATACCTTCCAAAAGGGCTACTTGCTGAGGCTTCATGTGCAGTTTCCTCATCTTGCTTTCTTGATCCTTTATTCATAAAAGAAAAGGTGTCATCTTTATTCCTCTTAGAACTTGTCTAACCTTGGGTAGGTTGACCAGGGGTTCTCTGGGAAGCAGTTACACCAGACATAGCTAATATCTCTGTAGGAGCAGATGGTTGGCCATTTTCTATCAGACTTTTAAGACTCACGTACTGTTTTGGGAGTCTCAGGCTTGCAGGAGATGGAAATGTGTTTAGCCTATTCCTCATTAGTTCTATTTTTCCTTTGGCTAAATCAATCCCTTTATGAATTCTTTATAGCTGCAATTTACCAATATCTTCTACCCCTTTGAAAAGAATACTCTTGGGAGGAGATGTTGGGTCAGAGGCAAATAATGTAAATTTGGAGCTAGAGAGAGCTACTTCTCGGTAATGAGGAGGAGAAGTAGGTTCAGGAAGTGCTAATCTGAGATTATCAAGAGATTTAGATATAATTCCCATGTTGGAATTAATATCATTTAGCTGTTGGGTATATTCATTTTGAACACCCAAAATCTCATTATAGCCATTATGTAATCTCTTAATGTGTTCTTTAACTTCTAGTACATCTCTAGCAATGTCATCCATATTCTGTAGCATACATGCAATCTGATAATTTGAATAATTTTGCAGTTTTGAAGATTCAGATTGATCAGGATCTGTAACATCCTTCATAGATAACCATTGAAATTATGCCTTCTTTGTACCATTGTTGAAAATTCTTCTAGAATTTCCAGGCTCTAAATATCTTTCATTAATTTTTGCAGGAATATCTCCTTGAGCTCTTGGTAGACTGAAAGACTTAATCTCTGGGATATAAAGCTGTGTCTCTTGGTCAGAAGGTTTGGATGCTTCAGTCTGATACGAAGTGCTTGGACTATAGAACTGACAGTCATGTGGTGCTGATGATGGATGACTATGTTTTGGAACAGGTCGCGGATAAGGCACAGAATGTCTTACAGACATACTGCGAGGAATCTAATTTATTGTAGTAGAAAAAGTAGGATGGATACTATATCTTCCCCCTGAAGAAGAAGAGGTAGACCGGGAAGATTGAGAACGAGAAAGAGATGGAGTAGTGAATCGAAGACCAGAAGATCCATCGGCATGTCTGACTATGGATAATTGTTGTGGCTCTTTAGAAGACTGCAATTGTGGATATTTCTGAGAAAGAGGAGTATAGGTACTATTCCATTCTTCATGTAAAGTCTCCTTGCTTCTGGTGAAGCCAAGTCCCCGTATATAGGTATCAAATTTATGATACCACATCCTTGGTGACTGTTTTAACCCATACAGAGACTTCTTCAACCTGCATACCAGTTCTTTCTTACCCTTCACCACAAAGCCTTCAGGTTGCTTCATGTAGATCTCCTCTTCTAGATCCCCGTGAAGAAATGTTGTCTTCACATCCATCTGTTCTATCTCAAAATAAAATGCAGTAGCAACAGATAAAAGTAATCTAATAGAAGTAACCTTGGCAACAGGAGAAAAAATATCAGCAAAATCAATTCCCGGCACTTGGGAATAACCTTTTTCTACCAACCAAGATTTGTATTTCTCCACCTTGCCTTCTACATTCATCTTATTTTAAAACACCCATTTTCTCCTGATGGGCTTCCTTCCAGCCGTCAACTCCACCAGATCCCATGCCTCATTTTTGTGCAAGGATGCCATTTCATCAACCATGGCCTCCTTCCAGAGTTTTCCATCCTCTGAATCTACTGCCTCCCTGACAATTCTGGTATCATCATCAGTTATAGTTAAGGCAAAACCTGAACAGAAAGCAGATGGACTATACCTTTCTGGTTGCCTTCTTTCCCGAACTGATCTTCTCAAAGCTGGGGTTTGTGGCTCTTCCTCTTCTGAATCTTCCTCTGTTGTAGATTTTGATTCATCCTCCTTTAGCTCAAACTCTATTTTCTCAGGTTCCTTTGGTAGGACTTCATGTGTAACAATATCTTTCACCTCTCTAAACACCATATCTCGTTTGTACACAACCTTCCTTGTTTCTGGGTTCCAAAGCTTGTAACCCTTTAAACCATCCTTATACCTAATAAATATGCACCTTTCAGATTTATTATCCAACTTGGTCCTTTTCTCCTTTGGAACATGTACATATGCATCACATCCAAATACCCTTAGATGTGAAAGAGAGGGTTTCATACTAGTCCATACCTCATGTGGAGTCTTATCCTCCAACGCTGATGAAGGTGATCTATTAACTAAGTAACATGCAGTCTGCACTGCCTCTGCCCAGAATTATTGTCCTAACCTAGTACCATTGAGCATGCTCCTTTCCTTTTCCATTAGCATTATGTTCATTCTTTCTGCAACTCCATTTTACTGAGGTGTGTATGGACTAGTCTTCTGCCATGCTATACCACACTTCTTACAGAACTCTTAAAATTCCTTCTTGCAGAACTCCCCACCATTATCTGTCCTCAGTGCCTTTATCTTCTTCTCTGTCTGGTTTTCCACCAGAGCCTTAAATTCTTTAAATTTGTCAAAGACTTAAGATTTCTTCCTCAATAAATATATCCATGTATTCCTTGAGAATTCATCTATGAATGAAACATAGTACACAAACTTTCCTAGTGATGGAACTGACACAGGTCCAAACACATCACTGTGCATATCTTGTTCGCCCTCTTAGCACCAGAAGGAATACTCACCTGATTTTTCTTCCCATATACACAATGTTCATAGAAATCGAAATCCAGAGAGCAATTAGACATACCTTCTACCATACCATTTATATGCAGTATCCGAAGGCCCTCCTCTCCAATATGTCCAAGCCTTTGATGCCATAGCATGGTATTTTCTCCAGAGACAGCTAGGCTTTCCACTCCTCTTTCAGGAACCACAGAACTGTTACACCCATCAATAAAAGTGCTACCTTGTAGCTTGTACAGAGTTCCAGTATGAATTGCTTGCATTAATACCAGTGCTCCCTGAACCATCTTGCAGGCATCTTTATCGAGCACTGTTTTTACACCTGCATCATCCATCTTGCTTACATAAATCAGATTTCTGGCCAATGCAGGAATATGCAGAACACCAGGAAGTGTTCTAATTCTTCCACCTTGCAGCTTCAGCTTGACCTTTCCACGTCCAACGATTATGGCCTTCCTATCATCCCCCAGGAAGACATCACCACCATAATATTTCTCATACTCGCAGAACCACTCCCTATGGGGAGTGAAGTGAAAATATGCACCTGAGTCAATCAACCATGACTCATGATCTACATGTGTATTTGAAGAGGAAGCCAAATACACATCCCCACCTTCATCCGAGGTGGTTTTTGCCTCTACAGAAGGAGCATCATCAGATCCCTTTCCTTTCTCAGGAGCTTTAGATTTGCATTCCTTTTTGTAGTGTCCTTCCTTTCCGCATTTCCAGCACACCTTTACAAACTTTCCAGGAGATTTAGATCTCCCTCTAGATTTAGATCTCCCACTCAAAACCTTATTCTTGTTTCTATTTTGGGACCTTCCTCGTACAGATAAGGCATCTCCATTCCGACCCTCCATATTTCTCCGTCTCATTTCCTCTGACAGCAAGGCTGAGACAATGTCATCAAAATTCAAGGTAGTTGTATTACTACCTATTGCAATAACCAGACTGTCCCATGAATCTGGTAGAGAACACAACAAGCTGATGCACTTATCTTCATCTGAGATTTTAATATCAACAGATGACAGCTGACTTACCACAGTATTGAAGGCGTTCAGATGCTCTGTCACTGAGTCTCCATCCTTCATCCTCAGGTTATACAGCTTTTTCCGCAGGAAAAACTTATTCACCAGAGACTTAGATTGGTACAAATTCCCAAGTTTTTCCCAAAAATTCTTCGCCGTATCTTCCCCAGATACATTCAATAATACTGAATCTGAGACACACAACCGTATTGTGCTCTTAGCCTTCCGATCCAATTTCTTCTAGTCTTCGTCTGACATTGTTGTTGGTTTAGTACCTAGATGTACCGCGATCGGCTGATCTTTATCCACCAGCAGATCCTCCATCTCGAGATTCCATAACTCAAAGCTCTGACCATTAAATTTCTCGATCTCTATCTTCTCGGCACTCGCCATCTTCTTTCACAGCAAGAATCGATCCCACAGATCTCCCACTGAACAGGGTCTACCTCAGGCCCAAGCAAAAAAACCTCAGCAGCAAAGGTGTCCCCTTGAAGCTGAAATGGCTCTGATACCAAATGTAGGTTTTAACCCTAAACAGAAATTATCTACACACAAATCTTATAACAGAAAATAAACAATAGCGAGAGCATAAAACATAAAATAGATAAACATAGAGATTTTCCCCTAGATCCCAAATCAAGACGACCAGCTTGATTTTTCATTGTATTCCTTTTAGTGTTACAACACATATATATACATGCCGAAGCATACATAAACCCCAATCCATTAACCCTGGATTAGAACATAACAGTAGTTCCCTTGACCGGATCTACAAAATACCAGGGGCCGAAAACCATCGTACCCCAAAACCATGTGCAAACTCATGCACAAAACATGGGTGGGTCCGCCTATGAGTGGGACTGCATACCAAAAAAATTTTGCCGGGGCATTACTGCCCCCCCTGTGACCCCCCTGCTGCGCCCGGCGCAACGTACAGTGCGTGGGGCTAGTCGTGGAAAGAATATAACACATACCCAACACTAACCACCAAGAAATATATTGGTATGTCTCCCTATCAACTAGTGTATGGCATGGATATAGTTTTCCCCACCTCTTTGGGAGTTCTAGTCATGAAGCTTATACAGAAGTACAATCAGAAGAAAATGACATACAGAGGAGGCTGAACCAAACCATTCATTTGCAGCAGTCAAGGGAGGAATTTTACAAAATAACACAAGCTATACAAGACAATATCAAGAAAAACTTTGATAGGAGAACCAAAGCAAATGATTTCCAGATTGGAGACATGGTTCTAAAATGGGACTCGAGAAGGGAAGACAAGGGAAAACATGGCAAGTTTGAAAATTTATGGAAAGGTCCTTATATCATTCAGGCAGTTAGAGGCAACAATGCTTTCTTTTTGCAAGAGCTTGATGGAACTGAGATGTTTGGAGGTCCGGTAAATGGGAGGATGCTTAAAAATTACTTTTGTTAAAAAACCTAGTTTTTTTTTCTCATTCATTGTGCATACCACTGTTTGATGAAAAGAAAATTCACAAAAACAATATAAAAAGAAAAGAGGGTAGAGTTTTAAAGAGAGGTACAGCCCCATACCTAAAAGAATAACAATGTTGAAAGTGTGCAAGTCTAAATGCCACTTCTTATTTCAAAAAATCCTTGTTCAGGCATCTAGCCTAATCATGGATGAACATGTTTTCAATTTATTGTTGATAGGTTAATGAAAGAAAACTTGTCAAAGCATCTAAACTTGACTTGTCAGTAGAAATAGATTAGGAAGAAAATATATTGGTTCTCCATGCTCAAATCTGAACCAAAGAGAAAATATGGGGATGCCTAAAAAATTTTGAATCATAGCCCTCATGTTTTCTATTCCTTCATTGTACAAAAATAGCACTTGTGTGCAGCTTGTTTCAATGCCACAACTCATGGTGAGTCAGATTTTATAAACATGATTTAATGTGCTTTCAATTTCGTGTTAGTAGGATAGAGAATAAAGTTTTTCAAACATCTTAATCTTCAAAAATGAGTAGATTAGGTAGAGAATAAAAAGATTGCATTAGCCTAATCTGAACTCTTGGAAGAAATCGGGGTACAATTAGATAGTTTGATTTTTGTTTCCAAAAAGAGAAATGTCAAGGGTTTTCCAGTTCAAGTGCACCCAAGGAAGAAAAAATGTTAGTAAAGTAGATTGGGTAGGTATAAATGATGCTAATATGAATCATGTCTTGTCAGATCTCAGAGATTACAGACTCAAAACAAACATCAGCAAATGAAGAAAGAGCACATCTGCCCAATGGAAGAGGCACTGATCTTTATAAGATAGAAAATCTGAAGTTCTGGAAACCTCCTGAGAAGGAGCTACCCTCCCCAAGTGGAGCCACTATTAGTCATCCATAATTTTCACTATCTGAAGATGACTAAGTAGTGTTCCTAGATTTCTAGAAACAAAATTCATAAACATTGTGAGTTATAGAAATCTCACTGCCTTCATTCTCCTAGGATAAAACTTTCACTATTTCATCTTCCCATCTCATCATGACTAACCCATCACTCCTGGAAGACCCATCATGGGCTCAATCCATTTATTTTAACCCCAACTATCACCCATTTTTCACCATGTCTTGCCTTTTGGCCCAAATCCTCTGTTTTTCTTACCTACAGGATTCCCTACTACTATTCAAACCTACCAAAGAAAATAGCCTTGCTTTCTCTTCCATAATATTCTCAGACACTGATTGTCTCTATAGGCCCTTTGGATAGTCAAGTATGTTAGATCATAGGTCTTCAAAAAACACTAAGCTTATCACAGTTCCTATCTTATACTTGGTGATCCCTAAGTCTAAATATATGTCCAAAGTCCAAGCCCAAAAAGTCCCCATTAGGTCACCTAAGGTTTCACTAATTCATAGGATGGATTTGGCGCCCAACAATTTATGCCTTCCTGCATGAAGAGGTTGCATTCAAAGGGGAATAAAATCAAGAATTTTTACCCAAAGTCATTCAAGAAAATCCTCCTTGGCTTAGAGCACAAACACTGCAAGGGACAGCTGCCCTTGTTCACATTTTTTTTCAAAGAATGGCCAAGGTGGCCACCAGCAATAAGAAGAGGCAAGGTAATAGGATGTAATCATCACCAGGAGGTAGACACAAGACAAAAGCAACAGGCCTATAGGTAAAAGCGTATCAGGGGTTGTTTTGGTTGATTAAAAAAACAGTGGTGACAATCAAAAATCATCTCAGAGATTTCAAGGACAGAAGCCTCCTCCTTAGGGTTATTGCCAAAATAGCATTTCTTCACCTGCACTAAGAGAAGAAAGACAAAGAGTATCATTTTAAAGGGGATCATTTTACCAAAGGGTAGAAAAGCAGAGTTTTTGAAATATAAAGTTGGGCATAAGTTATTATCAAAGCAACCTAAAAAAGCAAGTGTAACCTTGATATGCATCTCAGCAACAGACTCCCAACAAAGGCCTCCACGCTGAAAATGTTGTTCTGCAAAATATGACAAAGGCATAAATAAACAAAATTTCCAAAAAATGTCAAAGTGTGTTCACATCAAATATTAGTCAAAAGCACACTAAAAGATAGGAGACATTAACTTTACAAAAGTGGGTTTGATATTTTTAAATTTATTTTTCAAATCAAATATAAAGGCCTTGAGCGTACTACCCCTACACCATTTGTCATCTCCAAAACCACAAAGAGCCGTTGAGAAGAGATTGTGTCATTTTCTGAGCAAATTGGGAAAATTTGCAGGTGTTACGTTTCTGGGTCACTATTACGTGCCTGGCTTGCAATGTTATGCACAGGAGGGGTGGTCGCAGTGTTATTTAACACTGCGTTACGCACCCAACATCTGCTGTTATCCACCTGGTGCAGTGTAACACACAAAGCCCGACAGCGCCCAGACTCAAGTGTTACGCCCCTGCAGTGTAACGCACAGAGCCCGATAGAACCCTACTCAAGTGTTATGCCCTGGTGTTACACTCTTGGTGTTACGCTCTCAGTGTTACACCCTGGTGTTACGCTCTCGGTGTTACGCCCTGGTGTTACTCTCTTGGTGTTACGCTCCTGGCTGTTACGCACAGACAGAGCTCCTCTATAAATGCTAAAGAGAGTCAAAATTTCAGTTTTTTCTCACACTCAAAGCCTCAGCAAAGGACGAAAACAAGCTTAGTGATTTGTTTACCTCCTAAAAACTCCATTTTTTCTAAGCAAAATCATATTGAAGGTCTCGAATGAACCAACCCCTAAAGCTGTTGTACAATCAATTTCTAATAATACCTTTTGTTTGGGGTTGGAAAGAGGAAATTGTTATACATACCAGAGGGGGGGTGAGTGGCATCAAATCAACCCTCTGAAAACACTAAATATCTTTGGAGACTTCCATCTTGCCTTCTCTACCCTCACTTCACTCCTTACAACCTTTTTAACCCAAGAAGCCTTCAAACAGTTTTTTTTTTTTTTTAAAAGAGCCCTTCTTTTTCTGTGCTAAGAGAAATCAACCACTATGTCTAAAGCAGAAAGCCACACCACCAGTGATGAGGTTCAAACACCTACCAAGCCTTAGTACAAATGAGGGAGGACAAATAGATTTGAATCCTTAGACACAGTCCAGATTACCTCCTCCCCGATGATCCTTTCATGTTTTCAAGATGTAGGGTGTTATCAATTTTGTGAAAAGATCAAACAAGTTGGTAATCATCCAAACTTGACTAGGTTGTTTGCCTTTAGCTTACAAAATCATAAAATTAACCTAGCAGGGGTACAATTTGGGCTCTCAGCTGAGATTATTTCAAAAGCAACCGGTATGCCAAACATTGGTGAAGTATGGTTCAAACAAAGTAAGTTACAGTTGAGCTATTATGAGCCCTACCTGAAACCTAGCTGTCAACAGAATTGCAAGGCTATTTTCCCTTTCTCCCACTAGTTAGAAAGGTATGCTACACTAATGAAACAAATTATCAGGTATTTCACCTGTGAGGGGAGATTTTCCAGGCTATACTCATATCATATAAGGTTGCTAATGCACTTCACTAAAGTCAAGATGATTAATTTACCATACTACTTTGTCTAGAGAATTGACAAAATGGCCTCACTTATCAAGAAGAAAAGGTATGACCACCAAATGTCGAGCCTCTTTCATCACTCCCTGATCAAAATGATTGTCCTATACCAGCTAGAGCAGCAAGGAATATCTTGGGAAATCTTCATCTCACATGATGTGTTTGCAAACCCCCAGGCCTTCATCCAGCAGAACTTGCCTTCCACTTCGCAACCATATACCTCCACACATCCACCATCTCCCCATGTGCCTTCTCCACAAATAGTTTCACCTCTTACCTCTTCCCCTAAATTTCCAAGTGAGGGGGCTGAGAGTAGCCCTAGTGAAGAAAAAAATGAAGGCAACAGTCAAGGGGAAACTGAGACAGACAATGATGGACAACAAGGGAGCAGTGGAGAAGAAGGTGATGAAAATGAAGAAAACGGTGAAGAGGAGGGGAGTATCCATGAAGAAAGTAGTGATGGCAATGATGAGATTAGTGAAGGCAGCTACAAAGATGGGGGGGGGCAGGATGATGAGGAGGAAAACCATCAAAGTACACCAAGCATTCAAAGAAAGATTCATGATAGTCATGACTATCTTGAAAAAAATCAGTCCATGCATGACAAAGAAGATCAGAGTGAGGCAAGTGCAGAAGATACCAAGCAAACTAAAGGTCAAAATGATGATAGAACTTCCTTTAAAACTCCCATTTTTACCCCTCACATGCACATATCACAGAGGGAGAAGAAATGTGTTTGCAGCCTCTAAAAGGCAAAGGGCCATCTCTTCTCAAATAGACAAAACATTGGACAAAGGAAAATAAAAAGTGGAAAAAGTTGAGCAGAAGGTACAGGTAAGAAGGAGCAAAATGATCAAAAATACTTCTCAAGAGCCTCTTTTTATTGATCTAGACAGTGATAATGAGGACCAAGGGATGAGTACAAAATTTCTCCTCTTAGAAAAGGATGCCCAGCTTCAAGAATGGGAAAATGAATTTGAAAGGTCACAAAGGGTCATATGCTATTATAAACAAGAGCATAGACATTTCAAAGAGGTGAAGAGGGGCCTTGCCTTGCAGAAGAAAATGGTCAAACACTATGCAAGGAAGAGCATGCTTGCTAATGCCAAACTCAAGCAAGCCCTCATGGAGCTAGAAGAGCTAAAAAATACCAAAGTGCATGATAGCCTTGGAATATTAGCTGATGCTTTTATGCAGATGTCTAAAACCCCTTAAGGGGCTACACACCAATTTTGAGGCAAATCCGGAAACTTTTTGTTTTTTTCCAAATTTTGATCCCTAGGAGCGCAGCACCCTAGATGTTACGCTAAAAATTAGGGCATCCTCAGCTGCTAAATTTTACGTTTTTGGATTTTTCATAACACCAACAGTATACCCACAAAATTTCAGGTCAATTGGAGCATTTTTTCCCCCTCAAAAGGTCAAAAAATACCTCAAATTTGACCTTTCTGCCTCTTTTTCAAAGCAGGTGTTACACATTGAGCAATGTTGGGAGATTTAATTTTTTAGCAGGCAACTAGCATCCATTTAGCACAAATCAAGTATTTTTGGAAATTAGACTCATAAATATTTCCAACGAGCCATCACCAGGCCAAATCTGATGTCGGGAAGGGGTCCAAAACTCAGCTGCAACAGACCCTATTTCTGCTGAAAAGGTGTTACACACAGGAGCAGCCTTTTGCCAAAAAGTCAACAAAACACATGGATTGATGGAAAAAGGAGTTTTTTAATATTTTCTTGGAAAATTCACTCTTGATTTGATTGGGGAGTTATGTTTTGGTGTTTTTCATTTATTTTCTTATCAACAATGTGTCTTGGGCCTTACATGGTCATTAAGCACATTTATGGCATTTATGATTAGATTAGGGTTTCTAGAAGCCTCTTAGGGCTTCCCACCTCCTCATCTACTCCATAAATAGAGCCTCAGGCACTCATGTATTAGTTGGATTTTGATATCTTATGCTGAAGCAATACACAGTCTCTTGGAGCCTTTGATGAGAATTTGATGTCTTGGAGCTCATGCATGCCTTGATTTTTTTACTAATGGTGGAGGACTGTTTGCAGGATCCATAGGCCTGGTTGATGGTGAAGTTTTCTCTTGTTTATGTTTTCTAGTTTTCCATTATGTTTTCCATCTTTCTCTGTTTCAGTAGGACAAATAATTTGGATTAAGAAATTCTTTCTAATGGCACCTTAAATCTGTTTGTCCTTCACTGCCTCAATGTTTTCTTATGCTGAGATATGTTAGGGAATCCATCTCTTGCTCTCTAAGAAGTTCTTAGCTTGTCCATTTCTTGAATGGTTTAGATCAGTTAGTGTCAAGCATGATTTATGGCTAGCCCTGCATATTGTGGCCATTGAAATACTTTTTCCTTGGAATCACCTCTTTAAATCATCTTTGCCTAGGTTTGTCAAAGAAGTCTGTTTGAATCATGCTCTTTTCTTACACTAGCTAAATTTGTTTCAAGGAACCTTCACAGCTGTAACTTTAGATGTTCAGAGTTTTCTCTTCTTCTATGGTTATAACTACTTGTGCATCTTAAATGTTTTTCTGCTCTTAATGATGAAATCTATGAAAGTTAAATAAGTTTCTTGCCTTTCTATGTTTCATCTAAATGTTTGTCTTAGTTGATTATCTTCCTTCAGTATGAAATCAAATGGATTAGGTTTTGCTTATGCCTTTGATTCTCTTGCTATGTTCATAAATCTTCTAACTCTCTCAGTTTACAAGAACATAAAGGATTCAGTTTTTTCCCTTTATTAGCTTATTGTTCCCAAGCTTAATGTTCACCTCATGACCCTTCACAACCTTAAAAGATCCACCAACCAAGTTAAAATTTCCCTGCAAATTCTCTTGAAACCATTGATGAACTTATCATGACCTTGCTAGACTCCATTGCCAAATGAATTAAAAATCTTTCATGTTTTATATTTAAATCCATCTTAGCATCATACCCAACCAAAAACAATCAAAATACCCTGCACTTAACATCTAGCCTAAAATCAACCCTAATCAGCAAACAAGTTCACATCTTTGAACCTACTAGAGAGATCCCTCTCCGAATCCAGGAAGGCGAGGTCCTTGGATTCCAAAGCTTGGTTTGATGTTACCCTGTCCATTTGTATCTCAATCAATCTAGAAAATTACGGGGAGCTAACAACTGTGATCAAGACTTTCCACACGGATACAGAAGAAGAAGGGAGAATGAAGCAAATATCAATAGCTCGTGACATTGCAATAGTACAAAGAAGGGATCAACCAAGACTCGCTAAGGTGGGTCAATCTAGTAAACCTAAACATGTTTCTTTTGAAGATGTGGAATATGAAGCTGAAAATTATGATAGAATTAGTGAGGAGATTAGAATTGTTGTGCAAAAGGAGAAAACAAATCAAACACCAAAAATAAAAATGGCCAAAGATGTCTCTCTTTTAATTGATGATGAAGAGCTTGTTTATCAAAAAACTTATATGTTAACCGGTAAGAAGAAGAAATCAAATTTTGGTCAATCTGTAAAACTCATGAGCAGCAATGAAGAACAAACTGAAAGCTCTAAAGGAAGCAGAGAAACCATAACACCAGGTGCTGAGTTATAGGATGGCATTATTAAAACAAAACAAAATGTCATTTGATTTGAGTTGAGGAAGAATAAATTAATTTGTGGTGGCCAAACATTTGAGCTTATTGTCAGCCAATTCTATAGGACATATGAAGGACAATCTCAATATCAAATTAGAAAGACACATCACCTACATGTACATAATTTGAAAACATTGTTCAGGTTCAATCCATATGCGCATGTGGTGGATTATGTGGTTCTTGTTGATCCACGTCACGTTCCCAACAAAAAAACATTTGAAAAGACACAATGTTTTGATTATAAATATTATGTAATTGTAGGGAACCATTCATAGAGGCTAAAAGACAATTTATTGAGGAATATTCCAATAACTATCTTTTTCAAACATTGAAATGCATCATTTACGTTGGTTTAACAGAAACAGAATCAAATTTATTGGCATGGGATCATACTGCAGATAATGAGTACAAAATAAAAATGACTTTCATCCAAAGGGTAAGATTTATTCATAATGAATTCATAGAAAAATGTGGTGTGGATAAGGAAAAAGTCAATCTAACCTTTCGGGATGAATGTTTAATGGAAAGAGGTTATCAAATTGATGACAAAATCAAATCAAAAAATGGAAAAATGCATTCAAATATATTCAAAAGCATGAATAACATTTTTCAGTTGTCATTTAGAACTGGGGAGATATGGGAATTGATTGATGAGATTTTTGAACGATGCGAGAATATTTCCATAAAATATCATAAGGGTAAAAAGAGTAAATTAGGGGAATTTTGAGGTCTAAAATGGGTCTCCTAAGGAAATTATAAAATAATAGTGGAAACAATAAAGTAAGATTTGATGACATCATCAAATTTTAAAAGGAAAAAATAAAAAACTACTTTTTCAACTCGTATTTTCAACTTATCTCCCAATGTTTTTACCCAAATTTCGAGTGGGAGTACTCGTTGGATGCAAAACTTAATTCCTCATCCAAGGAGTACCCATGTTGCATACTTTATATGGATCCTCTTACATGAAAAATGAGAAATACATGAAAAACATGACTACAATCACGTTTTTTTCATGTATTTATCATTTTTCGTATAGAAGGGCCCATCAAAAGTATGCAACATGGGTACTCCGTGGATGAGGAATTAAGTTTTGCATCCAACGAGTACTCCCACTCAAAATTCGAGTAAAAACTTTGGGAGATAAGTTGAAAACGTAGTTTTATTATTTTATTATTTTTTAATCTTTTACCCTTTTACTTAAAAAATGGTGAATCATCCCTCATGGTTGAAATCATCATCTTGAATCTCATTGGTTCTTATAAATTTTAGTTTTGTTGTAAATTTTTCTTAGGAGGCTCATTTTACACCTCAAAATTACCCTAATGACTCATAATATGTATCAACAGTGAGACAGCTCATGAAATGAAGCAACTTCCAGAGGATATGACTATAACACATTGGATAATAATGCGAGTGAAGGATGAAAAACTAGTCAATTCAATACTATCATGTGTGAAGTCAGGTGAATCATCAATGGATGAAATGTGCGCAAAATTTCAAAAGTAAGTTTGTTGAATTATTTCTACTTTTCCTTTGATTATAATTTTCTTTCAAATAAAACATAATATTGTTGGTAGAATTTGTTATACATATCACTATATTAACATTTTTAATTTTATTTATTAATTCAGAATATTTATATGAAAATACAAGAACATATGGTTAAAATGTTGAGTGAAGACAGTCGGGATGATGTTGTGTGCCACTAGCCAGAATCAAGTTATACAACAACACTTAAAGATTTTTATATTGCATTCAATAAGGTATGTTGAGTTGTACATTAATTTTATTCATATGTAAACTATTTTTATTTTATTACTTAGACATATATAATTTTTATGTCATTAAAGATGTCGAAGAAGGATGGAAATGGAGTACCAGATACTTTCAAAATATTTATTGAAAAAATTAATTTGGAAAAGATGAGAAAGAAACGTCTTATGAATGTTGAACTTGATCATACTCTTAATCATTTCATTTTTAATGGGCTCGACAGTATCCAATATCAAATAATACCAGGTGACTGGGAAGACATTGCAAAACTCATACCTAAAAGGGAATATGCCCTAGTTATTGCATTTATTCCTCATGGTTTCAATTTCCCAGACATTGAATATGATAGTTAACCATATACTTATCAAGCTTTTAGTAAAGTGGTTAAGAGTTTTCAAGAAGCCACAACATCACCACTTTGGAGATTTGTGACATTTCATTCAGACACGCAATTTTCAATGTTATTAACAAGCTTCAAGGGGAAAACAAACTCAACGATGAAACTTACATGGTAAGACATTGAAATTGGATGTTCGATTAATATTAGAAAAAATTATTGACGTACAATTTAATTGAACTTTTAAAATGTTATGTTATAGGCAGAACTCAAATATTGTTTCTTCTAAAGATTGACCTATTATAAATGATTGTGAGTTCATCCATGTTGAATGTTGGACAAAAGAGGATACCTATAAGCCTATTCTTCTGAATTGAGTAAACAAGAAGAGTCATAGTCAAGAATTGGTTCATGATGATGTTGTAAGAAAACTAACATATAAGGATAAAGATGCAAAAGGAGATATAGTTAACATTTATCAAAAACCGCAAGCATTGATTAACTATCTTATAGATCTATGTTCAAATGAAAGAGATTGGGTTTTTGATTTATTCTCAGGTTCATGTAATTTTTATTTTATATAATTGAATTTAAATATTTTATTTTTTAGTTTTTATGTGTTTATACTAATTTTCTTAATTATTTCTTTTGTTCTTGATGATTAGGTACAACATTATCATGTTACCTAAGAAAAGGAATAAATTGCATTGCCATCGAGAAAGACCTAGTGCAATGAAAATTTATTCAACAAAGAATTAATGCCCTTCAATTTCTTCAAGATGAAATGCAAGAATTTGGTTTGAGGAAAGAGGATCTTAATGAATTAGGTGTGGCAAAAAAGGCAAAGGAACCGCAACCACCATTATATGTAATGATTGGAAAAAGACACTTTGGAATATTTGCAGACATGAAAGATCCATTAGAAGATGACAATGACTAAAATGAAGCAGTAAATGTTGCGAACGAATCCTTTTTTTTGCAAAAAACATATGATTACTATTAATTTTTGACATAAAATTCATGTTAAAAAAAAAAAAATCTTAAGTTTCTTTTCTTAAATTTTTCCCAAAAAAATAGTTTATTTAAAATGTTTTTAATAATAAATCTCAAAATGTGTATTTTTTTGTCATATGGTTAAAAATATTGGGTTTTTAGTGACAGTTATTTGATGTGCATTGAAATATTAATTAACAATATATAGACATATAGAAAATCATAACTTTAAAATATTGATCGTTTTTTAAATTTTTTAACTATGTGAAAAAATGAAGATTTCATTACCAAAAAAAAAAAATTAAGTACATCAATACACTTTAAAATAAACATCTCAGGGAAGAAGAAGACATTAGAAAATGTATAGTGTCAAAATCAACCCTCTAAAAAAAGTGGGTGATTATGCACCACCTATTTTCAAAATCGACATGAAAAGCATGACATTAACAAACAAACAAAAAAATTAAAGTGCCAAAAATATGCTCTAAAAAAAAGGTGATTTTGTATCACCACTTTTCAAAATCGAGTGTTTTTTTTGCTACCTCAAAAAAATAGGTACCAGGTAATTTTCCTATTTGATCGGTAACTATGTTAAAACAATAGCGAAGATATTGAGGGTGATTTTGAGAACAAGTATGATAAGGATTCTAAGGAAGATGGCTCTTTGGAGAATGAAGTTGAGAATAGCCCATCCCTTTTCAAGGATGTTATCTATAATAACCCGCTACTTGAAGACCTTTAAAAATTTGGTCCCATTGATCCCCTGGAAGCATTAGAGAAATTTTGAGGTAAAAAATGGACAACCAAAATCAACCTTATAAGAACCAATGGGATTCAAGATGATGATGTCCACCATGGGGGATTATTTACCATTTTGGACTAAAAATGTAAAAAGATAAAATAATAAATAAATAAAAACTATTTTTTCAACATCGAGTCATTTTACTCATAGTTTTATCGCTACTTTTTCAACATGGTTGCATGATTGCATCATGTTTTTCATGTATTTCTCATTTTTCATGTAGCACAGTCCATCTAAAGTATGCAACATGGGTACTCCTTGGATGAGGAATTATATTTCGCATATAACGAGTGCTCCCGCTCTAAATTTGAGTAATTTATGGGGAGATGAGTTGAAAATACAAGTTGAAAAAGTAGTTTTCATTTTTTCCCTCCAAAATTTGATGAGGTAATCCAATCTTATTTTATTTTGTCCACCTTTGTTTTATAATATTCCTTAGGAGGTTCATTTTAGACCTAATTTCTCTAATGTTGACATCTCCAAGTTCTTTCATGTAGAGGAAGGCAAATGGGTTGTCAATGGCCATTCCTTTGACAAGGATCCAATTTATGATACCAATGATGATGTTGATAGGAACATTGTCTTTCCTTATAGTCCATGTAGTCAAGAGGAGATGATCTTTGATATTTATGAGCCATCCTTGGACCCTAGTCTTGTGAAAAATGGACCTATGGTGGTTGCATATTTTCAATATAATCCTTGTAATGAACAACCTAGTTGTTGTAATCCTCCATGACATCCATTCCCTCATCCCTCCTATCGTGTCCCTAAGGACACTATGAAGAGTTGCATCACAAAGGAGTTCTTTTAGAAGGAGTACTTGAGTTTAATCGTTCACTTCTTTATATTAAAACTTGAGGAAATGATCTGATGGTGCATGCATGATTCCCCTCTTTCCCTTGCATCCATGGTTTTTTTTCATAAAATAGGATCACCTTTTTGTTCCACCTCCCACCCTTGTGATCTTACATATGATTAAAATTATACTTTCTCTTGGATTTATCTTATGATTGATCATAAAGATAAGAGGAATGATGTGGATTTAATAATATGTTGGTTACATTGGCTATATGAATAGACTTAGCACTTGCATAATATGGCATGCATGGTAGAGTAGGATTAATTTCATATTGATTTTGCTCAGCTAATATCATCATATCATGTTCTCATGTTAGATTAGAATGCATTTATATTAGAGTTGCATCTTAGTATAGATTTAATTTCTTGTGTGGTTTTACTATTTGATGAAAACATGGGCGATAAAAATATGCCCAGGACACATGTTTCCAACATTTTTTGTTATGTTCAAGATACAGGTCTACAATCCCAAAGTATTTTTTGTGTTATCATGACCTCCTTGTTTGAGTACACTGATCATGCAGTCTACAAAGATCTCATGTCCCAGTTGGAGCTATATGTTCCCACCAGAAGTGGGTGATCCCATAGAAGAAAGTTTCTCCCAAATCTCTCTTTATTCAAAATCCAGCAACCCCTGAAAACCTCCAGTGTAGTCGATACATTGTGCCACTTGATCTCCGCTCCCTGCACTATTCATATGTCCCCTCTCCCATCTATCGAGAGCATATGTTTGAATGTTGTAAATCCAACCCAAAAGGTATTTTTTTCATTGTTCAATAGGGTGTTTATGCTTCTTTTCCCTTGGGCATCTTGGGCATGAATCATTGGGTGACTTGGAAGAAGGAAGGGTTTTGATCGTAGTTTTGTTCCCTTGCCTTAAATAGGGTGTGGGGTGGGGGGTTAATCCTCAATCCTTGTCTTGTGGTATCTCCCCTATTGACCTGTGATTTTAGGAAGGGCACTACTTGGGAAACCACGATTTTGATTGTGTGGTCTTGTTTTCTCATTCCACATTTTTCACTCCCCTCTGCACATTACAAGCCTTATTTAATTGTTTTCCTTCTCTGGGTCCACATGACCACTGATTCCATAAGGCACTAGCACACCCCCTCCCCTTGTCCACATGTATGGGTCAAGCCTGGAAATGTTACCCCAGAGGTTGATGCAGCTAAAATAACGTTAAAATAATATCATGACCACAAGAAATAGTAAAATAAAATAATATTATAAAAATCAAACTATGGTTGGGACATTAATATAGCACATGGGTAAAATCCAAACATGAGTTCTACCCCTTATTATGTCCCTAACCTTGGTTCCTAGGGTCCCATGAGTGCCCCTACATCATTAAGGAACCCATGAACGTCTCAACCCCTAGTGAGCGATGAACTTCCCCACCTTAAGGGGATAATCACTACTTGCATCATGCACATAATTCTCTAATTTCCTAGATCTTCGAGAAGTAATACAAAGAAAAAATCATGAAAAAAGGGAAAATATAGAAGAGCGGAAAAACAAATTTCAAGGTAAGGCATGTATCCATTATTTCTCCCTCCTACATCTATACACCCAATATGTGTACATATCGCATCATTTCCACCCTTGGACCCATAGAATTTTGCCTTGAGACCACCGTGTCCCCATCCATTCATCATTATTCACATTGCACCTACCAAAATAAGGGAGTACCATGGAAATTTCTTTCCCTTTAGGCGATAGGAACACCTGATAAGATTGTTTATTAGCCACTCCTACCTAGGGAGGTAACAATATTACGATCTTGAAGCCCCAAATTTGGAAGGGAAGACCATTATTAAGTCTATATCATGCCCTTGATAAACAATCTTGGTTCACTTAGATGCACTAATGAATTATTGTACCTACATTAGAGAAATTTTGAGGTCTAAAATGGGCCTCCTAAGAAAAATGTACAACCAAAATAAAATTTATAAGAACCAATAGGATTCAATATGATGATGTCAACCATGGGGGATGATTCACCATTTTTGGGGTAAAAAAGTAAAATATTAAAAAATAATAAAATAATAAAACTACTTTTTCAACTTGTATTTTCAATGTATCTCCCTAATTTTTTACTCAATTTTGAGAGGGAGTACTCGTTGGATGCAAAATTTAATTCCTCCTCCTAGGAGTACCCATGTTTCATACTTTTGATGGACCCTCCTACACGAAAAATGAGAAATACATGAAAAAACATGATTGCAATCACATTTTTCATGTATTTCTCATTTTTCGTGTAGCAGGGTCCATTGGAAGTACGAAAAATGTGTACTCATTGGATGAGAAGTCAAATTATTCATCCAACGACTGTTCCCGCTTGAAATTTGAGAAAACCCATAGGAAGATAAGTTGAAAATACGAGTTGAAAAAGTACTCTCTTTATTTTTTCCCTCTAAAATTTGATGATGTAATCTAATATTATTTTATTATTTCCACTATTATTTTATAATTTCCTTATGAGGCTCATTTTAGACCTCAAAATTTTCCTAATGATGGTGATGATGTGCATTGGAAATTATATGTAAGTGGCGGGTGGTTTCATCATGGGTTGGGAAACTTAATTAGGGCCCATGTCCACTAGAGGATCATATTAACACCCCAAGGGATGCGTTGAGATCCATGGGACTCCCCATCATGTGCAGAGCATCATTCACACCATGGGAAGCTTAAACACCTTTAGCAGTTTTTTTATTGCCCCACATTATTCACGAGATGATGCACTTGGACCAGTGTGCCCAATTAGCATACCATATGCAATGGTAGTTGATCTGAGGCCGAGAGGACATTTATCTCACCCTTGAGACATGCGAGGGATATAGCCATCATCAAAGCCCTTATTTAGAGCATCATATAGGTTATTCTATCATCAAGAGACCCACGAGATCAACATTTGTGCCCCAAACCGACTTTGGGGCCCCACATGATGACTTGCATGGAGAATTAGGGGCCATCCCCTAGTTTGTAATTTATGGAGCCCTCTCTCACATCTTGGAACCTAAAGTACTCAATGTGACCCTTTGATGTCCCTACATCAACACGATGTCATCAATTTAGCTAGCATTTGGATGGCTAATTCATAATTTGTAAAATATACTTGGTCAGCTTATGACCAAGGCATGTATCTTATTCTTTATTATAATATTTTGGGGGCCAATAGTATAAATTTGATTTATGAGGACTCATATAAATAGAACTTATGTTCATTTGTGAGAGATCATAATCACACTTGGATTCTTTCTCTTATAAATAACTTGCTCTTGTTCCTTTAGCTGTCAGAGACTCTTTGGATGCATTTCGATGTATGGAGATGATTCACACTTCTTATTTGGAGATACTTCTTATATTTTTGGATGGATGTAAGCATGTCATTTTTTAATTACCCCATTTTGATGGAATTTTTCTCTTTAATTTGTTTAATTTATGGAATTTTTGCTCTATAATATGATAAAATTGTGCCCTAATTGTTGAAAATTAAATTTGAAATTATTTCTAGTAGAGTATTGCATATGTTATCTAATGTATGGAATGTAATGAATGTTCCTACTAGATGAATATATTTGAATTATCCATGAAAATACATTATCTCTTGAAGTAGGAAAATGTTTGAAATTGGTACATGGGGCACACCGGGGCTTCATTAGGGGAGCAATACCATACTACATGCGTTCATTTTGGGGATATATATTGAGAGAAAAAATGACATAATATATTAAGCATATAATAGGAGGTAAAGGGTTTTTATATTTGTAAGTATAAAAAATGGAGCTTAAAGTTAATGAAAAAATATAAGGGTTATAAAAAATGCTAATGGAAAAAATGGATCCCTGCAATACATAGTGAAAGTAGGGGTTTTTTTAATTGGGAAGGTGTATTGGGATCGCATTGGTAGGGGTTGAAAATGTGATTTTTATAGGTATTTTTCAATATGTAGACAATCGTGCTCACATAATCCATAGCACTAGGATAGAGTAGATATTTTGACTCTAGAAATTCTTCATTCCCCTCTTCAGCAGTGGTGCTCGCATAATCTTTAGGATTAGTATGAAGTGAATATTTTAACTCTAGAAATTCTTCATTCCCCCCTTCTTCAGTGGTGCTCGCATAATCCTTAGGATTAGGACGAAGTGGATATTTTGAATTTGGAAATTCTTCATCCCCCCTTCATCAGCAGTGCCCTCATAATCCTTAGGATTAGGACGAAGTGAAAATTTTGACTCTGGAAATTCTTCATCATGTCCTTGATCATTGGTGCTCTTATAATCTTTAGGATTAAGACTAAATGGATTAAATAACTCTCGATTTACAGAAATTTATTTTTTCCTTGATCCAGGTGGATATCGGTGGCCACCTACCTATTCCATTTGGACCCACAGCATCAGTTCTTTCAGTTTTCCAGCTCCAGAACAGCTTACTATTTTTAGCATGTTTTCGAGTCCTGCACTCCTGGAGCCGTTTTGGGGACTTAATGATCCAGGTGGATATTGGTGGCCATCCACTGAGTCCATTTGAAACCCCACCATCAGTTATTTCAGTTTGTAAGTTTCATCACAACTTACTATTTATAGCATTTTTTCGGGTCCTGAACTTCCGAAGCTGTTTTGAGGCCCTAAACGACACTTTTTGGGAAAACGAGGAGAAAAATGGGTCGTAGACCAATATTTCTCACTCAAAAGTTGTATTCCTCTAATATATCTTTCTAACGAGCTATTGAGCATGTCAAACAGAGATCGGATGCCAAAGTTACGTCCCCGGGAAGTTGAAACACCAACTTACCCATACGGGGCCCACAGTTTTGGCACTTCATCTCTTAGGGTTAGGTTTTTGGACGTTTCGGATTTTACATTATTTATCAAAAGTAAATAGGCCTTCGAGCCTCATTGTAACATAGTTCATGGGGTGGTAGCCAACACATCTCTTCTCAGAGATAAGCGCTACCAGTGCCCTAGCTCGCTTGTTCCCGTCATGTTTGTATTGTAACACAGTTCAGGAGTTGGTAGCCGTCACATCTCTTCTCAGGGATAAGTTTCCAGTACCCTAGCTCATCTATTTCCATTATGTCTGTAATAGGCCTTCGATCCTCAATGTAACACAGTTCAAAGGCCTGCGTACGCCACATCTCTTCTCAGAGATACGCTACCAGCACCCTAGCTTGTTTCCATTATGTTTGTAAGCCTATTTCAGTCATTATTTGATATTAATAAAATGAAGCATTATTTCCCCTACATCTCTGTGCTTATGTTTATATGTGTATTATGTTGTGTTCCTGCATAAAATCCAGATCAATGGTATCAAAGTTGTCTGCTCTTTCTTTGTTTTTCTTTTCATGTCCCCAACGCAGCCAGGGTATAAGGAGTTCAAGCTCACAACCCCGACGACTCCACATGGCAGAAGGAAAGAAAGACGAGGGAGCAAGAGATCCTATCAAAATCTTGCTCGAGGAGGCCCTCAAGAAACAGAGGAATGCAATGATGGATAAATTTTCCCATATCCTTCAACGGCTGCCCACCGTCGGTACATCTACATCCAACACATTCGCCAATAAGTCTGCGACATCCTGGACAAATCCAACACCAAGTTCAGCAGAATTTGTGCCCCCCTCCCCCATGGAGGAACTTAACGAAATGGAGACCATTTCTTCCTAAGGAGGGAGGAATGATCCAGGTGGATATCAGTTGCCACCCACCTATTCCATTTGGACCCGCAACATCAATTCTTTCACTTTTCCAGCTTTAGCATAGCTTACCATTTTTAGCAGGTTTTCGAGTCCTGCACTCCCGGAGCCGTTTTTGGGACTTAATGATCTAGGTGGATATTGGTGGCCACCCACCAAGTCCATTTGAACCCCCACCATCACTTATTTCAATTTGTAAGTTTCAGCACAACTTACTATTTATAGGAGTTTTTTGGGTCCTGAACTTTCGAAGCCATTTTGAGGCCCTAAACGATGCTTTTTGGGAAAACGGTGAGCAAAATGGGTCGTAGATCTTTCTAACAAGATATTGAGCGTGTCAAACGGAGATCGAATGCCAAATTTACGTCCCCGGGAAATTGAAACACCAACTTACCCAAACGGGGCCCACAGTTTTTGCACTTCATCTCTTAGGGTTAGGTTTTTGGACATTTCAGATTTTACATTGTTTCTCAACATTAAATAGGCCTTCCATCCTCATTGTAACACAGTTCGGGGGCTGGTAGCCAACACATCTCTTCTCAGAGATAAGCGCTACCAGTGCCCTCGCTCGCTTGTTCCCATCATGTCTATATTGTAACACAGTTCAAGGGTTGGTAGTTGTCACATCTCTTATCAGGGATACACTCCCAGTACCCTAGCTCATATATTTCCATTATGTCTGTAATAGGCCTTTGAGCCTTAATGTAACACAGTTTAGAGGCCTGTGTATGCCACATATCTTCTCATAGATACGCTACCAATGCCCTAGCTTGTTTCCATTATGTTTGTAAGCCTATTTTAGTCATTATTTGATATTAATAAAATGAAGAATTATTTCCGCTGCATCTCTGTTCTTATGGTTATATGTGTATTTTTTTGCATTCCTGCATAAAATCTGGATCAGTGGTATCAGAGTTGTCTGTTCTTTCTTTGTTTTTATTTTCATGTCCCCAACGCGGCCAAGGTATAAGGAGTTCAAGCTCGCAACCCCAACAACTCCCCATTGCAGAAGGAAAGAAAGACGAGGGAGTAGGAGATCCTATCAAAATTTTGCTTGAGGAGGCCCTCGAGAAACAGAGGAATGTGATGATGGATAAATTTTCCCAGATCCTTCAACGGCTACCCACCGGCGACACATCTACATCCGCCAATAGATCCGCGACATCCTGGACAAATCCAACACCAAGTTCAGCAGAATTTGCGCCCCCCCCCCCCATGGAGGAACTTAACGCAATGGAGACCACTGCTTCCTAAGAAGGAAGGAATGATCTAGGTGAATATCGATGGCCACCCACCTATTCCATTTGGACCCGGAGCATCAATTCTTTCAGTTTTCCAACTTCAGCACAGCTTACTATTTTTAGCAGGTTTTCGGGTCCTGCACTCCTGGAGCCGTTTTGGGGACTTAATGATCCAGGTGCATATTGGTGGCCACCCACCGAGTCCATTTGAACCCCCACCATCAGTTATTTTAGTTTGTAAGTTTCAAAACAACTTACTATTTATAGCAGTTTTTCGGGTCTTGAACTTCCGAAACCGTTTTGAGGCCCTAAACAAAGCTTTTTAGGAAAACGGTGAGAAACATTGGTCATAGATCAATTTTTCTCACTCAAAATTTGTAGTTCTCAAATGGATATTTCTAACGAGCTATTGAGCGCGTCAAATGGAAATCAGATGCCAAAGTTACGTCCCCTGGAAGTTGAAACACCAACTTACCCAAACGGGGCCCATAGTTTTGGCGCTTCATCACTTAGGGTTAGGTTTTTGGACGTTTCAGATTTTACATTGTTTCTCAACAATAAATAGGCCTTCAAGCCTCATTTTAACACAATTCAGGGGCTAGTAGCTGACACATCTCTTCTCAGATATAAGCGCTACCAGTTCCCTAGTTCGCTTGTTCCCATCATGTCTGTATTGTAACATAGTTTAGGGGTTGGTAGCCGTCACATCTCCCCTTACGGATACGCTGCCAGTACCCTAGCTGATCTATTTCCATCATGTCTGTAATAGACCTTCGAGCCTCAATGTAACACAGTTCAGAGGCCTGCGTACGCCACATCTCTTCTCAGAGATACTCTACTAGCACCCTAGCTCGTTTCCATTATGTTTGTAAGCCTATTTCAGTCATTATTTGATATTAATAAAATGAAGCATTATTTCCACTACATCTCTGTGCTTATGGTGATATGTGTATTATGTTGCGTTCTTGCATAAAATCCGGATCATTCCTGCTCTTCATCAATTATGTCCTCATCATCCTTAGGATTATGACCAAGTCGAAAATTTGACTCTTTATTCATGGTGAATGAACTCCTGTTATATTAATCAATCTGAATAGAGTTATTGTGTGACGAAGATGTTGATGTTGCAGAAAGAAAAACTTCATTGTTAGAAGATCCCATGACTTTTAACAAGAAGATGTTGAATGATACAAATTCACTCTCTCCCAATTACAATATATAGCTTAAAGACTAAAAATTCTCCTCTAAATTTCTCCCCAAAAATTATCGCTAAAATTTTTCCCTCCAAATTTTCCCCCCAAAAATTTTCGTTAAAAAATTAATCCCTTTGAAATTTCCGTTTGAAATATTTCCCTCTAAAATATTCATCTAAAATGTATTTCAAAACATTTTACTAAATTGTTGGTCTTCAAATATTTCACCCTACTTTATATTCACAATATCCACAAAATATTTCTTTCATGCATTCCTTCGAAACTAAAATCAATTTTTTATTTAAATGATTTAACATTGACTACATATCGAAATTAATTTTTAAAATTTATGTTTTATTTTTTTTTCCGACATTGACTAAAAGTTAATATAAACCCATAATATTAACTACATATTAATTTTCTTAATTTTAATTTTAATCCCACATTCACGAAACGCTAAAGCAATCACACAATCTTCGCTATATAATAATTATCATTGTTTCTATTCCTCGCATCACATCAAGACTTCTAGGTTTTGTTGCAGCAATTTTGTGGAGGTGTTGCATTGGCATTGATAACACATTGAACGAGAGTTTTTGCATTTGAAAGGTTAGTTTTCCTTCTATTTTGTCCATTTAAAGATGAATTTGGGGAGAATCTATTTTTTTATGGTCTTTATGTTCTAAAACTATTTTTTAATGGTTTTCATATTCAAAAACCCTATTTTTTATATTTTTATAGTGAAGAAAATGGAAAAAAAAAAACATAAAGAAACTCAAATTTGTAGGGTTTTCAGGACAAAAATTTAGAAAAGTTTTCTTTTTTGGGGTTTCTCGGTTCCTCCATGAAACAAAAAACCAAAAAACAACCATGCACATAAAAAACAGTTATATATATATATATATATATATAGAGAGAGAGAGAGAGAGAGAGAGAGAGAGAGAGAGAAAGCAACGTCTTATGAATGTTGAACTTGATCATACTCTTAATCATTTCATTTTTAATGGGCTCGACAGTATCCAATATCAAATAATACCAGGTGACTGGGAAGACATTGCAAAACTCATACCTAAAAGGGAATATGCCCTAGTTATTGCAAATATTCCTCATGGTTTCAATTTCCCGGACATTGAATATGATAATTAACCATATACTTATCAAGCTTTTAGTAAAGTGGTTACGAGTTTTCAAGAAGCCACGACATCACCACTTTGGATATTTGTGACATTTCATTCAGAAAAATAATTTGCAATGTTATTAACAAGCTTCAAGGGGAAAACAAACTCAACGATGAAACTTACATGGTAAGACATTGAAATTGTATGTTCGATTAATATTAGAAAAAATTATTGATGTATAATTTAATTGAACTTTTAAAATGTTATGTTAAAGGCAGAACTCAAATATTGTTTCTTCTGAAGATTGACCTATTATAAATGATTGTGAGTTCATCCATGTTGAATGTTGGACAAAAAAGGATACATATAAGCATATTCTTCTGAATTGAGTAGACAAGAAGAGTCATAGTCAAGAATTGGTTCATGATGATGTTGTAAGAAAACTAACATATAAGGATAAAGATGCAAAAGGAGATATAGTTAACATTTATCAAAAACCGCAAGCATTGATTAACTATCTTATAGATCTATGTTCAAATGAAAGAGATTGGGTTTTTGATTTATTCTCAGGTTCATGTAATTTTTATTTTATATAATTGAATTTAAATATTTTATTTTTTAGTTTTTATGTGTTTATACTAATTTTCTTAATTATTTCTTTTGTGCTTGATGATTAGGTTCAACATTATCATGTTACCTAAGAAAAGGAATAAATTGCATTGTCGTCGAGAAAGACCTAGTGCAATGAAAATTTATTCAACAAAGAATTAATGCCCTTCAATTTCTTCAAGATGAAATGCAAGAATTTGGTTTGACGAAAGAGAATCTTAATGAATCAGGTGTGGCAAAAAAGGCAAAGGAACCGCTACCACCATTATATGTAATGATTGGAAAATGACACTTTGGAATATTTGCAGACATGAAAGATCCATTAGAAGATGACAATGACTAAAATGAAGCAGTAAATGTTGCGAACGAATCCTTTTTTTTGCAAAAAACATATGATTACTATTAATTTTTGACATAAAATTCATTTAAAAAAAAAAAAAAATCTTAAGTTTTTTTTCTTAAGTTTTTCCCAAAAAAATAGTTTATTTAAAATGTTTTTAATAACAAATCTCAAAATGTGTATTTTTTTGTCATATGGTTAAAAATATTGGTTTTTTAGCGACAGTTATTTGATGTGCATTGAAATATTAATTAACAATACATAAACATATAGAAAATAATAACTTTAAAATATTGACCGTTTTTTAAATTTTTTAACTATGTGAAAAAATGAAGATTTCATTACCAAAAAAAAAAAATTAAGTACATCAATACACTTTAAAATAAACATCTCAGGGAAGAAGAAGACATTAGAAAATGTATAGTGTCAAAATCAACCCTCTAAAAAAAGTGGGTGATTAAGCACCACCTATTTTCAAAATCGACATGAAAATCATGACATTAACAAACAAACAAAAAAATTAAAGTGCCAAAAATATGCTCTAAAAAAAAGGTGATTTTGTATCACCACTTTTCAAAATCGAGTGTTTTTTTTGCTACCTCAAAAAAAAAGATACCAAGTAATTTTCCTATTTGATCGGTAACTATGTTAAAACAATAGCGAAGATATTGAGGGTGATTTTGAGAACAAGTATGATAAGGATTCTAAGGAAGATGGCTCTTTAGAGAATGAAGTTGAGAATAGCCCATCCCTTTTCAAGGATGTTATCTATAATAGCCCGCTACTTGAAGACCTTTAAAAATTTGGTCCCATTGATCCCCTGGAAGCATTAGAGAAATTTTGAGGTAAAAAATGGGCCTAAAAAAAATGCACAACCAAAATCAACCTTATAAGAACCAATGGGATTCAAGATGATGATGTCCACCATGGGGGATTATTTACCATTTTGGACTAAAAAGGTAAAAAGATAAAATAATAAATAAATAAAAACTATTTTTTCAACATATCCCCACAGTTTTACTCAAATTTCGAGTCATTTTACTCATAGTTTTATCTCTACTTTTTCAACATGATTGCATGATTGCATCATGTTTTTCATGTATTTCTCATTTTTCGTGTAGCACAGTCCATCGAAAGTATGAAACATGGGTACTCCTTGGATGAGGAATTATATTTCACATATAGCGAGTGCTCCCGCTCTAAATTTGAGTAATTTATGGGGAGATGAGTTGAAAATACAAGTTAAAAAATCAGTTTTCATTTTTTCCCTCCAAAATTTGATGAGGTAATCCAATCTTATTTATTTTTTCCACCATTGCTTTATAATATTCCTTAGGAGGTTCATTTTAGACCTAATTTCTCTAATGTTGACATCTCCAAGTTCTTTCATGTAGAGGAAGGGAAATGGGTTGTCAGTGGCCATTCCTTCGACAAGGATCCAATTTATGATACCAATGATGATGTTGATAAGAACATTGTCTTTCCTTATAGACCATGTAATCAAAAGGAGATGATCTTTGATATTTATAAGCCATCCTTGGACCCTAGTCTTGTGAAAAATGGACCTATGGTGGTTGCATATTTTCAATATGATCCTTGTAATGAACAACCTAGTTGTTGTAATCCTCCATGCCATCCATTCCCTCATCCCTCCTATCGTGTCCCTAAGGACACTATGAAGAGTTGCATCACAAAGGAGGTTTTTTAGAAGGAGTACTTGAAGTTTAATCGTTCACTTCTTTATATTAAAACTTGAGGAAATGATCTGATGGTGCATGCACGATTCCCCTCTTTCCCTTGCATCCATGGTTTTTTTTCATAAAATAGGATCACCTTTTTGTTCCACCTCCCACCCTTGTGATATTACGTATGATTAAAATTATACTTTCTCTTGGATTTATCTCATTATTGATCATAACGATAAGAGGAATGATGTGGATTTAATAATATGTTGGTTACATTGGCTATATGAATAGACTTAGCACTTGCATAATATGGCACGCATGGTAGAGTAGGATTAATTTCATATTGATTTTGCTTAGCTAATATCATCATATCATGTTCTCATGTTAGATTAGATTGCATTTATATTAGAGTTGCATCTTAGTATAGATTTAATTTCTTGTGTGGTTTTACTATTTGATGAAAACATGGGCGATAAAAGTATGCCCAGGACACATGTTTCCAACATTTTTTGTAATGTTCAAGATATAGGTCTACAATCCCAGAGTATTTTTTGTGTTCTCATGACCTCCTTGTTTGAGTACACTGATCATGCAGTCCACAAAGAGCTCATGTCCCAGTTGGAGCTATATGTTCCCACCAGAAGTGGGTGATCCCATAGAAGAAAGTTTCTCCCAAATCTATCTTTATTCAATATCCAGCAACCCCTGACAACCTCCAGTGTATTCGATACATTGTGCCACTTGATCTCCGCTCCTTGCACTATTCATATGTCCCTTCTCCCATCTATCGAGAGCATATGTTCGAAGGTTGTAAATCCAACCCAAAAGGTATTTTTTTCATTGTTCAATAGGGTGTTTATGCTTCTTTTCCCTTAGGCATCTTGGGCATGAATCATTGGGTGACTTGGAAGAAGGAAGGGTTTTGATCATAGTTTTGTTCCCTTGTCTTAAATAGGGAGTAGGGTGGGGGGTTAATCCTCAATCCTAGTCTTGTGGTATCTCCCCTATTGACCTGTGATTTTAGGAATGTTGGGTATGTGTTATATTCTTTCCACGATTGGCCCCACGCGCTGTATGTTGCGTCGGGCGTAGCTGGGGGGTCACGAGGGGTGAAGCAGTCCCCACCGTTGGGGTTCGGGGCAGCGCCCCAGCCAAAATTTGTTTTTTGTGCGGACCCACTCATAGGCGGATCCGCCCATGGTTTTGTGCATGGTTTTGCACATGGTTTTGGGGTTCGATGGTTTTCGGCCCCTGGTATTTTTGTAGATCCGGTCAAGGGAACTACGGTTATGTTATAATCCAGGGTTAATGGATTGGGGTTTATGTATGCTCCGGCAGGTATATATATGTGTTGTAACACTAAAAGGAATATAATGAAAAATCAAGCTGGTCGTCCCGATTTGGGATCCAGGGGAAAATCTTTGTGTTTATCTGTTTTATGTTTTATGCTTTTGCTATTGTTTATTTTCTGTTATAAGAATCGTGTGTAGATATTTTTGTTCAGGGTTAAAACCTACAAGGAAGGGCACTACTTGGGAAACCACGATTTTGATTGTGTGGTCTTGTTTTCTCATTCCACATTTTTCACTCCCCTCTACACATTACAAGCCTTATTTAATTGTTTTCCTTCTCTAGGTCCACATGACCACTGATTCCATAAGGCACAAGCACACCCCCTCCCCTTGTCCACATGTATGGATCAGGCCTGGAAATTTTGCCCCAGAGGTTGATGCAGCTAAAATAACGTTAAAATAATATCATGACCACAAGAAATAGCAAAATAAAATAATATTATAAAAATCAAAATATGGTTGGGACATTAATATAGCACATGGGTAAAATCAAAACATGAGTTCTACCCCTTATTATGTCCCTAACCTTGGTTCCTAGGGTCCCATGAGTGCCCCTACATAATTAAGGAACCCATGAACGTCTCAACCCCTAGTGAGCGATGGACTTCCCCACCTTAAGGGGATAATCACTACTTGCATCATGCACATCATTCTCTAATTTCCTAGATCTTCAAGAAGTAATACAAATAAAAAAGCATGAAAAAAAGGGAAAATATAGAAGAGTGGAAAAACAAATTTCAAGGTAAGGCATGTATCCATTATTTCTCCCTCCTACATCTATACACCCAATATGTGTATATCTCGCATCATTTCCACCCTTGGACCCATAGCATTTTGCCTTGAGACCGCTGTGTCCCCATCCATTCATCATTATTCACATTGCACCTACCAAAATAAGGGAGTACCATGGAAATTTCTTTCCCTTTAGGCGATAGGAACACCTGATAAGATTGTTTATTAGCCACTCCTACCTAGGGAGGTAACAATATTACGATCTTGAAGCCCCAAATTTGGAAGGGAAGACCATTATTAAGTCTATATCATGCCCTTGATAAACAATCTTGGTTCACTTAGATGCACTAATGAATTATTGTACCTACATTAGAGAACTTTTCAGGTCTAAAATGGGCCTCCTAAGAAAAATGTACAACCAAAATAAAATTTATAAGAACCAATAAGATTCAATATGATGATGTCAACCATGGGGGATGATTCACCATTTTTGGGGTGAAAAAGTAAAATATTAAAAAATAATAAAATAATAAAACTACTTTTTCAACTTGTATTTTCAACGTATCTCCCTAATTTTTTACTCAATTTCAAGAGGGAGTACTCGTTGGATGCAAAATTTAATTCCTCCTCCAAGGAGTACCCATGTTGCATACTTTTGATGGACCCTGCTACACGAAAAATGAGAAATAAATGAAAAAACGTGATTGCAATCACATTTTTCATGTATTTCTCATTTTTCGTGTAGCAGGGTCCATTGGAAGTACGCAAAATGTGTACTCATTGGATGAGAAATCAAATTATTCATCCAACGAGTGTTCCCGCTCGAAATTTGAGTAAACCCATAGGGAGATAAGTTGAAAATACGAGTTGAAAAAGTACTTTCTTTATTTTTTCCCTCTAAAATTTGATGATGTAATCTAATATTATTTTATTATTTCCACTATTATTTTATAATTTCCTTATGAGGCTCATTTTAGACCTCAAAATTCCCCTAATTATGGTGATGATGTTTATTGGACATGATATGTAAGTGGCGGGTGGTTTCATCATGGGTTGGGAAACTTAATTAGGGCCCATGTCCACTAGAGGATCATATTAACACCCCAAGGGATGCGTTGAGAGCCATGGGACTCCCCATCATGTGCAGAGCATCATTCACACCATGGGAAACTTAAACACCTTTAGCAGTTTGTTTATTGCCCCACATTATTCACGAGATGATGCACTTGGACCAGTGTGCCCAATTAGCATACCATATGCAATGGTAGTTGATCTGAGGCCGAGAGGACATTTATCTCACCCTTGAGACATGCGAGGGATAGAGCCGTCATCAAATCCCTTATTTAGAGCATCATATAGGTTATTCTATCATCAAGAGACCCACGAGATCAACATTTGTGCCCCAAACCGACTTTGGGGCCCCACATGATGACTTGCATGGAGAATTAGGGGCCATCCCCTAGTTTGTAATTTATGGAGCCCTCTCTCGCATCTTGGAACCTAAAGTACTCAATGTGACCCTTTGATGTCCCTACATCAACATGACGTCATCAATTTAGCTAGCATTTGGATGGCTAATTCATAATTTGTAAAATATACTTGGTCAGCTTATGACCAAGGCATGTATCTTATTCTTTATTATAATATTTTGGGGGCTAATAGTATAAATTTGATTTAGGAGGACTCATATAAATAGAACTTATGTTCATTTTTGAGAGATCATAAACACACTTGGATTCTTTCTCGTATAAATAACTTGCTCTTGTTTCTTTAGCTATCAGAGACTCTTTGGATGCATTTCGATATATGGAGATGATTCACACTTCTTATTTGGAGATACTTCTTATATTTTTGGATGGATGTAAGCATGTCATTTTGTAATTTCCTCATGTTGATGGAATTTTTCTCTTGAATTTCTTTAATTTATGGAATTGTTGCTCTATAATATGATAAAATTGTGCCCTAATTGTTGAAAATTAAATTTGAAATTATTTCTAGTAGAGTATTGCATATGTTATCTAATGTATGGCATGTAATGAATGTTCCTACTGGATGAATATATTTTAACTATCCATCAAAAGAAATTATCTCTTGAAGTAGGAAAATGTTTGAAATTGGTACATGGGGCACACCGGGGCTTCATTAGGGGAGCAATACCATACTACATGCGTTCATTTTGGGGATATATATTGAGAGAAAAAATGACATAATATATTAAGCATATAATAGGAGGTAAAGGGTTTTTATATTTGTAAGTATAAAATATGGAGCTTAAAGTTAATGAAAAAATATAAAGGGTTATAAAAAATGTTAATGGAAAAAATGGATCCCTGCAATACATAGTGAAAGTAGGGGTTTTTTTAATTGGGAAGGTGTATTGGGTTCTCATTGGTAGGGGTTGAAAATGTGATTTTTATTGGTATTTTTCAATATGTAGACAATGGTGCTCACATAATCCATAGAACTAGGACAGAGTAGATATTTTGACTCTAGAAATTCTTCATTCCCCTCTTCAGCAGTGGTGCTCGCATAATCTTTAGGATTAGTATGAAGTGAATATTTTAACTATAGAAATTCTTCATTCCCCCCTTCTTCAGTGGTGCTCGTATAATCCTTAGGATTAGGACGAAGTGGATATTTTGACTTTGGAAATTCTTCATCCCCCCCTTCATCAGCAGTGCCCTCATAATCCTTAGGATTAGCACGAAGTGAAAATTTTGACTCTGGAAATTCTTCATCATGTCCTTGATCATTGGTGCTCTTATAATCTTTAGGATTAAGACTAAATGGAATAAGTAACTCTCGATTTATAGAAATTTATTTTTTCCTTGATCCAGGTGGATATCGGTGGCCACCTACCTATTCCATTTGGACCCGCAGCATTAGTTCTTTCAGTTTTCCAGCTCCAGAAAAGCTTACTATTTTTAGCATGTTTTCGGGTCCTGCACTCCTGGAGTCGTTTCGGGGACTTAATGATCCAGGTGGATATTGGTGGCCATCCACTGAGTCCATTTGAACCCCCACCATCAGTTATTTCAGTTTGTAATTTTCATCACAGCTTACTATTTATAGCATTTTTTCGGGTCCTGAACTTTCGACGCTGTTTTGAGGCCCTAAACGACACTTTTTGGGAAAACGGGGAGCAACATGGGTCGTAGACCAATATTTATCACTCAAAAGTTGTATTCCTCTAATATATCTTTCTAACGAGCTATTGAGCGTGTCAAACGGAGATCGGATGCCAAAGTTACGTCCCCAGGAAGTTGAAACACCAACTTACCCATACGGGGCCCACAATTTTGGCACTTCATCTCTTAGAGTTAGGTTTTTGGACATTTCAGATTTTACATTATTTATCAACAGTAAATAGGCTTTTGAGCCTCATTGTAACATAGTTCGAGGGGTGGTAGCCAACACATCTCTTCTCAGAGATAAGCGCTACCAGTGCCCTAGCTCGCTTATTCCCATCATGTTTGTATTGTAACACAGTTCAGGAGTTGGTAGCCGTCACATCTCTTCTCAGGGATAAGTTGCCAGTACCCTAGCTCATCTATTTCCATTATGTTTTTAATAGGCCTTTGATCCTCAATGTAACACAGTTCAAAGGCCTGTGTACGCCACATCTCTTCTCAGAGAGATGCTACCAGCAGCCTAGCTTGTTTCCATTATGTTTGTAAGCCTATTTCAGTCATTATTTGATATTAATAAAATGAAGCATTATTTCCCCTACATCTCTGTGCTTATGGTTATATGTGTATTATGTTGCATTCCTGCATAAAATCCAAATCAGTGGTATCAAATTTTTATGCTCTTTCTTTGTTTTTCTTTTCATGTCCCCAACGTGGCCAGGGTATAAGGAGTTCAAGCTCACAACCCCGACGACTCCACATGGCAGAAGGAAAGAAAGACGAGGGTGCAAGATATCCTATCAAAATCTTGCTCGAGGAGGCCCTCAAGAAACAGAGGAATGCGATGATGGATAAATTTTCCCATATCCTTCAACGGCTGCCCACCGTCGGTACATGTACATCCAACACGTTCGCCAATAAGTCTACGACATCCTGGACAAATCCAACACCAAGTTCGACGGGGTTTTGTGCCCCGCCAATGGAGGAACTTAACGCAATGGAGACCATTTCTTCCTAAGGATGGAGGAATGATCCAGGTGGATATCAGTTGCCACCCACCTATTCCATTTGGACCCGCAGCATCAATTCTTTCAATTTTCCAGCTTTAGCATAGCTTACCATTTTTAGCAGGTTTTCGGGTCCTGCACTCCCGGAGCCGTTTTGGGGACTTAATGATCCAGGTGGATATTGGTTGCCACCCACCAAGTCCATTTGAACCCCCACCATCACTTATTTCAATTTCTAAGTTTCAGCACAACTTACTATTTATAGCATTTTTTTGGGTCTTGAACTTTCGAAGCCATTTTGAGGCCCTAAACGATGCTTTTTGGGAAAACAGTGAGCAACATGGGTCGTAGATCTTTCTAAAAAGATATTGAGCGTGTCAAACGGAGATCGAATGCCAAAGTTGCGTCCCCGGGAAATTGAAACACCAACTTACCCAAACGGGGCCCACAGTTTTGGCACTTCATCTCTTAAGGTTAGGTTTTTGGACGTTTCAGATTTTACATTGTTTCTCAACAATAAATAGGCCTTCGAGCCTCATTGTAACACAGTTCGGGGGCTAGTAGCCGACACATCTCTTCTCAGAGATAAGCGCTACCAGTGTCGTCGCTCGCTTGTTCCCATCATGTCTATATTGTAACACAGTTCAAGGGTTGGTAGTTGTCACATCTCTTATCAGGGATACACTGCCAGTACCCTAGCTCATATATTTCCATTATGTCTGTAATAGGTCTTTGAGCCTTAATGTAACACAGTTTAGAGGCCTGTGTACGCCACATATCTTCTCAGAGATATGCTACCAATGCCCTAGCTTGTTTCCATTATGTTTGTAAGCCTATTTCATTCATTATTTGATATTAATAAAATGAAGAATTATTTCTGCTGCATCTCTGTGCTTATGGTTATATGTGTATTCTGTTGCATTCCTGCATAAAATCTGGATCAGTGGTATCAGAGCTGTCTGTTCTTTCTTTGTTTTTATTTTCATTTCTCCAACACGGCCAAGGTATAATGAGTTCAAGCTCGCAACCCCAACAACTCCCCATTGCGGAAGGAAAGAAAGACGAGGAAGCAGGAGATCCTATCAAAATCTTGCTCGAGGAGGCCCTCGAGAAACAGAGGAATGTGATGATGGATAATTTTTTCCAGATCCTTCAACGGCTACCCACCGGCGACACATCTACATCCAGCACATCTGCCAACAAATCCGCGACATCCTGGAAAAATCCCTTCCAAGTTAGGCGGGGTAGCCCCGCCTTCCCCCCCCATGGAGGAACTTAACGCAATGGAGACCATTGCTTCCTAAGAAGGAAGGAATGATCCAGGTGGATATCGATGGCCACCCACCTATTCCATTTGGACCCGGAGCATCAATTCTTTCAGTTTTCCAACTTCAGCACAGCTTACTATTTTTAGCAGGTTTTCGGGTCCTGCACTCCTGGAGCCGTTTTGGGGACTTAATGATCCAGGTGCATATTGGTGGCCACCCACCGAGTCCATTTGAACCCCCACCATCAGTTATTTTAGTTTGTAACTTTCAGAACAAATTACTATTTATAGCAGTTTTTCGGGTCTTGAACTTCTGAAACCGTTTTGAGGCCCTAAACAACGCTTTTTGGGAAAACAGTGAGCAACAATGGTCGTAGATCGATGTTTCTGACTCAAAATTTTTAGTTCTCAAATAGATCTTTCTAAAAAGCTATTGAGCACGTCAAATGGAAATTAGATGCCAAAGTTACGTCCCCTGGAAGTTGAAACACCAACTTAACCAAACGGGGCCCACAGTTTTGGTGCTTCATCACTTAGGGTTAGGTTTTTGGACGTTTCAGATTTTACATTGTTTCTCAACAATAAATAGGCCTTAGAGCCTCATTTTAACACAATTCGGGGGCTGGTAGCTGACACATCTCTGCTCCGATATAAGCGCTACCAGTGCCCTAGTTCGCTTGTTCCCATCATGTCTATATTGTAACACAGTTTAGGGGTTGGTAGCCGTCACATCTCCCCTTACGGATACGCTGCCAATACCCTAGCTCATCTATTTCCATTATGTCTGTAATAGACCTTCGAGCCTCAATGTAACACAGTTTAGAGGCCTGCGTACGCCACATCTCTTCTCAGAGATACTCTACCAGCACCCTAGCTCATTTCCATTATGTGTGTAAGCCTATTTCAGTCATTATTTGATATTAATAAAATGAAGCATTATTTCCACTACATCTCTGTGCTTATGGTGATATGTGTATTATGTTGCGTTCCTGCATAAAATCCGGATCATTCCTGCCCTTCATCAATTATTTCCTCATCATCCGTAGGATTATGACCAAGTCGAAAATTTGACTCTTTATTCATGGTGAATGAACTCTTGTTATATTAATCAATCTGAATAGAGTTATTGTGTGACGAAGATGTTGATGTTGCAGAAAGAAAAACTTCACTGTTAGAAGAACCCATGACTTTTAACAAGAAGATGTTGAATGATACAAATTCACTCTCTCCCAATTACAATATATAGCTTAAAGACTAAAAATTCTCCTCTAAATTTCTCCCCAAAAATTATCGCTAAAATTTTTCCCTTCAAATTTCCCCCCCAAAAATTTTCGGTAAAAAACTAATCCCTTTGAAATTTTCGTTTGAAATATTTCCCTCTAAAATATTCATCTAAAATGTATTTCAAAACATTTTACTAAACTGTTGGTCTTCAAATATTTCACCCTACTTTCTATTCACAATATCCACAAAATATTTCTTTCATGCATTCCTTCCAAACTAAAATCAATTTTTTATTTAAATGATTTAACATTGACTACATATCGAAATTAATTTTTAAAATTTATGTTTTATTTTTTTCCGACATTGAATAAAAGTTAATATAAACCCATAATATTAACTACATATTAATTTTCTTAATTTTAATTTTAATCCCACATTCACGAAACGCTAAAGCAATCACACAATCTTCGCTATATAATAACTATCATTGTTTCTATTTCTCGCATCACATCAAGACTTCTAGGTTTTGTTGCAACAATTTTGTGGAGGTGTTGCATTGGCATTGATAACACATTGAACGAGAGTTTTTGCATTTGAAAGGTTAGTTTTCCTTCTATTTTGTCCATTTAAAGATGAATTTGGGGAGAATCTATTTTTTTATGGTCTTTATGTTCTAAAACTATTTTTTAATGGTTTTCATATTCAAAAACCCTATTTTATATATTTTTATAGTGAAGAAAATGGAAAAAAAAAAACATAAAAAAACTCAAATTTGTAGGGTTTTTAGGACAAAAATTTAGAAAAGTTTTCATTTTTGGGGTTTCTCAGTTCCTCCACGAAACAAAAAACCAAAAAACAACCATGCACATAAAAAAACAGTTATATATATATATATATATAGAGAGAGAGAGAGAGAGAGAGAGAGCAACGTCTTATGAATGTTTAACTTGATCATACTCTTAATCATTTCATTTTTAATGGGCTCGACAGTATCCAATATCAAATAATACCAGGTGACTGGGAAGACATTGCAAAACTCATACCTAAAAGGGAATATGCCCTAGTTATTGCAGATATTCCTCATGGTTTCAATTTCCCAGACATTGAATATGATAGTTAACCATATACTTATCAAGCTTTTAGTAAAGTGGTTACGAGTTTTCAAGAAACCACGACATCACCACTTTGGAGATTTGTGACATTTCATTCAGACAAACAATTTGCAATGTTATTAACAAGCTTCAAGGGGAAAACAAACTCAACGATGAAACTTACATGGTGAGACATTGAAATTGTATGTTCGATTAATATTAGAAAAAATTATTGATGTACAATTTAATTGAACTTTTAAAATTTTAAGTTACAGGAAAAACTCAAATATTGTTTCTTCTGAAGATTGACCTATTATAAATGATTGTGAGTTCATCCATGTTGAATGTTGGACAAAGAGGATACCTATAAGCCTATTCTTCTGAATTGAGTAAACAAGAAGAGTCATAGTCAAGAATTGGTTCATGATGATGTTGTAAGAAAACTAACATATAAGGATAAAGATGCAAAAGGAGATATAGTTAACATTTATCAAAAACCGCAAGCATTGATTAACTATCTTATAGATCTATGTTCAAATGAAAGAGATTGGGTTTTTGATTTATTCTCAGGTTCATGTAATTTTTATTTTATATAATTGAATTTAAATATTTTAGTTTTTAGTTTTTATGTGTTTATACTAATTTTCTTAATTATTTCTTTTGTGCTTGATGATTAGGTACAACATTATCATGTTACCTAAGAAAAGGAATAAATTGCATTGCCATCGAGAAAGACCTAGTGCAATGAAAATTTATTCAACAAAGAATTAATGCCCTTCAATTTCTTCAAGATGAAATGCAAGAATTTGGTTTGAGGAAAGAGGATCTTAATGAATCAGGTGTGGCAAAAAAGGCAAAGGAACCGCAACCACCATTATATGTAATGATTGGAAAAAGACACTTTGGAATATTTGCAGACATGAAAGATCCATTAGAAGATGACAATGACTAAAATGAAGCAGTAAATGTTGCGAACGAATCCTTTTTTTTGCAAAAAACTATGATTACTATTAATTTTTGACATAAAATTCATTAAAAAAAAAAAAAAATCTAAAGTTTTTTTTCTTAAGTTTTTCCCAAAAAAATAGTTTATTTAAAATGTTTTTAATAAAAAATCTCAAAATGTGTATTTTTTTGTCATATGGTTAAAAATATTGGTTTTTTAGCGACAGTTATTTGATGTGCATTGAAATATTAATTAACAATACATAAGCATATAGAAAATCATAACTTTAAAATATTGACCGTTTTTTAAATTTTTTAACTATGTGAAAAAATGAAGATTTCATTACCAAAAAAAAAAAAATTAAGTACATAAATACACTTTAAAATAAACATCTCAGGGAAGAAGAAGACATTAGAAAATGTATAGTGTCAAAATCAACCCTCTAAAAAAAGTGGGTGATTATGCACCACCTATTTTCAAAATTGACATGAAAATCATGACATTAACAAACAAACAAAAAAATTAAAGTGCCAAAAATATGCTCTAAAAAAAAGGTGATTTTGTATCAACACTTTTCAAAATTGAGTGTTTTTTTTGCTACCTCAAAAAAATAGGTAACAGGTAATTTTCCTATTTGATCGGTAACTATGTTAAAACAATAGCGAAGATATTGAGGGTGATTTTGAGAACAAGTATGATAAGGATTCTAAGGAAGATGGCTCTTTGGAGAATGAAGTTGAGAATAGCCCATCCCTTTTCAAGGATGTTATCTATAATAACCCGCTACTTGAAGACCTTTAAAAATTTGGTCCCACTGATCCCCTGGAAGCATTAGAGAAATTTTGAGGTAAAAAATGGGCCTAAAAAAAATGCACAACCAAAATCAACCTTATAAGAACCAATGGGATTCAAGATGATGATGTCCACCATGGGGGATTATTTACCATTTTGGACTAAGAAGGTAAAAAGATAAAATAATAAATAAATAAAAACTATTTTTTCAACATATCCCCATAATTTTACTCAAATTTTGACTCATTTTACTCATAGTTTTATCGCTACTTTTTCAACATGATTGCATGATTGTATCATGTTTTTCGTGTATTTCTCATTTTTCGTGTAGCACAGTCCATCGAAAGTATGCAACATGGGTACTCCTTCGATGAGGAATTATATTTCGCATATAACGAGTGCTCTCGCTCTAAATTTGAGTAATTTATGGGGAGATGAGTTGAAAATACAAGTTGAAAAAGTAGTTTTCATTTTTTCCCTCCAAAATTTGATGAGGTAATCCAATCTTATTTTATTTTTTCCACCATTGTTTTATAATATTCCTTAGGAGGTTCATTTTAGACCTAATTTCTCTAATGTTGACATCTCCAAGTTCTTTCATGTAGAGGAAGGGAAATGGGTTGTCAGTGGCCATTCCTTCGACAATGATCTAATTTATGATACCAATGATGATGTCGATAGGAACATTGTCTTTCCTTATAGTCCATGTACTCAAGAGGAGATGATCTTTGATATTTATGGGCCATCCTTGGACCCTAGTCTTGTGAAAAATGGACCTATGGTGGTTGCATATTTTCAATATGATCCTTGTAATGAACAACCTAGTTGTTGTAATCCTCCATGCCATCCATTCCCTCATCCCTCCTATCGTGTCCCTAAGGACACTATGAAGAGTTGCATCACAAAGGAGGTTTTTTAGAAGGAGTACTTGAGTTTAATCGTTCACTTCTTTATATTAAAACTTTAGGAAATGATCTAATGGTGCATGCATGATTCCCCTCTTTCCCTTGCATCCATGGTTTTTTTTCATAAAATAGGATCACCTTTTTGTTCCACCTCCCACCCTTGTGATCTTACGTATGATTAAAATTATACTTTCTCTTGGATTTATTTAATGATTGATCATAATGATAAGAGGAATGATGTGGATTTAATAATATGTTGGTTACATTGGCTATATGAATAGACTTAGCACTTGCATAATATGGCACGGAGGTAGAGTAGGATTAATTTCATATTGATTTTGCTTAGCTAATATCATCATATCATGTTCTAATGTTAGATTAGATTGCATTTATATTAGATTTGCATCTTAGTATAGATTTAATTTCTTGTGTGGTTTTACTATTTGATGAAAACATGGGCGATAAAAGTACGCCCAGGACACATGTTTCCAACATTTTTTGTAATGTTCAAGATACATGTCTACAATCCCAGAGTATTTTTTGTGTTATCATGACCTCCTTGTTTGAGTACACTGATCATGCAGTCTACAAAGAGCTCATGTTCCAGATGGAGCTATATGTTCCCACCAGAAGTGGGTGATCCCATAGAAGAAATTTTCTCCCAAATCTCTCTTTATTCAATAGCCAGCAACCCCTGACAACCTCCAGTGTAGTCGATACATTGTGCCACTTGATCTCCGCTCCCTGCACTATTCATATGTTCGAAGGTTGTAAATCCAACCCAAAAGGTATTTTTTCATTGTTCAATAGGGTGTTTATGCTTCTATTCCCTTGGGAATCTTGGGCATGAATAATTGGGTGACTTGGAAGAAGGAAGGGTTTTGATCATAGTTTTTTTCCCTTGCCTTAAATAGGGTGTGGGGTGGGGGGTTAATCCTCAATCCTAGTCTTGTGGTATCTCCCCTATTGACCTGTGATTTTAGGAAAGGCACTACTTGGGAAACCACGATTTTGATTGTGTGGTCTTGTTTTCTCATTCCACATTTTTCACTCCCCTCTGCACATTACAAGCCTTATTTAATTGTTTTCCTTCTCTGGGTCCACATGACCACTGATTCCATAAGGCACTAGCACACCCCCTCCCCTTGTCCACATGTATGGGTCAGGCGTGGAAATGTTGCCCCAAAGGTTGATGCAGCTAAAATAACGTTAAAATAATATCATGACCACAAGAAATAACAAAATAAAATAATATTATAAAAATCAAAATATGGTTGGGACATTAATATAGCACATGGGTAAAATCCAAACATGAGTTCTACCCCTTATTATGTCCCTAACCTTGGTTCCTAGGGTCCCATGAGTGCCCCTACATCATTAAGGAACCCATGAACATCTCAACCCCTAGTGAGCGATGAACTTCCCCACCTTAAGGGGATAATCACTACTTGCATCATGCACATAGTTCTCTAATTTCCTAGATCTTCGAGAAGTAATACAAATAAAAAATCATGAAAAAAAGGGAAAATATAGAAGACTGGAAAAACAAATTTCAAGGTAAGGCATGTATCCATTATTTCTCCCTCCTACATCTATACACCCAATATGTGTATATCTCGCATCATTTCCACCCTTGGACCCATAGCATTTTTCCTTGAGACCGCCATGTCCCCATCCATTCATCATTATTCACATTGCACCTACCAAAATAAGGGAGTACCATGGAAATTTCTTTCCCTTTAGGCGATAGGAACACCTGATAAGATTTTTTATTAGCCACTCCTACCTAGGGAGGTAACAATATTACGATCTTGAAGCCCCAAATTTGGAAGGGAAGACCATTATTAAGTCTATATCATGCCCTTGATAAACAATCTTGGTTCACTTAGATGCACTAATGAATTATTGTACCTACATTAGAGAACTTTTCAGGTCTAAAATGGGCCTCCTAAGAAAAATGTACAACCAAAATAAAATTTATAAGAACCAATAGGATTCAATATGATGATGTCAACCATGGGGGATGATTCACCATTTTTGGGGTAAAAAAGTAAAATATTAAAAAATAATAAAATAATAAAACTACTTTTTCAACTTGTATTTTCAACATATCTCCCTAATTTTTTACTCAATTTCGAGAGGGAGTACTCGTTGGATGCAAAATTTAATTCCTCCTCCTAGGAGTACCCATGTTTCATACTTTTGATGGACCCTCCTACACGAAAAATGAGAAATACATGAAAAAACGTGATTGCAATCACATTTTTCATGTATTTCTCATTTTTCGTGTAGCAGGGTCCATTGGAAGTACGCAAAATGTGTACTCATTGGATGAGAAGTCAAATTATTCATCCAACGACTATTCCCGCTTGAAATTTGAGAAAACCCATAGGGAGATAAGTTGAAAATACGAGTTGAAAAAGTACTTTCTTTATTTTTTCCCTCTAAAATTTGATGATGTAATCTAATATTATTTTATTATTTCCACTATTATTTTATAATTTCCTTATGAGGCTCATTTTAGACCTCAAAATTCCCCTAATGATGGTGATGATGTGCATTGGACATTATATGTAAGTGGCGGGTGGTTTCATCATGGGTTGGGAAACTTAATTAGGGCCCATGTCCACTAGAGGATCATATTAACACCCCAAGGGATGCGTTGAGAGCCATGGGACTCCCCATCCTGTGCAGAGCATCATTCACACCATGGGAAGCTTAAACACCTTTAGCATTTTGTTTATTGCCCCACATTATTCACAAGATTATGCACTTGGACCAGTGTGCCCAATTAGCATACCATATGCAATGGTAGTTGATCTGAGGCCGAGAGGACATTTATCTCACCCTTGAGACATGCGAGGGATAGAGCCATCATCAAATCCCTTATTTAGAGCATCATATAGGTTATTCTATCATCAAGAGACCCACGAGATCAACATTTGTGCCCCAAACCGACTTTGGGGCCCCACATGATGACTTGCATGGAGAATTAGGGGCCATCCCCTAGTATTTAATTTATGGAGCCCTCTCTCACATCTTGGAACCTAAAGTACTCAATGTGACCCTTTGATGTCCCTACATCAACACGACGTTATCAATTTAGCTAGCATTTGGATGGCTAATTCATAATTTGTAAAATATACTTGGTCAGCTTATGACCAAGGCATGTATCTCATTCTTTATTATAATATTTTGGGGGCTAATAGTATAAATTTGATTTAGGAGGACTCATATAAATAGAACTTATGTTCATTTGTGAGAGATCATAAACACACTTGGATTCTTTCTCTTATAAATAACTTGCTCTTGTTTCCTTAGCTATCAGAGACTCTTTGGATGCATTTCGATGTATGGAGATGATTCACTCTTCTTATTTGGAGATACTTCTTATATTTTTGGATGGATGAAAACATTTCATTTTGTAATTTCCTCATGTTGATGGAATTTTTCTCTTGAATTTCTTTAATTTATGGAATTTTTGCTCTATAATATGATAAAATTGTGCCCTAATTGTTGAAAATTAAATTTGAAATTATTTCTAGTAGAGTATTGCATATGTTATCTAATGTATGGCATGTAATGAATGTTCCTACTGGATGAATATATTTGAATTATCCATGAAAATACATTATCTCTTGAAGTAGGAAAATGTTTGAAATTGGTACATGGGGCACACCGGGGCTTCATTAGGGGAGCAATACCATACTACATGTGTTCATTTTGGGGATATACATTGAGAGAAAAAATGACATAATATATTAAGAATATAATAGGAGGTAAAGGGTTTTTATATTTGTAAGTATAAAAAATGGAGCTTAAAGTTAATGAAAAAATATAAAGGGTTATAAAAAATGTTAATGGAAAAAATGGATCCCTGCAATACATAGTGAAAGTAGGGGTTTTTTTAATTGGGAAGGTGTATTGGGTTTGCATTGGTAGGGGTTGAAAATGTGATTTTTATAGGTATTTTTCAATATGTAGACAATCGTGCTCACATAATCCATAGCACTAGGACAGAGTAGATATTTTGACTCTAGAAATTCTTCATTCCCCTCTTCAGCAGTGGTGCTCGCGTAATCTTTAGGATTAGTATGAAGTTAATATTTTAACTTTAGAAATTCTTCATTCCCCCCTTCTTCAGTGGTGCTCGCATAATCCTTAGGATTAGGATGAAGTGGATATTTTGACTTTGGAAATTCTTCATCCCCCCCTTCATCAGCAGTGCCCTCATAATCCTTAGGATTAGGACGAAGTGAAAACTTTGACTCTGGAAATTCTTCATCATGTCCTTGATCATTGGTGCTCTTATAATCTTTAGGATTAAGACTAAATGGAATAAATAACTCTCGATTTACAGAAATTTATTTTTTCCTTGATCCAGGTGGATATCGCTGGCCACCTACCTATTCCATTTGGACCCGCAGCATCAGTTCTTTCAGTTTTCCAGCTCCATAACAGCTTACTATTTTTAGCATGTTTTCGAGTCTTGCACTCCTGGAGCCGTTTCGGGGACTTAATGATCCAGGTGGATATTGGTGGCCATCCACTGAGTCCATTTGAACCCCCACCATCAGTTATTTCAGTTTGTAAGTTTCATCACAACTTACTATTTATAGCAGTTTTTCGGGTCCTGAACTTCCGAAGCTGTTTTGAGGCCCTAAACGACACTTTTTTGGAAAACGGGGAACGGCAGGGGTCATAGACCAATATTTCTCACTCAAAAGTTGTATTCCTCTGATATATATTTCTAACGAGCTATTGAGCGTGTCAAACGGAGATCGGATTCCAAAGTTACGTCCCCATGAAGTTGAAACACCAACTTACCCATACGGGGCCCACAGTTTTGGCACTTCATCTCTTAGGGTTAGGTTTTTGTATGTTTCGGATTTTAAATTATTTATCAATAGTAAATAGGCCTTCGAGCCTCATTGTAACATAGTTCGGGGGGTGGTAGCCAACACATATCTTCTCAGAGATAAGCGCTACCAGTGCCCTAGCTTACTTGTTCCCATCGTGTTTGTATTGTAACACAGTTCAGGAGTTGGTAGCCGTCACATCTCTTCTCAGGGATAAGTTGCTAGCACCCTAGCTCATCTATTTCCATTATGTCTGTAATAGGCCTTCGATCCTCAATGTAACATAGTTCAAAGGCCTACGTACGCCACATCTCTTCTCAGAGATACGCTACCAGCACCCTAGCTTGTTTCCATTATGTTTGTAAGCCTATTTCAATCATTATTTGATATTAATAAAATGAAGCATTATTTCCCCTACATGTCTGTGCTTATGGTTATATGTGTATTATGTTGCGTTCCTGCATAAAATCCAGATCAGTGGTATCAAATTCGTCTGCTCTTTCTTTGTTTCTCTTTTCATGTCCCCAATGCGGCCAGGGTATAAGGAGTTCAAGCTCACAACCCCGACGACTCCACATGGCAGAAGGAAAGAAAGACGAGGGAGCAAGAGATCCTATCAAAATCTTGCTCGATGAGGCCCTCAAGAAACATAGGAACGCGATGATGGATAAATTTTCCCATATCCTTCAACGGCTACCCACCATCGGTACATGTACATCCAACACGTTCGCCAATAAGTCTACGACATCCTGGACAAATCCAACACCAAGTTCAGCAGAATTTGTGCCCCCCCCTGCCAATGGAGGAACTTAACGCAATGGAGACCATTTCTTCCTAAGGAGGGAGGAATGATCCAGGTGGATATCAGTTGCCACCCACCTATTCCATTTGGACCCGCAGCATCAATTCTTTCAATTTTCCAGCTTTAGCATAGCTTACTATTTTTAGCAGGTTTTCGGGTCCTGCACTCCCGGAGCCATTTTGGGGACTTAATGATCCAGGTGGATATTTTTGGCCACCCACCAAGTCCATTTGAACCCCCACCATCACTTATTTCAGTTTGTAAGTTTCAGCACAACTTACTATTTATAGCAGTTTTTTGGGTCCTGAACTTCCGAAGCCATTTTGAGGCCCTAAACGATGCTTTTTGGGAAAATGGTGAGCAACATGGGTCGTAGATATTTCTAACAAGATATTGAGCGTGTCAAATGGAGATCGAATGCCAAAGTTACGTCCCCGGGAAATTGAAACACCAACTTACCCAAACGGGGCCCACAGGACGTTTCAGATTTTACATTGTTTCTCAACAATAAATAGGCCTTTGAGCCTCATTGTAACACAGTTCGGGGGCTGGTAGCTGACACATCTCTTCTCAGAGATAAGCGCTACCAGTGCCCTCGCTCACTTGTTCCCATCATGTCTATATTGTAACACAGTTCAGGGGTTGGTAGTTGTCACATCTCTTATCAGGGATACACTGCCAGTACCCTAGCTCATATATTTCCATTATGTCTGTAATAATCCTTTGAGCCTTAATGTAACATAGTTTAGAGGCCTGTGTACGCCACATATCTTCTCAAAGATACGCTACCAATGCCCTAGCTTGTTACCATTATGTTTTTAAGCCTATTTCAGTCATTATTTGATATTAATAAAATGAAGAATTATTTCCGCTGCATCTCTGTGCTTATGGTTATATGTGTATTCTGTTGCATTCCTGTATAAAATCTGGATCAGTGGTATCAGAGCTGTCTGTTCTTTCTTTTTTTTTATTTTCATGTCCCCAACGTGGCCAAGGTATAAGGAGTTCAAGCTCACAACCCCAACAACTCCCCATTGCGAAAGGAAAGAAAGACGAGGGAGCAGGAGATCCTATCAAAATCTTGCTTGAGGAGGCCCTCGAGAAACAGAGGAATGTGATGATGGATAAATTTTCCCAGATCCTTGAACGGCTACCCATCGGCGACACATCTACATCCATCACATCCACCAACAGATCCGCGACATCCTGGACAAATCCAACACCAAGTTCAGCAGAATTTGCGCCCCCCCCCCCCCCCCCCCCCCATGGAGGAACTTAACGCAATGGAGACCATTGCTTCCTAAGAAGGAAGGAATGATCCAGGTGGATATCGATGGCCACCCACCTATTCCATTTGGACCCGGAGCATCAATTCTTTCAGTTTTCCAACTTCATCACAGCTTACTATTTTTAGCAGGTTTTCGGGTCCTGCACTCCTGGAGCCGTTTTGGGGACTTAATGATCCAGGTGCATATTGGTGGCCACCCACCGAGTCCATTTGAACCCCCACCATCAGTTATTTTAGTTTGTAAGTTTCAGAACAACTTACTATTTATAGAATTTTTTCAGGTCTTGAACTTCCGAAACCGTTTTGAGGCCCTAAACAATTATTTTTGGGAAAATGGTGAGCAACATCGGTCATAGACTGATGTTTCTCACTCAAAATTTGTAGTTCTCAAATATATCTTTCTAACGAGCTATTGAGCGCGTCAAATGGAAATCAGATGCCAAAGTTACGTCCCCTGGAAGTTGAAACACCAACTTACCCAAACGGGGCCCACAGTTTTGGCGCTTCATCACTTAGGGTTAGGTTTTTGGACGTTTTAGATTTTACATTGTTTCTCAACAATAAATAGGCCTTCGAGCCTCATTTTAACACAATTCGGGGGCTGGTAGCTGAAACGTCTCTTCTCAGATATAAGCACTACCAGTGCCCTAGTTCGCTTGTTCCCATCATGTCTGTGTTGTAACACAGTTTAGGGGTTGGTAGCCGTCACATCTCCCCTTACGGATACTCTACCAGTACCCTAGCTCATCTATTTCCATTATGTCTATAATAGACCTTCGAGCCTCAATGTAACACAGTTCAGAGGCCTACGTACGCCACATCTCTTCTCAGAGATACTCTACCAGCGCCCTAGCTCGTTTCCATTATGTTTGTAAGCCTATTTCAGTCATTATTTGATATTAATAAAATGAAGCATTATTTCCACTACATCTCTGTGCTTATGGTGATATGTGTATTATGTTGCGTTCCTGCATAAAATCCGGATCATTCCTGCCCTTCATCAATTATGTCCTCATCATCCTTAGGATTATGACCAAGTCGAAAATTTGACTCTTTATAGAGGGTGGAAAGTTTATTTTGGTCTTGAAAATAATTGTAAAACAATAAACCTTGTGATGTGGGTTAAAAATAAGCTCCTCTTTGAAACTTTAGTCACTCCTCTTATCTTGTATGGATGTGAGGTTTGGGGTTGCAGCATCTCTAGAGAATCCCGGAGAAAGATTGAGCAAATCCATACGCTTTTTATAACATATAACCTCAAAATTAAAAGCAATATACCCTATCCTATTCTTCTTATAGAAGTGGGTTTTTCTCGTATCAAGAGCCTAGCGATGACTAGGCTCCTGTTGTATAAGCACAAAATAAATAACATCGAAGACCATAGACTTCCTAAGCTAGCTTTAAATTCCAGCCAAAACCACCTAAGGCTCAAACTAGGTTTGTATAAAAATACCAAGGGTTGGTTAAACCGTTGGGAGATCGAAGAAAATGTTGCATTGCAAAATATTAATAACATTAAAAATATTGTTACTTCTAAGTTTAAAGAGAAAATGTGGTGTGAGAAAGATTTAGAGGCCAAAAGAAAATTAAGATGTTATAAGGAGGTCATCAACCCTACTCTAGAAGATCAAAAGTATCTATCTGTTTTAAGTAGCTCAAAGAAAAAAATATATATAGCCAAGATAAGAACGAACTCTCATGAGCTCCATAGTGAAACAAGTCTTTGGGCATTTCCTAAAACACCATGGGTGGAAAGGATCTACCATCTCTGTGAGAATATGAACATTGAGGATGAAAATCACTTCCTCTTAGAGTGTCCTGCATACACCCACATTAGATCTCAATTTCTTAAGCTTTGTTGCAACACTGACCTTCCTAGCCTTTTAACATGTAAAAACTATGGTGAGCTCGAGACGCTTCTCTCCAAGCTATTTAAGCATAGGAGTACAATTTTAAAACAAACTAAATAATTTGTTTCTTTAGGTCCAATAGACCAAAGTTTGAGCTCAGTGGACGTTAACCACCATCATCATTATCATCATCATCATAAACTATATATATATAATATTTTTTCTAATTAGTTTTTTTTTTTTTTTAATTATTTTTTATTATAAATAAAGTTTTAAATTTAAAAACAATTTAAATTTAAAAACTTTTTATTATTAAGTTTTTTTTAATATTTTAAAAAATAAATAAATAAAACAATTTAATTATAATATATATATATATATATATATATATATATATAAACTATTTTTAATTTATTTTTAAAAAATTAAAAAATTAAAAAATTAATTTTAATTTTTTTGTTTTAATTGTTTTTAAAAAAAATAAAAATAATAAATATTTTTTCGCGCTCAGTCGTGGGCTGAAAGCCGGACAGGCAATGCTGCACAGTGCCTTTGGCCCTCGGCGATGCCAAAAAGTTATTTTTTTAAATTTTTTTTTTTTAAACAATTAAAATTTAAAAAGTTTAAAATTAAATTAAAAACTTTCAAAATTAAGTTTTTTTTGTTTTAAATAATTTAATATGAAGGTTTTTTTTTAATTAATTTATTTTTTTTTATTTAAAAAACAAAACTTAATATTAAAACTTTTTTTTTAAACTTGATATTAGAAAATGTTTCAAATTAATTTTTATTTTATTTTTTTTTAATTGTTTAAAAAAAAAACCTTTATATTAAAAAAAAAAATTAATTTTTTTTAAATGTATTAAAAAAATGTTATATATATGCTTTAAAAAAAATTGTTTTTAAATGAAGTATATGTGTGTGTGTATGCGTGTTTATATAATTTTAAAAATATATAGCTATATTTGTAAAAGTTGTATAGTTAATTTTTTTATTTAAGTTTATATAGGTTTACAAATATATTTTTTTTTAATTTATTTTACAGACATTAATTTTCAATTAATTTTAAATTTATATTGTCAAACTTTAAAAAAAAAAAAATGATTAATAAAGATATGTGTTTTCTCATTAACTGATATATATTTATATATGTGTGTGTGTGTGTGTGTGTGTGTGTGTGTGTGTGTGTGTTTTCTCATTAACTGATATATATATATATATATATCACGGAGATGGGATCAAAAAATATTTATGTGAATGTTTCTAGACCAAGGGCAGCAACTGCCAAATCAAAAGTTGCAGTTGGACGCTTTATGGATATTGTGAACGCAATAAGGATATTGATGGACACACTATGAATATTGTTGAACACACAAAAATTGAAATGAATAATAAAAGTCAAGCAAGTGGCCCATCAAGTTCATTAAAGCTTTTTTCTTAATGGAAGAACGTAGAGGAAATAAATAAAATAGATTTTCCATGGTATCTTGAAGACAGTGAAACGGATGATGATATACATATATATCTGTTTTGCGCTATGATTCATTTAGGTGAATCATATGAGGTGATGGGAAGAGTACGAGACATATGTTTGGTGCCAAATAAAAACATTATTTATGTTCTTGCAAGAATAGCTAATAAACGTGAAAATGTTAGATATCGTCTATCAAAGGTCAAGTATGACACAGATGAAACATTTACAAAGTTATGTGGAGAAATCGTAAACAACATTGCAAATAACATTGTAAGTATGCTTCCTGGATGCAGGTTTTGAATAGAGTGCCGTCGATGGAGGCTGTGGAAGGTGACAAGTCGTATGGCCACTTATCGGCACCTGATTGTTGTACATCACTATTGTGGTTGATTCGACGATCTTCCCTCCCCCGAGTTGCATTTACTCCGCGTGTTGGCATCAAGCACCCTTTTCCACCACTATGTCGCCATTGCCTTCAACTCATCTTGGTTCTCCCATTCCAGTCCTCATCTCCATTTCTGCTCCCGAATTGCTTTCAAGTCCTACAGCGAAGCAGGCTTTTCCCACCCCTGCAGTGATACCGAGCGCTCTACTCCGCGCGACCATTTTCAGTCCTAGCCATTCACTTCCTCGTGGAACTCCTCTCCGCTCTTGGCCCAGACCTTTTCGCCCACCCGCTCAGCTTCCCCCTCTTCGCCCTCTCAGTCTTTCAACAGTTCATGCTCCTCTCAGCCTTCAGCAGGCAGAATAAGATGCAAAGGCAACGAATGACATGCAAGCGGGGTGGCAGAGGCAGGGGCGGTGAAGGAAGGAGCAGCAATGGCTCTCGCCCACCCAGTGGCAGAGTTGATTGGGCTTATTCGCCATCTGCCAGCAATGAAGCCAGCTTTCAGTTCAACAGCGCACTGGACAAGCCGTGTGTCACAACAAAGATTACGGTTGTTCTTCAGGAGGAGCCCTCAGGTGCTACAATCTCTAGTTCCCAGAAGCGAAGGCGGAAATCGACTATCTTGGTAAAGCCTCCTCCCATAATCAGAAAGTCCACCGCCCTTCCTGTGAAACCAGGTTCCCAAACTTCAAGCAGCACAGGGACGAGCAGTAGTAGCTCCGCAAGCGAGGACTTGGAATGGAAACACTCCACCTCTCCCTCCTCTTTAGAGCACTCAGCCCCAGATGATGACAACAAGGTTGCGGATGACCCGGATGAAGACTACAACTGCCCAATTGTGGAAGAAATTCCGCCACATGACAGCAAACACGATGACAGCTAGTAGGTTAACATGTCTCTTTCTCTCTTTTTGGTTTTTAGGAGTCAGCATCGGTGTAACTATGGAGACGGTGTTTGTATTCACCATAGTAACACTAGCTCTTTCTGCACTTTCATTTTTTTGGAACAATGTATGCTGGTCTCCCGTTTATGGGCAACAATTTTGGGTCAATTTCCCAGTCACGGGCGACTTATATTTTGTGTTTTTGAATTTTGCTTCCCTCCAAGTTAGCTAGTTTTGCAACCTGGAGGAGAAGCCAACTATGTACATTATGTGCCATTATAATAGATTAAACCAACTTAGAAAAAAAACATTGTAAGTATGCTTATTTATATTTGTGTTATGCATTATTGTAAGGATCATTCAATTTTTTATAAATTATTGATCATGGACATATTTTATTTTGTTTCATAGGATTTTTTTGAGCTTCTTTCAAACATGTTAGAGGGTATTATTATATGGAGCCAAATGTTATGACTATGATAAATACTTTCCAACAGACACAAAAAAATAAAGGAGAATGAAACAAAGATCAATAGCTCATGGCATTGCAATAGTACAAAGAAGGGGTCAACCAAGACTTGATAAGGTGGGTCAATCTAGTAAACCTAAACATGTTGCTTTTGAATATGTGAAAGATGAAGCTGAAAATTATGATAAAATTAGTCAATATATTAGAACTATTGTGCAAAAGGAGAAAAAAAATCAAACGCCAAAAATAAAAATGGCCAAATATGTCTCTCTTCTACTTGATTATGAAGAGATTTTTTATCAAAAAAATGATATGTTAACCGGTAAGAAGAAGAAATCAAATTTTGGTCAACCTGTAAAACTCATGAGCAGCAGTGAAGAACAAACTGAAAGCTCTAAAGGAAGCAGAGAAATCACAACACCAGGTGCTAAGTTAAAGGATGGAATTATTAAAACAAAACAAAATTCCATTCGATCTACGTTAAGGAAGAATAAATTAATTTGTGGTGGCCAAACAATTGAGCTTAATGTCAGTCAATTCTATAGGCCAGACGAAGGGCAATCTCAATATCAAATTAGAAAGGCACGTCGCCTACATGTACATAATCTGAAAGCAGTGTTCAGGTTCAATCCATATGTGCATGTGGTGGATTATGTGATTCTTGTTGATCCATGTTAGGTTCCCAACAAACAAGAATTTGACAAGACACAATGTTTTGATTATAAATATTATGTAATTGGAGGGAACCATTTGTAGAGGCTAAAAGATAATTGACTGAAGAATATCCCAATAAATATCTTTTTCAAACATTGAAATGCATCATTTATGTTGGTTTAATATAAATAGAATCAAATTTATTGGCATGGGACCATAATGCAGATAATGAGTACAGAATGAAAATGACTTTCATCCAAAGGGTCATATTTATTCATAATGAATTCATAGAAAAATGTGGTGGGGATAAGGAAAAATTCAATCTCACCTTTCGGAATTAATATTTAATGGAAACGGATTATCAAATTGATGAAAAAATCAAATCAAAAGATGGAAAAATGCATTCAAATATATTTAGAAGCATGGATAACATTTTCAGTTGGAATTTAGAACTGGGGAGATATGGGAATTGATTGATGAGATTTTTGAGTGATGGGAGAATATTTCCATAAAAAATCAAAATTTTAAAAAGAGTAAACCCACAATATGTACCAACAGTGAGACAATTCCTGTAATGAAGCAACTTCTAGAGGATATGACTATCACACCTTGGAGAACAATGCAAGGATTGAAGGATGAGAAACTAGTCAATTCAGTACTATCACGTGTGAATTTAGGTGAATTATAAATGGATGAAATGTACGCAGAATTTCAAAGTTAAGTTTGTTGAATTATTTCTACTTTTCCTTTGATTATATTTTCTTTTAAATAAAACATAATGTTGGTAGAATTTTTTATACATATCATTATATTAACATCTTTAACTTTATTTATTGAGTCAGAAGATTTATATGAAAATACAAGAACATATGGTTAAAATTTTGAATGAAGACAGTTGAGATGATGTTGTGTGCCGCTTTCGAGAATCAAGTTATATAGAAACACTTAAAGATTTTTAGATTGCATTCAATAAGGTATGTTGATTTATACATTCATTTTATTCAAATGTAAACTATTTTTATTTTTTTATTGTTACCAAGATTAATGCCTCTTGCGGAGAAGAGCGGTCTCCCTAGAATGACCAGCATGAAGTCATGGGCACAAAGGTGTGATCTCCAATGTGTCAAGAAGAACTCACTAGCATAGAAAGTATGCATTCTATTAACTCTCTCTAGCTTAGAAACTATATAGATCAGTTTCTATTCACATTAGTATCTCAGGTATCTACCCTTGAACCTGAAACTTGAGCTCAACATATAGGTAGATTGAAGTAGCTTCAGATCCATTAAGAGAGGGATGGATTCCTCCCATGAAGGTATTTTAGTTCCTTGGACCAAGGGATAAGCTCCATGAGTGGAGGGATAAAGCTCGAACTGGCATGACTCTAGAGGCTTCCAGTTGGGAGAATATTCGACCAACTAGGCTTCTAGAAGTTACTTTTTGTTTTTACTTGCTTTTCACGGGAGTGTGCAAGTTTTAGTGGCGAATAGAGCAGCGATCGTCACGGCTAATGGAAGGATCATCAGCGCATGTGCAGGGAAAGGCTAGAAAAACCTCGCAGACAATCTTTTAAGGGTTTTACAAAGCTTTTCTCCAATTTCCAAGACTTGATTCAGGAACATGAGTGTTTTTTACCTCTAAGGGAACATGATAATGATGGTGATAGACCCATATGAACAGTCAAATGTCATGTTGACAAAATTACATGTAACATATTGCCCCCTAAAGTGCGAAGTCTGAGAGTTTTTCTGAAGAGAGAAGTGCTTTATCATTCTGAGGATTGGATTGGAGACACCAGTCGAAAACCTGTAAAAACATACAATGCAAATATATATCATCACTGAGGTAGGCATTCCCATACTTAGATCAAAACTAAATAATTGTTCTGGTACAGATATGATTTCAATATTACATCAAAAGTAGACACAGTATGGGTGCGGCCATCTATCATAATCAGTCTACTATATCATGAATAATAAAACTCCTCATAGTATGGATGGTGGAAACTAGATCTAAGGTCTTGATTTCTACTTCTTGAACTATTACGAATATATCCATGCGATTGATTATGTCGAAGTTGGACATGGTAGAAACCATTTGATTACCATTCAATGATGAGAACCGTTAACAAGTGTGAGAGAAACCACCAACAATAGAAATGGCCCTGAAAGTACTTCAGTACAATCTGTGAAGTGTGAATTAATGATTTGTATTCGAACACTCATAGAATCATTCGATCGAAGGTCAATGATGAAAACCTATCGTCGAAGGCGAGAAACGTGCCATTAGGGCATGAAAATCCTAACGTACTAATAGGATTCTAGATCAGCTTTCTAGATAATAAGCCAATGTCAATAGAAAGTGATCCTTCGTAGGAAAGCCTACGACACGAAACCATTAGATAAAGTTTTGAAGAAAATTTTTGCAAGGACTACCTCAGGGCTGGTCAACGGGAATGGAGACAAATGTTTGCAATGAATGGTTTATTAAACTTTCTCTTGAACACATAACGACACTGTAAATGGCTTGGGAACATTTGACCTAAAGATAATACCCAGAAACCAGTTGAAGACTTTCAATTTTATTCGATTAACTGTAAGAAAAAGGATTTCCAAACCCAGGTACAAGTGTAACAAAGTGTCGTGTTCAACATCGACACGCTGCTTTCTAAAATAAGGACGACAAATGGATTCTTTTTCTCTCTTTTTCCACCACCATTACTGGCAAGTACCACTTTATTTTTTTTAAGCTTGAGGAGGATAAAATTTTCTTATTGTGTAAGCTCACCCTTCAGATGAGTCCATCTTAGTATTAAAAATGAACCCTAAAAAGGAGTGGTTCAGTCCATTTGTGATCGACATGTCCTGTACTGTTTAGTTTTAATGAGTCCAGTATAGGAATAACTTGACGTTTTTCAGTTTTAGGGGGTCAAAAGAAAAGCAAAAATAAACTTCATGGTTGTTCTTTTTCGTAAATTTAGTCCCTTGAGCTCGAAAAAGGATAAAATAATGTAGGAGATAACTCTATTGACCATGATTACGTTAGAAGATTATATATTACATAGCAATGGAACAAATAAAATATATGCGGAAAACACAAGCACAGAAAACACATAAAACCAAAGAGACACAGATATACGTGGTTCACCCAGTTTGGGCTACGTCCACCCCGAAAAACCAGTCCTTCCTTTCTATTATCCAGCAAAATGAAGAGACACAACCTACATCAGATCCATTGTCATATCCTTTGTTCTCTCTCACAATCTCCCTATCTGTTTCTCACTCTGAGAATACACATACCATACACAACCGCAATACAATGCCCTCATATAAGCGAGGAGTTTCCTTCTAGGGAAAAAGCCCCTAAACTAAACATAACTTCTACCGTCAAATCATCCACCTAATGAATGGATCAGAGTGACTAGAAATTACTATACTTTTACAAGGCAATTTTACATCCATTTTTAGCTTGGGGGGGCTCCATAAAGTCGCAGCCACCCCCCCTAGACCCCCCAAGAAGCGTTTAATTACGGATGGCATTGCCGCCCCATTAAGGTACAAGGGTCCAACGCTGTGATACAAAATAAACAAGATAATCAAGCTCCACACCCAACAAATTAGTCAACGTATACCTTTTTCGTAGCTATTCCATTGAGTCCGGAAAAGGGGTAAACTTATACTGAATGGACAATTGTTCATTTACATTAACGAGTTTGAATAGTCAATTACCCAGTGATATTTTTATGTTTAGAGAGTCTGAAAAGGGCTTAAAAGAGGACTCTAGGGTTCCACTTTTTCATATTTTTACAGATCTTGAAAAAGTGATAAAAGTGTACTCGATGTCAAAATAATTATTTTCACCAACATCCTATATCCTACACAAAAACTCAAACAATTACGAACATCTCTTCTCAAAAAGGAAAAATATTTTGATTTGAATTTTTAAAAGTAAAAATAAATAAAATAATATTATTTTATTCATTTAAAACTACAAAAATAAGTTTAAACAAGTCATTTTCACCTTTTTTATTTTCAGAACAGAGCAGAGAGAGCTTTTGCCCAAAAAAATTCAAAGTTGATATCAGAAGAACTGACCAACCATTTCAAGAACTATCTGCACTAGGTAATCCACATCATCATTGTCTTTGTTTTCATCCGCTTAATTTCTCATTTTAAGCTTTCATGGCATTTTTTAGAGGGAAAATATGTTTTAAAATCCACCTTCGGGGGTGCGCGGGTTCCCTTGGCGAAAACCATGCACCCCGATGATTTTTTAAAATAAAAATCGTCGAGCCATCGCGAGTTCTATGTATAACTTTTTTGCAAAAATGCATTGTGTAAACACAGCAACTGCGCAAGCGTCGTGGGTTTTTGAAAAGCATATTTCTCTCCATAAAAATGGCTCAAACTTCCACCAATTGATTTTTAATGTTTAATTTGTTGATGTGTAGGTATTTAATCATGTTGGAATGGTGGGAATAAGAGCATGAACTTGTGGACAATGAAGCCATGTATGATCTGGAAACTATGCACTCATTAAAAAATTGTGGCTTATACAAGTTTTGGGTGATTTGGGGCATGAAAGAACAGGTTGAGCTAATGACCTGGCTCGTGAATGCATGAGATGTACAAGATCAATGTTTCATTATCGGAGACCATCGGCTTGTGAACGAGCTGGAGGACATATATTTCCTCACATAGGGAGGAACATTTCCTTATTTGGGACCAGACCAGGAGGTCTTCCCACTGCTGCTTACAAGGCTCAATATTGTAGTTGAGATTCAGAGCTAAATGACGGTATCATAGATATCAAAACTATTATGCGACTGGAACTCAAGATCATAGAATTTACAATTACCAAGTTATGCAAGAGTGCATCTCCTCATGTGGCTACCAAAGCATGGATGCAGACCGCAGTTGAATGTTTTGGAGGAAAAATATTCAACTAGAGTGAAGGAGTGTTGGCTAATATTAAGGGCCAACTCACGAGAGCTAAGAATGGGAAGTTGAAAAACTTCGAATATGGCACCATTCTTATATCTTCTGCTTTAGAGAGAATCCCACTCCTTTCACCACAACAGTCTCTGGTGGATTCCGGAAGTCCTCAAGAACTTCGTATGGTGCGATGGGTAGCATTGATATCTTACCATGGTGGCAAAGGTGGTGCAGTGGTTCGTTTTACTCCTCAGTATTCTCATGGCTTAGAAATTAGATCTTCATGATTGAATATTTTCCATCTTCACGATGGATTATAGAGGTGATCCTGAAATATCTCTTCCACCAGGGGCATAGTGGGATGAGACAGGTTAGTGAATCATTTTGAAGTTTTTAACTATTTTTTATTTGATTTTCTGTCATCCAATACTGACTAAATTTTAAACGTAGATGTCGGTCCAACGCAACCAGTAGGTATATAAAGTGTTTCTCCTCTAACACTTTGATCAAACTGAGATTTAACATGTTTTTTCTGAGCTTTGGCAACTAATGCAACGGTTCGAAGAATCTCATCTAACTGCGCTAGGTATATAAAGCGTTTTTCCTCTTCATAGGTAGCTGGTAACAACTCAATGGCTAATTTGAGTGACGGTAGTCCACATTCAATGGGTAACACAAATTATAAACCATAAACAAGTTGAAAAGGAGTGAACCTTGTAGAATTTTTCGCAGAGGTACGTATGCCCACAATACCGAAAAAAAACATGGTATGCCAATTAGATTTATGAGTTCCGAAAATCTATTTAATCATGATAGTTAAAACCTTTTTGACGGCATCAACTTGACCATTAGCCTATGGGTAATATGGTTTAGAATTATCATCACATAGGCTAAGCTGATCAGAAAGTTCGGTAATCATAATATTTCGAAAATGACTCCCATGGTCCATAACGATAACTTGAGGGACACCTAACCAAGCAATCACATGATTGAATATGAAAATAGATGCATTTTTTCCATCAGTCGTGAATTTAGGCATCGCCTTGGCCCATTTAAGTAATCTAGGGAGAGAATAATATACACATGCCCCTCGGTCGAGTGAGGGTTACATGTAATGAATTCAATGCCAAATTTAGCGAAAGTACCAACAGCAATGATTGGGTGAAGAGGAGCTGGAGGTGCATGCATATTTCGATCAAAAATCTAGAAATTATGGCATTTTTGGACCGCGATAATACAATCTTTGAATAAAGACGGAAAAAAATAACGAGTCTGCAATATCTTTTGGCCTATGGAAAACCTAGACATATGACCACAACACGCTCCAAAATGGAAATCATTCAAAACCCTTTCAACCTCTTCATGAGTTATACAACATCAAAACATAGAATCGGCACCATGAGGATAAAGATTGTCACCAATAATATTGTATTTCTGAGATTGGTGTCGGATTCTCTGTCAATCTGATTGTGAAAACTTTGGGCGAAAGGTTTGGGTTTGAAGATATATAATGATATCTCCATACCAGGGATCTAAAGTACTGATTTGAAATAGAGATTCATCAGCGATAGGATTCTCTGCCACCGTTTCAGACTCAGTATTGGGAAAATCACACATAAGTTTGGCAAACACTAGCGATTTCTTAGACTTGGACTTTTCGAATTCCAAATCAAACTCTTGCAGGATAACAATCCATTTGGAGAATTTTCCCCTAATCAATTGTTTTGTCAACATGTACATTATCGGATTGCAATTAGATATCATTATGGTTTTGCGTAACAATATGTAATGACGAAAACGTTGGATAGCTTGAACTCTTTCCAAGGCCAATTTCTCCACATGTGAATACTTGATTTCCGTCGGATTGAGATTCTGACTTAGGTAATAGATCACATGTTCATTTTTAGATTCATCTTCTTGAACCAAAACCATTCCAAACGTGGAATCGAATGCAGCTAAGTATAAAAATTAATCCCGGTGGTAATTGGTGGATGCACTAATGGTGCATGGGTCAACACGTTTTTAAGTGCATCAAAAGATTTATCGGCAATCTCGTCCCAAATAAATGGAACACCTTGTTTCAACAACTGGGTAAAACCTTTCGTTAACTCGGCATAGTTCGGGATAAACCTACGTAAAAAGTTTTCTTTGCCCTGCAAACTTTGGATTTGGCGAAGAGTTGAAGGACGAGGTAGGTTCAATATAGCCTCAACCTTCGATGGATCGACACGAATGCCTTCTTTCGAAATGATGAACCCAAGTAAACATCCTGATTGTACACAAAAAATACATTTGTGTGGATTCAAACAAATTTATTAATGCCTATATATCATAAATATAACACGTAAGTGCGTAGGATGATCTTCTTTGCGTAAAGAATGAGCAGGTAAGTCGTCCAAATAAGGTTGTACAATATGTTTGATATCGTGAAATGCATATTCCATAGCTCTTTGAAAAGTTGCACCAGCATTTTTCAGTCCAAAAGGTAATTTACAATATGCAAACGTGCCCCAAGAACATAAAAATGTTGTTTTAGGTTGATTGGTAGGCATTATGTTGATTTGATTGTAACCAGAAAAACCATCCATAAACAATAATATTTCATTTCTGGCACAATCATCAACAATTTGATCGATATAGGGTGTAGGATAGTTGTCTTTCAAACAAGCCTTGTTAATATCTCGATAATCAACACATACTCTGATAATCCCTTGTTTTTTCATTACAGGAACTATGTTAGATACCCAATCCGTCAAAGGAATAGGATAAATAAATCCTGCACGTAATAATTTTTCAACTTCAACTTTGATTTCTGTAGCTTTCTGTGGATGTATTGGATGTAATCTTCGTCTAATAGGCTTAGCATCCGGGTATGTCTTGAAATCATGAATAACAATCTTAGGATCAATACCTGGCATCTCTTCGTAAGACCAGGTAAAAATGTCTCAGAATTCTTGAAATAGGGATTTGTAAGTTTTAATCTCTTCAATCGAACAAGAAGCACCTATATGAATGTTTTCAATTATTCCAGGTTTAATCGATATGTCAATAGGAATTGTTGTAGAAATATTTCCCAAATTTGTCTCAGAATTTGAATGTGTGATCGATGTGGTATTTTGAGGTTCCTTGACATAATCAATTGTAAAGATAGATGAAAAATCATTTTCAATTTTATCAGGATCAGGCAAAAAATAATATTTATGATGTACATCGCCCCATGGCAATTCATTCGATGACAATATTTCTCGAATGTTTTCATCAATTGTGGATACATGTTGAAAGGGATCTGGAAACGATGTCAAATTTGAGCTTGATATAGAAGATGATTGTTCACTAACCACATTCATTTGATCAGAAGAAGTTGTTGGGGTGTCACAACATGATTTTACTGCTACATATGTCGATTCAAAAGGACTTAAAGGCATCTCACCATTATAAGAGTCCTATTCTGATTCTAAAGGCACAGTCCATGTGTCATCAAATGGCATTGTGCTTGATGTGATCATATTGATATTGGAAATAGTCCGCGGTACGTTGGGAGAGGGCATAGTGAAATTTCCCATGAGAGTGGAATCCTTCATTATTCCTACGACAACATCTTCGTATGGGATAGCCAATTTTCTGACATGTTGGATACTATCTGTAGAAGTAGGGTCTAAAGAGAAGTAAGAGAATTGATTGATTTTAGAAATATTTCCTTTGTGAGGAAACATTATCATCTGAAATACTGATGAAACAACAGCGGTCATTGTGTAAGACCAACTGAGACCCAGAAGAAGGTTTTAATCAAGAGGGGCATCAACAATTTCCACCTCTAGGTTTATGGTTTTTCCTTCTACTTCTATAGGAATATCCTGGAGTATTCCATATGGATGAAAACCTCTTCCATCAAAGGCTTTAAGGATAGTCCATGATTGGTTGAGTGTTAGATAACCAAAGTTTTTCCAACAGTTTAAATACATTATACACGTAGACACCAACTCATCAACTACAGAATGAAAAACTCGTCTTGATTTGACTAATATTGTAATTTGAAAATCCATTTGATGTGGGATTCTAGGTACAAAATTTTCGAGATCAAAGACCATTAGATTCGAGTCTTGAGGATCAATAGCTCTGATGGCTGATAATATTAATTTCCTTTGTGCTGGACAAGATTGTAGCACTTCTAAGGTCGACATTGTTGAAGGGGATATGGAAAAATCTTCAACAATGTTGTAATTCTAAGCGGCTCTCGCATGTGGATTGAAATCCGATTTTCTAAGTACACCTTTAGCAGGTGGTTTAATTACTAAATCAGGGTTAGGTTTCTCGGTTTATAATGGTTTGAAAACTGAAGAAGTTGTTGTTGGTGTTTGACTAGAGGATTCATTCTCTTTTCCAGTTACAGGACCCTTAGATCCATAGTCTTGATATCATGTCGCAACCATGACCTGAGACATCATTAAAATATTTATGGATGAATTGGAAGAAGATCCGATCATTTTACTATATTGAGATGGAAAGTGATCCTTCAAGACAGCAGGTGTGGATGAAACTTTGACAAATTTGGATACCTCGGCCCGATGTGGACACTCCTTGGTATAGTGATCCTCGTCACAGATAATACAAGGATAACGAGGTTTTCCCTTTTTGTCTGATGGTTCGATTTTTTCTGTTTTCTCTTTAGGAGATGTGTTTTGTTTATTTTTATTCTTCCCTTTCTTATTATTACCAGATTTATATTTAGTCATGGATGAGTCTACAATGTGAATTTCAGCAAAAGTTTCGACAGAAGAATCTCCTTTAGGTGAATCTGGTAGAGTTATAATGGGAGAAGTAGATTTATACGACATCTTCTTACTCTTTGTAGTATTAATTGTACCAATTACATCGTCTGCAGAATGAGAACTAGAAGGAGTTGCAGTAGTTTGACCTGGGCGTGGTAATTCAGGAATTTTTTCATATAGAGTACTAGACTATGTGTATACAAGGTCTAAGTATTGTGCTTGAGCTATGACTTGTTCTTTTGTAATAACACCTGTGCCATAAATGGGGTCATTTTTGTTGTAGAATGGAAGGAAGTGTTATACCATCATTGTGCGATAGGTAACCACTTGACCCATTGTGTTTGTTTATCAAATAAAAAACAACGAAGATATCCTTCCAAACATTTATTTACTATCTTATTTTATCCATCGGATTGAGGATGATAAGATGAGCTATGAGCTAATTGAGTACCCAAACAAGAAAATAACTCCGTCCAAAAATTTCTAGTAAAAATGGGATCTTTGTCGCTCACAATAACCCTTGGGTTTCCATGTAGCTTTTGAATTGTGTCCATAAATGTAGTAGCAACTGTACTTGATTTAAATGGATGAGATAATGCACAAAAGTGTACATACTTGGTAAGTCTATCAACTACCACCATGATGACACTCTTTCCTTCGGACTTAGGTAAACCTGTGATAAAATCCATTGAAATCTCCTCCCAACGTTGACTTGGAATGGATAAAGGTTGTAGAAGACCCAAGGTCTTAATTGTCTCAACTTTATTCTGCTGGCAAACCAAACATTCCACCACAAACTTTTGAATATCAGATTTAAGGCCATCCCAAAAAAATTCTTTCTTCACCCTGTGGTAAGTTTTTAAAAATCCTGAGTGTCCTCCTAAAGGAGAAGTGTGCAATTCCAAAAGAATATTTTATTTTAGTTGGGAATTATTACAAAGATATAAGTGATCTTTGTACCATAAGGAATCATTTTTCCAACTAAATGTATCAGATGTACTAGGATCTTGCTGCAACTTTTGATTGAGTGTCCATACATCTTTGTCCTTCTTCCATTCATCTCTTGCTTCGGTTATCCAATCTGGTTGGATAATAGAAATGGCACAAAGCAATGCCTCCACCTCTTCATTCTTTCTTGAGAGTGCATCTGCAACAACATTAAGCTTTCCTTTTTTGTAGATTATTTCAAAGTCATAACCCAACATCTTTGTGACCCATTTTTGCTGCTCTTCTGAAGATAGTCTTTGTTCCAAAAAGTGTTTAAGACTATCATGATCAGTTTTTACCTTGAAGTGTCTTCCCATTAGGTAAGTTTTCCATTTATTTAGTGCATGAAGTATTGCTAACATTTCCTTCTCATAAATAGGTTTCTGTAAATACTTTCCTTTGATTGGACGACTTTCAAAAGCAATGGGTCTTCCTTCCTGCATTAAAACTGCACCAATTCCATTTCCTGAGGCATCACATTCCACAATAAAGGTTTTGTGAAGTCTGGCGTAGCTAAGACCGGTGCATGGCACATTGCCTCCTTAAGACGTTCAAAGGCCTTAGTTGCTTCAGGAGTCCATGAAAATGCATCTTTCTTCAATAATGTTGTTAGAGGTGCTGCTATTCTCCCATAATTCTCAACAAACTTGCGATAATACCCTGTTAACCCGAGAAATCCTCGCAACTGCTTTATGGTTTTGGGGACTTTCCATTCCTTAATGGCTTTAATTTTGTTAGGGTCTACCTTAACACCCTCATGAGATACAATATGACCCAGATATTCCACCTCTTGTACTCCAAAGAAACATTTGAATGTTTTTGCATATAATTGTTTCTCCTGGAATATTTTGAGCACCCTGTCAACATGTTGAACATGATCCTTCCAAGACCTGCTGTAGATTAGTATATCATTAAAAAACACTAGCACAAATTTTCGAAGGAAGGGTTTGAAAATGGAATTCATCAACCCTTGAAATGTAGAAGGTGCATTGGTAAGGCCAAAAGGTATGACCAAAAATTCATAATGACCCTCATGAGTTTGAAATGTTATTTTCAGAATATCTTCAATCTTCATTCTAATTTGATGATATCCTAAACAAAGATCCAACTTGGTAAAATAAATTGCTCCATGTAATTCATCCAATAATTCATCAATCACAGGAATGGGAAATTTATCTTTAATGGTGAGCTTATTGAGCTCCCTATAATCCGGACACATGCGCCATGATCCATCCTTCTTGTGCACCAATACTACTGGAGCAGAGAAGGAACTTTGACTAGGTTGAATTATACCAGCCTCTAACATTTCTGCAATCATACGTTCAATTTCGCTCTTTTGGACATAAGGATATCTATAAGGCCTGATGTTTGGAGGAACACTTCCTAGAATAAAATTAATAGCATGATCATGATCATGAATAGGTGGGATTCCTTTGGGAGTTTCAAACAGCTTGGAATGATTGTCCAAGACATTTTGGAGATCTAAAGAAATAGATGATTTTGATGTTGGAACTTCTAGTGAGCATAATTATGCAATTATGCCTCGTTGTTCTTTCTTTAGAAGCTTTGTCATGAAATTAGAGCTTATTATCTTTCCCGGATTCCCTACAATACCCCGTAATTCGACTTCCTTTCCTTCTTAAAAAAATTCAACAAAAGTTCTTGAAAATTAAAAGCTACCGCCCCCAAAGTTTGTAACCATTGTACTCCTAGTACAACATAAGCACCTCCCATAGTAATGGAAAGAATTGGACTATTCAATACATATTCCCCCATGGTTAGCTTGATATTATGGCATTTTCCAAAGCAATTTATAGTTCCACTTTTTACGGCATTCCAATCCGATGCTCAGAGAGAGAGCTATGAAGATGTTTCCACGGTCACCTCTTTGAGATTAAATTCAGAACCTTGAAAAAGCCCTAACTTCCACAGATCATATCTCCTAAAATATTTCGAACCAAGATCTGAAATTTTTTAACATTGTTCCTCGGGATTTTGGCTTCGCACTCTAAAAATTTCAATTTCTGAACCTTCGTAGAAAAAACGTTATAGCGAAAATTCCACGATGACTTGTTTAAGTTAAATTCAGGAGCCTGCAAAATGACCTAAATTCCACAGATTATATCTCCGAAAATATTGCGAACCAAGCTCTAAAATTTTGCGACAATGTTCTTCAGGATTTTGGCTTCGCACACTAAACATTTCAGATTCTGAACCTTCGTAGAAAAAAAATTATAGCGAAAATGCCACAATGACCTGTTTGGAGCAGCGAAACCCTAGAATCCAAAGCTCTAATACCAAATGTTGTGAAACCAGCTCCAAAAATGGAAGAAAAGAGATATCAACGCCTTATAAATAAGCCATTTCAAGGGGGAAACCTCCAATACATTACATGAATGAAAAATTCTTGGATGATACAAATTACAAAACCTCCTTTCTCTATATAGGAGTCCGTGGGGCCACAATGTAATCCTAGCCAACCTAACAATAATAATTTAAGGGCACAATAATAACAATATGGGGGTTACAAGGGTACAATAATAACAATAATTGTGTTACACTAACAACAACAAGAGACTATACTAGTAATATAGGGACCTAACATGACCTCCTTGAAAGGATAGTTTCTCTTGATAAAATTGATGCCCTTCAGGAGGTTGTTGTCCTTGAATAGGTTGTTTCCCTAGGATAGGGTACTACCCTTGAATAGGTTGTGGCCTTAGAATAAGGTAATTCCCTTGAAGAGGTTTTCCTTGAGGAGTATACTTCCCCCAGGCGGTAAATTGCCACCTTGAGAACTAGTTTGAGGAATATTTCCGTACATCATATAAACTTGTTCTATTGTCAAAGATTCGATGGTATATTCATGAAGACCAGTTGATTGTGTAAGATTTTCAGAAGAGGTAAATGCTCTTGAGAAAGTACCAAAGAGTGACTGGTATCGAGTAGGAACTGATGGACCACCGTACAAAAAGGTTTCTGGTGATGAAGAAAACATGGATGACTCACTTGACATGCTCGATGAAGCCATGTAACTACCTCTGGGTATAGAGTAAAAAGGAAAGCGGCGTGGTGAATAATTGATAACAATGCTCCGTAGAAAATTGGTAAATTTTTGGTACCAAGGATCTTGTTTAAAAGGACTGTAAGGGTAAATCGGTTCACTATACCTTAGATCTAAATATTTCTGACGTAAATGAATTGTGATATCTTCTCCCGCATCAGTAATCTCTTCGATGCTAATTGGGCAAGGAGGAAGATTCTCAGTAATGCGAAGCTTCATTCGAGGTGAACGAGGACGACCAGGAGTTTGGGCTATGAATTCTGAAGTTGACTCAGACGAAGTAGATTCATAATCATGTTTAGATATTTTGGGTTCAATAAGTTGAGTATTTGACAATTCACTAGTAACAGAATCAACTATTATTACTTCAAAAATTTCTAGTTGTTCTTGATTTCTTTCTATTGTCTGAGGTTGATTAACTTCAAAATCATGATGTATTATTACAAATGTTTCTCCTTGTTCAGTAGACCCAGTTCCTGATTTTTGACCTCTTTCAGATTTAAGATTTTCCAATTGACTCGGTGTATATTCAGGGGGTTTCCCCTACATTCTACGGGAGTGTCTCGGTAATTCAGTCACAGTTAATTTTTAACACACGAAAGCAAAAAATATTTCAACAAAATACACCTAAGGTCACTAAGAAAACAATAAATTTGAACACATGCCTATAAAATATAAGAGACAAACCACACACAAACAATAGTTTTCCACAATAAAAACACTAGTTGGTGATGAAATCCAACGTCGCAGAAGTTAATGTAGAAAACTGGTGGTTGGAACAGTTACCCTAACAAACTGCTTAATCAAATAGTCCGGTTTAATTCCCTCCACTATGCCATCTTGAAGAGAAGATTACCCTCTCGAAAGTCCAAGTGATTCTAGCCAACTTTTGTTCCAGGTACAATGGGACCTTCCCTCCGCCGTCACCTTGGGAAAAATCCTAAATATTATGGCCACTAAGGTCACCAATTGAGACAAATGCACCTGGGGGAATATTCTATGATCTGATATACACACAAGGGCACAGTATCAAGCTCAATCCCCTTGAAAGCTCCTCAACATGGTAAATCCGAGGTTTGCTAACAAGTGACCCCAGGCTCCTCGACAATGGTTAATCTGAGGTTTACTGTTTGTATTATGTGCACATGTTCTATATTTACCAATGAGATAGGTACGATTACCTCACTGGGTCTGACATGACCTCGTGCTTGACTCTTTGAAGAAGATCTTCCCAGAGTACAAATGCAACAATTGGATTTCCCTACCGCGAGATTCTACTTGTTTTTTTTTACTGCTTTGGAACGTTTATTACAACCTATTCCAAAACACTAGCCTAAGCTATATTGGTGGAATGAACCCTAGAAAATGTAAAAATGTCTAGATTGATTTTATGAGGCGTTGTGATGATTTGGTTGGTATTTTAACACAAAGGATATGGATTTGAAACTTTGATAATGTTGTGACCCGACGCAAAATACTCTAAATGCATCAATATGACAAATGGAACTCTTTCTTTTCAATGAATTCTATTTAGGAGAAAGTTGAGAGATTTGTTTGAATTTAAAACGCAAACTTCCTTATTCTTAAACAAAATCCTTTCTGAAAAGAAAATAATTTCATTAAGAACTAAATTTCCAAATATGATCAATTTCTCTTTTCGAATAAAATTCCATTGGCAACCAAGTCAAAAAGTACAATTTCAACAAACAAACAATTCCCAAAAGAAAGCAATTCCTAAAAAACCCTAAAAATTATAAAATTCAAAATCAAATCAAAATTATAATTTTGAATGCTAACTAGGATACCGATGAATGTTTTTTAGATGATTTCTCTTTGTTTTAATCAGACTAAGAATGTTTCTACTCATCCCAGCACAAATGAAATCACGAAAGAGTGCTTTGTGAAAAATCAGGCTTCAATGATCTAGAAGCTTTTTCATTTTGCAAATGAATAAGGAACAAATATTCATAAAAAGTAAGGTTGGCTATAATCCTAATGGCTCAAGAAGACAAAATCATAAAACCAGTTATATGAGGCAAACGAAGGTATCTTCCATACAGAGCAATAGTAAACTAGGGAAAACCCTAACTTGCAACATGAAAACATGATGATTAATCACATAAGACTCAAAATTGCTTAAAATGAGTTCTCACACAGGATTTGACAACTGGAGTAGATCAGGGAAAACTTCAAGAATTTTGTTATCTGGCTTTGAAAGAGAGAAATTCAATTTTTTCATGAAAACTTTCCAAGGGGTGTGTAGCCTATTAGTTGACAATAGTGCGCATGCACACTGGATTGAACTAACAAGTCATGCAGGTTGTCGCTCTGTTTTCCACAGAAAACCATGCATGTAGAGAAAAAATTCGAAAAAATAAAATATAAGTGTTCTTTCTTAGAGATTATAAAAATTCATCTACCCAACCACACTCAAAGAAGTCAAAATCAGAAAACTAAAATTTCAAACTAAACGCAAACAAAGAAAAATGACTCTAGTCCTCAGTATGGTCACCAATTTGTTACCAGGATTAATCCCTCTTGTGGACAAGAGAAATCTCCCTAGAATGACAAGCACGAACTCATGGGCACAAAGGTGTGATCTTCAACGTGTCAACAACAACTCACTAGTATAGAAAGTATGCATTCTATGAACTCTCTCTTGCTTAGAAACTATATAGATCAGTTTATATTCACATTAGTATCTCATGTATCTACCCTTGAACCTGAAACTTAAGCTTAATATATAGGGAGATTGAAGTAGTTTCAGATCCATTAAGAGAGGTATGGATTCCTCCCATGAAGGGATTTGAGTTCCTTGGACCAAGGGATAAACTCCATGAGTGGAGGAATAAATATCAAACTGGTGCAACTCTAGAAACTTCTAGTTGGGAGAATATTCTGTTGAAGATTGCAACAAGAAACAGTGAAGCAGGCATCCTGAAACATCATTCCTGATCCTAGTTGGAAAGTGATCACCTAAACTAGGTGGGACCCACACAAGTGATTTTTGGCGCAAAGTCTATTTTTAGACTGTCTATTTTTAGACATGTCAATCATATTCTATGAGTTGCAAGATGTTATTTGTGGATGGTTGGTCAAGTTGGAAAAATAGATGGACTTCTATTTTTAGACATATTGGGCGAAATCTATTTTTAGATTGCCAGTCTAAAAATAGATATGTCGAATATTATTAGCTCTTAATAATATTTGGACTCTAAACATTATCTTATTCTCTTGGAGCACTTAAGTTAAGTGCACGGATGTGGCACATGCAGCTGACAGAAGGAATTACACTATTCCTAGGGTTTAGTGGAGCTATTGCATGGAAGACTTCAGTTAGAACTCAGGTGACAGAGTTTGGTGGAGTTGATTGAAGAGTTGATGGAGTTGTGTTCAGTTTAACTCAGTTAAACATAGTTGAGCTAGTTGTATCTAGTCTAACTGATTGATACACTAGTGAGAGTGGTGTGGATTAATTATTAATTAATTCACTAATTATAAACGCATTAATCAACTAAAGAATACATCAGTTAACTTCAGTGCATGGACAGTTTCAGTGGAGACCAGTGAAGAGATAGGTGAAAGAGCAGTGTGACTATCAGTTGTGACTATAGTGATGCACTCAGTAGAGATGCCTTTAAATACTGCATGAGCAAGGCTGGGGCAACTCTAACTCATCCAGAGGCATTCTTCAGTAGGGATTGCGCAGTAGAGTCAGGCTATCAAGTGGCAGAGATTGGAGCATGTGTTTTGCTAGATCTAGCTTGATTAGTGTGTAGAAATTGGAGATTGTACTGAAAGATTGTGAGGAGCTTTGTATGATGATTTTTACATGATCTGTATGACATATATTATATATAGATAGTTGGGGTTTTTAGCTTCAGGCTTTCCCGTTAAAACACTGTGTTCATATGTGTGAATTTTTATGGTTTCAATGTGTGCATGCAATTGATTTTATTTCCGCATGTGATGATCAATGGTAGAAGAGATTCTGTATTATGCATGAAGCTAAAATAGTGTGTGATCAGGAGAATCTCGGTGAATAATATCTCAGTTATTCAAATTTCTACATGGTATCGGAGCGATATTGATCATTGGAGCAATTGCAAAGCATTGAAGCGGTTGAGTTTTGTGCTGGTGGAATTCGAAATTGCTACAGTGTTTTCTTGGTGTCAAAGTTGAGATGTCTTTCAACGGATTGCGATTAGAGTATTCCCTTGAGGTCAGCTTGAATTATATTGCATGGAAGGACAGGATGGAGGCGGTACTAGATGACAATGGGTTGAAGGATTTCATAGATGTTGATATTCCTAAACCGGGTTCTAGCGATGTTGCCGCACTTGACGCATGGAAAAAGAAGGTTGCAAGGTGTCGAAGGATTCTGCTGGAAGGTGTGAATGATCACATAGTGTCCAGCCTTCATGGTAAGGCTTCTCCATTCTTCATGTGGAAAGCTTTGACAAATTTGTTCCAAAGCAAGAGCGACCAGAGGAAGTTGGCGCTCAAGGATAAACTCAAGAAAATAAAAATGGAGAAGAATGACACTATTCCGGTATACTTGAAAAACTTTGTCCACTGCAGGGATGAGCTTGGGAGTGTAGGAGTTAGTGTGGATGATGAGGAATTGCTGAGCTTGGCTCTCCTTGGGCTTCCGAAGAGTTTTCATTCCTATCAGGACTCTGTCAATGGTCAGGAGAAACTGCCAGGATGGGAGCGACTTTGTTCGGATCTTGTGCAGGAGGAGATAAGGCGGGATACCAGGGATGGATCTTCATCAAAGCATGATGATGAAGAGGATTGCGCTTTGGCTGCCAAAGCAAGGAAGGGGAAGGGCAAGAAAAATCCTTCTCAATCTAATGCGGATGGTAAAGAGCGTGACATTTCCAAAGTGAAGTGTTTTCACTGTCACGAGCGTGGGCATTTCGCCATGCATTGTCCACAGAAGAAGAAGAAAAATCAGGCTTCTATAGCTACAGCTGGTGAGGCTCTTGCCTCGCAATTTGAGCTGGACTTCTCATTGATCGCATGCATGGTGTCTAGTGCATTGGGATCGGGGTGGTATTTTGATAGTGGCGCTTCCTTTCACATGAAGGGAGATGTGAGCCTTTTCAGTGACTTGGTGGAGAAAGATCTCCAGTTGCATGTTGATTTGGGCGACAATGGAAAATACAATGCGATTGGAATTGGTACCATAACCTTTCAGAGGGAGTTAGGTAAACTCATTCTTTTACAAGATGTAGTGCATGTTCCAGGTTTAAAGAAGAATTTAATCTCAGTCGCAATGTTAGAGGATAAAGGCTATGATGTTGTCTTTAGTGAAGGAAAATTTTTCCTTCGGCACAAAGCAATAGGACAAGTCAAGAAGGTTGGGATTCAAGCAAAGAATCTCTACAGACTTGAAGTAGATGGGATTTCTACGGAGCTTCCTATTGTTGGGAAGTTCAAGAAAGACATGCAATTGATGCTTAAGAGGGAGCAGGATTTGCATGCAGGTAATAGTGAACCTCGATATGTGTAGCAACCACAAGATGAGGATCATGGAGTGGAAGAAACCACTCATGTAGAGAAATTTCATGCCAGATGGGCAAAGGGAGTGCATGCAGCTATACCACCAGGTGAGAGGTGGGGCGACATGCATGAGTAATCCCAAGAGGAGATTTACGGCGAGATTCATGAGATGGTGTGGATCTCATGAATCTTTCTTAGCTACGAGGAAGTGCCCAGAGTGCATGGTGGCATGATGGTTGGACAGTACGGGCAGATCAAAGTGACAGTGTTGGATACTGGAGCGCGGATCAGAGTTGACAGCAAGTGCAGAGTGCATGGGTGCAAGAGTTCAACAACACAGTGGTTCATGATGACATGTGCAGTTGGTACCAGCAAAAGTCAAAGACTTTGATGATAGATGCATTATACTGATTCAGTTTTTTGGAGCATATTCAGTTTCAGAGGAGTTGCAGAGCAGATGCATGGAGTTGCATGGCACTTGTGAAGGTTGCAGGGCGAATGCATGGAGTTGCATGTCACATGCAAAGACAATCCTTTCTTGTTGAGAGGGAGTGTTGAAGATTGCAAAAATAAACAGTGAAGGATGCATCCTAAAACATCATTCCTGATCCTAGTTGGAAAGTGATCACCTAAACTAGGTGGGGCCCACACAGGTGATTTTTGGCACAAAGTCTATTTTTAGACTATGTCTATTTTTAGACATGTCAATCATGTTCTATGAGTTGTAGGATGCTATTTGTGGATGGTTGGTCAAGTTGGAAAAATATATGGACTTCTATTTTTAGACATATTGAGCAGAATCTATTTTTAGATTGCCAGTATAAAAATAGATATATTGAATATTATTAGCTTTAATAATATTTGGACTCTAAACATTATCTTATTCTCTTGGAGCACTTCATTTAAGTGCACATATGTGGCACAGGAGCTGACAGAAGGAATTACGCTATTCCTGAGGGTTAAGTGGAGCTATTGTATAGATACTTCAATTAGAACTCATGTGACAGAGTTTGGTGGAGTTGATTGAGGAGTTAATGGAGTTCTGTTCAGTTTAACTAATCTAAACATAGTTGAGTTAGTTTTATTTAGTCTAACTGATTAATACACTAGCGAAGAGTGGTGTGAATTAATTATTAATTAATTCACTAATTATAAAATCATTAATCAACTAAAGAATACATCAGTTAACTTCAGTGCATGGACAGTTTCAGTGGAGACCAGTGAAGAGATAGGTGAAAGAGCAGTGTGACTATCAGTTGTGACTATAGTGATGCATGGTTTGTATCCAACACTCAGTAGAGATTCCTTTAAAAACTGTGTGAGCAAGGCTGGGGCAACTCGAACTCATCCATAGGCATTCTTCAGCAGGGATTGCGCAGTAGAGGTAGGCTATCAAGTGGCAGAGATTGGAGCATGTGTTTTGCTAGATCTAGCTTGATTAGTGTGTAGAAATTGGAGATTGTACTGAGAGCTTGTGAGGAGTTTTGTATGATGATTTTTACATGATCTCTATGACATATATTATATACAGATATTTTGGGTTTTTAGCTTCAGGCTTTCCCGTTAAAACACTGTGTTCATATGTGTGAATTTTTATGGTTTCAATGTGTGCATGTAATTGATTTTATTTCCGCATGTAATGATCAATGGTAGAAGAGATTCTGTATTGTGCATGAAGATAAAATAGTGTGTGATCAGGAGAATCTCGGTGGATAACATATTAGTTATTCAAATTTCTACATATTCGACCAACTAGGCTTCTAGAAGTTATTTTTTCTTTTTACTTGCTTTTCACGGGGGTGCGCAGGTTTTAGTGGTGAATAGAGCGGCGATCGTCGCATATAATGGAAGTATCATCAGCGCATGCGTAGGTACAGGCTAGAAAAACCACGCAGGCATATTTTAAAGGTTTTATAGAGCTTTTCTCCAGTTTCCAAGACTTGATTCAGGAACATGAGTGTGTTTGACCTTTGAGGGAACATGATATGGAAGGTGATAGACCCATATGAACAGTCAAATTTCATGGTGACAAAATGACGTGTAACAGTTACTTATTATATATATATATATATATTATGTCATTAAAGATGTTGAAGAAGGATGGAATTCGAGTACCATATACTTTCAAAAGCTTTATTGAAAAAATTAAGTTGGAAAATATGAGAAAGTAGTGTCTTATGAATGTTGAGCTTGATCTTACTCTTAATCATTTCATTTGGAATGGGCTTGACAATATCCAATATCAAATAGTACCAGGTGATTGTGAAGACTTTGCAAAACTCATACCTAAAATGGAATATGCCCTAGTTATTGTAGATATTCCTCATGGTTTCAATTTCCCAGACATTGAATATGATAGTTAACCATATACTTATCAAGCTTTTAGTAAAGTGGTTATGGGTTTTCAAGAAGCCACAACATCACCACTTTGGAGATTTGTGACATTTTATTCAAACACACAATTTTCAATATTATTAACAAGATTCAAGGGGAAAACAAACTCAAGGATGCAACTTACATAGTAAGACATTGAAATTGTATGTTCGATTAATGTTAAATTTTTGCATTTATGTACAATTTATTTGAACTTTTACTACATCATGTTACAAGCATAATTCAAATCTTGTTTCTTATAAAGATCAACCTATTATAAATGATTGTGATTTTATCCATGTTGAATGTTGGACAAAATAGGATAGTTATAAGCCTATTCTTCTGAATCGAGTAGATGGGAAGAGTCGTAATCAAGTATTGGTTCATGATGATTTTGTAAGAAAAATAACATATAAGGATAAAGATTCAAAAGGAGATATAGTTAACATTTCTCAAAAACTGCAAACATTGATTAACTATCTTATACTATGTTCAAATGAAGGAGATTGGGTTTTGGATTTATCTCAAGTTCATGTAAGTTTTATTGTATAAAATTGAATTATTTTATTTTTTAGTTTTTATGTGTTTATAATAATTTGCTTAATTATTTATTTTGTACTTGATGATTAGGTACAACACTAGCATGTTACCTAAAAAAAGGAAGAAATTTCACTGCCATTGAGAAAGACCCAGTGCAATGCAAATTTATTCAACAAAGAATTAATGCTCTTCAATTTCTTCAAGATGCAATGCAAGAAATTGGTTTGAGAAAAGGGGATTTTCATGAATCATGTGTGACAAAAAAGGAAAAGTAACCTCAACAACCATTATATGAAATGATTGGAAAATAACACTTTAGAAGATTTGCAAACATGAATGATCCATTAGAAGATGACAATGACAAAAATGAAGCAGAAAATGTTGCGAAATAATCCTTATTTTTTGCAAAAAACCTATGATTACTAATCATTTTTGACACAAAATTCAATATATATATATATATATATATATATATATATATATATATATATATATATATATATCTTCAGTTTTTTTGTTAAGATTTCCCCCAAAAAATAGTTTTTTTAACATGTTTTTTTAACAACAAATCTCAAAATGTGTATTTTTTTCATCGTATTTATATTGAAAATGTTTTTTTTTTCATATGGTAAAAAATATTGGTTTTTTAGCGACAATTATTTGATGTGTATTGAAATATTAACTAACAATACATAAACAGATAGAAAATCCCAACTTTAAAATATTGACCCTTTTTTTATTATTTAACTATGTGAAAAAATGAAGATTTCATTTAAAAAAAAAAAAAAAACAAGTACATAAATACACTTAAAAATAAACATCTCACGGAAGAAGAAGACATTAAAAAATGTATAGTGTCAAAATCAACCCTTTAAAAAAAAGTGGGTGATTATGCACCACCACTTTTCAAAATCAATATGAAAATCACGACATTAACAAAAAAAAAAAAAATTAAAGTGCCAAAAATATGCTCTAAAAAAAGGGTGATTCTGCATCACCACTTTTCAAAATCGGGTGTTTTTTTTGCTACCTCAAAAAAATAGGTACCAGGTAATTTTCCTATTTGATCGGTAACTGTGTTAAAGCAATAGCGAAGTTATTGAGGGTGATTTTGAGAACAATCATGATAAGGATTCTAAGGAAGATGGCTCTTTGGAGAATGAAGTTGAGAATAGCCCCTCCCTTTTCAAGGATTTTATCTATGAAAACGCGCTACTTGAATACCTTCAAAATTTCGGTCCCATTGATCCCCTAGAAGCCTTAGAGAAATTTTGAGGTAAATTTGGCCTAAAGAAAATGTACAACTAAAATCAACTATATAAGAACCAATGGGATTCAATATGATGATGTCGACCATGGGGGATGATTTACCATTTTTGGAGTAAAAAGGTAAAAATATAAAATAATAAAAAATTTTAAAAACTATTTTTTCAACTTATCCCCACACAGTTTTACTCAAATTTCGAGCAGTTTTATCATTATTTTTTCAACGTGATCGCATGATTGCATCATGTTTTTCATGTATTTCTCATTTTTCATGTAGCACAGTCCGCCGAATTTATGCAACATGGGTACTCCTTAGATGATTAATTATATTTTTCATATAACGAGTGCTCCCGTTCGAAATTTGAGTAAAATTATGGGGAGATGAGTTGAAAATAAAAGTTGAAAAAGTAGTTTTCATTTTTTCCCTCCAAAATTTGATGAGGTAATCCAATCTTATTTTATTATTTCCACCATTATTTTATAATAGTCCTTAGGAGGTTCATTTTAGACCTCAATATTTCTCTAATGTTGACATTTCCAAATTCTTTCATGTAGAGAGAGGGAAATGGGTTTTCAGCGGCTATTCCTTCGACAAGGTTCCAATTTATGATACGAATGATGATGTTGATAGGAACATTGTCTTTCCTTATATTCCATGTAATCAAGAGGATATGACATTTGATATTTATAAGCCATCCTTGGACCCTATTCTTGTGAAAAATGGACCTATGGTGGTTGCATATTTTCAATATGATCCTTGTCATGAACAACCTATTTGTTGTAATCCTCGATGCCAACCATTCCCTCATCCCTCATGTCATGTCCCTAAGGACACTATGAAAATTTTCATCACAAAGGAGGGTTTTTAGAAGGAGTGTTTGAGTTTACTCGTTCACTTCTTTATATTCAAACTTGAGGAAATGATCTGATGGTGCGTGCATGATTCCCCTCTTCCCCTTGCATCCATGGTTTATTTTCATAAAATAGGATCACCTTGTTGTTCCACCTCCCACCCTTTTGATCTTGCGTATGATTACCATTATACTTAATCTTGGATTTATCTCATGATTGATCATAACGATAAGAGGAATGATGTGGATTTAATAATATTTTGCTTACATTGGCTATATGAATAGACTTAGCACTCATAATATGGCATGCATGGTAGAGTAGGATGAATTTCATATTGATTTTTCTTAGTTAAAATCATCATATCATGTTCTCAAGTCAGATTAGATTGCATTTATATTAGAGTTGCATCTTAGTATAGATTTAATTTCCTTTATGGTTTTACTATTGGATGAAAACATGGGTGATAAATGTACGCCCAAGAAACATGTTTTCACCATTTTTTGTGATGTGCAGGATACAGGTTTGTAATCCCAGAGGATTTTTGGTGTTCTCATGACCTCCCTGCTTGAGTACACTGATCGTGCAGTCTACAAAGAGCTCATGTCCCAGTTGGAGCTAGATGTTCCCACCAAAAGTTGGTGATCCCATAGAAGAAATTTTCTCCTAAATATCTCTTTATTCAATAGCTAGCAACCCTTAACAGCCTCTATTGTAGCTGATACATTGTGCCACTTGATCTTTGTGCCCTGCACTAGTCATATGTCCCCTCTCCCATCTATCGAGAGCATATGTTTGAAAGAACTAAATCCAACCCAAAAGGTATGTTTTTCATTGTTCAATAGGGTGTTTATGCTTGTTTTCCCTTGGGCATCTTGGGCATGATTTATTGGGTTACTTGGAAGAAGGAAGGGTTTTGATCGTAGTTTTCTTCACTCACCTTAAATAGGGTGGGGGGGGGGTTAATCCTCAATCCTAGTCTTGTGGTATCTCCCCTATTGACATGTGGTTTTTGGAAGGGCACTACTTGGGAAACCACGATTTTGGTTGCGTGGTCTTGTTTTCTTATTCCACATTTTTCACTCCCCTCTGCACATTACATGCCCTATTTAACATTTTCCTTCTCTGGGTCCACATGACCACTGAGTCCATAAGGCACTAGCACACCCTCTCCCCTTGTCCACATGTATGTGTCGGGCCTCGAAATGTTTCCCCACATATTGATGTAGCTAAAAGAATGTTAAAATCATATCATGACTAGTGAGCCCTGGTAATGCACCAAGAGTGTTGCAACTCCCAGGGGCTACCCTACTTTACTTTATCCTCCCGGAGTTCGTACAAACTTGGAGGTGATAGTGCTATATACACAGCAGATGCATTCTGCTCATGTCATCCTTTTCTGTTTTACGAAAGGGTGCTATTTCTTAAACTGTGATAAGGAATGGAAAGTGAATTGCTGGAAGGAAATAACAGAAAGGAAACTAAACTAAATTTTTGAAAAGAAATGACTGGAAGGAAACTAATTTAACTTACTGAAAATGAATGGTAGAAAGGAAACTAATCTAAATTTCTAAAAATAAATTGCATCAAGGAAACTAATCTATAGCAGAAAGGAAACTAATCTAAACGACACTTACTTGGAAAAACAGCTAAATGCACTCTATTTATCCTATGGTCTATCTACCATGATTCTACCCATGCAACTAAGCTATCTATGACCTAATTCTAATTGAAATTGTGTTGATTTGAAGCTTTGAGTAAAGAAAAGGGCTAAAGAGGCTAATGGAGGGCTTAACACGTGAAATAGAGCTTAGAAGTGGAAAGCGTGGGTTTAAAGCTAATAATAGCTTTATTATAGCGCAGAAATGCCTTCGGAGTGGAATGAATTGAGAAGTGCGATGGCAGAGACGCGATGGAGGAAAAAGTTGCGATATGCAATATCGTAATTGCAACTTTGCAAAATTTGAGCGGTAACTGTTAAATAAAAGAAAAAAAACATGCTATTTTCAATGTGTGATGTGGAGTGGGGACGTGGAGGTGGGGTAGATATTGCAATCGTAATATCACATAGTTGGAGCGATAAGCGTTAAAGGAAACAGGGAAATGTTGTGGTTTGCGAAGCAGTGGAGTTTGGAATCGGCGCTTGGAGTGGTAGGTCTTAAAGAAAAGGGAAAAAATTGTGGTGAGTGATTTGCGATGTTGAAAATATCACAATCGACATTGAGAAACAGTAAGTTTTAATGGAATTAAACTAAACAATTCAGAGTGCAATGTGCAAAAAGGGATTGTGGAGTGCAAAATGTGATATCGCAATTCACAATATCACAAATCTGGAAGAATAACGGAAGTGTTGTTAGAAATGACTATGAAGTGTGTTTGCGAAAAGGAAATGCGATTGTGATTTGTGGTAAGTCTCGAAAGAAAAAGGGTAAAAGGTGTGATCTACGATATGCGGGATCACAATATTGCAATTGGCAACAACAAGAGGGAAGTGTAAAGGGAAAGAATTAAATACTACGGAGTGTGATGTGCGAAGAAGGATTGTAGTAAGTCTTAAGGGCAAGGAAAAACATCGTGATTTTCGAAGTACGGTAGCGGGGATTTCGAGGAGGAAAGGTGAAGTTCAACCTTAGATGGTTTTTCCAACGTTTTTGCGTTAAAACGAGTAAGGTGACTGTAACCAATAGAAACAAAGGGAATAAGGCAGTTGAAGGGTTTAAGTTCTGTTAGGGAAAAGAGGTGGGTGAAGCAGTAAAAAGAAGTGAAAATGGGAGTGAATCGAGGCGCACTACTAGTGCTCAGAAATGTAACACACCTGCGGATTCATGCACAGAAAGTAGACAAAAATGTGTGATAAAAACAGTGAAAGAGAGACTCAGACTTGATAATGCAATTTCTTCCCTAAATTTAAACAGAAAGAAATTTGTGGCCTGTGGGACGGTCTAACCTGCTCGAACTCTATTGACAGGTATGAGAGGGGGAGGCTTGACAACATCTTTTGGAGTTTTTCCTCTATTGTACTACTCACAAGCAAGTGAAAAAATACAACAACAAACTAAAATCAAAGACTAAGCAACAATGAGGCTATCAGAAGCAGTTCTAGAAAAATGGAAGAAGCAAAACTAACTCAATGATAGAAAGGAAGGAATGAAAACAGTAGAGAAGCTGAGGCACATGGATTGGGCCCTAACCCATGAGTCTAACTCTCTAAAACTCAAATCAATCAAATTAAATCAGTCTGCTCATTTCATAAAAGAATAACCATATACATTTTTGAAAGTTTGATCACTGAGTAAAATAATAAAAAGCTCAATATCTTGCAACAAAGTTTCAACTAGAATCAACTGGAATTGACTTCCTCCTCCTAGCTCTAGCTCTGATCTATTTATTCTACAGGGTAGCTATAAAATGGTGATTGAGTCCTCTTGACTCCCAGTAAATAGAGATTGAGTGCACTCCTCTTTGAGTTTCTTGGTTGCCTCTGGAATTCGAATTGCTGGAGAGAATCCTTGGGATACTTTGGTTGCCTTTGGAGTTCGAAATGCTGGAGAGAATCTAGGGTGGAAAATCCTCCTATAATTTTTCCTTATTGTCTCCTCCAAGTCTTTATGATAAAATCTTTATAAAAATTCTTAATAAATCATGATTTTCTGCACTCAACCTCATATTAGGCATTTGGAGTATGTTAACCTTAATCACCACCTATACAAGTAGCATAAAACCAAATAATAATAAAAATGCAAGGAAAAGAGATCTAATAAGGAAAAAATGGTGACCATTAGCCCCTCCAAATATGTCTAATGATGGAGCTCATGATCACCCCCCTACTGAATGGTTGCTAATCCTCTGAGAAACTAATCCTCCTTCTCCATTTCCTTCAGCACTTTGATAGCCCCCCTGATTTCCTAAGGAAGAAGTGTGCGAGTTTCCCCAAGGGGGTAAAAACTCCCATTCTCTATCTTGTGCATTTGTGTCATTTTCATCATTCAGCCCCAGCAGCAAAGGTGGGTTGAGATTTAGCCCCAACCATTGGATATTTTTGGCCTGCATGGCCCTCTTGTAATAGGATTCCCTTTCCAATGCACCCCTCAGTATTTCGAGAGTATGGTACTCCTTGTTCTTGAGGCTATAAGGGAGGTCATTCTATCTCCTCTAGTTGGCCATAATGCACTCATATGTTATCTTCCTAGATAAATCATTAAAGTGGCCTATCACCTAGGTTTGAGTCTAAAGGTAGATTTCAACTAGTGCAGGGTCCTTTTCAATCTCTCGATGGTTAAGGATGACTCCTCTTGGGATGAACAATTCTAGTCTGATATATAAGGGCTCTTTATTTCTTCTTCCCATGACCCTCCATATCTCTGTTGCTCTAGTGTCCTCATTCACCATCGAAGATGCTAGAGCCATTAACTGCATATCCCCCATTTTAGGATTGGGGTACCAAATATCCAGATTTGTTAGCACAAGGTTATGCACATAAACCCCTGACATATTTTCCCAATTAGCCATGGTTGCTTGCTTGTAGAAATTCATGAATTACCTACAATATTGGAAAGGTAGTGATCCATGGGAAGCTAGAGTTTTGATTTGAAGTAGAAGCCATTTCTCCTTGAGGTACACAGCATATGATTCAGAAAGGAATCTGTGTTGAAGGGCTTCTATGCATAAGTCTGCCATGGTGGCTACTTGCTCCCCTTTTTGCTGCAATTGCTCCTTTAGTGCTACATTCTCTGCCTATGCTTTCTGCAAATACTCCTTCAGAAATATTTCTTCGATTATTTCCTCCCTCCTTGACAATTCTTCAATGATAATCAGGCTCATGGGAGAATTTTTTGGCTCTCCCTGACTCTTGTCAACTCTGGAATACATAGAGGTCTGCCTTTTTCTCTTTGTGCTTAGAGGAGCTACGGTGGAAACTACATTTTTTTATTGAGGGGATCTGGTGTTGTGTTGTGATTCTGTTTCTTGCCCACTTTCTGCTATATCTATTACTTATATGGCCATCTCTTCTATTTTTCCTTGGCCCTTTGTCTCTTCCTCTTCTTCTTCTGGTTCTTCTTGTTTCTCTCTGGTTCTTGTTTCTCCTGACATGGTTTGAAACTTCTTTTTGAGTTGTGCCGAAACACCCAAATCCATTTAAAAACCTTGAAATTTTTCATAAAAATACAAGTATTATGACCATGGACTTAAGCCCCTTTGGGCTAAGTCCTAAACCACTTCCCCCACATGCCCGTGCGCTGGGACCAAACGCTTAAGTCCCGAGCACTAATCGCAATCGGAAGGTCGGGCGGGTGATTTTTCCTTTGTAAATATCAAAAAAACCCGATGCGATTTTTTATAACGTTAAGTCCCGCAATATGTTTTAAACTGTCGATCTATGGTCCCGATCCGATGGTGGAGCGCTAATCGCAGCCCCTGCCCAATCGCAATCGCAACAATCATGTTGTAACCCCCGATTGATCGCAAGCCTTCTTCTCCGACCTCCGATTGCGATCCCCGATTACATCCCGACCGTTCATCCTTCCCGCGATCTGACGGCCAGCGCTCAATCACATTTCCCCTCCTGATCGCAATCGCAAGTCTTGCCTTCCGATCCCCGATCGTGTCACCTCCCGATTTAATCGCAGCCATCCATCTCCCAGCCGATCCGACGGCCATCGCACACCCGCTCCAATCGCAATCGGAACTTTCAATCGCACCCTCCTTCTGCGTATTGCGATTGCGATCCCCCTATCCAATCTGAGCCGTCCGTCCCGCCATATCCAACGGTTCGGATTCAGCCCGCTCCTCTCCCATCATCCTTCTCTACTGCCTCTCCGATTCCATCGCAGTCGTTCATTCCTCCCCCAGATCAACGACTATCGCTTGATCGCACTAGTCCCCCGATCGCACAATCGCATCGGAGTTTTTCGATCGCACCCTTTTTTCTTCTATCCTCGATTGATTATACACCGTTGATCTCCTCTCCGCCTTCCATGATCCAACGGTCCTCGTTAACTCCGATCACAAGTCTTGCCCCCGTTTCGAAAACCCTCCAATTCACCCTCCACTGTCGATCTGATTTGCAGATCAACGGCCAGCGCTTAATCGCGTTGAAATTTTACATCGCATACACTTGCCTGCCAACCCCTGATTGAGATCCTCCGATTAGATCTGGACCGTCCATATGTCCAGATCGGACGGCCCAAAATCGCCTCGCCTTATTTCTTCTCCCCGATCTCCTTTTGACATTTCGCGCAGATCTCCACCGTTGGATGCTTTCATCCGACGACTACGCTCTTTCCCCGACATCTGAAGCAGTTTAAACCAAAATTTGCAGGATTTCTTAATTGTTTTGTGTTTGATGCAGGTGTTTTAAAATTTTTTCCATTGTATCACAAAGAAATGCCGAGGGCTGGGAATGGCGATTCTCATGCCCTCGTTTCATTAAGAGAAGCCATCCACGAGGCTCCATTCCATGCTTTGTCAGTACTCTATGAGTATTGATGTCGTAAAGCCCAGTGCGGTTCTGCACATCGACAAGACACTGTTTTAATTCAAACACAGTTAAAGGGTATCAGTTTTGAAGACAAAGCACAGCAGATGAAGATCGAAGACAGTTTTTATAGGGATTACGGCTAAGACAGTTATCAAAAGCCTAATCCCCAATCTAAAACACAGTTTAAAAGAAAACCTAAAAGTGTTTTATCAGACAGAAAGCCTCCACCGCCACATCTGAGGCAAATTGATTCCTCAGCTACCACCGAGCCACCTGTTGCCTCAAAGCTTTCAAACAGAGGCCGAAGTTATTGAAGAAAATCTGATATTCACCTCCAACGCAGCCAAGGAGTTACTCCACACAGCGTACAGAGCCTCAAAGTCAAATAAAGTTCCCACTGAGCTTTGATATTTATTGTAAAAAAGTTAATACAGTGATCCACCTGTAAATTTCTCCCTAGAGCCCCTCAAAAGGCCGAGAAGTCTTGAACCTGTATTAATTATCCTGAGAGATATTTTCTCAGATCACCTCCTCATTCTTCTATAAATACCTCAGAAGAAGATGAGAAATTGTTGGTTGCAGAACTTTGAAATACACTTGAGCTGGAGACTTATATTTGTACATAGTGTTCACTGGCCCTTGAAGCTCTGTTTGTGATAGAGTAGTTAGGCTAAATAGTGAAGATGATTGCTGAACTGAAACATTGGACTTGAAGACTGTAACTGGTTTGACATCAATAACAAGCTGTTTCTTGGGATCCTGGTCTATATTACTGGTGAAGTGCCTCTTTCTTTGTTAATTTTTTTTCCTTCTACGTATGTCATATTGTTCATATTCTGCTGTAAAGAACAGTATAAACAGGGTTAGGACCTACTGTATATCAGTAACCTTCTCTGGCTGAGAAATCTTTATCTTGATGTTTTCTTCAAATTTGTTTATTTAAAGAATGATTTAATACAGTTTAAACAGTTAGGAATGTTGGCGTTCCCTCGTCCTTCTGCTTGCTTAAACATTGTTCTTGAATGTGATTTCCATTATTTGCTATTGAATATTAGACTAGAGAAGATATGGTTTGCCCTGATTCCTAGATTCCTTTCTCCAAAGGCAGATTCTGAAAGTTTCCCATGGTGTTGACTGAAAGCAGACTAGGTTTAAAAGTACTTTATTTGATCTTAAGTTACACTTCGTTTCTCTTATATGTTTTCATACTTTCTGAAGGTGATTATGTGGATCACTGGATTGTTTGTCAATTAAGCTGCTTTAATAAGAACTTTCCCAAAAAGTCTATGGTTAGCCCTGTCCTTGGTTGGTTTTAAACAGTTACTTAAGAGGCTTTTCTTGTTTGGACTGACTATAAATCCTCTGAGAAATTATTATCAGTTTCCATCCCTCCAACACTTTATTGTTCCATTCCATCATTTAAAACTCAACAATCTTGTGGTATAGATGACTTTCCCCTTGGATCACTCTTGATGTTGTTGCTCAATTAAAGCCCAGATATGAATCCATAGCCCAATGGACTAAAAACCAGCGTTATATCTATCTATCTGCCAAAACTGTTTTATTTTCTTGCAACTTCTCACTTTTGAAACTTTTTGCACTTAGGATTTTCCCCTCAAGTAACATTTCATGCTCAACCATCCAAAACAAAACAAAACCCTTGGCCTTCATAACTAGCCTAATATCATTACCTTAAGCTTTTCAAAGACAATATCCATCTTTGTATATATTGGAGAGATCCCTATCCGGATTCAGGAGGGCTAGATCCTAGAATCCCAAAGTTGGTTGAAACGATATTAACTCTGTGATTGGACTCTCCCAATCTTGCTAATAAATTACAGAGACCTAACATTTCTGGCGACTCCGCTGGGGACTCAAAACTCAGAGTCTTTTACATTCAAATTCATTCATAAAGAAGCTTGCGGTTGGGTTCATAGAGCGCTTGCTTTATTAACCAGCTTGAGCCACCAGAACCTAACATTTCTGGCGACTCCACTGGGGATGAGTGTTTTTAATACCTCAGAAAACCCTTTATTCAAGAACACTTTGAGAGTAAAAAGCAGCCTTTTCAAGCACTGCCTAAGATAGGTATTTATGATGAAACTTGTTTGAATCAGTGACAAACTAGGTAAACCCTAGGTTTCTCTTAAGACTTCATCTAACCTTGAAAAATCAGCTGGCTTAGCCATAAGAGTAGACTGCCTTTGTCTCTCAATCTTAGCTAAGTTTTGAAACAAAGTTAGGATATTCTTAACAACCACAAAACTGAAAAAATGACTTAGAAAAACTTAAAAATATTTCAGATTGGAATTAAATAAACATGGTGGTGGACCATAAGACCTTTTACCTCTGAAAGGAGCTAAAAATTTCCACTTAGCGACTCCACAATCCTTAAACAGACCTTAAGACTCCACTGGGAAGAACCCTTATCATTATAGTATCATTCAAATTCAGTTAGAGGACTGTAGGATTAAAATTGTGAAAACAGATTAGTTAACCTCTCCAAGATTGTCATATCTGGTTGAACTTTTCTTTTTTATTTGGGTCTAAACAACATAGCATAGTGGCTTCTAAAAAGATTCACACTAGAGCCCATCCAGACCCTAACCCACCTGAGATAGTTGATAATCCAGAAAGTATCCTTTGGAAGTCTCCTAAGGTTAAATTATTAACTGTTTTCAGATCACCCTTGAAAGCTAATTCAGTCCCTGAAAATCTTTCAGCTCTACAAAAATCACAAGCTAACTTAGTGAATCCATTTAGGACTAGGTCATTTGATGATATAATCTAGTTAGACTCTGAATCTTCACTTTCATCTCCTGAAACAAGTGAAAATCCTGGTAGCAGAGAAACAACACCTCCTGATTTACATTTCCTTCACAATTTAGGTGTCTCTCATCCAAGATCATCTCAACAGTCTACTCCTGGTCCATCCACTTCTACTCACCCTACATCCATTGTTCAAACCACTACACCTCAGCCCACTTTCCCTTCTGTAAATCCACCTCCACCTCCTGCCATGGCTGCATGGTATGCTCCCCTAGTTCTTCCCGCACCATTAGTCAATCTCCCATAGGACTACCAGTCCAAGATTCCATTGTATGATGCTAACAATGCTACAACTGCATCACAGCATGTGGATAATATGAATGACTATTTTGACCGAAATGAAATTGATGATGATTCTGTCAAACTTAGATTATTTGCTCAGAGCTTAGGGGGAGAAGTGAGAAAATGGTTTAAAGGTTTGGTCCCCCGTACTATTAATGATCTTCAGGCCTTTCATCAAACTTTCCTGAACAAATGGGAAGTGAAGAAGAATCCTCTCCAAGTTCTTGCTGATTACAACAACCTTCGTAGGAATCCGGGGGAAAGTGTACAAGCTTATTGTACCAGATTTAACAGTGTATATAATGCACTCTCCCCGGAACTAAAACCTCCACAAGGCTCTGCTTTAAACAAATTTCTTGAAGGGTTTGACACTGACATGACCTATTCTTTAAGAGAAAGAGATTTTGCGACTCTCGAAGATATGCAAAGGGGTGCTCTTTCTGTGGAAGTCAACCTAATGGAGAAGAGAGCAAGAATGAAATCTGAAAAGAGAGTATCTTTTAGAGAGGAATCCACACCTTCTACTTCCAACTCAAAAATGGAGAGAATGATGGAAGAAATGATGAAAGACATGAGCATAATTAAGAGAGCACAAGCAAATCAAAATCAAACTGCTCCTCAAAATAGAAACCAGAACCAGAATCAGAATGTTAGAAGGAACCAACCTCCAAACAGACCCAGGGAAGATGATCAGCAGATCACCCCTCCCTTTCATCAAAACTATGTAAGTGAGGTTGAAGAAACAGAAGACATAACACAGGAAGAGGATATCAACATGTTTGGGGAAGAGGATGATGACTTGGAAGTTCATTATGATAGAAAACAAGGTCTTTACACTCCTTATGATGACAAAAGAGATGGTAATGAAAATGATTATCAAGACATGGAAAATGTCGTCATAGAACCTCAAAGAGAATATGACCTTAGAAGCAAGACCAGTCAACAAGCCCCCAACACCAAAACCTCTGAAAAATCCTCTCAAAGCAGCACTGCGGCCAAGCCCAAAATAGCCAAACAAAAAGACAAAACAGTGGCTGATAATTCTGGTAAGGATAAAGAGAAAAACACTCAAAATTCTGAAAAACAGAGTGCAGACATCAGCAGTACTAACACTTCAGCTAGTACTCCTTCTACAACAGTTGTGTCAAATAAAACAAATCAGCAAGCTGTAATTGTTGATAGAGTGACAGCTAATAAGGTCGAAACAAGTGCTTCAAAGAATCAAACCCCTTTCAGCCTTGAACAGGAAATCTTAAAGATCAAAATCTCTGTTCCATTAACTGAGTTAGCTGCCCAACATGTATATAGGAACCAAATTTTGAAGGCTTTAAATATAGAGGAAAATGGAGATACAATTAATCTTAGTGACGACCAACCAGAGTTGATTTTTGGCCCTAAGATTGAAGGGAAGTTTCATGAAGGACCAGTTCCTCCCTTTTATGTAAGTTTGAACATTCATGACAAAATTCTACACAACGCTATGCATGATTCCGGGGCTTCTCATAATTTAATGCCTAAATATGTGATGGAGAGCCTTGGTTTAGAAATTACCAAACCCTACAAAGACCTATACTCCTTTGACTCAAGTAGAGTAAAATGTCTAGGATTGATCAAAGACCTCTGTGTTAACCTAGCCCAGATTCCAGCCAAATGTTTACTCATGGACATTGTTGTGGCTGATGTCCCCCCAAAGTATGGAATGCTATTATCGAGATCCTAGGGAGCTAAGTTACAGGGGACTATGCAGATGGACATGACATATGCGACCATCCCGGTTTTCAATCAGACCAGAAGACTTTACAGGGAGTCTCATATGCAATACACGGTTACAAGTCAAGATAGACCACGAAACTCTCCTATATATTCTGTCAATACAAGCCTTGATTCTTTTATCATGTTTAACAATGAAACTCTTAGTGAGCAAGTCACTTTAACAGAATTAAAGGCCAACAGGGAAGAAGAGTATAATAACGTAGAAGTGTCCAAACAGTTTGCTACATGTGAAAACATTAGTAAACAAAGCATAGGTCTTGATTTACCGGTCATGAGTCCATTGTTTTTAGAACTTAACAACCCAGAAAATACCCCTAACATTTCTGGCATCATCTCTCAATCTATTGAAGAATTCGAGGAGTCAAAACAAATTCAATTGGGTGCTGCTAATCATGAACAGTCAGAAGGCACCGTAGTTAAAAAGGACAATCGCCAAACAGATGAAACCGAAGACAGTCCTTTATGGATTATGTATTTGGATGGGTCATGCACTAGAAATAATGTTGGTGCAGGTGTTTGGATCACTAACACTGAAAACAACCACACAGAATGCATCTCATGCAAATTAAACTTTCAGTGTTCCAACAACATAGCAGAATATGAATCCCTTCTCTTAGGCTTGCATCTCTTGAAGAAATTAGGAGCCGGAAGAATTAATGTGTACGGGGATTCTGAGTTAATCATTAGGCAAGTCAATGGGGAGTATAATGCGAATCATCCCAGACTTAGAGCCTATCGGAATGATGTCATGGATCTTTTGACAACATTTGAGGAGTCAAACCTGAGTTTCATCCCAAGGAAAAAGAACATTGCGGCCCACAATTTAGCTTTTGCGGCCAGGACATGTCTAACGCCATATGAGACTGGAAACAACACAACTCCGATAAAATTTAGACCAGCAGTGCCTGATAATGAAAAATATTGGCAAGTTTTTGACAATGACAAACAAATAGAAGACTTCATGCAATTCAGAAATGAGCTCGAACTGCACAGTTCAGATTCAGATTATGATACAGACTGCAGTGAAGAAAAATTTCTTGGTGAAGAAGAATCGTCTCCTCAACCTGCCAATATTAACCTATTGTCCAGCAAACTTAGGAACAAAACAGAATTGAGTGCAGAGTTGGAAACGGAAGAATTACAAACTCTGCATTCTGAAGATGAAAGTTTGCCGAGTGGTCTAACACCTTTAGAGGAGTTGTTCGATTTTAACAATGTGGAAAATAAGCCAAAACTGGAGCCCGTAGAGACTGAAGTGGAAGAATGCAATATTGGCAGTAAAGAGAAACCGAAAATGATCAAACTGTCCAAAACTTTGCCAGCTCACATTAAACTCAAATACATAGAGCTGTTCAAAGAATTTTTTGATGTTTTTGCATGGAGTTACGAAGATCTTAAATCCTATGACACTGAAATAATATAGCACAAAATCCCTCTTAAAGAAAACCAAAAACCATTTAAACAGAAACTGCGCAGAATAAACCCCGTCCAGTTGCCATTGGTTCAGAAGGAGATCATAAAAATGTATGAGGCTGGCATTATTGTCCCTATTAGATATTCTGAGTGGGTATCTAATCTGGTGTCCGTTAGGAAGAAGACTGGAGAAATCGGGCTTTGTATAGACTTTGGAGACTTAAACAAAGCTTCGTTAAAAGACAACTACCCTTTACCAAAAATGGATCACATTTTACAAAGGGTGGTAGGGTCTAAAAGGATTTCGTTGCTTGATGGCTATTCAGGGTATAATCAGATTTTAGTTCACCCTGCTGATCAATTAAAGACAGCTTTCACTACTCCATGGGGCACTTTCATGTATGTGAAGATGCCTTTTGGTCTAATGAACGCTGGGGCAACCTTTCAGAGAGCCATGGACATAGCATTCTCGGAAGAATTGGGTTTCTTCATCATTATCTATCTAGATGATGTCACTGTGTTTTCAAAAACAGATGAAGAAAATTTAGAACATTTAAGAAAAAATTTTGAGAAGTGCAGAAGGTTTGGAATATCTTTAAACCCTAAGAAGACACTATTTGGTCTCCAAGAAGGTAAGCTTCTTGGACACATTATTTCAGAAGAGGGTATAAAGATAGATCCAAAGAGGATTGAGGCTATATTGCAAATCTCTCATCCTCGAAATATCAAGGAGTTGCAGTCTTTCATTGGAAAGATTAACTTTTTGAGAAGGTTCATCCTAACTTGGCAGAGCTCCTTAGAAATATCACAAACATGTTGAAGAAGGAGCAAGGGATAAAATGGACCTTGGAAGCAAAGACATCTTTTGAGCTGGTGAAACAAGCATTAACCAAAACACCGGTTCTCATAAGCCCTGATTTTTCAAAAGATTTTTATATCTTATCATTTGCATCAGAACAAACTATTGTTGCTGTCCTTTTACAGAAAAATCCACAAGGACAAGAGCAGCCTATTGCATTCTTTAGCAAGGCATTGAGGGATGCCCCTTTGAAGTATAACATTATGGAAAAGCAAGTTTTTGCTTTGGTTAAAGCATTGAAAGACTTCAGAGTATACATCCTTCACTCACACATCATTGCCTTTGTCCCAAATTCAGTTATTAAAGACATTCTAACACAGGACCCAGACGGTAAGAGAGGTAAGTGGATTGCTGTAATTCTTGAATACGATTTAGAGATTAAACCCACTAAGCTCATTAAAGGCCAAGGTCTAGCTAGATTAATGGCCGAATCAAATTGTGAAGTTCTCGATATTAATATGTTCAATGCTTTAGATAACCAAGAAGAATTCTCAACTCCTGTTGTTGAAGATAATTTTATGAATTCTCCTTGGTACGCTGATATTGTTTATGTTTTGCTTAATCTGAATACACCTCCTGGTTTATCAAAAACAAAGGCAAGGTTCTTAAAATTAAAGGCTGTAAATTATTGCATTATTGATAAATGTCTGTACTGGAAAAATGCAAGCGGTCTATTGCTTAAATGTTTGCCTAAGTTTGATGCAGAAAAAATTAAGCAGGAGTTCCATGAAGGAGAGTGTGGAGGCCATTTGTACTGGAAGTCAACAGCCAACAAGATTTTGAGGGCTGGTTTCTATTGGCCTACTCTGTTTCATGATGTTCACAAAATAACAACTACTTGCCATAAATGCCAATTGTTTGAGGGCAAGAGAAAATTATTACCCCTTCCTCTGCATCCAATCACTGTTGAAGCTCCTTTTCAACGGTGGGGTCTTGACTTCATAGGAGAGATTCATCCACCATCCTCTGCCCAGCATAGGTGGATTCTTACTGCCACAGACTACTTCACTAAGTGGATAGAAGCCATTCCTTGTAGGCAAGCCAATGATTCAGTTATTATAAAGTTCATAGAAACCAATATCCTTTCCAGATTTGGCTGTCCTACCAAGATCATCACAGATAATGCAGCAGCATTTGGATCAAAGAAAATGGTTGAATTCTGTCACAAGTATCAGATAACATTGGGGCACTCCACCGCCTATTACCCTCAAGGTAATGGACTTGCAGAATCTTCCAACAAAAGCTTAGTGAACATAATCAAGAAACTATTGGAGGTCAATAAAAAGTCTTGGCACACCAAGTTGATCCATGCACTCTGGGCTGACAGATTAACTTTGAAGAAATCTATTGGTATGTCACCCTTCCAGCTTGTGTATGGTACAGATGCAATTTTTCCTAATAGCCTTGGTGTACCAGTTATGAAGTTAACACAAGAGTTGCAGACTGAAGAGAATGACATAATCAGAAGGATAAACCAGACCATTCATCTTCAGCAAACCAGAGAGGAAGTGTATAACAAAGCATTGCAGAAGCAAGACAGTATCAAGAAGATATTTGATAGAAGAACAAAGGCTACCAATTTCAAGATTGGGGACAAAGTTTTAAAGTGGGACTCAAGAAGGGAAGAAAAGGGATGGCATGGAAAATTTGACCATCTATGGCATGGCCCTTACTCTATTCATTCAATTGCTGGTAATAACACATTTTTCTTACAGCAGTTGTATGGGTCAAAATTGTTTGGGAGTCCTGTCAATGGCAGGATACTCAAGCATTACTTCTCTTAATTCGTGATAGGTTTTAAAGCCTTCCTTTTTCTTTCTCCATTATAAATATGTCATCCACCATTGCATTCAAGTTGTAAAAATCAAAAATACAAAAACAAAGAAAATGAAAAGAGGGCAAAAGGAAAACAGGAAAGGCACAGCCCCATGCCAAAAAGAGAAATAAATCTGAAAGTGTGCAAGCTCAAATGCCACTCCTCAAAACACACTTCTAGTTATTCAAACTGCCTAATCTTGACTAATTAGCTTTAAATTTTCTGCAGATAGGATAGTGAATTCGATTTGCCAAACTATTCAATTTTGGCTTATCAGTAGATAGATTAGGATAGAAATGAAGGTTCAAACAAACTCAAAATCTGAATCAAAGTTTCCAAAAAGAGGTGACACAAAAATTTTTTTTATTGAGTCTAGAGATATGAAGACCTGGTTCTAATCCGCTCAAAACTTGAACCAGAAGAAAGGCAAATATAGCTCACAGAAAAAAGAAAAATCAGAGCTATGAAAAGAAGAGAGAAGGCCATAATAAGAAGCTTTCAGATCTTAAGCCTTCAATTTTTGATGTTAAATTTCTGCAAAATAATAATCTATGTGCAGCTTGTTCTTATGCCATAGATCATAGCAAGTCAAACAGCTCAATCTTGACTTGACTATTTTTAAAATTTTTGTTGTAGAATTTAGAGAATGAAAGTCTGTTGGACAGTTTAATCCCAACAGATGGTAGATTAGGTAGAGAAATATCTGAGCTCAACTGTTTAATCTGAGTTCGGGGAGAAATAAGGAGTAGAAATAGATTAGATTTCATGTTTTCAAAAGAATAAAATGTGTGAATAGAGTTTGCCAATCCAAGTGCACTATCATGAAGAAAAAAATGCTAGACCAGTAGGATTGGGTAGGTAGAAAGTTTGTATGGATGAAGGACCACTGTCTTCATAGCTGCTGAATATGATTTCAAACAAGACCACCCAGCAAAGGAAGAGCATCCCAATGGATGAAGCACCTGGTCAGCATCCTAGAGAGAACAATGGATCAGGCGCAAGTCAGCGTCCCAAAGAAATCAAGTCTGAATTCTTGATGCCTTCAAGAAGGCACCATCCCCAAGTGGAGCCACTGTTAGCCACCTGTAATATTTTGTTATACCAAAAGGTGGCTAAATCTTTTTGAGCCTCCAAGGAACAAATTTTATCACTAAAAATTGTTGGCTCTTGAAGACTCCTTGTAGGCCTCATGCCTTTGTCCAAAATCCTCATTACTGTTCCTCTTAATTCTGCTGATTTCATGTAAGAAACTGCTGAAGAAACCATAATTTTTTCCTTTTCTCCCACTCATAGCTAACCTTCATTTTCTCCCCCTTTTTCTCCATATTACTCCTCTACTTTTCATAAGTTTCTCCTTCCATTCATAAAAATCCTTCTGACATGGTTTGAAACTTCTTTTTGAGCTGTGCCGAAACCCCCAAATCCATTTAAAAACCTTGAAATTTTTCATAAAAATACAAATATTATGACCATGGACTTAAGCCCCTTTGGGCTAAGTCCTAAACCACTTCCCCCACATGCCCGTGCGCTGGGACCAAGCACTTAAGTCCCGAGCGCTAATCGCAATCGGAAGGTCGGGCGGGTGAATTTTCCTTTGTAATATCAAAAAACCCAGATGCGATTTTTTATAACGTTAAGTCCCGCGATATGTTTTACACCGTCGATCTATGGTCCCGATCCGACGGTGAAGCGCTAATCGCAGCCCCCCGCCCGATCGTAATCGCAACACTCATGTTGTAACACCGATTGATCGCAAGCCTTCTTCTCCGACCTCCGATTGCGATCCCCGATTACATCCCGACCGTTCATCCTTCCCGCGATCTGACGGCCAGCGCTCAATCGCATTTCCCCTCCCGATCGCAATCGCAAGTCTTGCCTTCCCATCCCCGATCGTGTCACCTCCTGATTTAATCGCAGCCTTCCATCTCCCAGCCGATCCGACGGCCATCGCACACCCGCTCCAATCGCAATCGAAACTTTCAATCGCACCCTCCTTCTGCGTATTGCGATTGCGATCCCCCGATCCAATCTGAGCCGTCTGTCCCGCCAGATCCAACGGTTCGGATTCATCCCGCTCCTCTTCCATCATCCTTCTCTATTGCCTCTCTGGTTCCATCGCAGCCGTTCATTCCTCCCCCAGATCAACGGCTATCACTTGATCGCACTAGTCCCCCGATCGCGCAATCGCATCGGAGTTTTTCGATCGCACCCGTTTTTCTTCTATCCCCGATTGATTATCCACCGTTGATCTCCTCTCCGCCTTCCATGATCCAACGGTCCTCGTTAACTCTGATCACAAGTCTTGCCCCCATTTCAAAAACCCTCCAATTCACCTTCCGCCATCGATCTGATTTACAGATCAACGGCCAGCGCTTAATCGCGTTGAAATTTTACATCGCATACACTTGCCTGCCAACCCCCGATTGAGATCCTCCGATTAGATCTGGACCGTCCATATGTCCAGATCGGACGGCCCAAAATCGCCTCGCCTTATTTCTTCTCCCCGATATCCTTTTGACATTTCGCGCAGATCTCCACCGTTGGATGCTTTCATCTGACGTCTACGCTCTTTCCCCGCCATCTGAAGCAGTTTAAACCAAAATTCGTAGGATTTCTTAATTGTTTTGTGTTTGATGCAGGTGTTTTAAAAAGTTTTCCATTGTATCACGAAGAAATGCCGAGGGATGGGAATGACGATTCTCATGCCCTCGTTTCATTAAGAGAAGCCATCCACGAGGCTCCATTCCATGCTTCGTCAGTACTCTATGAGTATTGATGCTGTAAAGCCCAGTGCGGTTCTGCACATCGACAAGACACTGTTTTAATTCAAACACAGTTAAAGGGTATCAGTTTCGAAGACAAAGCATAGCAGATGAAGATCGAAGATAGTTTTTATAGGGATTACGACTAAGACAGTTATCAAAAGCCTAATCCCCAATCTAAAACACAGTTTAAAAGAAAACCTAAAAGTGTTTTATCAGACAGAAAGCCTCCACCGTGACATCTGAGGCAAATTGATTCCTCAGCTACCACCGAGCCACCTGTTGCCTCAAAGCTTTCAAACAGAGGCCGAAGTTATTGAAGAAAATCTGATATTCGCCTCCAGCGCAGCCAAGGAGTTACTCCACACAGCGTACAGAGCCTCAAAGTCAAATAAAGTTCCCACTGAGATTTGATATTTATTGTAAAAAAGTTAATACAGTGATCCACCTGTAAATTTCTCCCTCGAGCCCCTCAAAAGGCCGAGAAGTCTTGAACCTGTATTAATTATCCTGAGAGATATTTTCTCAGATCACCTCCTCATTCTTCTATAAATACCTCAGAAGAAGATGAGAAATTGTTGGTTGCAGAACTTTGAAATACACTTGAGCTGGAGACTTATATTTTTACATAGTGTTCACTGGCCCTTGAAGCTCTGTTTGTGATAGAGTAGTTAGGCTGAATAGTGAAGATGATTGCTGAACTGAAACATTGGACTTGAAGACTGTAACTAGTTTGACATCAATAACAAGTTGTTTCTTGGGATCCTGGTCTATATTACTGGTGAAGTGCCTCTTTCTTTGTTAATTGTTTTTCCTTCTACGTATGCCATATTGTTCATATTCTGTTGTAAAGAACAGTATAAACAGGGTTAGGACCTACTGTATATCAGTAACCTTCTCTGGCTGAGAAATATTTATCTTGATGTTTTCTTCAAATTTGTTTATTTAAAGAATGATTTAATACAGTTTAAACAGTTAGGAATGTTGGTGTTCCCTCATCCTTCTTCTTGCTTAAACATTGTTCTTGAATGTGATTTCCATTATTTGCTATTGAAGATTAGACTAGAGAAGATATGGTTTGCCCTGATTCCTAGATTCCTTTCTCCAAAGGCAGATTCTGAAAGTTTCCCATGGTGTTGACTGAAAGCAAACTAGGTTTAAAAGTACTTTATCTGATCTTAAGTTACACTTCGTTTCTCTTATATGTTTTCATACTTTCTGAAGGTGATTATGTGGATCACTGGATTGTTTGTCAATTAAGTTGCTTTAATAAGAACTTGCCCAAGAAGTCTAGGGTTAGCCCTGTCCTTGGTTGGTTTTAAATAGTTACTTAAGAGGCTTTTCTTGTTTGGACTGACTATAAATCCTCTGAGAAATTATTATCAGTTTCCATCCCTCCAACACTTTATTGTTCCATTCCATCATTTAAAACTCAACAATCTTGTGGTATAGATGACTTGCCCCTTGGATCACTCTTGATGTTGTTACTCAGTTAAAGCCCAGATATGACTCCATAGCCCAATGGACTAAAATCCAGCGTTATATCTATCTATCTGCCAAAACTGTTTTATTTGCTTGCAACTTCTCACTTTTGAAACTTTTTGCACTTAGGATTTTCCCCTCAAGTAACATTTCATGCTCAAACATCCAAAACAAAACAAAACCCTTGGCCTTCATAACTAGCCTAATATCATTACCTTAAGCTTTTCAAAGACAATATCCATCTTTGTATATATTGGAGAGATCCCTCTCCGGATTCAGGAGGGCTAGATCCTAGAATCCCAAAGTTGGTTGAAACGATGTTAACTCTGTGATTGGACTTGCCCCTTGGATCACTCTTGATGTTGTTGCTCAATTAAAGCCTAGATATGACTCCATAGCCCAATGGACTAAAAACCAGCGTTATATCTATATTTTTAGCCTAAGTTGTTCTATTCACTTGCAACTTCTCACTTTTGAAACTGTTTTGCATTTAGAACTTTCCCCTCAAGTAATTTTCATGCTCAACCATCCAAAAAACAAACAAACCCTTGGCCTTCATAACTAGCCTAATATCATTACCCCAAACTTCAAAGACAAATCCATCTTTGCACCTATTGGAGAGATCCCTCTCCGGATTCAGGAGGGCTAGATCCTAGAATCCCAAAGTTGGTTGAAACGATGTTAACTCTGTGATTGGACTCTCCCAATCTTGCTAATAAATTACAGAGACCTAACATTTCTCCCCATTGTAGATTCTACATGGGGGTTCTCTAGATGCCATGGGTGGCACTCTTGTCTTTCATGGGGTCTGCTTCATGCGCTCCTCCCTTGTTTTTCTTGTTGTTCAAGCACAGATGTCTACGCTATAGGAATTCCCTAATGTCTGTAGTAGTCTATGTTTTGTTGTCCTTGCTACTTTCTGCTTAGGAATGGAGGAGTGCGGTGCATGGAGGCGATGGAGGAAGTTATAAAAATGAATGGAGTGAATGATGGGATGGATGGTAAAATAGAAGAAAAAAGAAGATGAATGCTCCCCTGTGTTTCCAGAAACCATTAATGACCTGCAAAATATAAAACACAGAGATGCAGATGTTGTTTTTTTATTTTTATTTTTATTTTTATTTTCTTTTTTTGAAAGCAAGTGGGATGCCTCCATGGATGTTTTCAACCCACAGACTTTCCTTGGGCACCTCAAAGAGGTTTTCACCCATGGATCTTTATTCTCATTTTTTTTTCTTTTTTTTTTAGGAGGTGTGGGAAACTATGGAGTTTCCCACATACACCTCTATGCTTATTGAATTTATGAACTCTGCCTTTGAAAAAGGCTTCTTGTAAATTTTAAGTCTATGACCATTGACAAGCAAGGGCATTCCTTCCTCATCTATGGTTCTGATTTGAACTGCGCCATTATCAAAACATTTTTCCACTGTGTATGGTCCCAACCATCTTGTCATTAGCTTGCCTTTAAAGTATTTAAACCTTGAATCATACATCAGTGCCCAATATCCTTCTTGGAAGGTATTTTCTTTGATATTATGTCCATGCCAGACCTTCCTTTGCAGGTGAACTACCTCCGTGTGAAGAAGTGCTTGCATTTTGAACTCATCCAATCCATTTAGTTGTAGCAACCTCTCTTTTTGGGAATTTTATAGATCTATATTTAATTCAGTTGTCATTCTTAAAGTATTTAATTCAAACTCAACTAAAAGTAGAGCTTTCTTACCATAGACTAGTTCATAAGGAGTGAATCTTATTGTTTTCTTCCAAGTAGTGTTGTAGGCCCAAGTAGCTTCTACCAATCTGTCTGCCCAATATTTTTTGTTGCTGCTCACAACCTTGGTGAGGATGCTATCTAAAGCTCTATTAGTCACTTTTACTTGGCCATTCACCTGAGGGTGATAGGCAGTAGAAGTTCTATGCTTAATCTTGTGCTTTCTGAAAATATTCTTAATGAGGTGAGAGGTGAATTGTGCTCCTTGATCAGTGACTATTTCTCTGGGGTACCCAAACTTGCAAAACACAATCTCCCTCAAAAATTATGCTACCTTCTCCTAGGTTTCTACCTTCACTGCTCTTGTTTCAGCCCACTTTTCCAGGTAATCAATGCAGACTATGATATACTTCTTTTTTCTGGATGGTGGATCGATAGTTCCAACAAATTCCATGCCCCACTTATCAAATGGCTCAAGAGCTACCTAAGGGTGTAAAGGAATTTCATCCCTTTGTGTGGGTTTCCCCATCCTCTAGCACTGGTCACACCTGCTGGTGTATCTTATATAATCTTGATGAAGGGTAGGCCAATAATATCCTGCCTGGAAAACTTTGTAATCAGTTCTCTTTGCAGCAAAGTAGCCTCCACATGGGCTGTCATGACATGCAGAGAGGATATCAAAAATTTCTTCATCCCTCACACATCTCCTTAGGATTTGATCAGGGCCTAGCTTGAAAAGGTTTCCCCCAATCCATGTGAAAGGGGTGCTTTTTCTAATGATTCGGATCCTATCTCTGAATGAAATATTAGGAGAAGTCTCCCAGCAACCAACTAGTTGGCTATTTCAGCAAACCATGGTGAGAGTTTTGATATAGAAAAGAGGTGCTCATCTGACAGCTGGTTATCCATTGTTCCTTCTTCTCCTGCAGGGAGAGCTAACCTGGAAAAAAAAATTGCAACAACATTCTCCTTTCCAGGTTTATCAATAATAGTCAAGTCAAGTTTTTGTAAAAGTAACAACCATCTAATTATCCTAGCATTTACATCTAGTTTGTTCATTAAATACTTGATGGTTGCATGGTTAGTGTGAACAAAGGTTTGATATCTAGTTACATAATGCATGAATTTGTTCAATGCATGGAAAATGGCTAACATATCCTTCTGAGTAATAGTATAATTCAATTCGGCCTTGGAAAATTTCTTGTTAATGAAATAAATGGCATAAGGGATTTTGTCCTCTAATTGTCCTAATGTTGCCCCTACAGCTTTTTTGGATGCATCAATGTGGATGTGGAAAGGGAGAGTCCAATTTTGACCTCGGAGGATGGGGGAAATAGTCGATTTTCTCTTAATAAGCTCAAAAGCCTCTTGACAAGGACCGGACCAAATAAACTCAAAATATTTGGCCAATAACCCAAATAATGGTGAAGCCATCTTGCTAAAATCTTTGATGAACCTTCTATAGTAACCATCTAAGCCTAAGAAAATCATAACATATTTCTTCTTTTTAGGAGCAGGTACCCTTTTGATGATAGTGATTTTGTTCGGGTCTACCTGAATTCCTGCTTGGGATATAGAGTGTCCTAACACAACCCCTGCTTTCTTCATGAATTCACACTTTTCTGGGCTCAAGGAGAGATGCGTCTCAATGCACCTTCTTATTACTTTACCCATATTGGAGAGAGCTTCCTGGAATTCATCCCCATATGGTGTGAAATCATCCATTTAGATTTCAACAGAGTCATGGACTAACTCAGAAAATATGCTTAGGACATCTCTTTGAAAGGTAGCTGGATCATTGCACAACCCAATGGGTAGGACTCTATAAGAAAAGGTACCCTAAGGGTAAGTGAAAATAGTCTTATCCTAGTCTTCGGGGCTGATCTGAATCTGATTGTACCCACTGAACCCATCTAAGAAGGAAAAGAACTCCTTCCCCGCAAGGTCGTCCAGGACTTGGTCTATAAAGGGAAAATGGAAATGGTATTTCTTGGTGGATTTTTTAATTTCTCTATAATCAACACAAATTTTCCACTTCCCATTCTTCTTTGGGTCTAAGACAATAGGAAATACCCACTCACTATTGGATACAGGATATATGAACCCTGCATCCAATAGTTTCTGTAGCTCTTCTTTGACTATGTCCTTCAAATACGGGTTCATCCTTATTTGGGGTTGTCTCATGGGCTTGCATCCTTCTTTGATGTAAATATGATGTTTTCACATTGAAGGATGCACCCCTTTCATGTCTTGTAATCCCAAGAAAATGTATCTAGATTCTCTTTCAAAAGCTGGCATAGCTGCTTCTCTTCTTCATTCGAGAGGTTTGGGTTGATTTTCAGAGACTTGGCTAGGCCAAACTCGATAGCCTTGGTGGTTTCAAAGGTTGACTCAAATTAGTGCACTTCCATCCAAGGTTGGCTTTCAGACTCTTTGACTAAGGTTACGAGAGGAATTTTAGTGGAGGACTTGTTTTGAATGGCATGGTCGATGAGTTCATCTTCATCAAGCTGCCCCCCTCTAAGAATAGCATCTATGGTACACATTGGGGCAGTGTTATATAACTCATCTTCTTCATCCTCCAACCATATAGGGAGATCATGATCAATGGAAGGTTGGGCTGGAGGATATAACACTAGTTTTTTACACAAAGGCCCATTTTTTATAGTCATGTTTCCGGTCTAATAGCTAATATAAGCACTTGCAATGGCTAACCAAGGTCTCCCTAAGATGAGGGGATAACCATTGAACTTGGTTTTTGGTTGCAGGACTAGTAAATCTATAGGATACTCCCAAGATTCAATGGTAACCATAACATCCTCAACAATTCCTTCTGGAGTTACTGCAGATCGATCTGCAAGTTACAGAATTGTTGTGTTTTTCCTCAAAGTCCCTTAGAGATTAAGTTTCAACATAGTTTCTTTGGTCATGACATTGATGGCAGCCCCTAGATCAATCAGAGTGTTGGAGACTATGACACCATTTACATGCACATCAACAACTAGACTTCCAGGGTCCAGGTACTTTGGAAATATCACCCTTCCCATCATTAGGTCAGACAATTGTCCTACCACATTGATGGTGGGGGTATCTTTCTTCCTTCTCCTGGGTTTCTTGAAGCACTTTTCTTTGATGAGCCTATTGTATATAGGGACATCCTTAATGGCCTAGAGAAGTGGTATATTTACACACAAATTTTCCAATTATCCCAGGAGTTCAGTCGCCTCAAGGGTGTGCTGAATAGGGTGGATCAAGCACTTAGGAAAAGGAGGTTGTTGTATCTGAGTGTTACCTTCTTCCTTTTCCTCCTCAACCTCTACAGGTGGAGATGGAGGATGGTTGTCTGGGAATACTCTTCCCGACCTGAGATTAACCTCTTGTATCTCCACAGCATAAGCTAGATAAGATGTTTCTCCACTGGGAGCCTGATGTGCCTGTCTGTTGTTCGGGTTTGGATTGGGATGTGCAGGTATAGTTAGCCTAGGTGGAGCAGCATGATTAAGCTGAGGTTGAGGTTGGAGTGGAGGCATTATAGTAGGAGGTTGATTTTGTTGAGGCCTCCACCCTTAGGATGGATTTCTCCACTAAGGTTGTTGTGGAACATACTGCTAAAATGGTTGGTTTACTGGCTAAGGATGATATGAAGGGTTGTAAGGCCAAATAGGAGGCGTATACCAGGATGGAGAAGTGGGGGTGTATGAAGGTTGCATGGGTGCACTCTGATTGTTGTGATAGTAAGAGTAAGGTGCACCTTGCATACCTTGTTGGTATGGTCGAGGGCCTTAAGGCCTTCTCTGGTTGATGAAACATAGTTGCTCTGGCATTGCTTCCCCACCTTGATATACAGCCTTAAGTCTAGGTAAGGAGAGACACTTTTCTGTGGTATTATTCTCCTCACAGATTAAGAAAACCTCTATGACATTCAGTGGACATTCATTTCTTGGGTGCTTCCTGGTACATCTAGGACAAAATTTGGCCAAGGCTCTCTCTGCTTCCCCTTGTTTCCTTTTGACCTGCATTGTTTCCATTTTCAAAGAAAAGGTGTGCAGCATTGCACTCTCGAAGTCCTCTAGCATGTTTCCAATCTCAAGTTTTATGAAGGTGGAAGAGGAAGGGGTATTGGATGTACTTTGGCTAGCTCTTCCCTTCTTCCTAAATTCCCTATAATGGTTTCGGAAGACAGTTTTGATTGCTTCATAGGGATGCTGGTAGATATCTCCTCCTAGTAGTATATCCAAGGTTTCTATCATCTCTTCATTAATCCCTCGAAAAAGTACAAGTTTAAGTGAGTCAATATCAAGAGTACAGTTGGCTCTCTTATAGTTCAGTTGAAACCTCTCTTCATGTTCCTCTAAGGATTCATCTGGCCCTATAGTCATCCTAAAGATCTCATCCTTAGATTTATTGGACCTACAGTAGTATATGTATTTGTTGTTGAAGGTCTCTTCCATCTATGCCCAGGTAGTGATGCTATCCCCAGGCAGACCCATGAACCAGCGCAAGGCTGCATCCTTAAGTGTGGATGGGAATAGCTTCAACTTCTGATCATCAAAGGTGTAGTCATAAGTAGTACATATAACAACAAATTCAAACATGAATGTGTCAAGGTCCTTAGAGGTAAGTCCATGGAAGTGTGCAAGAGCTGAGGGGCTAATGTTCCTCATCTTACTTTCCCCATCTGCCTCTCTTATGGGAAAGTCTCTATGGATCCCAACCATGGTTAGGATAGGTGAAGTAGGTCCCTCAGTTGAAACAAGCTCTTCTTCTTCTTCCCCAATAGGATCCTCAAAATATTCAGAAGGCTCTCCTAGAGGGGGTTCACTCTCACTGCCACTAAAGAGGAGTGAAGGGTGGCCAGGAGGTTATGTGGGGGTTTTAGGTAAGGTTTGTCTTTGAGTATTCTTATTCCTACGAGGCATGAAAATTAAATATTTTTGTATTTTTTTTCAATATTTATGAAATGACATGGAAATAAAGGAAAGTAGAAAATAATGCTAAAAACAAAATCAAAGCATCTACTAGACACCTCCCCGGCAACGGCGCCAAAAAGTGGTGAACCCTGGTATTGCACCAAGAGTGTTGCAACTCCTAGGGGCTGCCCTACTTTACTTTATCAACCCAGGGTTCATACAAACTTGGAGGTGACATTGTTATATACACAGCAGATGCATTATGCTCGTGTCATCCTTTTTTGTTTTACGAAAGGGTGATATTTCTTAAAATGTGATAAGGACTAGAAAGTGAATTGCTGGAAGGAAATGAGAGAAAGGAAACTAAACTAAATTACTGAAAAGAAATGACAGGAAAGAAAATAATTTGACTTGCTGAAAATGAATGGTAGAAAGGAAACTATTCTAAATTGTTGAAAAGAAATTTCAAAAAGGAAACTAATTTAACTTGCTGAAAATGAATGGGAGAAAGGAAACTATTCTAAATTGTTGAAAAGAAATTGCAGAAAGGAAACTAATTTAACTTGCTGAAAATAAACTAATCTAAACCACACTTACTTGGCCAAATGGCTAAATGAACTCTATTTATCCTATGGTCTATCTACCATGCTTATACCCATGCAACTAAGCTATCCATGACTTAATTCTAATTGAAAAGGTGCTGAATTGCAGCTTGGAGTAAATAAAAAAGCTAAAGAGGCTAATGGAGGGCTTAACACATGAAACAGGGCTTAGAAGTGGAAAGCGGGGGTTTAAACCTGATAACAGCTTTATTATAGCGCAGAAATGACTTCGGAGTGGAATGAATTGAGAAGTGTGATGGCAGAGACGCGAAGGAGGCAAAAGTTGCGATATGCGATATCATAATCGCAACTTCACAAAATTGGAGCGGTATGCATTAAAGAAAATAACAAAAACATGTGATTTTCAATGTGCGATGTGGAGTGGTGACATGGAGGTGGGGCCGATATCAGAATTTCAATATCATAGAGTTGGAGCTATAAGTGTTAAAGTAAATAGGGAAATGTTGTGGTTTGTGAAGCGGCGGAGTTCGGAATCGGCGCTTGGAGCGGTAGGTCTTAAAGAAAAGGCAAAAGGTTGCGGTGAGTGATTTGTGATGTGTCAAATATCACAATCAGTGTCGGGAAGCGGTAAGTGTTAATGGAAGTAAACTAAACAAAGTGGAGTGCGATGTCCGAAAAGGGATTGTGGAGTGTGAAAGGCGATATCGCAATTCACAATATCGAAAATCTGGAAGAATAATGGTAGTGTTGTTTAGAAAGGACTGTGAAGTGTGATTGCAAAAAGGAAATGCAATTGCGATTTTCCGTAAGTCTCGAAAGAAAAAGGGGAAAAGGTGTGATCTACGATATGCATTATCGCAATATCGCAATTGGAAACAATGAGCGAGAAGTGTAAAGGGAAAGAACTAAATACTGTAGAGTGAGATCTACGAAGAAGGATAGTGGTAAGTATTAAGGGAAAAAAAAAACGTCGCGATTTGTGAAGTACGGTAGAAGGGATTTCGAGGAGGAAAGGCGAAGTTCAACCTTGGATGGTTTTTCCAACGCTTTTGCATGAAAACAATTAAGGCGACCATAACAAATAGAAACAAAGGGAATAAGGCGATTTAAGGTTTTAAGTGTTGTTAGGGAAAATATGTGAGTGCAACAGTCAAAAGAAGCGGAAAACGGGAGGGAATGGAGGAGCACCAACAGTGCTCAAAAGTGTAACACACCTGCGGATTTATGCATGAAAAGTAGATAAAAATAGGTCATAAAAATAGTGAAAGAGAGACTCGAACTTGGTAATGCAATTTCTTCCCTAAACTCAAACAGAAAGAAATTTTTGGCCTGTGGGAAGGTCTACCCTGCTCGAACTCTATTGATAGAGATGAGAGGGGGAGGCTTAACCACAAATTTTGGAGTTTTTCCTCTATTTTACTACTCACAAGCAAGTGAAAACCTACAACAGCAAACTGAAAGCAAAGAATAAGCAGCAATGAGGCTATCAGAAGCAGATATAGCTAAATGGCAGAGGCAAAACTAACTTAATGAGATAAAGGAAGGAATGAAAACAGCAGAGAAGCTAAGGCACATGGATTGGGCCCTAACCCATGAGCCTAGCTCTTTAAAACTTAAATCAGTCGAATGAAATCAGTCTGCTCATTTCATAAAAGAATAACCATATACATCTCTGAAAGTTTGATCATTGAGTAAAATAATAAAAAGCTCAATAGATTGCAACAAAGTTTCAACTAGAATCGACTGGAATTGACTTCCTCCTCCTAGCTCTAGATCTGATCTATTTATTCTACAGGGTAGCTACCAACAACTCCTTAGAAAATGGTGATTGAGTCATGTTGACTCCCAGTAAACAGAGATTGAGTGCACTCCTCTTTGAGTTGCTTGGCTGCCTCTGGAATTTGAATTGTTGAAGATAATCCTTGGGATCCTTTGGCTGCCTTTGGAGTTCAAATTGCTGGAGAGAATCTAGGGTGGAAAATCCTCCTATAATTTTTCCTTGTTGCTCCTCCAAGTCTTTATGATAAAATATTTATAAAAATGCTTAATAAGTCATGATTTTCTACACGCAACCTCCTATTAGGCACTCAGAGTATGTTAGCCTTAATAACCACCTATACTAGTATCATCAAACCAAATAATAATAAAAATGCAAGAAAAAGAGATCTAAGAAGGAAAAAACGGTGACCATTAGCCCCTCCAAATATGTCTAATGATGGATCTCTTCAATGACCACAATCAAGAAACAAAAGAAAATAATATTAGAAAAACAAAAAATACAATAAGCTGGGACATCAATATAAAGACATGGATAAAATATAGCACGAGCGCTCCCACCTCTTACAAGGCTATAACTCGGTTCCTTTAGGCCCCATGAGTGCCCCTACATCATTAAGGAACCCATGAACATCTCAATCCCTAGTGAGCGATGAAATTCCCCAATTTAAGGGGATAATCATTACTTACATCATGCACATCATGCTCTAATTTCCTAGATCTTCGAGCAGTAATACAAAGAAAAAATCAAGAAAAGAAAAAGGGAAAATATAGATGAGTGGAAAAACAAAGTTCGAGGTAACTCATGTATCCATGATTGCTCCCTCATACATCTATACACCCAATATGTGTACATCCCTCGTCATTTCCACTCTTGGACCCATGGCATTTTTCCTTGAGACCCTTGTGTCCCCATCCATTCATCATTATTCACATGACACCTATCAAAATAAGTATGTACCAGGGAACTTTCCTTCCCTTTAGGCGATAGGAACACCTGATAGGATTGTTTATTAGCCACTCCTACCTAGGGAGGTAATACTATTACAAGCTTGAAGCCCCAAATTTGGAAGGGAAGACCATTATGAAGTCTATATCAAGTTTCTGATAAACAATCTTGGTTCACCAGACGTGCACTAATGGCTATTGTACCTTCATGATAGGAACTTTGGAGGTCTAAAATGGGCCTCCAAGAAAACAAACTAAACAACCTGTAAGTAGAATCAATAGGATTCAATATGATGAATAACTTATGGATTCACCATTTTTGGGGTAAAAAAAGTAAAATATTAAAAAATAATAAAACTACGTCCTTCAGTATTTTCAATCCTTATCTCCTCGAAGGTTTTACTCAAATTTTATGAGTACCATTAGATGCAAAATCTAATCTATCCCAAGGAGGACTCTGCATGCTGCACTTTGATGGACTCTCGCCACACGAAAATGAGAAATACAGAAAAACGTACAATCACATTTTTCATGTATTTCTGATTTTTCGTGTAGCATGGTCCCTTGGAAGTATGCAAAATGGGTACTCATTGGATGAGGAATCAAATTATTCATCCAACGAGAGCTCTTGCCCGAAATTTGAGTAAACCCATAGGGAGATAAGTTGAAAATATGAGTTGAAAAAGTAGTTTTTTCTTTCTTCCCTCTAAAATTTGATGATGTAACCTAATATTATTTTATTATTTCCACTATTATTTTATAATTTCATTATGAGGCCCATTTTATACCTCAAAATTCCCCTAATTATGGTGAGGATGTGAATTGGACATTATGTATGTATGGTGGGTAGTCTGACTATGGTTGGAAACTTAATTAGGGCCCATGTCCACTAGAGGATCATATTATCATTCCCCAAGGGATGCGCTGAGAGCCATGGGACTTCCATCATGTGCAAGAGCATCATTTCACCAGTGGGGAAGCCTCAACACCTTCAACATCAGCTTTTTATTACCCCATACATTTTTCACGAGATGATGACTGGGATCGCTGGTGCCCAATCAAAGCATACCATATGGAGTGGTAGTTGATTTGAGGCCCAGAGGAATCTTATCTCACCCTTGAGACATGCGAGAGATAGAACCATCATCAAAACCCTTATTTAGAGAACCATATAGGATATTTTATCATCAACAAACCCATGAGATCAACATTTGTGCCCCAAACCCACTTTGGGGACCCACATGATGACTTGCATGGAGAATTATACCATCCCCTAGTTTGTGATTTATGGAGCCCTCTATCACATCTTGTAACCTAAAGCACTCAACTTGGCCCTTAAATGGCCCTCCATCAACACGAATTCATCAATTTAGCTGGCATTTGGATGGCTAATTCATAATTTGTAAAAGATACTTGATCAGCTTATGACGAAGGCATGTATCTTATTCTTTATTATAATATTTTGGGGGCTAATATTATAAATTTGATTTAGGAGGACGCATATAAATATAACTTAGGTTCATTTGTAAGAGATCATAAACACACTTGGATTCTTTCTCTTAAAATTAACTTTCTCTTGTTTCTTTGGCTATCGGAGACTCTTTGGATGCATTTCGATGTATGGAGATTATTCACACTTATTTTTTGGAGATACTTCTTAGATTTTTGGATGGATGTAATGCATGTCATTTTGTAAGTGCCTTAGGTTGGTGTAATTTTTCTCTTGAATTTGTTTAATTTATGGAATTTTTGCTCTATAATATGATAAAATTGTGCCCTAATTGTTGAAAAATAAATTTCAAAATATTTCTAGTAGAGTCTTGCATATGTTATCCAATGTATGGCATGTAATGAATGTTCCTAGTGGATGAATATATTTGAATTATCCATGAAACTCCATTATCTCTAAGTGGTGGAAAAATGTTTGAAAATTGTACCTGGCAATACTAAAGTTTTAATTTAGGGGAGTAATACCATACCACACATGCTCATTTTGTGGGATATATATTGAGAGAAAAAATGACATAATATATTAAGCATATAATTGGAGGTAAAGGGTTTTTATATTGGTAAGTATAAAAAATGGAGCTTAAATTTAATGCAAAAATATAAACGGTTATAAAAAATGTTAATGGAAAAATGGCTCCCTGCAATACATAGTGAAAGTAGGCATTTTTTTAATTGGGAAGGTGTATTGGGTTCACATTGGTAAGTGTTGACAATTTTATTTTTATAGGTATTTTCCAATATGTATTCAAAATAAGGGAATTGTTTAGTATGCCACAAACGCATAATATGTCGGGAGGTTCACAAGGAATTTTGTCCTCATTATGGATGTTTTATATCATCTTAAACATCCTAAGAGTCCATGTGCCCAAAGGACAAGGCTGTTGAGATTGCAACAAGATGATGAGCTTATTGGAAAGGAGTCGCCTTCACTAAGTGGGCCCGCAGGTATTTCTTTAAGAAAGTTCATTTTTAGACTATGGTTCTATTTTTAGACATATGGACTGTATGTCTATGAGTTGCAGGGTGGATGCCATTTTTGGATGGTTGGTCAAGTCGGAAAAAATAGATGTACTTCTATTTTTAGACATATCTAATCTATTCTTAGATTGCTAGTCTAAAAAGGATATGCTCTAATATTATTAGCTCTTAATAATATTTGGACTCTAAACATTATCTTATCCTCTTGAGCACTTCATTGATGTATGGGCAATATGCAATTTCTACGTAAGAACTACGCTATTCCTAGGGTTTAGTGGAGCTATTGCATGTTGACTTCATGAACCTGGTGATGAGTTTGGTGGAGTTGATTGAGGCTATTGGAGTTGTATTCCGCTTTAACCTAGCAAATATACGGAGCTAGTTGTATCTAGTCTAACTGACAGATACACTAGTGAGTAAAAGTGGACTAATTATTAATTAATTCACTAATTATAAAAACTCATTAATCAACTAAAGAATACATCGCTTAACCTGCGTTGCATGGACAATAAGTGAGGTCAAAGAAGAGGTAGGTGAAAGAGCAAAGGTGACTATCACCAGAATATATTGGTGCATGAGTTTGCACCACACATTGATGGAGATGCAAGAAATGAGGATCATGGGCAAAGACATACCGTAGGGATTTGAACCCCAGATGTGCAATTATTCACACCTTGATTGGCAAGTAGTGAGGCAGGCTAACAAGTGGATAGATTGGGTTGAGCATGTTTGTGTATTATCTCGAGTCAGGTAGAGTAAATAACTTGAGATTGTACCGAAAGCTTGTGAGGAGTTTGTACAATGATTGCTTAAGATCTCTATCACTATAATATACAGAGTAGGGGGTTGGGGGTTTTTTACCTTAATCTTTCCCATAAATATTGTGTTTATATGTGTGATTTGTTTATGGTTTTAATGCGCATGTGATTGCTTCATATTTCCGTAAATTGATGATCAATAGCAGAAGAAAGCATTATGCATGAAGCTCCAATAGTGTGTGACTGGATAATCCCGTGAATAATTTAACAGCTTATTTAAATTTATACATGGTATCGCAGCGATATTGATCATTGGAGCAATTGCAAAACATTGAAGCTGCTTGAGTTTTCTTGGTCATGGAATTCGAATTTGCAATGTTGTTTTGCTGTGTCGAAGTTGAGATGTCTTTCTGTTCCATTGCGATTGACATGCCCTGAGGGAAGCTCAAATTATATTGCATGGAATGACAAGGATGGAGGCAGTTAGTCGATGAAATGGGTTGAAGGAGTTCATAGATGTTGAAGTCCCAAAGCCTACTTCTAGCCGATGGGCTGCTGTAATTGAGCTCTGGCAAAGAAGACAGGGTGTCGATGATTCTGGTTGGAGGGCATGATCATGGTCAGCCCCGTACGGTAAGACTTCTCCATTATTGATGTGGAAAGCCCTGACAAGATCACATTCCAAAGCAAGAGCGACTTCAGAGGAAGTTTGCGCTCATGATAGACTCAAAAACATAAGACATAGGCGATAAGATGCCCAAGTAACTACGAAGTTCATCCAATGTGGTGATGAGCTGGAAGTGTGGGGGTGACTCTGATGATGAGGACTCTGGCTACTCCTTTGGGTGGGCTTCCAAAGAGTTTGCACTCCTACTGCCGACTCGCCAATGGCCTGGAGAAATTTCCAGGATGGGAGCGACTTCTTTGGCTCTCCATCTTTGTGCAAGAGGAGATATGAAGTGCATTTAGATGGATCTCTTTACCAAAGAACTCTCGATGAAGAGAATTGCGTTTGGGTCGCCAAAGAAAAGAAGGGAAGACAAGAAAGCTTCTCAATCCAAAGTAAAGGCAAGAAGCATGTCCAAGGTGAAGTGCTTTCACTGCCACTAACACTTCTAACATTATGCCACAAATTTTCCGGCAGAAGAAAATTAAGCTGTCAGCTGATCTTACAAATTGGAGAGGCCTTAGCCTCGCAATTGAAATGATTTTTTGTTGATCGATGCTTGATTTCAAGTGTGATGGGTTCGTTCTTTCTCGATAGTGCCTTTTTCACATGACAGAGATCGAGATTTGTTTCATCGAACTAGATGAGGAAAGATCTGGAGTGGACATCGAGATGGGCGATGATGGTAGATACATGACGGATCAACAATGCGATTTCCTTCGAGAGGGAGTCCTGCAAACCCTCTTCTGGGACAGAAGGATGTGATGCATGTTCCAAAGACTGAAGAATAATCTTATCTCGTGGCTATGTTAGAAGACAAGGGATGTGATGTTGAATTTAGCGAGGGAAAGGCTTTCTCGTTAAGTAAAGAGAAGGGAACCTGTGACCCGAGGATAGGGGGTTTGAGTTAAGAACCTTATCAATTGTAGGTAGATGGCTGCGAGCAATGGCAGTGGAAAGGGCAAGGGAGTGGTGGAGTCGGATGGCATGCAGCTGTGGCACCCGCAGATCGGGCCACCTCACTCATGTGAGCTTGAAGATACCTTACTTCCTTATCGAAGCTTCAAAGGTACTCTTGCGCAGCCGATCAAGGCAAGGTGTACTTTGGGAAAATTTCTAGAAAGCCATCTTCTTTTACTTAGAAGGGATATCACGCCATGACGATCCCGAGAGAGAATTCACACACAAACGTGTGTGGACCTTTCTCAGAGGCTTTGATGGAAGAATCACAGTATTATGATATTTGATGATTTTTCTCAGTGCTGGATCTTCTTCATGCAAGAAGAGCAAGACATACCAAAGTCTGTGAGTTCAAGGTAATCGCTGAAAAATAATTCTGTGGGAAGTTGTGAAGGCTCTTAGGAGGATACAATGGTGCTAATTCAATCGCTAATTCAAGTTGATTTACAGCAAGTGTATGAATTTGAAGAGCTCATAGCATTCATAAACTTGCATAAGAACGGTTATCGAGGTGGCTAACAAACGATCGCGGATGTTGCACTGCCATGATGTTGTACGATCAGCCTACCCATTCACCAGGTGGGAGGCATGCAATACTCACATATGTGCAGTAATCGTTGTCTCTACAAAGATACTTGGCATGAGTACACCCGAGAGGCGTTTCAAAGAGAGCCCGATTTTCCCATTTGAGGATTTTTGGTTCACCTTTTTACATTCATGTGACGAAGGATGCCACAAAGAAGCCGGAGCTATCATGAGGTTGGGATATTTGTGGGGTACAACGATACGCCCCACAACCATCGTGTGCATTTTCGGTATTACCGCAAGACCGTTGTGCGGTACAGATATCAAACTTTCAGGAGGAGAAAGCCATGAACCTGTCGCGCTGAGAGGGAGCCACCTGTATGCGTATGAGGAGCTATTGGGGTTCCTAAGGATGAGAGTCTCAGGATGTGGATCAGCCACAAGATGAGGCCATGAGTGGGAAGAGACCACCGAGCAAAGGCACAACTACGTAGGGAGGAAGCGCATCGCAAGCCGAGCGACTAGCTCAAGATGCACAGAAGGTTGTAGGGACACCTACATCACAACAAGCAGACAGTAGACAATCACCCGACCGGTACACTAGACACATGGCTCTTGTGAGTGCGATTCATGGACAGAGCCATCCCTCTTCGAGGAAGTCAGAGGATCCCGCATGGGTAGATGCCATGGTGGGAAGAGTACATGATCTTGATTGTCGTAGTCAGTGGCATGGAGATTGTCCCGAGGCCGAAGGAACCTGTGGTCTAAGATGGATCTACAAAAGTGAAGCAGGCAAATTACTTCTGGAGGTGGAGGCACAAGGAAAGAATTTTTTGCTCCAGGCTTTTCGCGTATAGAGGGGATCGGAGCTTATGAGGAGATTCTCGTACCGGTAAGGTATTCTTCCATACGACGATTCTTGCTCTCCTGCCATGTATGGTGTACATCATCAAATGGATGTGAAGACTCATGCCTCAACGAGTCATTGAGGACAGAGGTACATAGAGCAGTTCTAAGGTTTTATATCTTCTTTAAAGAATTTTAGTCGGATGTGTGCCCAGAGAGCGTTGTATGGTTGAAACAAGCACCGTATTGGTACACACTTGGACAGATGTATTATTTCACCATCGGATTCTCCAAGAGTGAGTTGGATCCAACTCTATACCAAATGTGGTGGAGGGTAAGTTGCTGACTGTACTTTATGTAGATGATTTGATTTTTGACAGTGATGAGCTGTTGATACTCCTGCACAGAGGATCTTGTGTAAGAGGTTCAGATGGAAGGATCTGGGCCTCCTTCATTACTTCGATTGGAAATTTGGCAGTCACAGTTGGTGGACCGTTTGTTTCTTAGGTATGCCCGGAGATAACTGTGGATAAGTTCAACATGCAATGTCGCAAGTCGTTGATACCCTCTTCCCTGTGTGGTTGGAGGAAGGAGGATGCTACTTCAACGAGGTAGGGATGCCATCGTTTTATCGATATTTGGTGGGGTCGCTTATGTATCCCGTCAGCTTTATCACCCATATATGTTATGTTGTTAACCACCTTTCATGCTGGTGGTTAAGCCTACCAAGCTCTTTTTGCAAGGCGGGAAGCACATTGAGATATCCGTAGGTACACTCTGGGATATGGATTATGGTATGTATACGATGAGGTAAGCCATGTGGCTTTACTGATGCAACTGGGGCAGAGCCCAACGACAAAAATAGGGACATCCTGAGGGATTTTCAAGATCGGCTCAGACACAGCTGCACAAGAAGCAGTAGATCCGTGTGCTCAAATGTAGAGGCTTAGTATATGGTAAACATTTAATGCATGCGAGGCTATATGGATGAGGAAGATCCTGGTCGTGTTGTTCACTTCTACACTTAGAGTCACTGTGATTTGTCACAATTTAGGTTGCATCAAACTCTCATTTAATCCAATATTTCATGTATATCTAAACATGCATTGACATCCCAGATTATCATATCAAATATTTTGCAAGGCAATAAGATCATATGTTACTTTCATACATTCCCGCGCAGGATCGATGTTGATATCTTGATGAAGGCGCTACCAGAGCAAATTTGAATACCACAGAGAGGAAGGCTGGAGATAGGGGTTTCTGGGACATCCATATATTATTGAGAGGGAGTGTTGAGATTGCAACAAGATGATGAGCTTAGTGGAAAGGAGTCGCCTTCACCTAAGTGGGCCCACAGGCTATTTTTGGCGCAAAGTCTATTTTTAGACTATGTCTATTTTTAGACATATGGATCATGTTCTATGAGTTGCAGGATGCTATTTGTGGATGGTTGGTCAAGTTGGAAAAAATAGATGGACTTCTATTTTTAGATATATTGGGCGGAATCTATTTTTAGATTGCCAGTCTAAAAATAGATATGTCGAATATTATTAGCTCTTAATAATATTTAGACTCTAAACATTATCTTATTCTCTTGGAGCACTTCAGTTAAGTGCACAGATGTGGCACAAGAGCTTATAGAATGAATTACACTATTCCTGAGGGTTATGTGGAGCTATTGCATGTTGATTTCGAGTATGAATCATATGTAGCTCGTGGGAGTTGACGGAGGTTAGTGATGGTATCTGGGCTGAACCGAGCGAAACAGTTGAGCCAGTTATTCAGTCTAACCGATTATACACTGAAGAGAGCAGAATTAATTATTTAAATTATTAATTAATTCACTAATTATAAAATCATCAATCAACTAAAGAATACATCACTACATTTTAATACATGGATGTCAAATGGTTAGCCAGTGAAGAGGTAGGTGAAAGAGCAGCAGACTATTGGCCAGAATATACCTATGCATGAGTTTGAAACTTCCACATCGATGGAGATGCCAATGAGAGATTGGAAAAGACATGCTTGTGAGGGATTGAACCTTCCTTATGTGAAATTATTCATCTTGGATTGCGTAGTAGAGGAAGGCTAATAGGTGGAGCAGATTGGAGCATGTGTTTTGTATGATCTGATCTTGTGTAGTGTATAACAATTGGAGATTGTACTGAGATCTTGTGAGGAGTTTGTACAATGATTGTTACATGATATCTATCATTATAATATACATATAGTTGGGGGTTTTAAGCTTTAATCTTTCCCATAAATATTGTGTTTATATGTGTGATTGTTTATGGTTTTAATGTGTGCATGCGATTGTTTATATTTCCGCAAATTGATGACCAATAGTAGAAGAGGTTATGTATTATGCATGAAGCTCAAATAGTGTGTGATCAGGATAATCTCGGTGAATAATTTAACAGTTATTCAAATTTCTACAAAGGCACTAGTCTAAGTCCTTGGTGGTCAAACTTCTTCTTTCTCCATAATTTTTCCTCTTAAAATTCGTTCCTTTAGGGCTAGGGCGAAAATTTAGGGCTTGCAATGAAATTTTAGGGAGGATTTTTTTTGGAATTAGAGAACCTAAACACCAAGCTTAGGGTCTATGCTACCTATGATCCAAGTTTGGTGGGAATCTACTCAAGTTTAATCCATAAAATATCTTACCCAAGGTGTTGCTCCAAAAGGGAAACCCTAGGTTATTCTCCCTCAACTTGAGGACTTCCTTGAAGGTTGAAGTAAATCATAAGAAGAATTTTCTCTCAGGCCTGACCATTTGAATAACTATTACAATCGAAAAACCTCAAAACCCTAGGTCTTGTGCCTTTTTAGGGATTTTCTTAGAGAGCGATTTTCTTCTTTGAACCCTTGTACCTTTATTTATCCTCTCTTTTGAATGAGGTCTAGCTTGATCACTTCATGCCCTATACCTAGCATATCTATTCTAAGTGATCTCCTTACTACTTGCACTCCTCCCATCGATGAAATTTTGTAAGAAGCAGGGGACCTTGTCTGTGGTGACAGTGGGTTATTGTCTTATTGTTGTTGCTTAGTCTAGCTCCTTGTCCTATATGATTTCCCTCATTAGGGCCTAGTAGATTGTGTGGTACATATACGATGTCAATATTCTACCAAAAATTACATGGAAAAATATGGGGAAGCTAAAGCTGACATGGTATCCTATTCAGCAAAGACTAACGAATCAACATTGTATCTTCCTAATTAGTATATTGACAGGTGTGCCAATAGATATTAATGGGGCTACGAGTACTAATCATTTTTAAGTTATATATATCATCAATGACACCAATCCATACCCTTATCTTGTATGGATTGATAAGGCTTTTGATAATCAAGTAATCATTAACCTAAAAAAGAGACATATGATCTTCAAAATAGGGGATGTTTGAGTTATAGCACCTTTGGACCCATGGGAAGGAGACATGTACGTTGAGAAAATTAAAGGAGAGTTAATGTTGAGTCCCAAATTTGCATCTTTTCCATACACTTTTCCATACCTTTTTCACTCTCCTAAACCTCCCAAACTGTCAATATCATGTGCAAAAGAGCATTTAACATGGTTTTTAATTATATTTTTGTGTTTTCTATTTGATCTATCACAAATTATCATTCACCGCTAATCTTGCCAAACTATTATACTATTTTGTGAAACTCATGCTGCTGGTTTGGCTCATAAAAACGAGCCACATGTGGGCAGCTAGGAAATGATGGGGGAGAAGGTTCTTTGTCCTTATTGGTTCAAGCAAACCGTCCAAAGGTCATGTCAAAGGCGTCCATGGAAGTCAATTCATGGAGTTTCCTCAGTGTCTCGTACTGCTTTCGTGGTACAGAAAGATCCACACGGCTGCTTCAAGCTCCGCGGAGGTTAAATCGATGATTCTGTGGTAGCCCTGAGTTGACCAAGCATCCACCTCCTGTAGATTCACTTTCCAACACGGCCATGCTCCCATATCCGTGGACGTAGTGGTCTACGTGCTTCCCACCAGCATGAAATTTAGGAGACAGTTACAGTTTGTTGTTATATATAGTGCGTTTGCATACGCATATGAAGTTAGTTGATGTTAGTGAATGTAATCTCTGTTATCTTTTAGTCTTCTCTGTAGTGATTACGCTGCACTTGTGCCGTAACATTACCATTCAGCAATGAACTGCTTTTTAATATGAGAAGACTCTGTTTTTCAACTTAATTCGTGTTTGAGGACCGTTACCAAGGCTGTGTAGAGGGCCCCTGCTCAGCTAAGGTTTTGTGTATTAGTGTATATTTCTCATTTCATTTCTTTTAAAATCATTGTATCATAATCCATCCATATGTTCATATTTTGCAAGTTGTTTCATTTCTGTTTATACATTTCCATAATTTCCATTTCATTTCTGTCTTTCATGCTTTATGATTGTTAATCACTGATCATTGTTTATGTTTTTCAGGTTTTAGATGGGCAGCCCAGGCATTTTCATAAGCTTTTTGACTAATGACATGAAACTAACATTGTTCTGCTGCTAGTTTGCTTTTCATAGTTTTTGTTTAATTTCGGTATTGCTCTGTTCATTTCAGTTTTTCTTATCTGCTTCAGTAGTTAAATTTAGATATACTAATCTGCTCATAGCATCTTCAGTTGCCTCCGAAAGCCACAGCTGGACTGATGGTGAGGGATTGCATTATGAAATGTGTAGTTTAGTATTATTTTCTTTTCTGCAAATTTAGATATACTAATCTGCTCATAGCATCTTCAGTTGCCTCCGAAAGCCACAGCTGGACTGATGGTGAGGGATTGCATTATGAAATGTGGTGGAATAGGTTAGAAGCTTTTTTCTGGAAATGCAGATATATATTAACCGTTGCGATATCTTCGCTGTTTCCGAAAGCCACAGCTGGACTAATGGTGAGGGATTGAATCATGAGTGTATGGTTTAGTATTAGTTTATTTTCCGCAAATTAAATATCAGTTACACAAGTTGTTTATGATTACTTCCGAAAATCATAGCTGGTCTAATGATGAAGGGTCAGAAAATGAATTGATGTAATCTGATTTAGATTTATTTTGTTGTAATTTTGAATTTCCTTAAGCATAGTTTCTTTTGTGTTTAGTTGGCAGCAAGAATAGTTTGGTTTTCATGTTCACTAGTTTACTGTTTTGATTTATTAGATTAGCAGCACCTTTTCATTTCAGCAGTACATTTTCATTTTCTTTCAAGTCTTGTCATTGTAAATTTCAATTTGCTTTTTAAAGTTTCAAGTTGGTAAATCATTATAGGGGATATCACTTCCTTGAACAAACATAACCAAACTTGTTTTCATCTTAGAATTTCCATTTCACCTCAGAAAAACCAAAAACGACAAAAAGTTAAGAAATAGGTTATCTTGCACATATAGTGCGCCGCACTTCATCAGCTTACGATTCCTGGATTGAAAAATTAAATGCAGCAATTTAGGACACACTAAATTGACCAAACATTTTGATGCGCCGTTGCTTCTGTGAAGTGTAAATTAGGTAGCCAATTTTTAAAAAAAAAAATAGTAAAATCATAAAAGAAGGGTGCAACTTTACAATCTCTTTTGGCAAGCCTTCGTAATTTATGGATTCCGAGGATCAGAAAAGAGAGTTATTATTTATAATTTCTTAAGTATGCTCTTCGTACCTTAGTGATCCTAGCATCGTAAAGAGAATTATTAGCCCAACAATAAAAAAAAATTATAAAAAAATGACATGCATAGAGCAAGAGATTCTAGGGGAAGGTTTATAGCTAAAGCCAAGAGTTTGATTTTCACAACTCCATCTTCTTCAAGGCATAGACCAGATTCACCACCATCTACCCCTAGCCTTAAGATTTTTGGAAGTCAAGGAACAACTGAATTAGAGGATTCTCCTATACCACCTACTAAAACTCACTTAGAAAACAAAGAGACTTTCTCTCATCCTTCCTTGGTAGAAGAACTAGAGGACTATAAGGACTCTAAAGAAACTATCATGGCAGAGGAAGTAATAAATAGAGGTGGAGGTAGAAGAGGGGGAAACAATGGAGATAACAATGGTGAAGGAAATAATGATAGAAATAGGGATTTGTTGGGATTCCCTATAGTTGATGAGGAAACTCATGCAACAATGAAAAATATCTCACCATCTGTTCCCCCTAACTTTTATGGATTGCGAAGTGAGGATCCTGAAACATTTCTGTTTGAGTTTGAAGTAGTGTGCCGAACTTATGACTATATGGAAGATTCTCAAAAACTCAAACTGCTTCCTTCAACATTGAAGGGATCTGCTTTGAAATGGTTCATGGGATTAGCCACTCAATCTATCAGGACTTGGAATGATATGAAACAAACATTTTTGGATAGATACTTTGACTATTGTATGCCCACCAATCACAAGGATGAGGTATTCAAAATGATGCAAAAAGAAGATGAAAATTTGGAAGACTTAATTGAAAGATTTCAATACAACTTGAAAAGAGCAAAGATGAGAAACTTAGATAATGAAACCTTGAAAGCCCTCCTATTAAAATCCATTAGAGATGAATGGATAGACATTTTAAACATGATGGGGAAAGGAGACATTTCTCAACTTCCATTTCGTGATATAACAGAACTATGTATCCATCTCTCAAGGGGAAAATCTAAAACAGGAAAAGGGCCTAGAGATCCTTCTCTTATTAGGGCTAACAAATCTGCAACCGGATCAGTAAGTAGGGCAGAGATTGGTAACATGCTTGATGAGTTTAAAACTGATATTTTAGGGAGCCTTAGTGAACAACTAGACACCCTTAAAATCCAAAACAAGCAGAAAGCATAAACAGATGCTTTAGCCATCTTTTGTCCGAAATGTAGGAAGAAACATGCTTTAAGGGAATGTCCCTTGGATGCAAAAGTTGTAGAAACATGTATGATTTGCTCAAAAAATCATGAGATCAAGGATTGTCCTTCAATCCCTGGACTCAAAGCTGTTTTTCAAGAAGATCCAAATTCAGTAGAATCTCTCTGTTTTGTCGCAAGGAGACCTTGGCAGGGACAACAATCTCAAGGGTTTAATAACCCTATGAATCTTCAAACCCCACCAAATTGGAATCCTTGGCAACAACCTTGGCCCCACCATCAAAATTCATATCAGCCATGGGTACAGGGGCTGCAAAATCCTTATGGGAGATTTGCTCAATTTTATCAATATCCTCCATCTTTTCAAAATCAACAAGCTCCACAACTTCCAAGCCCAAATCCACAACTTTCATTGCCATTTCCACAACAACAACCTTCTCAAAAAAATACAAATCCTCAACTTATGCTCCCATACCAACAGAAGACAAATCAACTTCCAGCTCAGCCATTGCCAAATCCTAACAATAAGAATCCTCAAACTACTTATATGGTAGAAGGACAACAATTTCCTACCTATATGATTGTTCCTCTCAACGATGTACAACTCAGATCTGGTAGAGTTCTAGAAAAACCTTCTATAGACATTCAAGAGCAAGATACCTCTGAAGAGGACTCTCTTCAAGTCAATAAGGGTTCTGAGGAAGAATCTCTTCAAAATTTAAAAATTCAAAAAGAAAAAGAAAAGCTAACATCCACAACTCCTATAGTTGAGCAACCTGTATCTTCATCTACACCTCCTTTTCTAGAAAGACTACAAATTGATAAGGGGGTGGAAAAACAAATCTTGTTGCCTAACTATGACTTTTTAGATGAATTGAAGAATGTTTGTATCAAGATTCCATTGCTACAAGCCATTCGAGAAATTTCTATTCTAGCAAAAACCATAAAGGAGCTGAGTTTCAAAAGACCAGGAAGGAAACTAAAAGACACAAGAAGAATCCACCTGGTAGGAAAGATTGCAGACATTATGATGGGAAAAATTACCATGCAGAAGTATGTAGATCTAGGAAGTCCAATTGTCAAGACACATATAAATGGGATAGAAATTCCAAACACATTGATTGACTTAGGGGCTGCTATCAACATTATGAGTAGACAAAATATGGACCAGCTAAAACTTCCTAACCTTCTTTTTACACCTACTTTACTGCAACTTGCAGATCGATCTATTATTAAACCAGATGGTGTATTAGAAGATATTTCAGTCTCCTTAGATTCTTGGGAATATCCAGTAGATTTTATGATTTTGACTCCCAAGAGTAATCTAGGAGGGCACCCACTTATCTTAGGAAGACCTTGGCTAGCCACAACTGATGCTTTCATTAGTTGTAGATCTGGGGATGTGTACATTTCTAATGGTAATTCGACAAAGAAATTCAATTTGTATCCTCCAGCAAAAGCAATCACAGAAGTAGGAGACAATGAATGGGTCGATGATGAGGACACTATACAACCTGTCTTTACCATTTTTGAAATCAGTGAGGATAGTCAAATTCTGAACATATTAGAAAATTTTGAGACATCTTCAGAATATGACCCCACACAATTTCAGTTGGAATCTGACATAGAATATTTATCATCAAGACAAATGTCTCTTTACTCTATGGAATAGTTTGGTAGTTCTACCATTGAGATTTTTCCAGGAAAAACATTGAATATCAACAAACATTTGGAAAAGTCACAACAAGAAGAACTAACCAAAATCTTGCAAAAACATTCTACCGCATTTGCATGGGAGTATACTGACATGAAAGGTATTGATCCTAAGACTTGCATCCATCATATCTATATTGAGGAAAACAGTAGACCAATCAGACAACCTCAAAGAAGGATGAATCCAAATCTTAGGAGATAGTGAAAGAAGAGCTCCAAAAACTACTCAATGTAAACTTCATTTATCCAATTTCAGATAGCCGATGGGTTTCTCCTTTGGTTATAGTACCTAAAAAGAATGGTAAATGGAGGGTATGCATTGATTACAGGGAATTGAACAAAGCAACTTTGAAGGATCACTTTCTTTTGCCTTTTATTGATCAGGTATTAGATACATTAGCAGGTAAAAAGTACTTTTCATTTTTGGATGGTTTTAGTGGCTATAATCAAATTCAGGTAGCACCTGAAGATCAAGATAAGACCACATTTACTTGTCCATGGGGAACTTTTGCCTACCGAGTGCTTCCTTTTGGGTTATGTAATGCACCAAAAACATTCCAAAGAGCAGTACTAGGAATTTTTTCTGATCTAATCCATGATTGTGTAGAGGTTTATATGGATGATTTTACAGTTTATGGTAATTCATTTTAAGAGGCATTAGAAAATTTGGAAAAAGTTCTTATAAGATGTAAAGAAACAAACCTTTCATTAAGCCATGAAAAATGCTTTATGATGTTTACTAAAGGGATTGTTTTAGGACATCATATTTCAGGAGATGGGATTAAGGTTGATAGATCAAAAGTTGAAGTCATCTCCAAGTTGCCTATTCCAAATTGTCAAAGAGATGTTAGAAGTTTTCTGGGATTTACTGGTTATTATAGAAGATTTATAGAAAAACTTCACTAAAATAGCATCTCCACTCTTCAAATTGCTTACAAAAGATTGTGAATTCAAATGGGATCCTGATTGTCAATCAGCTTTTGAAACTTTGAAAACAAGAATATCTGAAGCACCTATCTTGAGAGGACCAAATTGGAAACTCCCTTTCCATATTTCTACAAATGCTTCAGATACAGCTCTAGGAGCTGTGTTGGGTCAAAAAGATTTAGTTCCTTATGCCATTTATTATACCAGTAAAAATTTGACTCCCACAGAGTTAAACTATACCGTGACTGAAAAAGAGTTTTTAGCTGTTGTTCATGCAATTAATAAGTTTAGACATTACATAACAGGCTATGAAACTTTTATTCATACTGACCATTCTGCAATTAGATATTTAATGAACAAACCTGTTACTAATGGAAGAGTGACAAGATGGCTTTTACTTTTGCAAGAATTCAATATTACTGTGTTGGATAGACCAGGAAAACAGAATACAGTAGCTGATTTCTTGTCTAGGATTCAGAATACTAAAGAAGATTCTCCCGTAGAAGATAAATTTCCTGATGAATACTTGTTTGCAGTAACTATTAAGACCCCTTGGTATGCAGATATTGCTAACTATTTGGTTACAGGGAAACTACCTTCACATTTATTTCCAAGAGAAAAACGAAAGATTATTCAGGAGAGTTCAAGATATTCATGGATTTCTAACGAATTATTTAAAACAGGGCCAGATCTTGTGATCAGAAGATGTGTCAGGGAAGATGAAATGCCTCATATTCTTAAGGCATGTCATGATGAACCATGCGGCGGACACTTTGCGGACAAAAGGACGGCCTATAAAATCCTTTCCTTGGGATATTATTGGCCTTCCCTATTCAAAGATGCAAAACAATATGTCAAAAGGTGTGATAGCTGCCAAAGAGTAGGGAAACCTACCCTTTCAAATGAAATGCCATTGCAAACACAGAGAAATTGTGACAGATCAGGGGAGCCAATTCACATCCAATTTGGTGGAAAAGTTGATGGAAGAATACAAAATCAAGCATAGAAGATCTACTCCTTACCATCCACAAGCAAATGGTCAAGTGGAGTCCACAAACAAATTTCTTGAAAGTATCATCACCAAAACTGTTCATCTACATAGGAGAGATTGGGCAGAAAGGCTTCCAGAAGCCTTGTGGGCCTACAGAACTACATGGAGGAATACAACAGGACATTCTCCCTATGAACTTGTTTATGGGAAAGAAGTCTTGCTCCCCATTGATTTCCAAGTCAAGACCTTCAAGATAGCAGTTCAGTTGGGGATGGACTTATCAGAAGCCCAAAAGCATAGAATGGAGCAGTTGAATGAGCTAGATGAGATCAGACAAGAAGCAATTCTAAGAACTGATCTAGTTCAATATCAAAGAGCTAAATGGCATGAAAAATATATCAAAGAGAAGAAGTTTCAAGAAGGAGATTGGGCATTGTTATTTGATTCCAAGTTTAAAGATTTTCAAGGAAAATTTCAGACTCATTGGCTTGGGCCATATGAGATTGACAAGATCTTTAGCAATGGAGCTGTAAGAATCAAGACCATTGATGAGTTTCAAACTCCTCTTATTGTGAATGGCCATAGATTGAAAGTTTATCATAAGCCACTTTCAAAAGAGGATTTTGTCAAGATGTTTCAAGAAAGTTCTGCAATCAGGCTGGTACAGAAGAATTCTTCTTCTCCACCAGCCTAGCTTTTGTTTTTCAAGTTAAAAAAAAAAGAAAAAAAAAATGGTATAAGCCTGAAAACCAATCATTGATTGGCAGTCTTATGCAGAAAATATAGGGTGAAAATCAGGGACACCTGACACTCTCTATTTTCCAAAAAAAAAAAATCTCTCTTTCATTTCATTTCATTTCACCACCCACTCCATTTCATTCCACTTCATTTCATTTCATTTCATTTCATTTCATTTCATTTCACTTCATTCCACTTCATTTCATCCATTCCATCAATAAAAATCTTTTTCATGACCATTTCCATCTGGTCATTTGTCATTTGTTCATTTATATTCAACCAAGTAATAGTTGTGTCAGTTTCCGCAGCTGACTCCAGTTTCCGCAGCCAGAAGCAGATTCCGCAGCTACTACTCTGTTTTCAAAGAGAATGTACAGTCAGATGTTATTTCCATAATTATGAAATAAAATGCAGGTGAGAGGATCAATGGAGCATTCAAGACACCAATGGAGATCAATCAATTGAAGACCAAGGGCAAAAGCAAAGATTCCAAAGGTATGAATAAAATTTATTTCAAATAGTATTGAAAAACACATTTTTATATAGTTTTAAATCATGAGCTCTACCCATTACGCGCAATGATTATATTGACAGTTCCGTAACCTTTCACGATCTCCATGTTATCCTCTTGCATTCATTTATAAACGGTTTCATCATTGAAATTCCGATTCTCACTCATGTTCCAATATCCCACCGGAGATAATGAGACGTATTTGAGTTGACAAAGGACTCTTACAAGCCGCATAACTTCATAACCGTTGATTGAAACGTGTTCATATTTATTACACAGCCACCAAAATTCAAAACGTTGTCGAATGCATTATACTTTGTTAACCTCTTTGTCGTGTCTCTGCCGTGTTTACAAAACCCCACATTCTCACTCATTCTCACTCCCTGTTTCACTCCATTTCGTTCCTTTTGCTCATTCTCACTCCCGTATATCTACCCACAGTCTTACTCCATTCCGTTTATGGTACTCATTCCCATTTTATGATACATTCCCACAGTCATTGTGCTCGATCCTGTGTATTCATTCGTTCCATTTCTACTTAAACCCTCACGAAGGCAAATTTGTGAAGCACAAAAAAGTGAAATGGGTAAATTACTAAGGGCAGAGCCGGAAGGACCAAAGTTTATAGAGGGATATCCGCAAGCAAAAGAGATATTGAAGAAAGCTAAATGGCTGCGTTTTATTCATAAATTCAGAGGTTACCACAAAGAAGTTACGAAAGCGTTTGCAAGGTCATTTGATGGCTCGGAAGCAGAAATTGGAGACCTCAAGTTTTCGGTCAATGAAGCATCAATAGAAACAGCCACAGAACTTCTTCAGGAGGGAGAAAGTTGGTTCAAAAATAAAAGCATCAGTGATGAGGCATGGAGAACAATCCTACGAAACCAAGGTATGGACATAACTGTTTTCAAAAGAGGAATCCCCGTGCATGCAATAAAAGAAGAATGGGCCACTTTACTACTAATTGTTCAGAAATTCATTACATGTGAAGGCCGTTTTGGGTCTATGTACATGTACCATACCAGACTATTGATGAATTTTCTAGAAAACCAAACTCTCAATCTCCCTTATTTTCTATTCAATAGCTTAAAGAAAATGGCTGTGACTGTTCAAAAACACTTAGGAGATGTAGAGCCTCATTTATATCACCATGGCCTTATAAAAATTCTGATTGAAAAGGAGCTAAAGGAAAGAAAAGATACATGGGAACAATTCCTAGTTAGAAACTTCTTTGAAGAACCTCAGGAAATTCCCGAAGGTAGTTCAATTAGAAGGAGTAGAAGAAAAAGAATGAATGTTGAAACCCAAATTACTCCTACTCAGGAAATTCCCGCAGCTAGCACAGCAAGAAGAAGTAGAAGGAAAAGAACAATAGATGAAATCCAAAATACTTCTACTACTACTATGAAAAAAACTCATAGGGAAGAGAGATTGGTAAAAAGGAAGAAGAAGGAAATCAAGGCTAAGAAGCCAATAATACCAAAAGGGAAAGAAACTATTGAGGCTGTACATAAAACTCCTTCTTCTGAAGAAGAAGATCATCAAATACTATCTGAAAGATTAGTCTATCTTCAAAAACAGTCATCTATATCCAAGAAGGCAGAGAAAGGAAAACAAAAACAAAAGGGTAGTGTACCACAGCGTGTGAGGAGAAGCAGCAGACTAAAGGGGAAATTGAGAAAAACGCAAATTAAGGGTCCTCATTTCATTGATTTGGGTGAGGAGACATCTGAACAGTCCCCAACCGACCATAGTCCATCTCAGTCAGTTAGTGAACCTGGTTCATTTCATTCCCAATCAGACAATGAGCATACTCCATCTTATTCTCAGCAAAATATTGATGTAAGCCCTCCTCGGCTAGATTTTGAACATAATTCTCCTTTACAGCATTTTGGGGACAGCCCAATCAAAATGACACCTGAAATAGACCCCAAGCAGCAGGAGGTATATGACTATATAGAATCTTTGGAAAAGGCAGCCACAGGTCCAAGCACTTCTTCCATTCAGCCACATACATTGCAGGATGATTTAGTTCAATCATTAAAATAGGAAATTTTTGAGCTGGAGCTTTTAAATAGGCACATCAAAAATGAAAATGAAACATTGAAAGAACAAGGCAAGCTGGACAAGATCATCCATGATAATACTATGCTACATTTGGGAATATGGCAAAAGAAGAATAAGAAATTGAAAAGGAAATGCCAGAAATTGAGCAGAGCACTTGTGAATATCAAATTTAGGTGCTTAATGAAGAAACCTAGAATGATGGCAGTACCAAAGAAGAAGAGAAGGGGATTGGATGTGCTGGCTGAAGTATCAAGGCACATGAACTGAACAAAGAATATCAAAATTTTGGTTGCATGAGGACATGCAACACCTTCACAGTGGGGGTATGTTGAGTCCCAAATTTGCATCTTTTCCATACACTTTTCCATACCTTTTTCACTCTCCTAAACCTCCCAAATTTTCAATATCATGTGCAAAAGAGCATTTAACATGGTTTTTAATTATATTTTTGTGTTTGCTATTTGATCTAGATTTTGTTCATTCAGCTGCGGAATCTTGCCACTTTCCGCAGCTGCTGCAACTTTCCGCAGCTATTTTGTAAAACCCTATGCTACAGGTGTCTACAAGGGAAACGAGCCACATGGGCAGGTCAGGAATGACGTGGACATGGTTCGTGTCCTATTGGTTCAAGCAAACTCGTCCAAAGAAGCCGCGGTCAAAGGCGTCCACATGGAAGTCAACCATGGAGTTTCATGTCGGTCGGACTCTGTTTCGTGGCATATAAAGATCCATACGGCCGTTTCTAAGCCTGCGGAGGTTAAATCGACATCTGTGCAGAGCTCTGGAGTCGAATTCAAGCATCCACCTCCCGTAGATTCACTTTCCAACACGGCCATGCTCCTATATCCGTGGACGTAGTGGTCTACGTGCTCTCTACCAGCATGAACTTTAGGAGACAGTTATAGTTTGTTGTTATATATAGTGCGTTTGCATACGCATATAAAGTTAGTTGATAGTCGTTATTAGTGAATATAGTCTCTGTTATCTTTTGATTAGTCTGCTCTGTAGTGATTACGCTGCACTTGTGCCGTAACATTACCATTCTGTAATGAACTGCTTTTTAATATGAGAAGACTCTTTTTTTCAACTTAATTCGTATTTGAGGACCGTTACCAAGGCTGTGTAGAGGGCCCCTGCTCAGCTAAGGTTTTGTGTATTAGTGTATATTTCTCATTTCATTTCTTTAAAAATCATTGTATCATAATCCATCCATATGTTCATATTTTGCAGTTGTTTCATTTCTGTTTATACATTTCCATAATTTCCATTTCATTTCTGTCTTTCATGTTTTATGATTGTTAATCACTGATCAGTGTTCTTGTTGCATTTTCTTGATTGCAGGTTTTAGATAGACAGCCCGGGCATTTTCATAGCTTTTTGATCAATGACATGGAACCAACATTGTTCGTTATTAGTCTTAAAGAAGTCACTGTAATTTCGCGCATTGCTCTGCCACCTTCGCCTTGTTTTTCCTTTCATAGTTGGGTATCGAGATATACTAACCGCCTGCGGCATCTTCGCTGTTTCCCAAAAGCCCTTCTGGACCATGGTGAGGGATTTAATTATGAATGTGTAGTTTAGTACATAGTTTTTTCCTTGGGGACTTTAGATATATTAAGTCGCTCATAGCATCTTCACTTGCTCTCCGCGAAAGCCACAACCGGACCGATGGTGAGGGATTGTACTATGAAATGTAGCTAGTAGCTTCTTCGGGCAAATTTAGATATATTAAATCATGCATGACATCTTCGGTTGCCTCCGAAAGCCACAGCTGGACTGATGGTGAGGGATTGAATCATGAGTGTATGGTTTAGTATTAGTTTACTTTCTGCAAATTAAATATCAGCTACTCAAGTTGTTTATGATTACTTCCGAAAATCATAGCTGGACTAATGATGAAGGGTCAGAAGATAAATTGATGTAATCTGATTTAGATTTATTTTGTTGCAATTTTGAATTTCCTTAAGCATAGTTTCTTTTGTGTTTAGTTGGCAGCAAGAATAGTTTGGTTTTCATGCTCACTAGTTTACTGCTTTGATTTATTAGATTAGCAGCACCTTTTCATTTCAGCAGTACATTTTCATTTTCTTTTAAGTCTTGTCATTGTAAATTTCAATTTGCTTTTTAAAGTTTCAAGTTGGTAAATCATTATAGGGGATATCACTTCCTTGAACAAACATAACCAAACTTGTTTCCATCTTAGAATTTCCATTTCACCTTAGAAAAACCAAAAACGACAAAAAGTTAATAAATAGGTTATCTTGCACATATAGTGCGCCGCACTTCATCAGCTTACGATTCCCGGATTGAAAAATTAAATGCAGCAATTTAGGACACACTAAATTGACCAAACAGTTAATATGGGAATAATTAGACAATATTTACAAGGTGATTTCTCATAGAGAGGATTACGTGAACCCTATTATTGATGGAGTGGTTATTTGGCATGGTTTGGGGTCTTGCACTTCTGACTCAGAGGAGGCACTAGAAAAATAGAAAAACAAACTACATGAGGTAAACTTTTGAAGGTGTGCACACCTCACCATAGTAGTTTTTTGGGTAGGAACCAAGGTGCATAACTCAACCTATTTTGATGGATTATCATAAGTAACCATTTTTGTGTAGGAATTAGAAGATCAGATTATGGAGCATGTGAGGATTCCCACGTTGTACATTGTGTTGTGTGCAACCACTGTTGGGTGGTGGGTTGTGCACAAGATTCATGCCGCGGGATCGAAGCAGTGTAGACATTTGTTTTGCATTAGGTTTGGGGCCAATTTTGGGGTGTCTGAGGAGAATTATTCAGGCATGGAATTCCCAAAGACACTTAAATCAGTGTGTTGCAACATGGACCAGAGGAAATGTACTACAACAGGAGTGGATCCACATATTTGTACATATTCTAGACATCGTCCCAATGAATTGGTATATTGAGTTGGAGGTGTGCAAAGGAAAAAATAAATGGAATGAGATGGCATAGAGCTTTAAGGCTACCTTTAGTTTTGAAGCAGAAGAATCGGGACTTGACAAGCCCTGAAAGTATTGCAAAAAAATACTTTTACTATTGGAAAGTTAATAGTGCTAATGGATATACCAGAGCTTCCTATGCACAAGAACTCACAGAAGATACATGAGTTCATGGAATGTTATAATGTAGTGGACTTGGGAGAGGATGATGATGACCCTGTAAATATACATATTCCAGAAGTCGTAGGGGAGCGTCCAGTGTGTGGGCCAAAGTTGCAATAAGCCAAGTACGTGCATCCTATTAAAACCATGAAAGTAAATATCGGGACAGAGGATTGACATCAAAATCAAAAGAAGATTGGAATAAAACCACCTTTGTGACAGAATGGGGTGCTTTCAATACACATTCATTACATTTGGGTTGAATAATGCGCCAGATTTATTCTCACGCATAGTGGTTGTGGAGTTTAATGAATTCATCCATAAGTTTTTAAAAGTTTATCTAGATGACTGGACTGTGTTTATTCTATTATAAATACATTAAGGTTTTGCAACTAATTCTAGATAAGTGTAGACAATGGAATATTTCATTAAATATAAACAAATGTATAGTTTTTTCACCTTTTGGTATATTTTTGTGGCACATATTCTACTAGCAAGGTTTGTTGATGGATCTTACCAAGATTGTAGTGATAATAGACCTACCACCACCTACATCAGTCAAGAAAATATGGTCTATATTTGGGCATATAATATATTATTAAACATTTATCCAAAGGTACACTCGAATTAGTGCCCCTATGGATAATTTGTTAAATAAGGAGACCATGTTCCACTGGGATGAGGATTATCAGCAAGATTTGGACACTTTAAAAGAGAAACTAGTGATCGCACTAATTTTGGTGTTCCCAGATTGGCACAAGGAGTTCCACGTGCATTTCGATGCTTCATCAATTACACTGGGCATGATTTTAGCACATCCTAGGGAGGGAGAGATCAATGATCCCATTTTTTTTCTAGCAATAAGTTATATACCGTCGACCAAAACTACACCAAGATGGAGAGAGTGACTTGCAACGGTGTACGCACTTCAAAAAATTATACATTTCATGTTGGGTAACAAGTTCAAACTATACATTGATCATTTTGCAATGAAGTACCTCATTAACAAGCCTGTGTTAGGGGGGAGAAATTGCATATGGTTATTGTATTTCCAATAATATTATTTTCAAGTGGCGGTCAAGCCTAGTTGGTTGAACGTGGGACCTGATCATTTGTCACATCTGACCATGGGTGAAGATGTTGGCATTATGGTGTGGATGGATCTATCTAGCTGATGTTGACATTGGTTCATGGTCTCAGTTAGATCATTTTGGCATTAATGTCAACTCTTGTAGACTAGCTTATGTTTTGATGACATTCATTGCAGCATGGTTGCAGTTGGTTGTGATGAAATTGGGATGATTGTGTTGGAATTGATTTCAACTATATGATGTCACACACAAGATGGTTAGATGATGGCATTGGTTTGGTTGATGATGATGTTACAATTGGATGATGCAGATCTACATGTGATAGAGATTATGTTTGGCACATTAGTTGAGTTGGAAACTAGGTCTTCATCTATGTATTCATGCTTATGTTCATGAGGATAAATTTTTTCAGTAGTTTTTTGGCCACATGATTATGATTATGATGATTTTTTAGAGGTGTTCTAGGTCAATTTAGAGGTATTGCAACATGTGGAGATGTTTGTTGGAGAGTAGAGGATTTTTTGGCACTCTTGCCAACCTTGTTTGTTGGATTTTTAGGTCAATTTGGCAGTGGATTTTGGGAGACATGTTTGATCCACTTGCAGATTTTTCAAAGGTTATGTCAGAGGTTTGGATGCTTGTACAAATTTTGGATGAGAAGATCCAAAAGGGGGCATAGGTTCTGAGTTGAAGGATTGTTTTTTTTCTTCATCTTTTTCCCCAGTCGCACAGATCCAAGCCTGTGCATGATGTTGAAGGACCTTGGACACTGGAAGACAAGATTATGGATGCGAATGAAACTTCCAATAGATTTTTTCTAGTTTTATACATGCGACTGAGGTCTTTCATGATAATTTCTTCACATTCCTCTCGTAAATTGGAAGGAAATTAGCATAGAAATTCACAGAGGCTTCCAGAATTAGTTGTAAAGGTCGGGAATGGTTTGAAAAGGTACTCCAATGATATGAACTCATTTAGTGCACCACTAGTGGCCTTATTGGATCGATTTGGTCCAATTTATGCACCCTTTATCCTAGCCCTAAGCTCAATTTCTCCCTACATGTTTTATATTCATCACTTTGGATTTGTGTTGATTGATGTTGAATATGTGTGTGTAAGAGAAGCCTGCAAGGAGTGATTATGCTACAGACCTATTAGAGAGCATATATGCTTTAGCGTAAGAGTTTTAATGGCTACATAGTGAGAAGATCTAAATCATATTTCAGAATAGATTAGATTTGAAGTTGTTTTAGTGGATATTGTGTTGGAGAATTTTGTATGTTGTTGGATAGTTTTTGTTGGTGATTCTCACACTTTTTTTTGTAGGAGCTGCTAATGCATTTTACACATAGACATAGTGTCTTATGATGTTGATTGTACTATGCAGCATTCATATTTTGGTGTGAGGAATTGATAATTTTTGTTAATGGTATTCAGTTTTGATATGACCACTATTTTCTTGAGTTGAGAGGCATACTTTTTGTGGTATTTCTATTTTAACTTGATGATGATAGCTTGTTGTTGAGAGCATGTTTGTAGATCTGAATTATTGTTAAGCAGAGCATCTTCGATCTAGTTTGAAAATAAATTAAATGAGTTCCACATAGTGTAGAGGAGTAGTGACTTCATGAGATAGAGTGATATGGATATCAAAGTTTCAGCGAAAAGAACAATTTCTAAATTCAATGGTAGTTGAATAGTCCAATCGTAGTTGGGTGACAATCGATTGATTATACTGGATTTCGGCGGATGGTAGTTTGTAGATCCATGTGAGAGCATAGTCTTCCAAGTTGATCAGTAGTATTTAGTCTCCTGGTCAGTCGGTGTTGGCCTATTGTATATGAGGTTGAGTCTCCAGGTTGATCAGAGTCAGCTAGCTATGTAAAATATAAATTTCTTGACATAATATAAATTCAGAGCAGAGCAGCAGCAGCAAGGGTGGTTTTTTTCCTGGTGAATGTTTTTCCACCAGACATCTTGTGTCTCATGTGTCGATTCTTTCTTGTGTTCTTGGTCATGGTTATGTTCCTCATATGGTTTATTTGATGCTTATGATTTATGCGTAGATATGAAATTGTTTAATGAGTTGCTACTAATTAAGTGTGTTTGATTCAGTAAAGAGAAAAATTTTGGTAATAAGACACACTATTGATTCACTAGATATATTCTCATGCATAGTGGTCATGGTGTTTAAGGAATTCACCCATAAGTTTTTAAAAGTTTATCTAGATGACTGGATTGTGTTTAGTTTATTATAAAGACATATTAAGGTTCTGCGACTAATTCTAGACAGGTGCACACAATGGAAGATTTCATTATATGTAAACAAATGTATAGTTTTTTCACCTTTTGGTATATTGTTGTGGCACATAGTCTGCAAGCAAGGTTTTTTGGTGGATCTTACCAATATTGCAGTGATAATGGACCTACCGTCACCTACATCAATCAAGAAACTATAGTCTATCTTTGGGCATACAAGATATTATTCAAAATTTATCTAAAGGTACACTTAAATTAGTGCCCCTATGGAGAATTTGTTAAATAAGGAGACCAGGTTCCACTGGGATGAGGAGTATTAGAAATATTTGGACACTTTAAAAGAGAAACTAGTGATCGCAATAGTTTTGGTGTTCCCAAATTGGCACAAGGAGTTCCACATGCATGTCGATGCTTCATCGATTACACTGGGTGCGATTTTAGCACAGCCTAGGGAGGGAGAGATCAATGATCCCATTTCTTTTTCCAAAAAGAAGTTATCTACCACAGACCAAAACTACACCACGATGGAGAGAGAGGGACTTGCAATGGTGTACAGACTTCAAAACTCTAGACATTTCCTGTTGGTTAATAAGTTCAAACTATATGCTAATCATTCTACACTGAAGTACCTCGTTAAAAATTTTATGTTGGGGGGGAGGATTTTCATATGGTTATTTTATTTCCAGGAATATTATTTTCAAGTGGTGGTTAAGCCTAGTTGGTTGAACTTGGGACCTAATCATTTGTCACGTTGCGATGATTTTGTTGGAATTGATTTCGACTATATGTTTTCACACACATGATGGTCAGATGATGGCATTGGTTTGGTTGATGATTATGCTACAGATGGATGATGCAGATCTACATGTGATAGAGATGATGTTTGGCACACTAGTTGAGTTGGAAACTAGGTCTTCATCTATGTATTCATGCTTATGTTCATGAGGATAAATTTTTGCAGTAGTTTTTTGTCCTTGTGGTGATGATGATGATGATGTTTTAGAGGTGTTCCAAGTCAGTTCAGTGGTATTATAGCTTTTGGAGATGTTTTTTGGAGATTAGATGACTTTTTGGCACTCTTGCCAACCTTGTTTGTTGGCCTTCTAGGTTAATTTGGCAGTGACACTTGGGAGACATGTTTGATCCACTTGCAGATGTGTCAAATGCTATGTCATAGGTTTGGAGGCTTGTACAGATGTTGGATAAGGGGATACAATAGTGGGCATAGGTTCTAATCTGAAGGATTGTTTTTTTCTTCATTTTTTTCCCCAGTTGAATGGAGCCAAACCTGTGCATGCAGTTGAAGGCCCTTGGACACTGGAAGACAGGATTATGCATGTGACTAAGGTTTTTAATGAGAATTTATTCGCATTCCTCATTTAAACTGAAAGGAAATTAGAATAGAAATTCCCAGAGGCTTCCAAAATTAGTTTTAAAGGTCGGGAACGGTCTGAAAATGTCCTCCAATGATGTGAACTTATTCATTGCACAAGTAGTGGTATTAGTGGATTGATTTGGTCCAATTTGTGCACCCTTGATCCTAGCCCTAAGCTCAATTTCTCCCTACATGTTTTATATTCATCACTTGGGAATTTTGTGCTGATTGATGTTGAATATATGTGTGTAAGAGAAGCCTGCAAAGAGTGATTATGTTTCGGACCTATTAGAGAGAATATATGTTTCAGTTTATGTGTTAATGGTTGCATAGTGAGCAGATCTAAATCATATTGCATAATAGATCAGATTTGAAGTTGTTGTAGTGGAGATTGTGTTGGAGAATTTTGTATGTTGTTGGATAGTTTTTTTTGGTGATTCTCACACTTTTTTTTGCAGGAGTTGCTAATGCATTTTACACATAGCCATAGTGTCTTATGATGTTGATTTTACTATGCAAAATTCATATTCTGGTGTGAGGAATTGATATTTTTTTTTAATGGTATTTAGTTTTGATATGACCATTATTTTCTTGAGTTGAGAAGCATACTTTTTGTGGTATTTATATTTTGATTTGATGATGATAGCTTGTTGTTGAGAGCATGTTTGTAGATCTGAATTCTTGTTAAGCAGAGCATCTTGGATCTAGTTTGAAAATAAATGAAATGAGTTCCACATAGTGTAGAGGAGCAGTGACTTCATGAGAGAGGGTGACAGGGATATCAAAGTTTCATTGAAAATAATAATTTCTCAATTCAATGGTAGTTGGATAGCCCAATCGTATTTGGGCGAGGATCGATTGATCGTGGTGGATTTTAGAAAATGGTAGTTCGTAGATCCATGTGAGAACAGAGTCTTCCAAGTTGATCAGTAGTATTGAGTCTCTTGGTCGGTTGATGTTGGCCTATTGTAGATGAGGTCAAGCCTCCAGGATGATCAGAGTTGGCTAGCTATGTAAAATATAAATTGCTTCACATAATAGAAATTCAGAGCAGAGCACCAGCGGCTGCAGCAATGGTGGTTTTTTTCCTGGTGAAGGTTTTTCCACCAAATATCTTATGTCTCGTGTATTGATGCTTTCTTGTGTTCTTGTTCATGGTTATGTATCTCATATGGTTTATTTGATGCTTATGATTTATGCGTAGATATGAAATTGTTGAATGAGTTGCTACTAATTAAGTGTGTTTGATTCAGTAAAGTAATTAAAGACAAATTTTGGTAATAAGACACATTATTGATTCACCCACCCCCCCCCCCCCTTCTCAGTAGTGCTCAAAGGTTTCCAACAGAAGATGCCCAAAATATGAAGGACAATATTCCATATGTGTAACTCTTCATTGTGACCATAGTGGATGACCCTTTTGCGGAGATTGAAAGATTCTTGAGTGTAGGGATGAGTCCCCAAGGTTATATTGTCATGCAAAAGAAACAATTGGTAGTAAATGTGGCAGACTATCGTATCATTGAAAGTTCCTTATACAAGTTTGGCACAAATGGAATTTTGCACAAGTGTGTATTAGAGCATGAACGTCCCATGATACTTAAAGAAGCACTTTTTGGCGTCTCTGGAGGGAATTTGTAGGTTTTAACCCTGAACAGAAATTATCTACACACGAATCTTATAACAGAAAATAAACAATAGCAAGAGCATAAAACATAAAATAGATAAACACAGAGATTTTCCCCTGGATCTCAAATCGGGACGACCAGCTTGATTTTTCATTATATTCCTTTTAGTGTTACAACACATACATATACATGCCTAAGCATACATAAACCCCAATCCATTAACCCTGGATTAGAACATAACCGTAGTTCCCTTGACCGGATCTACAAAATACCAGGGGCCGAAAACCATCTTACCCCAAAAACCATGTGCAAACTCATGCACAAAACATGGGTGGGTCCGCACACCAAAAAAAAAAAATCGTTGGGGTGCCACTCGAATATGTAAATGCAAATGCCTTCCTTGCTACCCTCATATGCTCAAAGACAAACGTACAAACATTGTGGGGCTAGTCGTGGAAAGAATATAACACATACCCAACATCTTCCTCCACGATACCACAGAGGGAGCTAGCTTCTAATAACATCAACACCATTGCTTTCTGCACCAAGAGAACTTTGTGCTCACAAACATCGTCAATGCATTCGCAAACATTCTTCAAAGTGTCCACCCGTACCATGAACACCCTTTAGCCTCAACCATATTCCTTAAACAAGCATATTAACATCAATGTTTAATTTTGAATGCGTGTTCTTACCCAAGAAACACCTACTTTATATTATCATACCATCTTATAAATTGTTGTACCAACCCGGTGTGTCTCATACTTGAACACACCGAAAAATGGTTACTTTGTTTCGTACGAGTGGTTGCGGCGTATTCTGCCTCTGTAGTTGAAAGAGCCACTACAGACTGTCTCTTACTCATCCAACTGACTGCGCCTCCAAATAGGCTAAACACATACCCACTTGTAGATCTTCTTTGGTCCAGATCTCCAGCCCAGTCTGCATCAACAAACCACGAATGTCCAACATTCTTTCCAATCCTGGTCTTCCCTGGTAGCACAAGCCATAATCACTAGTGCCACGTAAATATCTGAAAACCCGCTTCACCGTTGTCCAATGCTCCTTCCCTGGGTTTGACATAAACCTGCTCAATACTCCCACTGCATGTGCAACAAACCAGTCTAGGTGGCAAACCACGGCATATCGACTACCCACCTGCACTTTCACATGGAACACTAGACATATCCTCCTCTTCTTCTTGTGTCTTGGGACATTGTTCCGTGATATGTCCTTACACCTACAAGAATAGGAATGCGATTCACCGGTTTACTATCCCGCATATTGAACCTCTACAATATAGTCTCGACATACTTCCTCTGGTTTAACCCGAGCTTCCTCTTTGCCCGATCTCTCTTAATTTCCATGCCCAAAATATAGTTTGCAGCACCCAGATCCTTCATGTCGAATTTGGAGAACAGTTGGGTCTTCAAATCTTGGATAATTTCTTCGTCATTTCCAATCAACAACATATCATCCACATACAAGACCAAATAAATAACACGGTCACCAATTAATTTGAAATAAACACAGTGATCCTCCTTGCTTCTGGTGAAGCCAAGTCCCCGTATATAGGTATCAAATTTCTGATACCACATCCTTGGTGACCGTTTTAACCCATACAGAGACTTCTTCAACCTGCATACCAGTTCTTTCTTACCCTTCACCATGAAGCCTTCAGGTTGCTTCATGTAGATCTCCTCTTCTAGATCCCCGTGAAGAAATTTTGTCTTCACATCCATCTGTTCTATCTCAAAATCAAATGCAGCAGCAACATATAAAAGTAATCTAATAGAAGTAACCTTGGCAACAGGAGAAAAAATATCACCAAAATCAATTCCCGGCACCTGGGAATAACCTTTTGCTACCAACCGAGCTTTGTATTTCTCCACCTTGCCTTCTACATTCATCTTCTTTTTAAACACCCATTTTCTCCCAATGGGCTTCCTTCCAGCCGGCAACTCCACCAGATCCCATGCCTCATTTTGTGCAAGGATGCCATTTCATCAACCATGGCCTCCTTCCAGAGTTTTCCATCCTCTGAATCTACTACCTCCCTAACAGTTCTGGGATCATCATCAGTTATAGTTAAGGCAAAACCTGAACAAAAAGCAGATGGAATATACCTTTCTGGTTGCCTTCTTTCCCGAATTGATCTTCTCAAAGTTGGAGTTTGTGGCTCTTCATCTTCTGAGTCTTCTTCTGTTGTAGAGTCTGATTCATCCTCCTTTAGATCAAACTCTATCTTCTCAGGTTCCTTTGGTAGGACTTCATGTTTAACAACATCTTTCACTTCTCTAAACACCACATCTCGGCTGTACACAACCTTCCTTGTTTCTGGGTTCCAAAGCTTGTAACCCTTTAAACCATCCTTATACCCAATAAAGATGCACCTTTCGGATTTATTATCCAACTTGGTCCTTTTCTCCTTTGGAACATGTACATATGCATCACATCCAAATACCCTTAGATGTGAAAGAGAGGGTTTCTTACCAGTCCATACCTCATGTGGAGTCTTATCCTCCAACGCTGATGAAGGTGATCTATTAATTAAGTAACATGCAGTCTCCACTGCCTCTGCCCAGAATTCTTGTCCTAACCCGGTACCACTGAGCATGCTTCTTGCCTTTTCCATCAGCGTTCTGTTCATTCTTTCTGCAACTCCGTTTTGCTGAGGTGTGTATGGAGTAGTCTTTTTCTGTGCTATACCACACTTCTTACAGAACTCTTCAAATTCCTTCTTACTCCCCACCATTATCTATCCTCGCCTTTATTCTCTTCTGTCCATGTTTTCCACCGTAGCCTGAATTATTTAAATCGTCAGCATCTGGGATTATTCTTCAGAAACATATCCAAGGTATTCTAGAGAAGTTTACCAAGAATGAAACATAGTACATTGTGACTTTCCTAGTATGGAACTGACACAGGCCCAAACACATCACTAACACATCACTATGCACAAGTTCTAATATCTTGTTCGCCCTCTTAGCACCAGAAGGAAAACTCACCTGATTCTGCTTCCCATATACATAATGTTCACAGAAATCGAAATCCAGAGAGAAATTAGAAATACCTTATACCATACCATTTCTATGCAATATCTGAAGGCGCTTCTCTCCAATATGTCCAAGCCTTCAATGCCATAACATGGTCTTTTCTCCAGAGACAGCTAGGCTTTCTGCTCCACTTTCAGGAACCACATAACTATTACACCCATCAATAACAGTGCTACCTTGTAGCTTGTACAAATTTCCAGTCCGAACTCCCCGCATTAATACTATGAGCCCCCAACCATTCTGTGCATCTTTTCTAGAACACTCGTTTACACCTCGCATCATCCATCTTTCTGGCGGCAAACTGGTATTTCCGGCCAATTCAGAATCAGAAAAACACTGCAGCGTTCTAACTCCACCCTACAGCTCAAAATTTCTGACCTTTCCACGTCCGATGATTTTGGCCTTCCTATCATCCCCTAGGAAGACATCACCATCATATTTCTCATACTCGCAGAACCACTCCCTATGGGAAGTGAAGTGAAAGGATGCACCTGATTCAATCAACCATGACTCATGATCTACATGTTTATTTGAAGAAGAAGCAAAATACACATCCCCACCTTCATCCGACGTGGTTTTTTCCTCTGCAGAAGGAGCATCATCAGATCCCTTTCCTTTCTCAGGAGCTGTAGATCTGCACTCCTTTTTGTAGTGCCCTTCCTTTCCACATTTCGAGCATACCTTTACAAAATTTCCAGGAGATTTAGATCTCCCTCTAGATTTCAATCTCCCACTCGAAACCTTATTCTTGTTTCTGTTTTGGGACCTTCCTCGTACAGATAAGGCATCTCCATTCTGGCCCTCCATATTTCTCCGTCTCATTTCCTCTGACAGCAAGGCCGAGACAATGTCATCAAATTCAAGGTAGTTGTATTGCTACTCATTGCACAACTGCCGTACTATCCCCATGAGGTTCATAGAGAATACAAAAAATCGATGTACTTGTCTTCATCTCACTGATCCACGCATATCACTGCATGACACCACTACCAGATGAAGGCGTTCGCATGCTCTATCACTCTAGCCTCCATCCTTCATCCTCAGGTTGTATAGCTTTTTTCGCAGGAACAACTTATTCACCAGAGACTTATATTGGTACAAATTCCCAAGTTTTTCCCACAAATTATTCACCGTAGCTTCCCCAGATACATTCAACAATACTGAATCTGAGACACACAACTGTATTGTGCTCTTAGCCTTCTGATCCAGTTTCTTCCAGTCTTCATCTGACATTTTCGTTGGTTTATTACCTAGATCTACCGCGATCCACTGATCTTTATCCACCAGCATATCCTCCATCTTGAGCTTCCACAACTCAAACTTCGAACTATTGTAAATTTCTCGATTCCCTTCTTTCCGCTCGCCATCTTCTTTCACCGCAAGAATCGACTCCCGCATTCTCCTGATCGAAATATGGCTCACCGAAGACCGAGTGAAACCCCGTACAGTAATAAGGCCCCTCGGTGCTTCTAAACACTTATGATACCAAATGTAGGTTTTAACCTTGAACAATTATCTACATGAATTCCGGGAATGTAAAAGAACAATAGCTAGAAAGTTATTAAAATACAAATAGATAAACACAGATATTTTCCCCCGGATCCCAAATCGGGACGACCAGCTTGATTTTTCATTATATTCCTTTTAGTGTTACAACACATATATATACATGTCGAAGCATACATAAACCCCAATCCATTAACCCTAGATTAGAACCTAACCATAGTTCCCTTGACCGGATCTACAAAATACCAGGGGCCGAAAACCATCGTACCCCAAAAACCATGTGCAAACTCATGCACAAAACATGGGTGGGTCCGCCTATGAGTCGGTCCGCACACCAAAAAAAAAAATTTGTCGGGGCGCTGCCCCGAACCCCAAGAATGGGGGCTAGCTCCTCCCTTGTGACACCCTGCTGCGCCCGGCACAACGTACAGCACGTGGGGCTAGTCGTGGAAAGAATATAACACATACCCAACATAATTATGTAGGACAAGCCATGGCACAGAATTTCCTACGCGCAGGACTGTGGTAGCATACTCTACATGTTGACGCCAAGGAGTTTTGCAGAACCTATGACGTATGCCAGTGAGTGGGGAATCATTCTCGAATATATGGCTTCCCCTTGGCTCCCCATCTCACGAGACAACCATTCAAAAAATGGGCAATTGATTTTGTGGACCCGATCAGCCCACTCCCAAGGATAACCGGCACACGATACATAATCACTGCCACTGAATATCTAACTAGATGGGCAGAAGCCACACCAGTCAAAGACTACAGTGCAAAGACAACTACACATTTTTTAGTTGAAAATGTAGTGACCATATTAGGTTGTCTGAGGATCCTAATGAGTGATCAAGGCACACACTTTTTGAACAAGACTATTGCAGCACTAACAGAGGAATTCCATATTTATCATCAGAAGAGTACTCCCTACCATCTGTGATCTAATGGTATAGTGGAGGCCTTTCATGAAATATTGGAGATAATGCTTACTAAGGTATGTAGTGTACAGCGCAATGAATAGGATTTGAGGATACCAGTGTTTTTGTGGGCATATAGGACCACATGCAAGAAGTTGACTAGACAAACACCTTTATGCCATAGTGTATAGGTAGGAGGTAGTAATTCCAATGGATTTTTTGTGTCGAGCTTGCACATTATAGGAGCCACACAGTTGATAGAACCTAGCGCAATGGAGAAGAGGTTACAAGAGCTACTGCAATTGGAGGAAGATCGCGTAATAGCCATATTTCATCAAGAAATGTAGAAAGTCAGAGAAAAGGTGTGGCATGACAGAGGAATTAATAAAAATACATTTTAGCTTGGAGATTTGGTATTGATGTATAACAGCAAGTTTTTACATTACCCGGGAAAATTTCATATGCATTGGATGGGGCCATAAATTATCCAAGAATGATGACAACAGGAAAGGAGGAGAATCAAGTTGAGGATGATCAAGAAGCTATGAAAGACCCACAAGAAGACTTGTTCATCTTATTTCAAGCATTAGCGAGATGAACAACGAATTTTTGATGTTGTGCCTTTGATTAAGTTGCTTAGTCTTAAGGGATTTTTGTGTTATATTTGTTACAACAACATATGTGTATCTGAAATTGTATGTAGTAGAGTGAGTAGTGTTTTATATTGTAATGGTTGATGTATTGTGCTACGAGTGAATAAAGTAAGGCCAGTGAGTCATGTTTAAGTGACTTCTTTTACAGCTCATTGCGCTTTTTCCCTTATTTTAAACTAATGAAAAGATTAGTGGATTGCCCCATGTATGTTGATGTATAAATGTGTTGTGTTATTATTGTTATTGTTTTTTCATTGGTTGTTTGATGATACAATATTGATACATTATTTATTAATATCTTGTATAGCAGATGGAGTTGGTGGCACTGTTATAATTTTAGCATAATACTCTTATGTCTGTTGATTAGCGAGCTGCTATGAAGTGATTTTTGTGTAACCAGCTCCAAAAATAGAAGAAAAAAGATATCAACGCCTTAGAAATAAGCCACTTCGAGGGGGAAACCTCCAATACATTACATAAATGAACAATTCTTGGATGATACAATTTACAAAACCTCCTTTCTATATATAGGAGTCCATGGGGCCATAATGGAATCCTAGTGGACCACAATGTAATCCTAGCCGACCTAACAATAAAAATTTAAGGGCACAATAATCACAAAATGGGGGTTACAAGGGTACAATAATAACAATAAGGGGGTTACACTAACAATAATAAGGGACTATACTAGTAATATAGGGACCTAACATGCCCCTCTCCTTCAAAAAAAGTGTTGTCCTCAACGCTTGAGTAGCTCTGGGTGCTTTTGTATAAAATTTTCATCCTCCCATGTAGAATCTTCAGTGGGTAAGTTCTTCCACTTGATGAGATACTCTGAAATTGATCGATTCCGTAGTTGTCGAGTTCTTGTTTCCGTGACCGTTTCCGGTTCCAATATGATTTTTCCTTCCTCATCAAGTTCTGGCAATATTGTTTGAACTGGAAGATTTTCACCTATAACCTTCTTTAAGCACGAAACATGAAAACTGGATGTACTCGCGAAGAAGCAGGAAGCTCCAATTTGTATGCCATAGTACCAATCTTTTGCAACACCTTGTAAGGACCATAGTACTTTGGCGATAATTTATTATCCTTCTTCGCTTGTTTGAGGGACATTTGTTTATATGGTTGTAGCCGTAAAAATACCCAATCTCCTATATCAAAACTTCTCTCGCTGCGATGTTGATCTGCCTGTTGTTTCATTCGATTTTGTGCCAAATTCAGGTTATCCTTTAAGAGTTGGAGAACTTCTTGCTGATGCTCGATGTGATCTTCCACTGCTTGAACTTTCGAATTTTCCCTTAAAGATGATGTGATGGATGGTGGATGATATCCATAAAGTGCCATAAATGGGGTCATTTTTGCTGCAGTATGGAAAGAAGTGTTATACCACCATTCAGCGAGAGGTAACCACTTGACCCATTGTGTTTGTTTATCAGATACAAAACAACGAAGATATCCTTCCAAACATTTATTTACTATCTCTGTTTGACCATCAGATTGAGGATGATAAGATGAGCTATGAGCTAATTGAGTACCCAAACAAGAAAATAACTCCGTCCAAAAATTTCCCGTAAAAATGGTATCTCTGTCGCTCACAATAACCCTTGGGCTTCCATGTAGCTTTTGAATTCTGTCCACAAATGTAGTAGCAACTGTACTTGCTTTAAATGGATGAGATAATGCACAAAAGTGTGCATACTTGGTAAGTCTATCAACTACCACCATGATGTCATTCTTTCCTTCGGACTTAGGTAAACCTGTGATAAAATCCATTGAAATCTCCTCCCAACGTTGACTTGGAATGAATAAAGGTTGTAGAAGTCCCGGGGTCTTAATTGTCTCAACTTTATTCTGCTGGCAAACCAAACATTCCGCCACAAACTTTTGAATATCAGATTTAAGGCCATCCCAAAAAAATTCTTTCTTCACCCTGTGGTAAGTTTTTAAAAATCCCGAGTGTCCTCCTAAAGGAGAAGTGTGCAATTCCACAAGAATCTTTTGTTTTAGTTGGGAATTCTTACAAAGATATAAGCGATCTTTGTACCATAAGGAATCATTTTTCCAACTAAATGTATCAGATGTACTAGGATCTTGCTGCAACTTTTGAATGAGTGTCCATACATCTTTGTCCTTCTTCCATTCATCTCTTGCTTCGGTTATCCAATTCGGTTGGATAATAGAAATGGCACAAAGCAATGCTTCCACCTCTTCATTCTTTCTTGAGAGTGCATCTGCAACAACATTAAGCTTTCCTTTTTTGTAGATTATTTCAAAGTCATAACCCAACATCTTTGTGACCCATTTTTGCTGCTCTTCTGAAGATAGTCTTTGTTCCAAAAGTGTTTAAGACTATCATGATCAGTTTTTACCTTGAAGTTTCTTCCCATTAGGTAAGTTCGCCATTTCTTTAGTGCATGCAGTATTGCTAACATTTCCTTCTCATAAATAGGTTTCTGTAAATACTTTCCTTTGATTGGACGACTTTCAAAAGCAATGGGTCTTCCTTCCTGCATTAAAATCGCACCAATTCCATTTCCTGAGGCATCACATTCCACAATAAAGGTTTTTGTGAAGTCTGGCATAGCTAAGATCGGTGCTAGGCACATTGCCTCTTTAAGACGTTCAAAGGCCTTAGTTGCTTCAGGAGTCCATGAAAATGCATCTTTCTTCAATAATTTTGTTAGAGGTGCCGCTATTCTCCCATAATTCTTAACAAACTTGCGATAATACCCTGTTAACCCGAGAAATCCTCGCAACTGCTTTATGGTTGTGGGGACTTTCCATTCCTTAATGGCTTTAATTTCGTTAGGGTCTACTTTAACACCCTCGTGAGATACAATATGACCCAGATATTCCACCTCTTGTACTCCAAAGAAACATTTGGATGTTTTTGCATATAATTGTTTCTCCTGCAATAGTTTGAGCACCCTGTCAACATGTTCAACATGATCCTTCCAAGACCTGCTGTAGATTAGTATATCACCAAAAAATACTAGCACAAATTTTCTAAGGAAGGGTTTGAAAATGGAATTCATCAACCCTTGAAATGTAGAAGGTGCATTGGTAAGGCCAAAAGGCATGACCAAAAAATTCATAATGACCCTCATGAGTTCGAAATGCTATTTTTGGAATATCTTCAGTCTTCATTCTAATTTGATGATATCCTGAACGAAGATCCAACTTGGTAAAATAAATTGCTCCATGTAATTCATCCAATAATTCATCAATCACAGAAATGGGAAATTTGTCTTTAATGGTGAGCTTATTGAGCTCCCTATAATCCGGACACATTCGCCATGATCCATCCTTCTTGTGTACCAATACTACAGGAGCAGAGAAAGAACTTTCACTAGGTTGAATTATACCCGCCTCTAACATTTCTGCAATCATACGTTCAATTTCGCTCTTTTGGAAGTAAGGATATCTATAAGGCCTGATGTTTGGAGGAACACTTCCTGGAATCAAATGAATAGCATGATCATGGTCATGAATAGGTGGGAGTCCTTTGGGAGTTTCAAACACCTTGGAATGATTGTCCAAGACTTGTTGGAGATCTACAGAAATAGATGATTTTGATGTCGGAACTTCTAGTGAGCATAATTGTGCAATTACACCTTGTTGTTCTTTCTTTAGAAGCTTTGTCATGACATTAGAGCTTATTATCCTTCCTGGCTTCCCTTCAATACCCCGTAATTCGACTTCCTTTCCTTCTGAAAAAAATTTCAAGAAAGTTCTTGAAAATTAAAAGCTACCGTCCCCAAAGATTGTAACCATTGTACTCCTAGTACAACATCAGCACCTCCCATAGGAATGGAAAGCATTGGACTATTCAATACATATTCCCCCATGGTTAGCTTGATATTATGGTATTTTCCAGAGCAATTTATAGTTCCTCCATTTGCAACCATCACTTGACATTCTGGTGCTGGGTATAGGAAACAATTCAATTCCTTTGCTACCTTACAATGAATAAAATTATGGGTACTACCTGAATCAATCAACACTATTACCTTTTTCTTCTTGATATGTCCTTCTATCTTGAGAGTTTGAGTGGTAATTCCTGCCAATGCATTACACGATATGGTCGGACTCATTTCTTCCTCTTCTAGGGTTGGTTCCTAGTGTATATCCTCTTCTTGTTCATTTTCTTCTTCCTCTTCACAATCTATGTAAAATAATTTCTTCTCAAGACACTTATGACCTTTAGTGTATTTTCTATCACAACTGTAGCAAAGCCCTTTTGCTCTTTTTTCTTCCAATTTTTGTGGTGTCAACCTTGTAGGTTGTGGAAATCTAGGTGTAGCCACACTTCCTTCTTTATAGAATTGAGTGGTAGGCTTCCTTGTTGCCATGATTTTACATTCAAATTTTCTTGCCAACCTGAATGCCTTCTCCAATGAATCAGGTTCCAGAATGCGAACTTCATGTTGAATGCTATCCTTTAAAGTGCCTATGAAGAGATCAATCCTGTGTTCCTCTGGAATATCAGTTACCCTTATATTCAATTTTTGGAAGTCCTCAATGTGCTGCCCCACCAAACCCTTTTGTTTGAGATTTATCAATTGGCTAAAGAAGGTGTTGCTCTTTGTATCCTCATAATGTGCTATCATTTCCTCCATAAAAATTGACCAAGTGACAATTTTTTTACGGGAGCAAAGCCATCGATACTATACAAATGTATTTTGTTCTAAATGTAAAGTTGCAATGCGTACCTTTTGTGTGTTTTGCACGTTATGGAGATCAAAATATTGCTCCATCTGTAGTATCCATGTTACAGGATCCTTTCCATCAAACTTCCTCATATCCATTTTGGAATATGGTGGTTCTTCCCGCCAACATTAGAGTTTATGAAATCACGATTAACATTTATTTTTTCCTCATCATGAGGTTCTTCTACTATATTTTCACCATTAGGAAACATTTCTTGTATCAACTTTTTTTATCAATTCTTCGATGTTTCCATTTAGATCGTCCATTCAGCTTCCATGCCATCCATCTTAGCTCACTTTCTTCAAACTGTCCATCACTCCACTCTTCCTTGTTCAGCTCTACGTTCTTCAACTATGGGCCCTTCTCACTTCCACGCCCTTTCTTCAAAACTTCCATTTCTATTTTTTGTTGCTTCTTATGAGTGGTACCTACCACTGTTTCTAATTTTGATAAACTGTTGCATCTTCATCTTTAGTCATGGCACTCTTCAAGGCTTAATGGTGTTAGAACATTTTTAGGTGCCACCATCTACCTAAATATTGAGATACTATTTAAGGTTACCCCTTTGGAATCATCTTAACGTACTCAAACAAGACTTATGAAATTCTGAAAAAAAAATACACACCTTTTACTATCTTTTAGGAGATCGATATTGAAATTGAATTATCTCTGTAATTGAAAATCTTCGATATCTGAAATTCAGCCCTGTAGTAGCCCTCTGAAGCTTCTTTCAAATGCCACAGGTCTGACCTGATTTTGATTCTCTAAGACAAAGTTGTGTCCAATCTCCCACAATGACCTAATTCTGGACTGGTTCAGTAGAGCGAACTTGTACGACTTGCCACGTGTCACTGTTTTGTCCTTTGTCTCTGAAATTGATAGCGAAGAAACTACAGGCCGTGTACTGGTGATCAATTTTGACGGCACTCCAATCAAATCTTCAGAGAGAGAGTTATTAAACTTTTCCCACGATCACCTTTTGAGATGAAATTCAGGAGCCTGAAGAAGCACTACCTTCCACAAGTAATATTCCTAAAAATATTGCGAACCAAGCTCTGAAATTTTTTGACGAATTTCTTAGGATTCTCAGTTTTCGCACCATATGAATTCTGTATTATGAACCTTTGTTTAATGTGTATCGGAGAGCAAATTCATGTGGCACCCAAGCTGTTTTAGAGCTTGAAAGACCCAACTTCATAGATGATATTCCCAAAGCATGCGGAACCAAGCTTCCGAAATTTAGAAAAATCTTCAGATTTCAGTTGTACCCTGAGAGAGAGTTTGGAAAGTTCTTAGAAAAAATACTATAGCGAAAATGCCACGATGACCTGTTTGGAGCAGCAAAACCCTAGAATCCAAAGCTCTGATACCAAATGTTGTGTAACCAGCTCCAAAAATAGAAGAAAAGAGATATCAACGCCTTAGAAATGAGCCACTTCGAGGGGGCAACCTCCAATACATTACATAAATGAACAATTCTTGGATGATACAATTTACAAAACCTCCTTTTCTATATATAGGAGTCCATGGGGCCATAATGTAATCCTAGTGGGCCACAATGTAATCCTAGCCGACCTAACAATAATAATTTAAGGGCACAATAATAACAAAATGGGGGTTACAAGGGTACAATAATAAAAATAAGGGGGTTACACTAACAATAATAAGGGACTATACTAGTAATATAGGGACCTAACAGTGATTGAAAAGGATGTTGAGAAGGATGAGATACTTGGGTCATATTGATTTTGTGGGTAATGAAAAACAAGCTAATTGCTTAGTGTGAAACCCTTGAAGTGTCGCGCGACACATAATATCAAAATGATTGTAGGGTATTTGTTTGTTAGGTTTCTAGATCCTTGTGCAGAGAAGACGACTATTAATGTCACATCCATAATCCCATTTTTTTTTTTTTAACTTAAACTTGGTTCCAAATACCCCCATAGCAATTTTGATGTACACTTGCCATTAGGGGAATTTTGAGGTCTAAAATGGGCCTCCTAAGGAAATAATAAAATAATAACTAAACCAATAAAATAATATTTATGAATTTGCAATTCACTTTTTACACCAAAATCCATGTAACCATGGTTAAATTCAATTCAAAAGTTGTACCAAAATAAAATTAATAAAAAAATTGTATTGATGTGACTATAAATAAGAATGAGTTTTTCAAGAAAAAATCATTATCATTGAACAACTAATGCATTTGTCTTTTGTACTTAAATAACTTAAAATAAAATATAAATATAAATTTATAAATTCTTAATTATATTATATGCTATTAATTAAAATTTATATTATTTAAATTGTATAATAACATGTAATTAATATACTATATAAATATAATATAATATAATAAATGTATAGGGATATGCATTGTTTTTTTCAAGAAATATGAAATGACAATAATATATTTTTATTCAAAAAGTGTGAAATGACATTTATTATGAGTACTTTACTTTGACTTTAAAAGTACTTAGAGCACTACCATGGTTAACCATGAGTTTTTATCCACCATTGAAAATGTGACAAGTACCTTTAACTCAAGTAATGCCACCTCCACCATTAGGGATGATGTCATCCCCTAAAATGTGATTGGTTCTCATAAAGTGAATTTTGATTGTACATTTTTCTTAGGAGGCCCATTTTAGACCTCAAAATTCCCCTAATGTCCATTTTCTAGGTGATTTCGAAAGGGCTAGTGCTCAGCGGGTTTGTTGGCTAAATTGCACACCAAATCATAAGTCTATCATGTATCATCTCTCATGTGGCCAACAATCAGCTACTTTTTGCTTCTCCGTGACACACTTTGTCCTTTTTCGTGTCGACTACGCGCTCCGCCATGGCGTGGTGTTTCGCTCATCCTCGTTCTCCCGTTCTCCATGAGCATTATTAGCTCATGAGTGTGTCCTTCTATCTTTTTCTCAAAGCTCACTAGGTCACTTCCAGCATCATTCCTAACAACGTTAACTGGCATTCCTCAGACCAATGCATAGTCTATCATCTCAGCTCACAATGGTTAATGCCTAAGAAAAAGAAACACAAATCTAACTACACTTTCATCTCAGTGTTTCCAAGGTTTGAAGTTTATTATATAACATGTGGGAGCTCATCAACACTACCTCTAAGGGGACTAAGTGTGTTGCATATGCAGGTAGCCCCATGCAAGGTTGCTCTCCAAAGCACTTCCCGACATTTATGGGTGCATTGGTCACATTGGGAGAGAAATTCTCATTGTTCCAGAATCTCCACTTGGCCAGTGCCTTCTAGAAGAGTTCACATGTGTCAAAATTTGAATCCACATGTCCATTTGACATCTACAATAATGGGAACATGTCTTGCCTATTATTGGAAAGTCATTGATTGTAAAAATACCTCATCCTCTCTATAAATTGAGCACAGATCTTAGTGTTTGATAAGGAAGAATTTGTGTAGAGAAATGCTGGTGGATTTTTCATTGAGGAGATTGATTTGAGTGACAGTTTTTTGGAGATATATGCATTGTGATGAGGCTGGGATGCTGCTGGAGATGGTGACACTAAATCAGTCATTTTGTTGTAACCTCCACTTCTATCATTAATAAAGAATACAACTTACTTTTCCCTATATTCATCTATATTGGCTTTGATTTTCCATATTGCAAGATCTTAGTTGATGTATAGGGTTTATGCTTTACTGATTTAGCAAACTAAATTGAATAGACATCTTTATTATTGATATCTTATGTTGTTTAGTGTTCATTATTGCAGGAAATATTTTGCATACCCGGCTGGAATTTGAAGCTACAACGGAAGCGACAAAAGGAATCATTTGGAAGTGCTTAGATTCCAAGTAAGCCTCTAATCCATTATGTGTGTCTATTCTTAGTTAGGAAAAGTAGTCGTATAGTCTTTAACCTGTTGTTATAGATCAACACCTGTCTAGGGAAGCATGTTTTATCTATAATTCACAATTCTGTCCAACAAATTAAGGACTCCGCTGGAGAGATTACTCTTTATCCTAGGTTTTTTAGCCTCTAATTTTCTCTGTTTATTCACCCAGTAGTTGTTACTCACAAAGATTAAGCTTTTTAAGATCCAAATTTGCAAAAGAAGTGTGTTAAATAGCTGTGTTTTTCTTTATGCACTGTTCCCAATGCACTCTTGGACAAGACACAGTGCTTTGCATAGCACTATCTCCCTTTCAGGATTGCGTTGCAAAGCACTGTCTCTCTTTAGAGACTGCGTTGCCTCCTAAAGCCATCCAAATTCCCTTGAATTTGTCTTTACAGTTTTTTTCATTTTTTTTGCTGATATGTTTTGAAAAGCCTGAGCCTCAATTTGATTAGTGAATTCATCTACCTCTTCCTCCTTTGAAAGAAAATTTGTTCAATTTTTGTTTAAAATATTTTTCTTTATCATTGGCAAGTTAATTTCAAAGTATTTTTATTGTCGCATTAGATCCATTTGCTTTTGAAAAAGGAAATTGTCATAAATTCTTCATTTCCTGATAGGATAAATTGTTGTTTTATTCCTAATTTTTCCTTCAAAAGAGAAATTTTTGTTTGTATTCCTCATTTCTCAAAAGTAAAAGGCATTTGATTTTGTTGATTTAGCGCACTTAGTTTATTTTCTTCATTCATAACATTAAAGGAACTGAAAAGAAAAATATGCATTTGCATGTCGTATTTTGTGTGCTTTGCAAAAGGAACAATTAGGAAATTTGCATTTAGTTTGTGTTCTTTGATTTCTTTTCCCGCAAATTGATTTCTCTTTCCCTCTAGTAGCTACGATTTTCATTGAAAAACTAAAAGTGAAAGATTGCTTATCATTCTTAGTTGCACTTTAGGAATTTTCCAATACATCATTGTGGTGAACCTTTGTAAGGAAAATTGTTAAGCAAGATCAACATAGAATTAATCTCAATTTACCTAACAAAGCATTGGAACCATAACGATAACATTTAGAAGGTCTAGGCTAGAGACGTGTTCTGGCGTCGTAAAATATAGCAGTTGTCGTTAACTTGTCTGCGATACATTCCGAGTTTGATACCTCACTCCACGTACGTACGTATATCGTAGCTCGTTCACGTACTTTCAGGTATATCGAGTGGTGTTACAGTATGATAAGTATAAAGGGGTGCTCTCACTATGCGCTTTCGCATCAGACAGCGCTAATACGGACTTGGGCGTCCACGTACCTTAGGGTATATTTGGGAGGACAACTTTTAGGTGATATCCATCCATAGTGAATTGAGTCGGCCACCTTGTAAATTGTGATACACCGAACACAAAATTCGGGGAGATTGCTTGCCCGTACTTCTTGGTTCGCCAGGAGGTATTCTGCAGTTCACAGTTTCTTGGGAAGCCCTTTTGCCTAGAATTACCCTTTTATTTTTTTTATTTTTTTTTGGTTAAAATAAATTAGTAATAGTGGAAGAACAAAATCCTTTCCCCTGTCGTTCACGTAGACTAGCGTTAAAACCACCTTTACCACCAGAAGTTACTTCTGGTAGGCGAAGGCAATCACGATCTGCTGAATCAAGTACAATTCGTACCTCTCGTGAAATATCATCTTTCAATAAACTAGAGTTAGCTCAAGTTGTTTCTAAACATCCCAGTTCATCTATTGTTGTCGAAATGGAGTCTTCACAGCTACCTGTGGTCATGAACCATCCAATCAGTGAGATCATATCTCTAGGACCCGACGTTGTTCAACCATAAATTGATCCAAATACTGTCTCTTCTTTGCCAGAACATCTGAATCATGAATTCATGCAACCGGAAGTTGTTCCTACCTTGGTCATCCCACAAATTTATGTAGCTATTGAATCTCCCATATCACACAATCAACCACTTGAAATATACTTTGGCCTTGACGGTGAGATACTTCCACTTGGTTTAATTGTGATTGAAGAAATCCCACAAGATGAGACACCTTTAACTCCAACCCATTTTGGGGAGGAATTTACCTATACAAGTCTTTTCCTCAATCGATACCATCTACTTTTGTTGATCTTGTCCCTTTTCAAACTCCCGTCGATTCAAAAGGGTATACATTTGGTCAAGTAACCATGACTGAACCAACATCTTCGGTTGGGCCATCTATTCCAATTACGTCAGCTCCTGTCCTTGCTACCCCGTCGATGTTTACAACTTCACCAAAGTCATATTTTGATGGTGGCCCTTTGGTCCCATCAGGTTACAAATCATTATCTAGCATTTTCTCTTGTGCATTATCAAATCCATGGACTTTACCAATGTCATCATCTGGTATTTTAACTGGTAATCCTATAGTAAGTACTGAACGACTTGATTCATTATACACATATTTAGGGAAATATCAAGCCGGTCCTTCTGGGTCTATTCCTTTAAGTACCACATCAACTGGACTCCTAGCATTTGGAGAGCAATATTTTTTGTACTATTATCCTCCTCATGCTGGGGGGAAACCTTTGGTCACCCAATATGATAGTACTCTGTCACTTTTTGGTCAACCTAATGTTGAAATTAATGTTTTTCAATGGCAACCCACTCTGCCTATCCAACCACAAATGGTTATACAATCGTATCAACCAGTTCACCCTATTACACCCACATCATTACCTTGTTCATCGCACTATTATTGATGAGGGAGCATCTACAAGCATTATGTCTCTAAATTGTTGGAAGTCACTGCTTGGCCGCGCTATCAAGGAATCATCAACGACATTGAAGGAATTTGATGGATGTACATATAAACCTTGTGGTATTATTAATAACCCGCATGCCGAACTAGGGGAAAAGGAGGAATATTGAGTTTTAGGTTATTAATGGACTCTATTTTATAATATTTTATCAGCGTCATGGGTATATGCAATGACTACAATTGTTTCTACATATTTTATAATGATTTCCTTTCCACATAAAGGTACTATCACAGTCATTAATCAGCTATCCTCTTTTGCCTCTACTTCGCAGGTAATTGGAAGTGTTTCATTTGTTCACATACCCCAACTAGGAATTCAGAACATTGACGCAGGACTCTTAAAGGATTCCACTCTCATGGGAACCTTTGCATTATTGTCGCCCACGACGTCGGCAGAAATTGCAAGTAGAGAGACCTGCTACATGATCTCTTCCACTCTGTATGGCTTAAGGGAGAGTACGGGTGATTCTAATATTTCTACATTGGATGAGTTTCTGCCGCCCAGCCTTATTGAGTTGGCATAGCAATCAATCTATCTGGCTTGGGCGCCAAATCCGAAATCAGCATCGCCGAGTATTTGGGTTGATCGTTCCTTAGATTTTGGTACTCCATTTGATCCATTTTCCTCAATGTTCTTGACAGATGAGAATATTTTGGAAGCCATGATGTCAGAAGGAGAACCATGGGAAGATTATCATCATCGTTCCCATCTTCCTGATTATGAAGAAAATTATCTTAGTGAAAATATATCACCCATCCATCAAAAATTTCTTTTCGAATTCTTTACCCATTAATGCAATCGAATACGATCGAAATCTATCAAATATTGAAGAAACCATTTCTATCGATATTTCGACCAAACCTGACGTTGTAGAAAATATTCATGTCAGTGTATCTTATTCTCCATCAAAACTCAAATCATATCGCTCTCTCTTTCATGAATTCCGTGATGTATTTTCTTGGTCTTGCGAGGAAATGTCGGGCATAGATACTAGTATTGTTGAACACATTATTAATATGTATCCTGATGTCAAACTGGTGCGTCAACGGCTTCATCCTGTTCATCCAAAGAAATTCGTTGCCATTAGAGCAGAAGTTGAAAAACTTTTAAGTGTTGGTTTCATATACCCTGTTCCGCTAACTGAGTGGGTTTCAAATATCGTTCCTGTCATGAAAAAGCAAGGAACCATTAGAGTATGCGTCAATTATCAGGATGTCAATATTGCGTGTCTAAAAGGCAACTATCCTACTCCCTTTATCGACCAGATGTTATCGACGATCAGGCCGGGATGAAATATTCTCGTTCATGGATGCATTTTCCGGTTACAATCAAATCAATATCTTCCCAGATGACCAACATAAGACAACATTCATCTGTCCCTGGGGCACATTCGCATATAGGAAACTTCCATTTGGTTTAAAGAACATTGGGGAAACTTTTCAGAGAGCAATGGATTATGCTTTCAATGACATCAAGCACATTGTTCAACCATATCTAGATGATTAACAAAACATTCTATCGAATACGACTGATCACCCGATGCATTTGAGAGCCATTTTCTTACGCTGACGACACTACAAAATACGCCTCAATCCACATAAATGTGTGTTTTGTGTTGGTTCTGGTCATCTGCTTAGATTCGTAGTCTCAAAAGAAAGAATTCGAATAGACCCATTGAAGGTTCAGGGCATTATTTATTTGCCTGCGTCGTCAAACTTACTTCAGATACAGAAACTTCAAGGAAAGGTTAACTTTCTAAGAAGGTTCATTCCAAACTACGCTGAAATGGCTAAAGGAGTTACTCGACTATTGAAAAAATGGGTTCCATTCCATTGGGACCAAGTTGCGCAAGCTTCTTTTGATTCTATCAAGGACACGCTTGTCCGAGCATCATTAATGTATCCCCCTAATTATCAAAATGATTATTTCTTATATATCACCGTGGTTGAAACGACCATTGCAATGGTATTGGTCCAAGTAGAAAATGGAATTGAACATCCGATCTATTATTTGAGTCGTAATCTCAATGATACAGAAGTTAAGTATTCATACGGAGAAAATCTTTCCTTGGCGACTGTTCAAGTTGTCCAAATATTTTGCCATTATATCCTGCTCCGAATAACCACTATAGTTTCGGATTGCAACCCCATGACTTATATCTTATCGCGTCAATTGTTGGGGGGAAAATATTCAAAATGGATTGTCATTTTGCAGGAATTTGATTTGGAATTCATCAAATCCAAGTCAAAGAAGTCTTTAGTTTTGGCTGAGCTTCTCTGTGACCTTCCCTCTGATAGTACTGCAACTATGTCAGAACCATCAATTCCTGACGAGTCTCTGTTTCTGATCGGATCATCTGATCCTTGGTATGGGAATTTCATCATTTATCTACAAACTCAAACTTTTCGACCTGATACCTCTCGCTCTGAACAACGACGTATTCGATACCAAGCCAAATATTATCTGATCATCGGTGATAAACTTTATCGTCGTGGTGTGGATACAATTTTAAGGAGGTGCCTCACCCATGAGAGGCCGAAAAGTGTTAAATGATCAAGCAAGGCCGTCTTTGTGGTGACATTTATCTAGTTATGCTATCGTTACGTACATACTCCGCACGCGGTGTTACTTCTCGCCTACTATTTTTCGAGAAATGCATCACTACGAAGTTGCCGTGCATGCCGTATTTTATTTTAGGCACCGCAAACCACCAGCACCAATGTAACCCTCGTTTGTCCAGGGGGCATGCTTATATTATTACTGCAATGACTATTTTATCATGTCAATCGAAGTTATGCCTACATTCAACATGGGACAGATAAACAAGAGCTATTTTTTCTTTAACCATGTTATTGCACGGTTTGGGGTCCCATAGGCTATAGTTACAGATCATGGGAAGCATTTTCGCAACCACATGATGACTGAATTAACTGCCAAATTTGGATTGTCACGTGATAATTCTACTCCTTATTATCCACAATCAAATGGACAAGTTGAAGCTATCAACAAGATTCTTAAAAAGGAGTTCGTAAAATAAACTGGAATTTGATCATGTACTCAGCCTTGTGGGCGTACCGAACCTCGACGAGAAACTCAACCGAATTTACTCCCTTTCAATTGGTGTATGGTCTGGAAGTTATCTTGCCAATCCAATGTGAAATACCATCATTAAATTCACATTGACTTGTTATTTGACACCCCGAGCAACAGCGCGTTCCTCTCAATCTCCATCCATCTAGATGAAACGCGTCGTGATGAAGGCCAATTGGCCAACGAAATGCATAAGAGACATATAAAGGCATAATACGACAAAAATTTCTAGCCTCGCATCTGCTCAGAGGGCGACTTGGTCCTTTTTATGACCAAGAAGCTGATGTAATAGGTACAGGTAAATTCGAACCATTATGGCATGGCACCTATATTGTCAAAAGTGTTCTTGCTAAGGCTGCCTACGAGTTAGTTGATTACGATGGAATTCCATTGGCACAGCCTAGAAATGGGTTATATTTGAAACGTTACTATGCTTAATCATGAGCGTAGTGATTTTTTTTATTATATTGTATATATATGTTGTTGATTTTCATTCACTATCTTAGTTTTTTTTTTAGATTTTTCTTGACGTTAGTAATCCACTTTACATTTCATTGCGTATTTCTGGAATTTTCTAAACCCGGTTGTTGAATATGTCGATGGTGATACCGTAGTACGGCACCAACCCCGTAGTGTGGGCGTGCTTTTCGCTCCATAGGGTGAGTAGTAAGTTTTCAATAAATTTGTATTGGTAGATCGAAAAGCAATATCATCGAAAAGGGCGCGTTGATCAAACTTCTCTCTGATGCCATTTCATTTGGCATTAACCGTATCATCATAAGGTTGGACTCACAACTTGTGGTATTACAACTTACTAATGTTTATATTGTTAGAAATCCAACATTGCATAGATTGTTCCTTAGAGTTTGACTTTTGGAAAAACACTTTGATTTTATTCAATATCAACACATTTCCAGAAATTTGAACACATTTACTGATTCATTAGCTAATCAAGTTTTAGACAGTAATTTGCAACATATGTAAAGAAAAAATTCACATAATTGAATAGGATTGCACAATAAACATAGGAAAAACTCTGAAATCATATAGATAGATAGTTATAGGTTTTTACAAAATTTGTGCCCAAGACGCATTGGTATGAAAAATGTCACAAGTAAACTAGTGGTGCTCGTGGTAACATGCTATAGATCTAGCTATCCTACGAAGTAACCGCATCCAGTGGTTAGGAACCCCAATAGTGTATCGTTGTAACAGACAGAAGACTTCGATCCTGAAATCCGGAATTCCGAAGGTCGAACCCTTCGACGCGTCGCTCGAAGCTCGGCCGCAGTCTCATCTATATCAAGATCCCCCGAAGGATTTCTCTCCCCGATGTACCCCCGTCGGCACATCTACTGTGCTCCTGCTCCACTACTGGTTGAACACGACCAACATCTGCATTACATCAAACATTTAGTTTAGTCTTGGAAAGAAATCAAAAATACAAAAAATTGTATAAACCTTAGGAAAATAAAAAAACATGGTCAAAACATTCTTACCTATTGCACCCCATTGACCGCCTTCTGGTAATGCTAAATCTGGATCTCCTTGGAAATCAACGCCTACGTATGCGTACTCATCAATGGCGACGATATGTCGCTTGAACCAGGCAAAGAATGCGTTGTTGAAGAAAGTTGGTTACCATGATAAAGAAGATGAAGATAGCATCACCTGAAACAGTTAGTCATGAAAAGAGAGAGGGGCATAGGTTTTTGGTGAATGGTGTAGTAATATCAAGAGAGAACAGAGGGCCTCGCTCAAGGAGCATGAGAAGAACAGAAATGAAAATATGAGCAGTAGGACAATCCTGCAGAAGGACTGGTATTAGTTCAATCAAATCCGAATACACGACCTCGGTTAAAAATTGGAACGAGGATGCATTTGAACGCAGAGTCTGTACAATGATGAAGTAGAAAGCGAGGCTGAAAGGAGCATGAACCCGTGGACAATCAGAATGGTTACAAGTCGTAGAGGTATTAGACATCAAAGCAATGGAGAAAGTGGAGAGGATCTCATTGAGCAGATAGGTTTTATGAATGGGTAGCAGAGGCTGCATTGAATAAAATGGAAGCATAAATATAACACACGCATGAAGAACAGTAGTTAAAGAGTTGAAATTATAAACGATGGTGAGGAATGGAACCTAGAGAGAAACCGTGAATGCACAGTGAAAACCTGATGGAGCTGGGCGTTAAACATATGGAAGCGCCGTGTTAAAATGTAAATGAAACAGAGGTCAACAAATGAAAAGACGGAACCTTGTACTCGACGGAACCGGATCACGGAAGACGGAACTTGGAAGACGGAACTCTGACTAATGAACAGTAAAGGCGGGTTTCCGGTTTTCATCGCACCACCTTTGTGGGACGAGCGGTAATTGCGAATTCATAGTGATTCCATAGACTGGAGGACACGTGGCATGCGATGGATTTTCAAAACCGCCACATCGCGCATTAACGTTCGACTGAGGAGGCAATGCGATATCAACGAACACTGTTAATCTGGAGGAAGGCTCATTGAACGGCGATCGCATTCGGAAGTAGCTCGAAGGATAACCCAAGGTATGGCGCACATATTTAATTAAGCCAATGCCACATAAGGGGCCCTATGCCAGGTATAAGCAGGGCGGTTTAGCTAACTGTGCTTTCGATATATATATATATATATATATATATATATATATATATATATATAAGATTTCAAGTTCCGAAACATTCGAGTAAATAATATATATTCATGGGGACTAATATATTGATGTTATAAAAGAAAGAGAAATCCTTATGACCATACTTATGTTGGGCGCTAAACAAAAGCCACAAATTATTAATAGCTTTTAATGCTTGACTCGGGGAATATGCATACATGGTGATATATTTATATATTGTGCTAAAGTCGAAACCTATATGAAATGAGGTGTGTGTTGGGCATACGTTAAAGTGAATACATGGGTCTTCACAATTGGTGGGGAACATATATATATGCTGATATATATACTACGCTGGTATTTAATATAGTGGGTTTTATAAAGTTCACAGATTGGGTTTATTACAAGAGCCTGCAAGAACGAAAGAGAGAGAGACAGCAACAGAAAAATGGTATAGGAAAAAGATGAATTGAAATTGTAATGTGAATTTCAACTATTAACTTTAAGCTCATATATGAACAGAGAACGTAAGCAGGTAGCCCGAGAACAGAGATTGGTAATGAACAAACATCGCCCAGATTCATATGTCTTTGAGAATAAAACCTGAAAAGCAGCTGTGTATGTAGCTGGTGCACACAAGTACAGTGAACAGATGAATAGACACAGAGGTGAACCAAAATATTCAGAACAGTCACTCAACAGCAGCAGAAAAGACAAATCTAGAAAAGCCAAAGTCCAGTAAAGGAGCTTAGTGGAATTGAAATGTGTAACTGAAAATGTAAACATTTTTGTTTTATATTGATTGTGATGCAAAGGCAAGTATCCTAAGGAAAAGAAAAATCCCACTGCAGCATGGAAATTTGTACATATTGTTATAATTTTAAAATGAGTTGGATAAAGGAATGAGAAGACAGAAGCCAAAGAGTCATGGCTGATCACTCCAAATTTCTTGTGAAATACAAACAATCATGCGAGGAACTCTATATATAATATCAACTTGATATGCATAAAAGAGAGAGAGAGAGTAAGGGTAGAAAATGAAAATCATAGAAGATTGAGGCAGAGAAGATAAAAAGGAGAGGAGCAGAAAGAGATGCTACAGAATAGAGCTGATATTTGAGGTAAATCAACAAATATTTATTTTGATAAATTGAGGAAGTTGGAGCTTCCCTATCAGGTTGAAGCTTGATAGCTGTTAGTTGTAGCTGACTGAGGTTGGAGCCTCCTGTAGGTTGGTGCCTGTAGAAAATTGAAGGGAGTTGGAACTTCCTTGCAAGTTGTAGCTTGCAGAATTGAGGTTGAAGCCTCCTGTAGGTTGGTGCCTGCAGAAAAACAGTGGTGAGAGGGAGTTGGAGCTTGCCTTTGCATCACAACAATAATAAGATGTGGTTTTCTCCCTTTATGCGTTTCCACTTATATCTGTTGTCTCTATCTGTGTTGCCTGTGTACTGAGATGATTTACCAAATCTGCTTAATGTTTGTTTCTCTCATAATAATTTTGATGTCACATTAATTTAATGCTTGCTGCAACATATTAAGATTGTTCATATACTAAGGTTGATTATAAAAGTAAGCTGTAAATAAGCTGATGAAAATTTTGTAAAGCTCATGTATGTGTTAAACTGATTCACCCCCCCCCCCCGTCTCAGTTTAACTAAGAATTCAACATGCAGTAGAGAACACAACAGTCAATTGGCATGCATGTCGACTCATGAGTTCTACCCATCTCTGCATCTGAGGATCTCTAGGACTAGCTATATCTAGTGTCACATGTTGTGGCTGCATCAGTGGAATCCGTTCCAAGGCGGAGGATATAAGGATAGAACCATAACTGAAATTCTTCTTCCTTCCTCCCTTTGATTTATTCAGTTGTTCCTTTATCTAAGATAGAATAGCTTCATACCAGTTGAAGACTGTTGACTCCATACACTCTAGCGCGTGTTGCATATACGATCTATTCTCTACATGTAGTGTAACGGTGCTGGCAAGTTTTGCGATCATGAAAAGGATAGTTCTCAAGGGAAAATCTCTAACATCTCAGATGTTTATCTTTCCATCTTTTCCTGGCTATGCCCCTGTATAACAATGTTGCAAAACATAATCTCTCACTGTCTCTCCTCCAACAATAGACCCTAAGAGTGAAATAGGCAAGCCTCTCCTCAACAAACCTGTGAGAAAATATACATCCTCGAGTGTTATGGGAACCACTTGGTTCTTAATATGAAATGCATCGATAGCTAGATCCCATGCTCGAACTAAGAACTCCAATAGTTCTATTTGCTGCCTCATCCCAGGCAATTTGAAGTACTTAAGTAGTCCACAATCTCTTAGGGCTCTTACTGTACCCGGATCATTTAAGGAAATCATATCATGTTCTTCATGTTATCTTTCCCTCCATGTAATCGTCATTGTAATCCGATGGAAACCTGAAATACAATCATAAGATCCATTAGATTCCATTCATTGCAAAAAATCTAGGCAAATTTTGGGCATAATGTGAGAAACAAAAATCTAGATTGCGCCCAACGCACTCCCTAATAAGAGATAGTGCTTTGCATATGCAAGTACCCTTCACTGTACCTGCTATGCAACGCAGGTTTCGACATTTAAGGGTGTGTTGCCCTCTTTTTGGGCAGAATTTACCCTAGGGACCTTAAAACCCTAAAAAATTGCAAAAAATGGAAATGAAATGAATACTAAAGGAAAGAGGAGGTTCATGGCACTAACCTGGATCAAACGGCAATGGAATTCGTCCACAGATACGATCGCAATAAATCGCTGAAGTTCGGGAGAAAAATCAAGTTTAGATCTCCAAAATGCAAATGGTAACTATGGAATGGTAAAAATGAATAGTGAAACTACTTTTAATAGTCATTTAATTATTTGCAAGTTAAATTTACTACTATGACTATAGTTTTATTATGTTTTTATCATGAAACATGTATTTTTAATCCATTTGATGTTGTTCTGAACAGGATATACAATTGATGAACAGATTAGTCGTGTAGATTTATTTCAAAGAATGACTTGACCACAAAGCATACTTTTTCTCCTTATTTTTCGAACTTTATTAAAAACAAAAAAGGATTTGAAGCGCACTTTTATCTCTTTTTCGAGCTTCGATAACAGCGAAAAAGGAACCCTTGGAGTCTTCTTTCAGCTCTTTTCAGACTCCGATAATAAAAAAAAATTGCCAAGAACTTGTCTTTTCGAGCTCATAAAAGTAAATGAATTGATATCTACTCAGTATAAGTTTAACCCTTTTTCGGACTAAGATGGATTATTTACGAAAAATGAATACCTTGGTTAAATATGACCAAAGAGGTTCTCTCAGATATTATTTTACACTTTTTTGGATCTGAGTAACAAATTTACAAAAAAGTACTTATGGAGTTTTCTTTCGTCCTCTTTTTCAAACTCTCTAAATATGAAAAATGATTGGGCTATCACTATCATTAAGCTCGTTAAAACATAAACTAGCGACAGGCTTGTCGATCATAGCAAGAATCGAGTTTCATTCATCACTAGACTCGTTAAATTATTAAATAGAGATACATTATTCACTCGAAGGGTTGAATTATAGATCAAGAAAATGTTATCCTCCTCAAGCTTGTTAAAAAATGAAGAGGTACTGGTCGACAAATGACCGGGGAAAATTTGGGAAAAGTGAGCAAAATTATTTATGTTAGCAAGTCGCTCTTGAACATGACACTTCCTTCACTCCATGTCCGTCACTGTTTGGGTTCGATAATCATCTTGAATATTCATTCATACCTATGGTTCATCATACCTTCACTTCGGTTTTTGGTCAATGCTACCAACTCATCACAGTGTCGCTGATATGTTCAAGAGAAGTCATCCAGTGAATAAACTCATCCTTCTGCAATACTCGTAAACCTTCATTCTCATGACTGTCATCCCTGAAAATTGCTATATCAAGTCATACCCTTGTCTCCAAAATCAGTGACTCTCGTTTCGCAATAAGGTGGCTTCCTGTCGACAACAAATCATTATCCAGGAAGTTCACTTAGAAACATCAGATTCCAGTACCATGAGGCTTGTTACAGCATCGACAATATCCTCGCTTCCGGACTTTTGACCGAAAGATTTTGTTTGGCGTTTGACATCAAATCATCTATTCACGCCTTATGAAATGTATTGCAGTACCTTGAGGGCCATTGACATCAATGGTGGTTCTCTCGCGTTTGTTAATAGCTCACATCATTGGTTGGTAATCAAACGATGTCTTTCCATGTTCGACGACAAATCATATATTCGCATGGCTAGACTTGTACCCGAATGATCGAGTGAATGAGATAAGAAGACCCCGGATCTAGTTTCAGCCACCCGGGCTGCAATTTCAGGATTGTTGTACACATCATCTGTATGGTGAATTTACATACAGATTGTCATCCGAACATGGGCCTATATCTGTAGGCATGTCTGCATTGGGCAACATTCCAATGTCGACGACTTTATGAATTATGTACATGTTATTAGATTGTTTATGTGTTGAACATGGTAATGCCTACCCTTAGCAATTATTATCAAGAGGATATATCATGATGTAATGTATTGTAATATTGATGCAGGTCGCCACTCCGCTTCATCTCCAACTCATCATAATGTAAAGCATATCAATCAAAATATTGTTTTTATTATTCTGACTTCATGCTTTAGGGGGCAATTGTTATAGGTCAATTTGGGTATCATTCCCAATGACCTGGTTAACTGGGCATCATCTCCAAGACCAATGTATAGGGTCTGTCATCCCCTAACATTTCAGTTGCTACATGCCCTAAGACAAAGAACAAGACAAATCAATCAAAGACTTTCATCTGCAAAGATTTCCAAGGTTTGAAGTTTATAATATATCATATGAGAGCTCACCAACGCTACCTCTAAAGGGACTAAGTGCATTGCATATGCATGTAGCCCCATGCAAGGCTGCTCTGCAAAACACTTTATGACATGTATGGGTGTGTTGGTCGCATTGGGAGCGAAATTCTCATTGTTTTGAAATCTCCACTTGGCCAATGCCTTCTAGAAGTGTTCACATGTGTCAAAATTTGAATCCATGTGTCCATTTGACATCTACAAGATTGGGAACATGTCTTGCCTATTATTGGAAAATCATTAATTGTAAAACTACCTCAGCTACTCTATAAATTGAGCACAGATCTTAGTGTTTGATAAGAAATAATTTGTGTAGAGAAATGCTAGTGGAATTTTTCATTGAGGAAATTGATTTGAGTGACAGTTTGCTGGAGATATCTGCATTGTGATGAGGTTGGGATGCTACTGGAGATGGTGACATTAAATCAATCATTTGGTTGTAACCTCCCCTTCTATCATTAATAAATAATACAGCTTACTTTTCCCTATATGCATCTGTACTGGCTTTGATTTTCCATATTGCAAGATCTTAGTTGATGTATATGGTTTATGCTTTACTGATTTAGAAACTAACTTGAATAGACATCTGTATTATTTCTATCTTCTGATGTTTAGTGTTCATTCTTGCAGAAAATATTTTGCACAGCGGACTGGAATTTGAAGCTACAATAGAAGTGACAGAAGGAATCATTTGGAAGCACTTGGATTCCAAGTAAGAATCTAATCAATTATGTGTGTCTGTTCTTAGTTAGGAAAAGTAGTCGTATAGTCTTTAACTTGTTGTTCTAGATTAGCACCTGTCTAGGGAAGCATGTTTTATCCGTAATTCACAATTCTATCAAACAGCAACGGTCCATGTAGGGTTTTTAATTCCTAGTTTTCCATGCTCTTATCCCATCCCACTCAGCAGTGGATCCATACGTAGACTTTATTGTATGTTCTCCTGAGTGCGTTGCTCTGAGGAGTTATTAAATCGAAAGGTACGCAAGTTGATTTAATTGCAGGCTCGTCTCACCAATAAATCCTCCCCCTTCACCTCCACAAACTTTGAATCAGTGTCACACTCAATCCATTCACCATTTTTATTAGTAATTTGCATCATGTACAAATAAATGTTTGATCAATATTTATAAATGGGTGGCAATGGGATTGTTACCATTTTTGGCTTATCTCTTTTTATATTTACTCAAATGTTAAGTGTATACACCCATTCGATGTGGAATCAAATTCTACATCCAAAGAGTACCCACTCTGCATACTTCTAAGTAGGCCCACATTGAAAAACAAATAAATGAAAAACTCGTTTTTATCATGTATTTTCATTTTTTTCAATGTGGGCCTACTCAGAAGTATGCAGAGTGGGTACTCGTTGGCTGTGGAATTTAATTTTGCATCCAACGGATGTCTACACTTGATATTTGAGTACACCTATAAGGTGATCAACCAAAAATACAATTTAAAAAAATAGCTTCCATAATTTTTCTAAAGATTCATCTCTTATTTTATTATTTTTCTTAGGAGACTCATTTTAGACCTCAAAACTCCCTTATTGTCTTCTCCTGCAACTCCTAGAGTTTTACTTCCCTTCGTTCTCTTTTCGATCTACCAATCCAAGCCCTAAGAATGCACAACACCCACCCCTTTGTATCGCTTAATCCAAATATGTCCCTTCACCTATCAGAAGGTGTTTCAATCAATTATGCCACCTCCTCCTTCCAATGAGGGCATTGTTCCACTTCTTTACTTGTAACACTCGTCAATGAGCTCTGTTTGCTTCAGTTCAGTCCCAATCAGGTTGCATAACTCTTACAAAACAGCTGACCCACTTAGCGCACAAGAAATCTTGACATTTATTTAGCTAGTATGGGTCATGGCTTTTCAATCAAGACAAATGGGTAGGCTTGCTTCAGGCATTAAATAGATTTATGCAAAATAGGTGAGCAAACAAGTTTCCCCTCGAGCCAAGGATCCAAAGGTTGTCTAACCTTCAATTTTGCTAATTAATAAATAATTATTATTATATGTTTAATTAGAGGTGTAACAAGTAGTGGTCCTTCCACATTGGTGTTACGATCACAATCATCATTAAAATAAGTAGAGATAGAACACGGAATGTTACAAAATCTTCACAATCTCATTCACATTTCACAAAAATGTAATCTAATTATTTTTTAGTTTTATCTTTGTCATTAGAATTTGATAATACAAATTTTAATGAGATGACAATATTTTTATTTAAAAGTTATAAATAAATTCATTACCTTCAAAAAAAAAAATCTTTAAAACATTCAAATTTTACAAATTCCACAAGTCAAATTTATAATTTTTAAAAAAATTCACCACTAAACTTTAAATAAAAGTAACCGGAAATATACCCAACCCAAAAATAATTACGCCAAAGGCGTTCTATTGAGAGAATACGTCGGAACACTGTTCATTGCAGCTAATGACTGAACTCAAATTTCGTTGTCCCTTCACCCAATTCCAATTTGACACGTGACAAAAGCTCCTTCAACACTTCTTTTCACAGTTTAATGAAAATAATATAACACTTAAATTACACTCTTCACAAATCCATACTCATTATTGTGAATAAAAACTTACATTTTTTTATTATGAAAATATTATATCAGAACACACAGATGTCTATGTGAGCGAGCAAGTGAATATTTAATAATCTCAATGTTTATTAAAATAAGGTAATCTGATATTTAAATTATTTTTATGTAAATTATATATTTTAAAATATTTCGTAAAATCAAATAAAATAAATAAATTTAATTGTTAGGAATTTGGCTACTATGATCCATAAATTGTAAGAAAATCTTTTAGTAAAAATCACATCAGAATAATTTTGATTAACACATTTCGAACCAACCAATATAATTCATAAATAAAATAAAAAATAAATTCAATTTTTTTTGTTCATTCCAAAATATTCACGAAGTACAATTTGCTCATGCCACTTAAATTTATCTGCAATTAACACTTGCTCACCTAATATTCCCCATATGGATTAGCGGGAATAACAGGCAAATAGAGTACACGCGTCACATGGAATAGGAAGTTCGGTTCTCACTGGTGGCTTGGTCCATTGCAATTGCACAGATTCAGATATTCAAAAATTGTGGATTTATATTGGGATATCAAAGAATGCAATAGAAAACAATGAGATTCAAAATAAATAATAAATATGAGAATGTTATTTAGTTGTAGTCATAAATTTAGTTAAGTGGAAATTGGCAAGAGAGTTTGGTAATAAATGTAGAGATGTAAATGTAGAAAATACTGGGAAAATAATATAATAAAATTTTAATATTTAGTTAGATGATTATTTTTATTATTTAAATTACATTTTTAACTTATTTAATAAATTAACAATTATATTTTTAAATATTAAAAACAAAAAAAAGACAGAGAAATATGTTTCAAACATTAAAAAATGTTCGAGTCCACCACGAACACGAGTTCCTGAAGAGCAGCCATTCCAGTGATCTTTATTACTGTGGAATTCGACCAAGTTATATTATTGCGGAATCTGACTTTGAGGATTAAACTCCAATTTTCCCCTACCCAGCTGTAGGGTTGTTTTTCTTTGTCATAGTTGTCATCATGGACAATCCCGTGAGGTTTTTGTTTAGATATAGGTGTAAGGTTTTAATTTTTAAATTTATATGTATAATGATTTTTAATGGAAATTTGATATATATCAAAGTTTTTTATATATATTATTAAAGTTTTTTATAATTTAAATTTAAGGTTTTAATTTTAAATTTATATTTTTTAATGATTTTTTAATAGACATTAGATAAATTTATATTTTATAATAAGTTAAATATACTAATAAGTTTTGAGTTAGCGAAATAAATTTTATTATTAATCATGTAAGTTAAATATATCTATAATTTGGCAAGAACTGAAATGTTCAGAAAACCACCCAAGTTACCAACTCAAAATTATTATTAAATTTTTTTAATAATCATACACCAACATCCCTCAAGAACTAGCTACATTATGATTATAAACCATCCCTCAAGAGCTACCTACATTATGATTATAAATGATCCCTCAAGAGCTACCAACACTATGGATTATGAATTGCTTGTATGTTCTCTTATTGATAGTATTTCTTTATAATTGTCGACCAACCTCCTTCCAGAACAACCTACATTATGGATTGCTTCTAAATTCCGCTATACTAGTAATGATGATATAAATCTAAATCTAATATACCCAATAGCAATATGTTGTTAGAAGGGACACACCTTGGGATAGGGTAATTGGATCCCACTCTCAACCCCTCCTAACCTGGTGGAGCTAAACCCCAATAAACCAAATAGTCACATTTTTTTAATAATGCAAATTATGACAAGTAACCATTATTTTCAAACTCGTGCTTAACATATTATTTTACCATTTTAAAGTTTAAAAGCCTCGCTACATTCATTATTGAAAAAGGATTGAGACATATTTAACTTATGTGCCATTTTGCTTAAGAAATCAATCTAAGTGTCACTAGATGAATCATCACTAGAAGATGTGAATCATCACTAGAAGATGTGAATCATCACTAGAAGATGTGTATTTGAAAAAACTGGACTTGTCCATTTCACATCCTATTGTTAACAATATCAAAGGAGTTGTCACATATTGATAATTTCCCTCTCAAATTAGGATATTTATGATTTTTTCCTAGTTTACAAGCACCATCTTACAAAGACAAAGACTAGTCCAACACTATCTTCAACTTACTCAAATACAACCTATGAAAAATCAAGTTAGTCATTCACTCATGACATAAATAGCTTGTATTAACCATTAAAAAATGTAAATTTCAACAAAAATTGTATGGGATAAATTTTGAAAACTGGTAAACTTTCTCATTAACATTAGCAACAACAATTTTGAACGCATCACGGTGATATCCTTAACAACAAACAAGTTGACCCAAAACATGTAGGAGCAAGCACCTTGACTCATAAATAGTAAACAACTATTGAGCATGTATGTCCAATACAAAACTGCTTACATGCAACTACCAAAACAATCCTAGACAATATACAAAAAGAATTCAAAACCAACAATATAAAACCATGACTATGAAGTTATAGCCTCCCCAGAAATTTCTGCAAAGAGTGAAGTAGAAAAATATTGACGGTGATTAATAAACATATTGAAAATTTATATTCAATGCATTGTTACCACTCTAATTAAAGGTCTCTTTCTAAATATTGTGCTAGAGATCAACAATACTTCATGTCCTAGTTCAATGGATAAAACCAAAAAAAAACTCCACAATGAGCCTAAATGCAAGAAATGAGAACTAGGGAGACTCAAACACAAATATCATGTTGAAGTTAACATATAAACACCATAAAGCAAGTAGAGTTTTGACCCCAAGAACACATAAGAAATCACTCAAAACAAAAGGATTGGTGGGTACCATTTTTACTCTAATCAGCATGAATTTCAAATAATGTATCTCACATTACGATGTATAATGAGGTACAAGCCCCTTTATATAGGAATTAGTTACAAGTTAACTAGCCTTAACCACTACTTTAACAAGGAACCATTACAAAGAAGTTGTTAACCACCACCACATTAAAGAAGGACCTATAGGGTCTAACAATGATGACACCAAGTAAAAATTGCATTGAAATGTACATAGTGAAACATTAATTACACCGATTTATTTTGCCCAAAAATTAATGAATCGTGGTATAAGATTGTAGGTTTTAAACTAAAGGGAGTAATTTGTGCAGAAAGATCCAAATAAATATCAAGGGCATCAAAGCACATACTAAACCATTTTGTTTAAACAAGAAATTGATGAACCATAAATAGGCATGGGATCCACTTTATGAGAGGGAAAGAAGACAAAACCTCACTAAAGAAAAGAATTCAAGGGATGCCAAGGAAAGTAAAGGAGGAGGTTACAATAGAGTGAGTATTTGGAAAATTGAAGAGATATGCCAATACATTGATATAAAGAGAAAGAAAAAAGGTGTAAAAAGTATAAGGGTGAATTGAGTCATTTCATGCGAGCAAGGACACGGTTTGAATCCCCTTGGGTTAGATGCACTAGTCTACGTCAACAGTTTGATCAAGGATGCCATCTATGAATGTGGGAAAACATCCCTTTGGTTTATCCAAAAGGTTTTCTTTGGGGAAAAATGAGTGAAATAGACCATATTACAAAATCAACTCAACATATGTCTACACCAAGATTATGTTCAACATCATCAAATTGGGTATGGCCAATGTGATGCGTCATGAGAATGAGATAGAAAATAGCAACAAAGTACACTTGCGAAGATGAGGACTCCTCTATATATATGGTTGCCATAATTTAGCATTCCCCCCTCCCCTTACAAGGATAATGGTAACTCAATGAACCAAAGCAAGATCGATCCTTTGAAATTCAGATAAGTCTCCCCTCTACATTCAACTTGTGCTTCAAAGTTGTTTACAAACCTAAGTTTAAATCAACCTAAATTGCTTATAATTTTGCTTAAAAGTCTACATTTTGAGTATCGTTGTTATACAATACTCATATCACGTATAAAATGGTCAACAACCTTACCTTATGAATAAGGCTAGAACTTCCACATGTTTGACATTTTTCTGGTTTGCCATCACCAAAATTTTATGATGCAATCTTTGCTAAAGTTGCAATATTTAATAAGTGAAATTGTTGTTTTATTCATCGCCATCCAATACCCCTACTACAACCAAATTATGCAGTGTTAACCTCTAATATATGTGATTCTTTCAATCCAAAATTATTCTTACTAGGTCTCAAGCCACAAATGCCAATATGTTAGTCTCTTAATTCTAAACAATTGCAAAAAGAACAAATGTGTACCTTTGAACTACTTGTTACAGTATTGTTGTGTTCCTATGCACAACTTGAATATCCATTTACCTTAAGAGTTTGGATAGATAATATGTTGTGCCTTTCAAATAATTGAAGGTTTTTGCCTATGAAAAGAAATTTTCCCTTTCATACATTGGGCAAATTTCACTATAATGGATAGAACACTCTCTCCTTACAAATCTCACTAGCATTAATGAGTTCAAATATCATCCTCAACACTCTAGTTAACATCACCCACGGCTCCACACTCACCAAAAAAATGAAAAGCTATAAAATGATCCATAATAGCAACTTTTTACAAAGTTAAAAAGTATCATTGCCAGTGATCTCTATGATGTACTTAATAGCACTACTTTGATTTGACAAACCAGAAGGATGGAATTCAAGGATCAAGCATCCTTCTCAAGAATTTTCTTACTTATGCTATAAGAACATTAAATGCAAGATCGATACTGCAAATTGATTCAATTTATAGAAATGGAATTCATTATCAATAGTTTGTACTTTGATCCTGTCTTATGATGGAAATCCAACATTTGACATTGTTCTTGTTCTTTCATCAATGCCAACTAGTGTTTGCCTAACAAAATGTGGTGTATTCTCCACATCTAAAATGTCAACATGAGTATACAACATAATTTTAGCCAAAAGAACTATTGTATCTCTCAAACCCCTAGCATATTGTAAAGATACAGTACAATTTCCCGATTAGAGATTTAAAATTTAGATTAAGATGAAAAGTAAAAATAAAAATAAAAACAAAAAGCTTCTAAAGGTTTCTTTAATTCTTAGAATTAAAAACAAATCCAAAATATCAAATGTTTTCATAAATCATTGTTGTTATGATTTCTAGTCTCTTGCAAGTTTGTGCATGCACCTAACCACTAAGACATCAGAAAATTTGAAAGAGAGTTGTCACACAACATTGTGTTGATTGTTCTCTCATTCGCTAATGTAATTATATAAATATAAACAAATGAATGTTTTGCCTAAAAAACAACATACTACCTTATAACAATCATGGCTAAATGAGAGAATATATGAACCGCACAATAAACCATGAGATAATTTAGTTCTCATCTAGCTAGAGAATATATGAACCACACATTAAACCAAGAGATAATTTACTTTTCATTTAATGACCTTGTAAAACTACTCAAGAAGGCTATTCAGGTAGAAACGTTTTCTATTTGACAATAATTGATATAGTAACAAACTATGTGACTAAATATCAATACATAAAACAAATATGAATTAACTATTTTAATACTCCCCTTTAATGAATGAATATTTGCCTTTTGCGGGAAGATTTTCATTAGTTTGTAATGTACTACAACAAGTGCTTCTTCAAAACCTAAAGATGATCCAACACTACAAAGTTTTCATTTCGTCCACCCCAATTCTTGTAACTTGTGCATAAAGTCACCACCAAACTATCAAAGTCCATACAAAGGAACAACCCTTCGTCGAAATATCTAGGTACCCAATCATTGTAACCATCGATCTAGGTCCTTCACCTATATGGTTCAGTCAACTCCTTGATGAACTCCCCATAAATGTAAACAACTCCACCAACAATTTCCAAGAACTAACTAGTGCACCTAATGCACCTTCCTCTCCATTGACTTTTGTTCCTTGAATCTTATTTGATTTTATTCTAAAACACCTAGTCTAACATCAATTAGAATTTGCAATTAATGAAAGGCTTTCCCACCATACAAGTGTTAACAACTCCTAGTACCAATGAACAACCTCCTCTTCAAACTCAACAATGACATTAAACATCCCAACTCTAATGCCATACTGTCAATGTTAAATACCAGGCCATAATCAAACCAATGGTACAAGTGCCTATATGGGGCTTACAGCCTTATCTCCAATTACATATGCAAATTTTAAACCCTACCTCAAATACCAAATTTTAAACCCTACCTCAAATACCATAGAACCATAATGCTTTCTTTTGTTTATTTCTTCTTCCTTGTTTTCCTTTAAAGTCATACACAATTGGTGTTTCCATCTTTGTCATCCACACTTTGTACTTGCAAAACAAACTTGTCCAATATTGAAGTGTCTAATTTCAATATTGGACAAACCCTTGCAACATTGAGTTAAGTGACTTAATGTTAATTTCCATCACAAACCGCTTAATGAGAGCTACATATTTTTTTCCCTTCTATACAATCAAGCGCTATTCCCTATTTGTACTCCCTGTTACAGTACTCTCTCATTTATAGCTTGGTCAAAACACATTATATAATGTTCCTCCCCATATATTTAATGCTTACAACATATGTTCTCTTTCACATAAACATCACTAAACCACCATGCTACATAACAACTTACAACTTACTTTTTCCCTTGTGACCAATCACATCATAAAAACACTTTCACTGGTCATCACATCATGACTTTGTTCTTCATGACTTCTAGTTAACCACTTACCATAAACTTGGTAACCTTAAACCTTCAGTTTAGGATGTCGGGTAACACCTCCATGTAGGATCATGCACCTCCAACCTCTCGAGATAATTTGACATTAGCATACCATGAAATGATTACAATTACATTTGATGTCACACATCAAATGACTTCACTGTCATCTTGGGACAGTCATCCACTCCCATATGAAATGTGGACCCCAATACCTTTTTAATAAGCGCCTCTTGGCTTCCCATTACAAATAAGAGGGATACCCTAAATTGAACACGTAATATCTCACGTTAATGACTATCAAATTGACAATAGTGAACAATCTTACCATTACAAATTCAGAGGGATACACGCCTTAAATTGAACAAGTAATCTCAACTTTTTTGTTTTTAACTTACAATCACAAACTAAAAATTCCATCAAAATTATTATATGATTTAATATGGTCTAATAAGCTAAACAGCCAATGCAATAACCACTGATACTTTGTATTATCTTGATCAATCTCCTCTCCATTGTGCTGATCAATATACATCAACCTCTCCTAGTGAATCCCTCAACTTCTGCTTTGTTTATGGCAACATCATATCCATTTCTATTCTGTATAACCTTTGCAGCTTCCCCACATATTGCACGACCAGCTTGATCTCCGCTCGATAGAAGTAAGCATTGCCATGGTTTTTCACTTATAATCCTTCCATTATTTCTAAAACCCTGTCTCTTTCCTTTCACCGTCTTCACCGTCTTCATTTTCTCGTAGAGCAGATTCCAGAGGAGGCAACAATGGCTTTCTACCATTTTCCAATCAAATTTGTAGATATCACCGTGAGTATGGATAGTTCTTTCCAATATCATTTGATCAAAGCATTGAAACATAGCCTCTTATGGAAATTTTCTGCAATCTGAATCAGAATTCTCAAAAAAAAACTTGTACGCACCATTTCACTTTTTAAGAAAACTGAGATGCAGTATCAAACCCAACAACTGGCTGGATCCTGAATAGAACTTTCGTACATATCAACATATTTTTGGGGACGAGAAATCAGGGCCTGTTGGCTAAATTTAAAGCTGCGCACAATAAGAAGTTCGTTCTCCTCAAAGGTGAAGGCCTCTCCCAAAAATACAGCACTCAATGATTGCCCCTCTCTTTGCAAATGACAACACTTCAGAGCATGTCCATAGATTAGAAAATCACAGGGAATTTCTCAACATCATCTTCTAAATCTTTCCCAGTTAATGACCCGGATAACTTAGACCTGACATCTCTTAACATGGGCAAGAGATTCATCCCCCAATGATTCTTTAGCATCTGCAGCATTTCTTTGAACCTGTAAAAATTCATTGATCATATCTTGAACCTCTACATCTATTAGAGGCATCTCTAAATCGGCCTCACTATCATCTTCAAACAATGACCTTCATCTTTGGCGTCCTAAGCATCTTAACTTGAAAACTCACTTCCATCACTTGGAGATTCTTCAAACGCTCTCGTTTTTTCATCTCTAATTTTGATGACTCTACAATTTGTGTTCTTTCCAGTCCAGGCATAACTAATTGCAAAGAATTAATACGGAAGGAGACGAAGGGTAGACGCTTTTAAAAAGGCAGAGTCACAGTTATAACCACAAATGACAATGCAGAAGCAGTAGGGCTGCAGGGTGGGGATGGAAAATGCCCTAAAGTAGCCAGTCGAGAGATCCAGCAAGATAGCCATGACCATGTGGTTGCCCTATGATACAGGGGATGAAGATGACGTCCCAGATCCAATGATTGTTCTCCAATCCCATGGATCCCATTGCCGGTCCAAGGGATGAGGAGGATCACACTTGTGGTACTTGAGCAGGTAGCAACAGTGCCTGCTGTTGTTATACAAACAATGAGTCGATATTTCTACGATACAAACACATTGCAACTGGAAGCATGGCGGAACTGCGCGCTGCATGGCAATGAGGCCAACGTGCTCACTGACAGGATGATCAAACGCAAGATCACAACTGAGGTGCCTCAGGGGCTCATGTACTACCTACTAGATGTCAATATGAAGGCTCGAGTATTGCAATTGAGGACGTGCAAAGCAAATATTAGTATTGTATATTGCAATCAGAAGCAGAGCAATATTAGTATTGTATATACTATATATCACCATGTGCTCAAACTGCAAGTCTGCAACTAAAAGCTCTTCTAATATTATCAGTACAAGGGGAATGCCCATGTTTACATTCCCTACAATCATCCTCATCCTGAAAATCAGAACCATGCATGAATATTCACAGCCATTATCATCATCATCTCCCTCACAAGGATTTCAACTCCACTCTTTGCCAAACAGATCTCGTGAACAAATTTACATATTACCATAAACGGCAAACTGTGGGCACACAAAACTACACACTCCAACAAACAATTACTCTCTTGCACTAAACTTCTATGACAACAACACTCAAAGATTAACTTCCTCACATTCTTCAACCGTGGAAGAGTTCTTCAAGAGGAAGTCACACAAACACAAGCTTCTCACCTCAGAAACTTTGATACCATATAAGAAATAAATGAAGAAAGTTGTCACACATAATTGTGTTGATTGTTATCTTATTCACCAATGTAATTGTACAAATATAAATAATTGAAGGTTTTGCTTAAAAATGACAAGCTTATCAAATCATTATTAGTTGAGAAAATATCCCAACCAACTGGGAGCTAATTTAGCTCTCATCCAACAACCTCGTAAAACCACTCAAGAAGGCTATTTACGTATAGAGGATTTCTACCTGACAATGATCAATATAATAATAAACTACAATAATAAATATAATAACAAACCATGTAACTAAATATTAATACACAAGACGAGTTAACTATTCAAATATGACATACTTCGTTAAATTGAAACTCTGAAATGACATCCCAGACCCTAATGGGTGGTCACTACAGAAATTTACCTTAGATATAATAACTTATAAGGCGGAGGCTGAAGCCTGTCTGATGTTTACTATATTTAAACTTTCAGATCAGCAATGGAGTGCATTTTTTATAGCAACAGAGGCTTTGTTAGTGTTTAAGCAAACTTGAATCGGTTAAACATGAAACACATAAAGAGGCTTGGTCAGCTGAGCTTCCAAGGAGAGCTTTCAAAAAAGATTAAAGTGAACATAACTACTAATTCATTCAAACAGTACCCCCTATATTAAAATAATGTCAATATGTTATGAAGAAAGCGTTGTTGATGTTTGCTTTTGTATAAGCTGTAGTACATTAATTGTCTCTGAATACTTCTTGCAACGGACGAATCTTACTTACTATGGATATGAAACATAGTTACGTGAACATGATACGTAGAAGTTAGAACACACAAATTTGGTAGAGGGTATCCAATTAAGGGAAAAAGGATTGGGTTCGTCTATTTTATGTGTTGCCGTCTTTGAGTGCCATTTGAATCCAAGATAAGTAGCATACATAAGAATGATAAGTTTTTAAATTTGACTTATGTATCATATGTTTCTCTTAAGCTGTAATTTTATCCAGTGTCTTTCAGAACAGACATCACATAAGAACGATGAAGAATTGTTGATGATTCATTTTCAGGGTACCTGTAGCCTGTAAACTTCAAGACAACCCACTCAAGAAACTCAGTTTCATCTCTGGTCTTTTACATGAGCCAACAAGTCATTGCATAGCAAGCATTACCGCTGGGAGAGTTGTACCTCTTTGACATTAGTTGTAGCTCCACTAAATATATCCTGTTTCCTGAATAATGCACACTGTAACTTGAGGTCAACTTCACAGTTCATCAACTCTCACATGTAGAGCCCCGGATATTCCACGTCTAAAATAATGGCATTAAGACCACTCTTATTTACTGAGATAAAATACAAATTCAAACACATTCCTGGTTAACACATCTGAGCAGTCCCGTTCACATAACACATTGATCAGAAAAGCAGGGGTTGCAATACTAATTCCAATACAGGAGAACAGCAAATACATTCCCTGCAAAAAATGATGGCCTTTTATCCATTATGTTTGGAGTAGATATAATCAGCAAAAGCCATGCTGTATATAATTTTATAATTAAAATATGCCTGCCTCAACTTGCCTTTCTCTGAAATTAAGGCGTTAGCTTCATCATACCGCTAAAACTACAATATTTATGCCACTTTAACACCACTTGGCCGTTTTCCTTCCATGGCATCCTTTTTATGTCGACAATCTGCACAAAGAAAAGGACCTTCCCAAGGCCTAGCAGTGGTTGAGAAAAAAGACCCCGCATGAACAGAGATTCCTTCACTTGGTGTTAGATCCGTCTGGCAAACAGCACAGGTGAATAATCCTGATGTTGCAGCCAAAGATGATTCTGACCCCAACCTGCAATTACATATTCTATTACCAATCCGATAATAAAAAAATTCTTATATTGTACAAAACAAGACCCTAAAATGATACTGGAATTCTTTCAACTACTTAGTCACCTTGTCCATGAGTAATTATATATACACAACAATGTGACAGGAAAAGCTTTTATAGAAATAGCAGACGCCCTTGCGTTTTTGGAAATTATCAAAACAAATATTTATGACTGCAAAAATTAAAAGCATCTTATTGTATTTAAATATGTTTGTACATGACTACACTGAAATGGGGGACACGTAATTTAACAGTGGACACAAAAATTTACAGATTAAACTAATTAAAAAGAAATGCACTTTGCAGATCCTGTGAGAATGATTAGTTGATCTTCCCACCTTGAAATGGGTTCATGCATCAGTGTATTCATTGTCATTCTTTGAATTATGATAAAAACCGTGAGGAGATGTTACAAAATGTACTTTTCAGTGGGATCCAAAAGCTTTGAAAATAGAGCTTAAAATATGACAGAAGGCACACCATAAAAGTCATATGCCATGGAAAGTGCTGCTCGCAGGCAAGGGGATACAGTGAGATTTAATATCAATGAAATAACTATTTACAGAGATAACAAACGTGAGGAATAATCTAACTTGCAGTGTTGGACCTCACCAACGGTTCAGTGATTTGATTAGCCAAGGATACCAAAGCCAAATCGGCTATGTCTATCTAATACAATTGCATCTTAGATCAAGTTCCGAGCTTTGTACTGTTAGCATTAGGTATTTACTATTTCTCAATTTCTTGGCATGTGCATAGCTCAACATCCTTAACTTCTAGCACTATCCTATTCACCACTTCAAATTTTCATCTATCTCTGATAGAAGGCAGTCTTTCTATGAATCTTGGAGGTAGGTACCTATTAATGCTCATTCTGGAATCACAATCAAATACAACTATGATCAATAATCCATAATGCAACCATGCATGATAAAAAAAAGCATTTGGTAGTTTTTCCCTTGTGACAAACTTCTTGCAAGGAATCAAGATTGCCACCTCACTAAACCTATCAACTATAAGTCTATAGGAAAGAATTGATCATGTCGTCTTGCTATACTTAGTACTTAGTAACCTACATAAGAAATCCAGGGAAATGAATTCCCGTGTGCTGCTGGCATTAGAAGTAATGGATATAATTGTTATTCTTTCAAAGAGAATATGAGAGAAATCAATATAATAAGCACACATTGACATCCAAACCATGTACACCATGATTTACCCTGGAAAACTCCACTCGGGGAGAACCCAGCCAATAATAGATCTATTATTGTCCTTGGCTAAAACACGGCCAAGCTGGCCAACAACCTGAGCTGTCACTGCTAAACTCTGGCTCAATACAATGGAGAATCCTCAAGCCTTTTAACGGCTTCAACTACATGTAAACCATGAGCTAAATACAATGAGTCACCAATACAGGGTGCCCAAAAGCACTGAGACGACCTCAACTCTGCCACTGGGTCAAGTTTATCTAACAATAATCATGTCTTCCCAGTCTGGTTAGATGCCACACAATCCATATCCTTGGTTCAACATTCCTGCATCCCTAACCATGTTTAGCTAGTAAAAATATATTTGCAAGTTTGTGATGGTCCTTTTGACACACAGGTTGTTGCAACTTTGGATGGGGCATCTCTTTGATCTATATTTCCTACATATAGAGAATGTAGATGATATAGATAACTAGGTCATGCATAAAAATGATCTATGTTTTCAACATATTTGTCTTTCCATTAAAGAAATGAAAAAAATCAACTAACATTGCATACCTGGGTAAAGCTTAGCTTGGCAGCTGCAATGAAATACCTACTGCTTTAATCACAAACCCTTGTTGTATTTCATTACGATGTGAAACTGTTGTAAGGCATCCATTTCAGGTCTCCTATTCTCTAATTTGTTTCAAGTTTCGAGATACCATACTGGGTTATGGACTGATTTAATGAGTGTTTCTTCACAAAGGAAGCACCTCTGTTGCAATTTAAAGTTCCCGGTTGCTTCGAAGTCCTAAAAGTTCATTTTACAAGTCAAGTGATGAAAAGGTGATAAAAGAAGAGTTTGTGAACCACAGCAGCTGTTTTAGTGCTTTGATGATAAATTTTTTGCTTGTAGCAGCAAGATTTTCAACTTGAATCAATCGAGGGAGCTTGTTGGATAAGCTCATTTAAATATTTGTGATTTTTTCCTACCCATTTCTGAGTTTTTTTATTCAAATTCCTTTTACATCCAGCAATCAAAACATGAAGAAAATTATATTCAAGCAAGAAAAATCTATACTAAAGACAGAAAGGCCCATTCTTCTTATTAAGGTCACTGATGGTAAAATGGAGCTGGAACAAATGGGAGAAGCAAGGAGCAAGAGCGGCTGGAATTGGAGTGGGAAACCATTAGCTCTCCCAAATTTTGTTCGATTTGCAAAGGGCTTACACAGCCAACAAAAACCCCTCCTTCAATATACGACGTAACCCAAAAATAACTTAAAATAGAAAGCGTCAATTTTAAATGGTTATGTCACATTTGGAAGTGATGACTTTACTGAGATATAGCAAGAGCGAAACAACACTTTTCATACATTTCTAGATAGGTAGTTTCTATTGGTTTTAGAAAATAAAAGAACATTTTCTAGCAAAAATGTCTAATCGTAGCATGGACCTAATATGTCGGTGGGGAGTAAATCAGGTGTTGAAGCTTAAGAATGGGAAACTAATTCTAAAAAGAAAGGTGATGTAGGCACATCTCATAAATGTATAACATGCAGCTGCAATAGTTTTCTATGGCAAATTCTAATGGTATTTCCTTCCATGTTTCATATTTACCATGCACTCGAAAGTTTAAAACCAAACCTGGCAGGATTGCATTCACCTCTTATTAAGAATAACACAAATACCCATAATGTAGCTTAGTTATTCAAACTTTAGTTGAAGGTGGAATTTTCAATCCATTTGGGTCATTCTACCCTTTATAATTGAGTACCCTAACCCTGTATAACCAGGGTGCATCAAGTGCTGACTCAAGTGCATCTGTCCCACACCCAGTTGCAGGACAACAAACCCCACACTGTGGGATGTGGGAACAGATGCGCACTCCATCATCAATGGGATTTGGGGTACATGACAAATCTCCAATTACAAGGGCATCCCCGGTTCTCTGTTACAGGATCTGCTTGTTATGAGGGAATCAATTCCCCTAATACATATACAATTCCCGTCATAGGGGGCATCATTCCCCTGTTATAGATATAAACTCAACAAACTCTGTTACAGGGGACATAATCCCCTGTTACAGATATAATCCCTGTTATAGGTTATGTCACATGGTTCAGGTTCGGTTTTGGTCACCAGGATAAACTCTAACGAAAATAAAAATTTGAGGGTGTCAGATAAGGATCATACAAAACGGCCCATTGTCGAGGTAAACTATACAAACAAAGGGTCCAATATTTACTCGATTAGAGTATTTTTCATAAATCCAAGTTTCCGGTTCAATTCAACGGCCGTCAAACTGCATGTTACCGGATCAATTCAAATTGAATTTCTGCCTTGTTCTATTAAAAGATGTATTTAATGATTGAAAATGGCATTTTTTTTTTATAAATTCGCCTTGAGATTCAAATTCTGCTTAATAATTGCTTTTAAATTCGGTGAACCCAAACAAATTTTTTTTGAGATTCAGCAACTTCAAATCGCATCAATAATATCGCGGAACCTTGCGGCTTAGGTTATGGAGGTGCATCACCCCCGTAACAGGCAGATTCCCCTGCTAGAGACAAATCCGTTATGTCCAACATCAATCCCCGTGACAGGCAGATCCCCCTACTATGGACAGATTCGTGACCCTTGACACGATCTGGGGCTGGGGCCAACCACCCACCCACACCCCCCCCCCCAACAAAATAAAAAATTAATTAATTAAGGGTGTCGGATAAGGATTATACAAAACGGCCCATTGTCGAGGTAAACTTACAAACGAAAGGTCCAATATTTACTCGATTTGAGTATTTTTCATAAATCCAAGTTTCCGGTTCAATTCAAAGGCCGTCAAACTGCATGTTTCCGGGTCAATTCAAAGGCCATCAAAAGCCCAGTGTCACGAAGGAACTATCTATATCCCATGCATCCCCACAGCTATTTTTCAAAACTGGCATACCCATGCAATCTGTCTATTTAAATTTTAGGTGATCGCCAACAAGTTAACGATTTAGTCACAACCATCGAATTGTATTTTATGGCATAAAGACCGGGCAATCTTTACCGACCCGAGCCTTTTTCTATTTGTTCCATTGATATTTGTGGGAAGAGACTCATGTTAGAAAAAAAACATTCGTATTTTGATTATGCATCCCAACACGCATTTTTCAAAACTGGCACACCCATTCAACCTGTCTATTTAAATTTTAGGTAATCGCCAACAAGTTAACGCTTGAGTCACAACCATCGAATTGTATTTTATGACATAAAGACTGGGCAATCTTTACCGACCTGAGCCTTTTTCTATTTGTTCCATCAATATTTGCCGGAAACGATTCATGCTTGAAAAAAAAACATTCGCGTTTTGATTATGCTGATTGACTAAGGTGTAGTTTGTAGTTTAGATTTAGTCCTTGGAGTTGCCTTCTTGGTCAATGAAATATATTTGCCAAAGCTGCTTATTATGGAAACAGCAGGTGGTCAAGCGGGGTTTAGCTAGGGTGGTTGGCAAGAATGATTGTTATCCTTCCTACTGAGGTTCAATTTGCAGTTCAATTTCTGCAAATGACACATTAAGCTTATAACGAGTACACGAGCTTATAATGAATACATGTTGAGCTTATAGATGCAAATGACACATTAAGCTTATAACGAGTACACAAGCTTATAACGAATGTTGAGCTTAAAGCAAATATCTTCCAGTAATGAGATCATCATATGAGATTATCATTACAAGCCTGGGTGATTGGGAGGAATGATTGTTATCTTCTCTACCCAGATTCAATTTCCACAAATTACATATTCAGATTCAATTTCCACAAATTACATATTGAATTTATGATAACATGTTGAATTTATGACGAGTATCTTATTGTAATGCCTTTGAAGCCCTAGTGTTAACCAACTTATACCCTGAAGATTCTAAGATTTAAGATTTACCCTCAGTGTCATCCTCAAATGAAGAAGCTTATACCCTGAAGATTCTAAGATTTAAGATTTACCCTCAGTGTCATCCTCGAATGAAGAAAAATACCTGGGGATTTTCCACAAGCAGTGACTTGGGAAAAAAATAGAAATCACAAGCATCTTTTTGCCATACTGAGGAAACCATTCCATAGCCCTAGGACTGTTCTATTAAATATAGATAATAGAACTAAGAACTTAAAAATGTTAAATCACTATTAGTATAGGGTACATCAAATATAAGCTGTAAAACTAAGAAATTTCAGCTTAATTTTTGGAGCTATTCTCTTCATTTATTTAAATTTGCTATTCTCTTCCTTTTATTTAAATTTAATTTGGTTCATAAAACCCCAGATCGTGTTACCGTGTCAAAACGCTCTTGTAAGAGGGATCAGCGTCTTACGATTTAACTGTGACAGGGATTTGACAACCCCATAAAAGGGATTATATCTGTAACAAGGGTTTTACACCAGACCCCCGCCCCCGGAAGGCATCTCCCTATTATAGGGGTTGACAGCCTCATAATAGAAAACTGGGGTTGTCCGATATCCAGAGTCATGTTCATCCACGCATGGGTGTGGGACAGTTGCACCAGAGTCTGCACCCAGTGCATGCACCCTAGGAGCAGGTGTACACACACGCTGCACAGACTATTACTCTGTAGGGAATACACGTGTCTTCTCCATAACCATGCACCCTAGGAGCAAGTGTACACACACTTGCTACACCGACTATTGCTCTGTAGGGAAAGCACGTGTCTTCTCCATAACCAGCAGGTCTTTTTTATATTTTTCAATAATTGCGAATCACTTATACAAGATTGTTACATAGTATCAAATTACAAGTTCTAGCGAACTTTAAAATTTCTTTCTTATTCCTTAATATTGCATTGTAAAATCCTAGCAACCAATTTCCAAGCTGTCCTCCAACATGCAGACTAGTCTGCTAGTGATGAACATTTAAATAACATGCAGAGTAGTCTGTTAGTAATGAACATTTAAATAAGGAAGAAATACACAAGAAATCGAAACTGAATCACACAACAAGAACACAGAATTTTCGCGGTAAAACCTTGATAGTGTGTCAACGAAACTTCCGTAGGGCAAGAGATTGGAATTCTTATTACACCAAAGTTAAGAATAACTCTCCAATGTTACATCAAGCCTATCTGGCAACCAACATTTTAATTATTATTATTATTTAATTTTAAGGTCACGACTCACAGCCAAGCCAGACACCATATTGGTGTATGAGCACCCCTTGTTTGTGGGACAAGGGACCTACCTCCGCGCAGTGATTTGACTGCTGAATCTACGAAGGCATACATACTCTACCCCCGTCCGGTTTTGAACTTGTGACCTCTTTAGGAGGAAACACAGCTCTTAACCATTAGGCCCACTCAAGTTGTATCATAACTCCCTATAGTTACACAACTACCTGAACGGTAAAACCATAATTACGTTTTAACAATGATTTTAATTGTTGTCATTCTTAACAATCTCCACCTTAACACAATTTCCTAATCCCTTGTCCATGCCCATTCATCATCTCTTCTGCAAGTCAAGAGAAGCCAAACACCATCGTAGTTTCTCTACTAAAACAAGCTTCGTGAACATGTCTACACAATTCTCCTATGTATGGACCTTCTTAAGAGCTACTTTACCGCCATCGATCACATGCCTCACAAAATGGTACCTTACATCAATGTGCTTAGTCTTGTTGTGATAAGTTGGAGTTGTAGCCAAATGAATAGCACTCTGACTGTCACAAAATACATTCACTTTCTCCTGCATCCTTGCAAGCTCATCAAGTATATCTTTCAACCAAATTGCCTCTTTACAAGCATTTGAAGCAGCTATATACTTTGCTTCAGTAGTGAACAAAGCAACTGTTTCTTGAAGCTTTGACATCCATATAGTAGACCTACAAGAGAAGACATCATATAGTAGATCTCCTTTTATCCAAGTCACTTACATAATCAACATCCATATATCCGCAGACTGAACCTCCACTACCATTAAGATGATACAATGGTCACTTGTGCCTCTCAAATTCCCAAGCACCCATTTCACTACTCGCCAATGTTTTTCTTCTGGATTTGCCATGAACCTGCTGACAACTCCAATTACATGTGAAATGTGAAGTCTTGTAGATACCAACGCATACATTAAATTGCCTGCCGCATTTGCATATGGTACACGAGACATATACTTCTTTTATTCATCAGTTCTAGGACTCAAACCCGAAGAAAGCTTAAAATGGGAAGCTAAAGGAACATTAACAGGTTTCACATTGTCCATACCAGACTTTGCAAGTACTTTCTCCACATACTTCTATTGTGATAACCAGAGCTTTCCATTTTCCATGTCTGTGTATCTCCATGCCCAAGATATGTTTTGCAGCTCCAAGATCTTTCATTTCAAATGTCCTAGAAAGTTGAGTCTTTAACCTATTGATTTCCTCCATGCTTTTGCTTACAATAAGCATATCATCAACATACAAAACCAAGATAATGAATGCCATTGAAACTCTTAAAGTACACACAATGATCATACTCACTTCTAGTGAAGTTTTGGCTCACCATGAAGGAGTCAAACTACTTGTACCACTGTCTAAGAGACTACCTCAGGCCATACCATGATTTCCTGAGCTTACAAACTAATCTCCTATTGCGACCTTGCACAAACCTTCTGGTTGTTCCATATAAACCTTTTCATCCAAATCTCCATATGAAGAAAAGTTGTTTTGACATCTAATTGTTCTAACTCAAGATCAAGTAATGCAGTTAGTGCTAACACAGTACGAATAGAAACAAGTTTTACGACCAGTGAAAAAATCTCATAAACGTCAATATTGACCTTCTACCTGAGAATACCCTTTTCCTACCAGCCTTGCCTTATATCTTTCAATACTTCCATCAACATTTCGCATCAATTTGAAGACCCATTTGCATCCAACAACACTTCTCCCTTTAGGAAGTTCTACAAGATCCCAGGTTTTGTTCTTGGCTAAGGAATCAATTTCCTCGTCCATAGCCTTCTTCCATTTTTCACTATCCACATCATCCATTGCTTCTTGATAACAAGAAGGCTCCCCATCTTCAGCAATTAATGCGATGGATGAAGCAGAATCTTCATACCTTTTGGGTGTTCTTCTTTCCCTTGCAGACCTCCTTAGAGTGACTATTCCTAATATTCTTCACCTTTTTCTTCAAAAGTCTCTTCTTCCTTTTGACTTTGCGAAAAAGGTTGAGTTCCCAAATGAATTTGTTGATTTGGTGATACCTGTTCTTGTTCAACTTTTTCAACATCGGATCTTAAAAGAGATGATTCATCAAATGTTACATCTCTACTAATGACTATCTTACGTGAAGATGGATCCCATTACATGTATCCTTTCATGGCATAGTCATACCCAACAAAGACATAACATTTTGTTTTTGGGTCTAACTTAGAACATTGATTCTTTGGAATAAGAGCATAGGCATCACAACCAAAAATTCTTAAATGTGAATAATCACAAGACTGACCCGATCAAACTTCTCAAGGAATTTTACAATTAATAGCAATTGAAGGTGATTTGTTTACCAAATAACAAGCAGTAGATACTGCTTCTGCCCACAACTCCTCCTACGGGTTTGCATTGTTGATCAAACTTTTGGCTCTCTCCATAAGAGTCTGATTCATACGTTCAACAATGCCAGTTTGCTGAGGAGTATAGACAGCAGTTTTATGTCTAACAATCCCTTCATCCTTGCAATATGGTTCAAATTATAAGTAAAGTCACCACCATTGTCAATTCTTAAACATTTAATTGATTTGCCTCTTTTCTTTTCAACCATCAATCAATAAGATTATGGGAGTAATCATCAATAAATGTTACGAAGTAAGATGCACCTCCATAAGATACTATAGGAGATGGTCCCCAAAGATCAAAATGGATATAGTCCAAAATTCCTTCAATATTATGACTTCCGATTTTAAATTTTTGTTTACATTATTTTTCATATACACAATGTTTACAAAAAATCCAAACTCGATGATTTCAAATTAGAAAGCAATTTGTGATTCATCGGTACCTAAAGGCCCTTCTCGCTCATGAGACCCATTCGTTGATGCCATATGCAAAGTATCTTCTTTTGCCTTCTCAGATACAATCGTTGCCTCACTGACCTGAGTACTTTGTTTGAGTCTGTAAAGGTTTAAGATCTTCTCTGCCTTCATAACAACTAGAGCGCCCTTTGAAACTTTCAGCACTCCACCTTGACCTGTAAACTTGTAACTTTCCGAGTCCAATACTCCCAAAGAAATCAAATTCTTTCTCAACTCAGGTACATGTCTAACATCAGTCAATGTTCTAATTGTATCATCATACATTTTAATTCTAACATTTCCCATCCCAACAGTTTGACAAGATACATTATTACCCATAAACACAAAACTACCATTCACAACTTGATATGAAGTGAACCAATTTCTGTGCGGACTCATGTGATGAGAAGCACCAAAATCTAACAACCAATAATGCTAAGAAACATTGCAAACAAGCATAACTTCATCTACCATATCTAATTCAGCAGATAAAATTTCATCAATCATACCTGACTCAACTTGATTTGCTTCCTTCTTTGGGTTTTCAACAGACTCCTTTCTTTTCCAACAATCTTTCTTGAGATGCCATGTTTTGTTGCAATACCAACATTTTACTTTACACTTTTTGCCTTTTGATCTTGATCTAGAAGAACCTCTTACTTTCTCTCCTCTTTCCTCGGACCGGTCTCTGGCTACCATGGCTTCTGACGCAGAAGTTTCAATGCTAGACTTTCTCCATACTTCTTCAAATAACAAAGCTCCCACAACAAAATCAAATTCTAAAGATTGAGTGGTGCTCAAACAGATAGAAGTCACAAAGTGATCCCAAGACTCGGGCAAGGAACATAACAAGGTAATAGCTTTATCTTCTTCAAATTTAACATTCATATCTGACAACTGGCAAATAAGTGTATTAAATAAATTTTTAAGTGTTCTGCAATTTTAGTACCCTCCTTCATCCAAAGGCTATATAACTATCTCTTCAAATAGATTATGTTGGTTAAAGATTTGGTCATATACAGTGTTTTCAACTTTACCCACAAACCTGTTGCTGAGGTTTCTTTAAAAATGTTGAAGAGAACTTCATCTGCAAGGCACAACCTGATAATACTAAGAGCTCGGGCATCCAAGTCCTCCTAATCCAAATCTATCATGCTAGCAAGTTTCTTTTTAATGATTTGGGCAACCCTTGTTGCACCAACAAATCTCATACCTCAGTTTCCACAATGCAAAATTGTTCTTACCAGTGAACTTCTCCACCTCAAACTTAGCATTAGTCATTTTAGTCATTTCTTCCTACACGGGCTCTTTCAAATGACTGAGTTTTTTTTAGAAAAATCTACTATTAGGGTTTCCTATTTCTATAATAAATTTCCTACTAGGGTTTCACCTTATGTTTTCAACTAGGGTTTCTTCCTTTAAATTTATGCTTTCAGTTAGGGTTTTTTGCTTCTTGATTTTTATTTTTATTTTAATTATTCTCCCTTCCTTTTTACAAAGAAAATCAAAAACCCAATTTTTTTCTTAAAAAACCCTATTTTAATACTCTAAGAAAAAACAATCTTCATAATGTTATTTCTTTCTGTTGGTTCTTAAAAAAATTAACAGGCACACAATTGCTTCTACAGGTCTCCAGACAGAGGATTCTGAGGCGAAAAGGCAACTCTAGTCTCGGTGGCGGCTCTGCTTCTCAATTGCAACCCAATCGTCCTCTCCCTCGCCTTGCTCTAGACTTTCAACAGCGGCTCGGCTCATTCTGTGGAGGCACCTCCTTCTTCAATCAGCGACTTGGCACGTTCTATGGAAGCGGCTCCTTCAATCAACGACTCGGCTCGATCTGTGGAGGCAGCTCCTTTAATCGGCGGCTCTGCTCATTCTGTGGAGACGAGTCTATCAATACACAGAATTACGGCTGCAGCTTTCTCTTAAATTCAGCGGCGGCTTTAGATAGGGTAAGCTCCCTAGTTTCAATTAGTTAGTGGAATGAAGACTTCTTTGCAGTACGGGCAGTTTCAGACAAGGTTTGCTTTGCTTTCCACTGCTCCTTTTGTTTTTCGATCTCTTTGTAGCAAATTTCTTCGGCATAGACTTTTCTTGAAACAAACAACGGCTACAAAAAAAGGCAGCTCCCTTATTCTCTGTCGCTCTTTGCCCAACTATTCAAAGGGCTCCCTTATTCTTTGTCTCTCTATGCCTGACTAGTCAAGCGACTATGTATTTGGCTGCACAAAATTTTAAAAATATTTGACCTCGTGAGCCAATACGTGACTTAGGCGACTCTGCCCTTTGATTTTTGATAGCTTCAACAAATTTCCTATAGCGGTTGTGGCAAGCAGAAAGACTCCTTATGACCCTCACAACCAAGCTCCATTACCACATGTTGGTATTTGAACCCGTTAACATTTAAATAAGGAAGAAATGCACAAGAAATAGAAACTGAATCACACAACAAGAACACAAAGAATTTACGTGGTAAAACCCTGATAGTGTGTCAAGGAAACCTCCACGAGGCAAGGGATTGGAATTTACACCAAAGTCAAGAATGACTCTCCAATGTTACATCAAGCCTCTCGGCCAATCAATATTTTAATATAATGACTCTGTTACATAACTCCCCATAGTTACAGAACTGCCTGAACAGTAAAACCATAATTACATTTTAACAATGATTTTAATTGTTGTCATTCTTAACAATGTCTACGGACATGTTTACAATGTACATCATGTGATATTTCAAACAAATTTAGAAGTCTACGGACATGTTTACAATGTACATCAATAAGTCTCATAGTACTTCGGCACAGACAGACAACTATTTATAATTGTCAGCATTCCAATTTCACCTTCAACGCACAGCACAACTACTCTGGATGCAGCAACTGCACAAGCCAAAGCTTTTTTGTACAACTACTCAAATAGAATGAAAAATTAAAATCTTGCAAATCAAGTGAATCAGCATGAAATTAATGTTCAAATACTAAAAATTATGATAAAAACAAAAATTTTAAATAGAGTTTTGTGAGAGCAAAAATACGCTGGGTCCTTTATAGTTAGTGTGCGTTGATGATGAAACCAACCCCTTGACAATTAACACTATGGGAAAATGGGAATCACAATAAACTAATCTCTTTAGATAGCAAAGAAGGCTTGGTTCCCCAACAGCCAGGTAGAGAGTGTCAATATGTACTGGCGTGGAAGTTAACATCTTGACAATCAATATCATCATCACAGGTTGATAAACACAATCCCCGTACCAGCATCATCAACAAAGTATAACAAACACCATACCCTGACCATCACATGCAACTTGTTATTTGGGTTTATGATAGTTGATATTTAGGGTTATGATAGATATATATAATATGGACTTGATTTGTATACTAAAAGAGAAAATAAGGTGTAAATCCCACCTGAAGGCTAAGGCTTCTCTACAATGAGATAATTATGGACAAATCTGATAAAAAGTCTACTGACCTTTCAGCAAGCATTGCCGACCCTTCTTCAAAAAGTTCTTCAACAATTCCAATTGCAGAGAGCTTGTTGGCCAGTTTGTTCATTGAATCTCGAGACCTTCTCCTGAATATAAGTGATCTCAACTTATTTTGCTTCTTAGGAGGCAATGCAATAGGAGCAGAGTGTTCAGGTGGAATAATATCAACTACAATACAAGTCGTGTCATCCTTCAAGCCCCTTGTCCTTAAAGCCTCCTGCAAAGAAAACAAGCATATCCAAGAATTTAGTCTCTCAAGAGTCAATATTAACATGAAATAGAAATGCACCAACTTCCTTCTTCCAAAGATAAGGATACATGATTTCCTGGAAGCCTATATAAGATTTTATCAGAAATGATAACCTTAGATTGAAATAAATAAGGCAAATGATAGAAGTATCACAGCAATGTGAAACCATTTACAGCAACAGCAGATCTAAGCATGCATGCACCTTTACAACTTGTCTTGCAGCAAGTTCAGCTGGCAGTCCTCTGCAGGCTTTTGCAGATTTTTCAGAGGGTAGTGCATCCCACACACCATCAGACGCAATTATTAGCCTACCTCCAGCATTTGAGAGCTACAATATCGATAGTCTAATGTTAGGACACTAAACAAAATGAAACAATATTGTATCTTGATTATGAATTAGAAACATCATGTATCTCATACAAGATGTAGAACCCAAAGGAGGGGCCCGGACATAGACACATCCTACAAGGAAAATGAAAAGGGGAATACGCCGTTGACATAAAAATCTGGATGAAGCTTAACCTTAATCTGTTTGACATAAGGTATCGGTACAATGAATTCACCAACATCCATGTCCCCAATTGATCTGGAAAGGCACAGACCACCAGGCCAGCATCGTAAAGGACCAACCTGAAACAGCACAATACAACATTTGGCAATATGCTTGGCCAAGAAAATTCAACACGAAAGCAAGTCAAGAATAGGAGAAATAAGCAGATGACATCTTCCATTTGTCATGTAAAGCGAATTCATCTTTCAGATGGTTATATATACAATTGTGTGATTACCTCGGCACCACCCACAATACTGAGTCTTCCCACTTCACCTCCACTTGCTGTTACACGTTCCCTCCTGTATGTAAATCTGATGTTTAGGTCTTCTGGATTCTATATATAGCAGATTACCTGTTTCCATCTTTCACTTTTCCTGTTGCCCATGCTTACTCTGATGATTTATAATAATTGCTTCAATGAAATCAGATATACAGAAAAATGCACTCACTCTTCAGCATTTTCTTCTAGCCTGTGATCAACTGTGAGTAATGAGACCACACCACCCTGCGAATCCAATATGCATCTGGAATCTCCAACAGAAGCAGCCGTAACAGTCCATCCATCAACCACAACAAATGTAACCGTAGTTCCAGAAGTTTCCTCTGATGAAACCCAAAAAGTCAAAATCTATCAACTTAATCATAAATGAGCAAAAGATACTCATCTGAACTTTGAAAGAAAGACACTAAATGCATATGTAGCAATTTTATTCATCAGACATCTGAAATTTTCAAATGGTAACAAGCAAATTTAAAGTTGACAACTACAAGTGTTACAAATACTAGATTCCATTAGTAAGCGGAAGGCATTTCAATGCACAGAATTTCTGAAACAAGTATGCAAATAAAACATACCCTTCCTCTGAAATTCCTTGTCAGTTTTAACAAATCCTGCTACTAACGCCCGAGGCAATGCTTGCAGCCACTCTTCTCTGCCAAGACCAAGCGGAATCGCACTCATTACATGACTGAGCAAGTTATCCCTCGAATATATGGCTGCTGCTGCTCCATTGTGCCCATCAAATATCTGTAGACATAATTGCAATTAATGTAGGCCCCTTTGGTCAAGTTAGTCTGGACTACCAAACTATAACCATTAATCTATCGTTAGTAATATCTGCATAGGATTATTTTATTTCTGAAATAAATTACAAAATCTCCTTGTCGTCTCTACTCTGAGTAACAAATTACTAATGGTAGAAGTGACGGCCTCTGTCCATGACCAGAAGAAAATAGTGGAATAATATTCTGTGTAATATCCAAAGCAAAGGATGTTTCCAACATAAGGGTATCAAGAGTATAAGGTGAAGCAGACCTAAGAGGAAAATACCAAAAATAAATGAACCGCGTATTTACCATCCAATGCAACAGAGCAATTTAGTGGACTGTTAGTTGCCTTATGGTCGTGTTTTTCAGCTAGAATTTCAGTAGTCCCACTCTATTCTGGGCTGTTCTTAAAGTCGTGTGTTTTTCTCGCAATTAAGTACACTACCATAGCATCATGTGCATGCCATACTACCATGTTCTAAAAGCGTGGGTAGGTTTAGGAGAGGGGAAGTTCAAAAGAAATTTGAAATGTCATACATATGGAACACATTAATTAATAGTAAATACTTAGAAAAAGACGTACTCAGGAACTCAGATAAAATCGTAAACATAAACAAAAAATAGTATGCTTTTAAATCAGATTTTAGTTTTTTCCTTGTGTTTTAAAGAGATAGTTCGGAGGATCTAGTCAAACTGAGTCAGGTCCGACCGAATGTGATAACTATTGTGCAAACCATAAAACATTTACATTTTCAGCCATAATCACCAACATATAGCAGACTCCTGCAGTAGATCTTGCAAGCCAACCATGAAATCAAACCCTCAACATCGCATAAGAAACGGGAGCATCTTTTTCTCCTCTGAGAAATTTGTAAACTTACTTATTCTGGACAGTGTAATCACTGGCACTATCAGGCAATTTAGAAATTACAATGTGTATTGAATCTTGTATCCTCTGTCTCAACCTTTAAGAAAACAGGTATTTTAGTATCATGTGCAGAAAGAGAAGGTGATGTTACAAATGTTGCAACCAATTTCGTACAGCAATAGCTCAGCAAGACTCCAGAAAAACAAAATTTGAGAAAATATACAAAAAAGTCAGCCAAAAATTACCAAACAGCACTGTAAACAAAATCCAGGAAGATCGGGGAAAATGGAAAAAATTGCAATTTCTTGCGATTCTTTCAAATTCTAAATCCGTATTGTAGTCGTTGACTGGTAACAGTGGTTGAAGCTACTGACCGCAAAAACCGAAAATGAGGTAGATGAATTCCCAGGGATCCTCTGACAATCTGTCTTGACAAGGAAATAATCCTCCCCTTTCTTAGGCTGTGCAGCATGACCATATCTAATGCAGGGTTTCTCGAACTTCTCGTGTCTAAGCTCCTGCCCGATTAAAGAAGCCAGAGGAACCAAGTGCTGCCGTTTGGCCTCCCCTGAACCGTTCCTGTGCTTCATACTTGAAATCTCCAGTGCATTCATGCTCCGAGAGATTTTCGCAACCTAGAACTCGTTCCTCACAACTACGAATCTCATATCGTCTGCTCCGAAACACAAATCAACACCTGCACAAATCTATCCCATTAGAAGATTACGAAGACCAATCTTTAAGCAAAATTATATAAAATCATTCTTTAAGCAAAATTATATCTATAATAATACAGAAATTCACCTTTTTTTTAACTTACAATCAAAATAATATTCATGGATCGTTGTACCGATAAAATCGTCATCAGATTGCACCTACCGAAAAAAAATAGATATCCTACTTCCATTATATTGTCCACAATTTTAAATATTAAAAAGATGCCAAAAACAGTTAAAAAATATAATGCGCTTCATATTATTACAAGCGATCATTATTATAATCATATTTTGTTTCAATCTTTATTAAAAAATGCTTGCCAATGTAGATCTCACCAACTCTTCGCGGAATGCTCGTTAAGATGGCGCTGTCACGATGCGGAATCCCGCGTCCGATTGCGCGTCTTTCAATCTCCGTCAACTCACGGTAAGTACGAAACCCTACCGAAATTTTGCTCAAATTCTCGTCAATTAAGGCCAGAACTCCGATCTAAAGAATTGTTGTTTGAACAATGCACCGCTGCACATAAAATGTCAAGTTCATGTCAAAATCTTTGAAAAACCGCTCCGATTCAGTATCCGTGAAAAACAGAAAAGAAACCTTTTAATCATTAGGGCATCAAATCTGAGCCTCATCGTATTCTAATGGGCCAGAGTAGTTGACCGGGATTCGAATCTTCGATTTGGGATACAGAAAGCCTGCGCGCAATCTGGGCGTAAGAACTTCACCTCCTTTAAAACCATACAAAAACATAACCAGCACAGGAAAAAGGAATGGTATAATCGTATAGTACACGAAATTTTCCACGACGCGCAGACTGATGACTCGGGAACCTCGGATCCCAAGTTCGAACCTTGGACGTCCTTTGGCTTCTCAATATCAGAATACCGGATGTTAAAAGTTATTAAATTACGGCAAAATCGTATTTACATAAAAGCCTTAATAAATAATAAAATATGAGTAATGATTTATGGCGTGGGATAAGGGATATTCATAGGGTTCTTTTTGTTGGATAAAAATGGTATTTAAATCAGGTGGGAATTATATGTGAGATAATTTTTATGGGGAACATTTGTTCATAGAATATTATCTAACAGTTTTTTAATTTAAATGATTAGTATTAAAAAAAAAATGTTTTATTTAAAAATTAATTTTATTAAAAATGGATAATTTTAATGTTTAGTATTGTTATATTATAATATAACATACATAAAACATCACAATTTTCAATTTACATATATTATGATAATAATAATTTATTAAAAAATATGTATACCATTTTCAATTTCTAATTTACATATATTATGATAATGATAATTTGTTAAATCATAATAATTTATTAAAAAATATGTACAATATATATTATAATATTGATATTACTCATTAATTATGTTAGATTTTTTGGCTCGTGTAGTTAATATAGGAGAGTAAGTAGCCTCGGAAGCTTGTTCTCATTTCACTTTGATAACATGGGAGTAGAGGAGCTGCAAATGTACTTGGAGTGTTTTGCGCTGATAGTACATAATATGGCCACAAAGGTGGACAATTTGACTTTAAAAGTGGATGGTATTGAGTTAATAGTTGAATCGACAGACTTTGGGTATTCTCAAAGAAGTGTATGGGATCACCGAGAATTCTCCCCCTAAAGTGAAGGCAGCATCACAACTCGACAAGCCCCTAGAACAAGCTAGGGCTACAACTCTCCCTCAGATAGAAGCAAAACATGCTAGAAAAAATGGAAGCCCCCCAGATGCAAGTGTTAGACGGCACAACGAAGTGCATGCGAGGAGACAGATGGCTCCCATAAGCGAGCCACCTACCTCCTTTCCTCCCCCCCCATGTCTTAATGTCGAAGTGTGTGAGGAGTACTGTCTTGGTTTGGAAAATCACCGGCAGGCTGATGGGAATGTCAAGAGTTAATGAGTTGCATGAGGGGTGTCACACAGGGCACAAAGATGAGGTTAGCCGCCACAGGATGCATGCGCGAGAAGCTTCCCTCCTTGTGAGGCTTACCCTTCAAGTCACCTTCAATCAGGAGGATCATCCCATTGTGTTGAGCGTCCTGTTGAGCTTCCATAGCAGGGTCTCCTGTAGTGAGGTCTGGAAGAGGAGGACGCACTTATCTCTTTCCAACATCTAGCCAACCCTCATGTCGAGGCAAAAAATGAGATGTATGTGTGGAGGACGCTTGGGGGTGCACGTACCTGATGATGCTGCTGAGGTCCATGAAAGGCGGGAAGCTTCAGGCTATGCGCCCCACATCCCTGTGCATATACGATGCCAAGTTGATGCACTGGAGTTGGAAGCCTTCGCTGGTGCTGCAAAATCCCAAAGTACCTTGGCAAAGCGCTACTGGCTCATGAAGAATTTTTTTGCTGCCTCACTGGTTCAACGACAACTCTCGGTGGACAGGCTAAACCACCAAATTACCCAAGGCAACCATGTGTTGGACAAAGCTTGCGAGGCCATGGACATCATCTTCTGTGACCATGAGTCATGGTTCTAGGTGGGACAGCAGCAAGCAACGAACATCTTCCACCCCCTGCCCTCAAGCCTTCGAGTCCTTCGACACCGGTGAGGCCCAAGCCCAGGAGAACCAGAGCACACGTCAACAGGTCCAAGAAAGATGTAGACGCCTCCACCTCCTCTGCGGGAAGGTCGATTGCGGAAGACGACGGCAAGGCTGGAAAGGGTGCGGAAGAAGGAAGGGTGGCAGCTATGCTCAAGAGCGGTGGCGCTCCCTCTAGCAGAAAAATGGAGCGCAAAGAAAGTCTTGATAGTCTACATGCAGGGCAGGTGGCTAGGTATGTGGACGAACCCAAGGAATCTGAGTGTACTCCCTCCAACCCCTATGCTTGTTGGATTCTGGAGGACTTACCACCCTAATTTTTTATGCTTTCTAGTGTTTGTATGTCAAGTTGGCAAATTTTATTTTTTTTATTTTTTAACAAGACTCTTTATCTGTTTGTTCGGTTTTTAGCTATGCTTTTGAACATGTTGCAACTGGTGGGTTCGTTTCTCTCTATTGGGCAGCCCACCAGCGCCAACTAAACCTTGACTTCTATTATGTCAGGGGTAGACCGACGTTGGCCCCCTGATTGCTCTAGTTACATAGCCTATAATATATTTTTTTAAAAAGAAAAAAAGATGGAAGCCCACAAGTTGAAAAGGAAGGCAGCGGTTAGTTAAAAATGTTTTTGTTTTAAATGTTTTGTAAATTTGTTGAATATAATAGAATCTTCTAGAGGCTATTTAGAATAAATGTAGTGAGATCAATAGCTAGAAAAAGATAGGGTAGAAATAGATTGAACAAATTTTTAATGTTGAAGAAGAATAGCAATCTCTGAATGTAACGAAACTAGCTAGTTTTTCAGTTGGATTAATATAAAATACCTATTTCTATGGAAAATTTTAGGGGCTAATATAATTTTCCATGATTTTTCCAAAAATAGGTTCGCCCAAATTTTACAATATAAAATTATTTTACCTTACAAATTGTCTACATTATATAGAGAGTATATATAAAATCATTATAAATTTGAATAATTTTACAAATACATCAATAAACATTTTATAGTTTACATATTAGGGACTACTGAGATTCGCGAATGTTTTTAAACTTCAAGATAATTTTCCACCCTTAAATTTTTCCCTGCGTATTTCATATATATATATATATATATATATATATGACTCATTAACTATTTTATCATTGAGAAAATGTAAGTAATGTTATTAATAAAGCCAAAGAGTATATAATGATATTAGTGTTATTATAGAGTGAAAGAATGCTATTACATATTTATATTAATTTGAATTGTATATATTATTTTTTTTAAAAGGAGAAAATTAAATTTTACATTAAAAATGAGTAATATTAAATAAAATTAGTTAGAAGTCTTAAGGGTTAGCTCAATTGGTCAAGTTCTTGTTGCTAAAGCGCCTTCTGAATGGGAGGTCGTGAGTCAATTCTCCTCCACACTTTTGGCACTTTTTGGGTTAGGCTTTGCTAGTAAGCACCTCGTGAATGGGAGGTTATGGGTCAATTCTCCTCCACACTTTTGAGGTTAGGCTCTGCTAGTAAGCCGATGGGATGTGATTCCTTCGGGTCGAACTGCCCAAATCTTTCCTCGAAAAAAAAATTAACAAAATTAAAAAATATGTATTTTAACACTTTATTCAAAAGATGGTTATATTTTAATATTTTATTTAAATTAAATTGAAAAAAAATATGATATAAGAAATGAAAATTGATTAAAAACTCATGAAATTTCGAATACCTCTATAATATATTCCAATTTTAAATATTACTTAAATTGTGAAAAATATTAATTGGTTTTTAAAGAAGAGATTATTTAAATTTCAAATTTAAAAATATTTATTACGCCAAAAGACACTCTACAGTGCACTATGGAGATATTTATATTTTTATATTTTATTTAGAAGATAATTAAATTGACAAAAATTATGATATAAGAAATGTAAATTGATTAAAAACTCATGACATTGTGAAGATGTGAAGATTTCTATAATATATTCCAATTTTAAATATTAATGAAAAGTATGAAAAATATTATGATATAAGAAATGTAAATTGATTAAAAACTCATGACATTGTGAAGATTTCGATAATATATTTCAATTTTAAATATTAATGAAAAGTATGAAAAATACTAATTGGCTTTTAAAGAATAAATTATTTGAATTTCAAATTTAAAAATATACTATTGCGTTTAGAGGCACTCTACACTCTAGTATAGGGGATATGTATGGGTAGGTGTTAAATGTTAGATGTGTAGGCGTTAAATGTTAGATGTGTAGGGGTTAAATATGTCCATGTTTTTTAAATGTCGACTCATTATATGTTATGTTATGTAAACATTTTGATTTGGTATTATGCAAAAAACTAAAATAAATAAAATAAAATATTTAATAATTAAAATAAAATTGAGATAAAATAGTAAATTTAGGCACGGAGGTTTTTGGGCTCCAAGTTTTCACAACCCATGGTTTTGTCAAGGATATTTTTCTTTAATTGTGAAATTACATTAAAAAACAAAATTATAATTATAATAATAATAATGGTTTTGTCCATGGTATTCTTCTCTAAGGGTCAAATTACATTAAAAATTAATAAAATTAAAATAACATCAAATTTTGATAATTAATAATTAAAATAAAATTGAGATAAAATAGTACATTTACATATGAAGGTTTTTGGGCTCTAGGTTTTCTCAAAAAATGATTTTACCCATGGTATTCTTCTCTAATGTAGCTTATTTAAAGGTATTATTTGCTAATGTGAGACAATCATTGCAACAAAAATTTTAGCTAAATAAAATATCAGAATCCTGATCAAGTTTCATATCTGATTTGGCAAAGAAAACCACTCAATAATGGTACAATACACAAAGAATTTATAGCTCTAGAGATGCATGTCTTCAAGGTAAAACCTCGAAAAGCGGTTATGCTCACTTTGTTACAAAGCCTTCGAATATTAGATTTTTCCAAGTTGTTTTGTATGTTATTTGTCTTATTTTATATGTTTGAAATTTTATTCTTGAGTCTCATGAGAAATTTGAGCACAAACAAAAAAAAATATGGTGCATGTAGTTCTACATTTTTTTTATATTTTTTTTGTTGGCATTTAAATTTATTGGAGTTGCCCATTTTAGGCTATGTCAACTATTAGTTTTAACCTCCGCATAAAAATTCGCTTCTCTCATGTGTTCATAACAACTTAGTTTAGATATAATTGTTATTGAGTTTTATTTAGGAGATCGAATGATAACATATAAATTTAAATTAAACCATGATAGCTAATATCCTCAACTTTTGCAAAGACAAATGTATATATTCTTAATTAGTTTTACAATATAACAAAGGAGCTTATTGGGTGTTATCGTCTAACAACGGAGCTTCAAGTAGATTGTCTTAACTAGCAATCTTATATATATAAAACCAATCTAGATCCATCTTAACTTTGAATCTATAAAGTGCAACGAGGAATCAAATCTCTCAAAGTGCAAACCTTCCCTCAAGTTTTGCATTCAAAAAAGAGGTTTGCACCACGAGAGATTGGATCCCTCTTGGTGCTTGATAAATCCAGAGTAGAAGGATCTTTTATGTTGACATAGTTAACTAAGCTTATTTGATAGAATAAATATCAATGTTTTCATATTTAAGATTTATGTGATTGTTAGCTTGTTCAAATTGATTTTCCAGATTCATCACATTCATGTTGATTTCAAGATCAACATTTTGAACCCACAACTGTGGTTCATCTTCAAGATACAAAAGAATGAGGAAAACTAATCAAACCCTAGTAATTAATAAATAAGTAAATTTCATGATTTTTAGAAAATGAGCGACATTGAAAATTATTAAGAAAGAATTTCTATGAAAATAATATAAATTGATTAATTATATTATTATAAAATGATTAAATTAATATGTATTAAACCATAATAAATATGATTTTTAAGGTAGCATTAATATAATTGTTAAACATATTAAAAATAATAATTTATATGTTGATATATTTGATGTATTCTTCGTATTTCAAGAATAGTTAATATATTCTTAATATTAAAATATTAAAAAGAGTTGTTGTGTATTTTTTTGAATTAAAGTATAATTAATATGTTCTTAATATTAAAAATATTAAATAATTAGTATTTTAGTAATGTTTTAGATGTATATTTTGAGAAAGGAATATTAAACCAAGGGAGAGAATTAATGACAAATGATGCTTAGGTTTGGGTAATTCGGGAAGATATGGATTTAGATGGTAGTGTGGAGATCCAATTTTCATTTATGCTTCATCCATCATCCCTACTAAGGTTATTTGGATGTTTATTGATTTCAATGGCTCTCTAAATTCTTTGTGGAATATCAATTTTGGCAAGGATGCGGGTATTCTCAAAGAAAATATGATGTTTGGTTTTGTCGGAATGTTCTGCAAGTACAGAGTTTTTCGATCAATTCTGTTTTTATGTCAGCGGAATGTTCTGGGATACTAGTATTGATGGATCGACCAGTGTCACAAACATATGGAATTCACAATAACATGGAATCAAATAAACACCTTTTTGGTATATGGGGTCAATGGGATCTTTAATAGAATTAGGGCAGTTGCGGATGGTATTCAAAGGTTTAAAGGTTGTCATGATTCTATGTTTTTATAGTATATGGGCAATTTTTTTAGTGGTCCCAAGAATATACAGAATGTTAACTTTTCCAATGTAGCTATCCAATTTTTTTCTTTTTGTGATAAGTTCCGTTTATAGCTTTATTTATAGCATTAATTGTTTGATGTTGTTTGTATCCATTTTTCAAGAACACATTAATGAAATGGGTTTTCTCGCCATCTAGGTGTTTTTTATCTGAGATTCACACAACTTTTGTTGCAAGAGTGTTTAAAATCCCTAATTTCTGGTTGGGGTAATGATGAGAGGCGGCATGAAGATATTGTTCGGTATGGGTCTTTTTTCGGTAAACTTGGTGAGATATGGAACCATCTGAGTTTCGGGGGATAAGGATGTCAAGATAAGGAAGCCTATCCTTAAGTTCTACTTCCATAGTGTTTTTTATAGATAAAGAAAGGTTATTTAAATGTTGTTTACAAATTTCTAAAGTTTCACGTCCATGAGGCCATATGATGAAGGTGTCATCCACAAACCTTTCCCATAATTTGGGTCTTAAGGGAGCTTTGGTTACAAAACTTCCATGAATAGATTGGTAATAATGGGGGATAGTGGAGATCCCATTGCTACTCCGCATGTTTTCTCATATATCTCACCCATGAAAGAGGAGAAGGTAGATTTGAGGCAAATTTCAATCAGTTTTTCACTGTCGGGATCAGTGATTGCTTCATAAAAATTCTTTCTTAATAATTTTCATTATCGACCATTTTCTAAAAACCATGAAAATTTACTTATTTATTAATTACTAGGGTTTGATCAATTTTTCTCATTCCTTTATATCCCCACTTTACCATGAAGATCCTTAACATATAAATAGACTTTGTTACAATAACATGGCTTACTAATACCACATGCATAAAAAATCATAAAAAATGTTCATATTACATATCATTTAATTAATCAATTTAATCAGAAGGGCAAAAAGGACATAACTATTTTTGTTATAAAACTCAAACTTAAATTTATGACTTAAAATATTCTAGAATATTCCACAGAGGTTAAATCTCTATCATCTACCTAATCATTTTTTATAATTAAATTAAAATTCTAAAAGCTCTATTCCAAAATTAACATGCAATTATTTTTTATTTTATTTCTTTTTTCTGTGGAAAATCAGGGTAAGTCCACCCAAAAAGACCACACCCCTGACCAAACTAATCTGACGCTAACCCCAAGGGTGTGGAGGAGAATTGAATCTTGACCTTCCAATAGCAAGGTGCTTTTTAGACCAATTAAACTAACCTGAGCCCAACCCCAACGACATGAAAGAGAATTAAATCGTGACCTCCCAATAACAAAATACTTTTTAAACCAATTAAACTAACCCTCAAAACTAACATACAATTATTATTATAAAATATATATTTAAAATTGTAAAAATTTTATTAATAATATTTTTAATTATTATTAAATTATTAACCTCATATTATATTATTATTTAAATTTTAAATTACTTTAATTTCAATTAGCTAAAAACTAATTTCTCTTATATGCTAAAAAAAAAACATTCCAAAGCTCAAAATAAAAATAAAAAAACAACAATCCAAAACTCAAAAGAAATCAAATATATATTCTTTAAAAACTACTAATTGATTATTTTAAATAATATAACTTTTAAATACTAATAAAATATCAAAATAACATCTAATAAATTAATATTATATAAAATTTTCAAATAATAATAATAAAATTTGCAATCTCCCTTCGCAGTGGAAAAAGGAGGACATTGAAATTGTTGCCTTGTGAGGGAATATATGTATTTGTGTAAAGCCCGCTTTTTTCTTGTATATATATAAAAATAGAAATAAAAAACCCGGTTTTTCCATCTTTCCAATGGGTGGCATCCAGTTTGATGAGAAGAGCATGTGAAGATGGCGTGGAGTGTGAGAATGGTCCTTCATTTGCGCATAGCATAGTGGAATATCTTTAGGGACAGTGGCATGAGATGCGGGGCCCAGTTACATGTAATTGAGGGGGAACATCAACATAACCACTCATAGGTTATGAAAATACGTGAGATCACAATGTGTGGGGCCACCCACGCAATTACTTTCTCCTTCCTTCTGGTCTTCATCTTTTTCGTCCTCAAAACAAAACAAAGGGCGTCTTCTATTTAGGGTATGAGAGTTGAATGTAGAGTTAAATAGATGCCCTTCATTGGAACGTTTTCTTCTCTTGTCCACATCATCTTTTAAATGTTTGTACGTGTCTACGTTGGAAAAGAAAATTATAATAAAGTATTTTATATATGCCTACCAAAGGAATTTAAGTGTCATCCAACTAATAAAAATATTAAATGTTTGTACGTGTCTACAATGGAAAATAAAATTTTACATATGCCTACCGAGGAATTTTCCCTATCATCCAATTATTTAAATATTTAAATATGGGGAATTTCAAATGCTTCTTTTCGATTGTTAATTTATATACACTTTGTTATACGTGGGTACACTTAGGAGAGGAGTAAGCATTAGTAATGGCAAAGAATAATTTGAGGGGGCATGGATGAAGGAGGAGGATCTATTAATGGTATTAGTATTGGTGGAGTTTAGATAGGTGGCAGCATCATTGTGTAGGATAAGAAATTAGAAGAATCGTGTTATTAGTAATAGCAAAGAATTTGAGGTGGCATGGATGAAGGAGGAGGATCTATTAATGGTATTAGTATTGGTGGAGTATAGATAGGTGGCAACCATCATTTTGTAGGATAAGAAATTAGAAGAATGGGGTTATGGAGAGGTAAACATTGGAGGTGAATTTGGAGGAGGTGGCGATGTTCGCTGTGACATCTTTAGGCAAAGGAAGAAAAGTGAGAGAGGTAAAGATATAGTAAGTCATGTTTTGCTATTTTCATTGGCGTAGAAAATTGTGGGCAGTAAGTAGTTTTGGTTTAAAAGTTTGGGCCATGAACATTTCCTTAGGGAGATTGTATCCCTAATTACAAGTCTTCGACAAAAACATATATGAAAACTATCAAGCTTGTAGACAATACAATTGGGAGCAAACCCAATATTTTACATCAAATCATCGACAATTGATGTATCTAGTGAAGTCCTTACAAGATCATCAAACATATAAATCAATTAAAAAGGAACACATGTGTGTGCATGCATACACATATGTGTGTATGTGTCTAGACACACACACAATCCTAAATGTGTATGTCTATATATATACATATAGATGTGTGTGTGTAGATATGTAGTATGTGTACATATGTGTGTGTGTAGACACACACACACATATACATACACATCTAGGTATATGCATACATGTATAATTATGTGTACGTGTATATGTGTGTATACACACACGCGAATAAAGAGGAAAATAGTAGAGTATAGTTGAGGACCCTCATGTAGAATGTATTAGGTTTGTTCCTTTCTTATATTAATCTTTCAAGCCTGCTAACTATGAGTATTTGGAAGGACTAGGCCCCCTTGTGAAGAGTTGTTTGGAAATATATAGTTCAAATCTAGAGATATTGGATAATCCTATGAAGATTGTTGGCCCTATCATGTACTTAAAGAGCTGCAAGTTGATTTGTAAATTTGCAGGCATGTAGCCTTCAATGAAATCCCTAGATGGTTGGATAAGGTCACATTGGAACCCTGGAGAAGGTGTTGAGATATATATCATTTGTAATGGGTATTTATTAGTTGGTCTCCCTTTCCTCAATTGATAGAAATTCAATCTTTTTCTTTATTCCAATGGAAAAAAGTATACTCAAGATGGAGCACTTGAGTATAGATTCTCAACCTCATACAAAAAAGCACTTAAATATGGATTCTCAACCTGATACAAATACTATCTTAGAGAGTATACTAAAAAATCATAAAGTCATTTAATAGTAGTAATAGAATATCCTTCAAACGAGTTCAAACCAAAAGTGGTAGTGCTAATAAATATTCTCTATAATAATACTCCTCACCTCGATATAGAAAAGTTAGAATAGAAAAATAGATAGGATTGTTTAGCCAAAAAACTTCACCTTGAATCCCAAAATCTTAGAAAATATTTATGGAATGAAAAGTAGAGTTGATTCCCTGCATTGTGCACTCTACCTTAAGTAAACCTTAGCTCCATGGTGACTGCACCTTTTGCTAGAGAATTTCATTCTGAATTTAATTCTTTGTGGACATGCATGAAACAAATGTAGTGAGCACTTGAACTCTTCTCCTTCAGAACTATAATTCATGTTTGATGAGTCATACCTATATTTGATGAGGATCTATATAGGCATCCTATAATGAATTTTGGTCACTATGCATGTCCAAAATCTGTATTCCAACATCATAGGACAAATCAAGGAGAGTGTTGGCCATAATAATTTTGTAGAGATTATATAACTTATGTGTTATATGTCCAAGATTCTCTTGATCTCGCACTATTTTAACTTCATGCAAAATACAGAATCTATTCCACCATTGATCATTTGCGGAAATTAAATCAAGATTGCAATGCACACATGAAACAATAAAAATTCACACATATGAACATAGTTGTTTAACGGGAAAGCCTGAAGCTGAAAACCCCAACTATCTATATATAATATATGTCATAGAGATCATGTAACAATCCTCATACAAAGCTGATCATATCAAGCTCTTAGTACAATACAATCGCTACACACTAATCAGGCCCGATCTTGCAAATCCATGCACCGATCTTTGCCACCTGCTAGCCTGCCTCTACTGCGCAATTCCTGTTGAAGAATGGCTCTGAATGAACTCGAATTCATCAAGCTTTCACTGCGCAATCCTCATTGGAATCTCCACTGAGTGTTGGATGCAATCAATGCATCACTATAGTCACAACTGATAGTCACACTTGCTCTTTCACCTATCTCTCCACTGGTCTCCACTGAAACTGCCATGCACTGTAGTTAACTATTGTATTTTTTCAGTTGCAATTGAGTCTCTAGTTGTGAATTAATTAAATAATTAATTCACTAAACTCTCACTAGTGTATCTTCAGTTAGAACTAGATACAACTAGCACAACTGAGTTTAACTCACTTAACTGAGTTAAACTAAATACAACTCCACCAATTACTTCTATAACTCCACCAAACTCTGTCACATGAGTTTTAACTGAAGTCCTCATGCATTAGCTCCAGTAAACCCTCAGGAATAGCGTAATTCCTTCTGTCAGCTGCTATGCCACATATGTGCACTTAACTGAAGTGCTCCAAGAGAATAAGATAATGTTTAGAGTCCAAATATTATTAAGAGCTAATAATATTCCGCATATCTATTTTTAGACTGGCAATCTAAAAATAGATTCCACCAAATATGTCTAAAAATATAAGTCCATCTATTTTTCCAACTTGACCAACCATCCACAAATAGCATCCTACAACTCATAGAATATGATCGACATGTCTAAAAATAGACTTTGCGCCAAAAATATCCTGCGGGCCCACTTAGTGAAGGCGACTCTTTTCACTAAGCTCATCATCTTGTTGAATCTCAACAAAGTTTTACTTAATTATTTGTGGTCGAATTTATTCTAAGATTAAAAGATAATATGTTTATGTTGGAAGAATAAACTATCCCCTAGCCCCACTACAACCTAGGTTGTCCTGATATGGCCCATTATAATGTCCCATAGGGTCATAATCTAGGTGGATGGGCCTCATGGGTTGCGGGGATTTGGAGGCTTGTGTTGCAGTTTGTTGGCTTTTAATTTTTAAAATATCATATAGGGGTTTACTTTGTTATTTTGAAAAATGTATTCGATCTGAGCAAGCTAGGTTTACCACTTAATCACCAAAGCTAGAACTGTGTCCGCTTTCGACCAATTACTGCTACTACAGTGATGTGGGGCTATGCTAATGTTGTCAGTTATCCAAAGCTAAGGTTGGAGGCTTAACTCATGGGAGACAACCTAAATTTCCTTCGTGAAATGGTAGAGTGCCAACAGGTAGGAGTCAAATTCTTCATGTTCCATATGGAGTATGCCCTACTAGGTCCTTGTCATCCTCTCCTTTTCAACATGCCCCAAAGGGGGACAAACACCTTTTATGGATAACCAAGCAAAAATAATATTTTTTTCGGGGGTTTTTTACTTTTCAATGTTTGGTACATCACCATTGGTAAGTGTTAGGGGGGAATGGAGGGAATTGAGTTTTATAATAGGTCATGGTCTCCAAATCAGACTAGTTTGTTCATGAGATATTTAGTGCTTAGCTTTGACATTAGGTTAATTTGCTTGAAAAAACCTCAATGTGGGTAAGATTTCCTTTCTTTCCATCAGTTTTGAAATGAATACTCGTTCAGTGGAGTTTGACTAGGAATAGATTAAATACTTTTCGAAATACATCTTGGTTAAATTTACAAGGCAAACATGAGACATACACAAGGATATGCATTATATTGGATCTAAGTAAACCAATTCCAAAAAGGAGCATTATCTCCTTGATTAAAAGAAAGTATCTCCAAATATTGAGTATGAATGCATCCCTTTTGAATGTAGATCTTGTCATGAAGATGAATATTTGGAAAATAAACACTTTAATGGAAAATAAAGCTAGAATGTCAAACAAAGTGGATGAGGATGGTTTTTAGAAGGTAGGATCAAAAGAGAGATATATACAAGTTAACATGGACCTTGTTGTAATCTAATGAATCATATACATATGTTACCAATAGATCCATACACCAAGTAAATATAATACAAAGATATATATGAAACAAATATGGAAGAAAGAATAGAAGAGAGCAATAAGTATTGGTAGACCAATAGAAGCACATTTATATTACTCCACAATAGCCATTACATTCTTCATTATATACATACATATTTATACTAGACTCTCAGCGTTGCAACAAATTAACTAAATTAACTTATTTAATCACCCAACAGGAAAGTTGACCTAACCTACATCTTGATATGTTGATTGAAGAGTCCAGTAAGTTATCTCCACTTGTCGGGTCTAGTGGACTAGGTCAATTAGCCCCTCCAACATCTCCCCCACCCTCAGTTTAGTCTTTGTCCTGAGAAGGGGAGATTTATAACTTTTAAAGAAAAAAGAAGGCTCTACGTCTTTTGATCCAAGGCTTTGCACAAGTTTTTTCTTTGGTGCCAAACTTTGTTTTTTTTTTGGAATGTCAAAATTTGGTACTTATTTCGGGGAGTTAGATTGCAACAAAATGGTTTTCAGCTTAGTCCAATGTTACTGGTGCCTCAAGAAGGTTTTCACTACCAACCATGCTGAAAATGTCATGGACATATTTTTTAAGTCAAGTTCCAATGACAACAAAGTCAAATGATTTCCCTTTGCGTGCCCTTAGTTAGACTATTCTGAAAGGTTGAATGTCTTCAATCGCAAAGGAACCTAAACATGTAGTTTCTAATTTCCTTAGCTTCCCTTCGATTCGACTATCATACAATATAGCTAAATCTCATGGTTTCAAATCCTTTGTTTTTATTTTCTTTCATGCCATGCGTTATGTTGTTTATTTTGGGCTTATTGTTGGTAGATTGCATGGAGTCGATCTTCTTTAGGTATAAGTAATTGACGGAGGCATTATTTCTAATATTTTTAAATTATGCACATTAGAACACATGATACTTCATCTACATTTGTAGTAAAATGTAAGGGGACTACATGACTTTCCTGTATCCTAACATAAAATGTGTGTGATCAATCAACCTTTTATAAGTTGTTTTATAAGCCCATAGAATTGTTACCTTGTCATCCCAGTCATCACGGTTGATTCCACAATTTTAAGTTAGTTATTTATGAAGAGTTTTGTTGAATCACCTGACCATGCAATTAGCCTATGGGTGGTGTTGAAATTATATGACAAGTACAGTATAATATAATTGTATCCCAGATAATTACTTCCTAATGACTTTTCACACATTATTTTATGCCATTGCTATCACTGAATATTCACACTAAAAAAATATCAACACTAAATGCATCAAAAATAGTAAATATCATAAAAAGACAGTCATGCACAATATATGCAATTGTTTTCACCTGGGAAACCCAACCTTAGGAGAAAACCCAACAATATTTTCTAGGAGAAATTTATCTTTTTGAACAAGGTTACAGATAATATATTTGTATAGAACTATATGCCAATATACCAGTCAAAATACCATTCACATTTGGTCAAAACATATCCAATTCAATGCTGGTCAAACTAGTCAAAATGATCTGAAGTCTGTTGAGATTCAACAAGATGATGAGCTTAGTGAAAAGAGTCGCCTTCACTAAGTGGGTCCACATGCTATTTTTGGCGCAAAGTCTATTTTTAAACTATGTCTATTTTTAGACATGTCGATCATATTCTATGAGTTGCAGGCTGCTATTTGTGGATGGTTGGTCAAGTTGAAAAAATAGATGGACTTCTATTTTTAGACATATTGGGCGGAATCTATTTTTAGATTGCCAGTCTAAAAATATATGTCAAATATTATTAGCTCTTAAAAATATTTGGACTCTAAACATTATGTTATTCTCTTGGAGCACTTCAGTTAAGTGCACAAATGTGACACAACATCTAACAGAAGGAATTACACTATTCCTGAGGGTTTACTAGAGCTAATGCATGAGGACTTCAGTTAGAACTCATGTGACAGAGTTTGGTGGAGTTATAGAAGTAATTGGTGGAGTTGTGTTCAGTTTAACTCAGTTAGACACAATTGAGCTAGTTGTATCTAGTCTAACTGATTGATACACTAGTGAGAGTGGTGTGAATTAATTATTAATTAATTCACTAAATATTAACTCATTAATCAACTAAAGAATACATCGCTAACTACGCATGGACAGCTTCTTGGCGGAGACCAAGTGGAGAGATAGGTGAAAGAGCAAGTGTGACTATCAAGTTGTGACTATAGCGATGCATTGATCGCATCAAACACTCGCAGGAGATGCCAATGAGGATCAGACAAGGTAAGCCGTGGATTCGAGTTCATTCAGAGCCATTCTTCAAATAGGATTGCGCAAGAGAGGCAAGCTAGCAGGTGGCAGAGATCGGTGCATGGATTTGCTAAATCGGGCCTGATTAGTGTGTAGCGATTGTATTGTACTGAGAGCTTGACATGTTCAGCTTTGTATGAGGATTGTTACATGATCTCTATGACATATATTATATACAGATATTTGGGGTTTTTAGCTTCAGGCTTTCCCATTAAACAATTGTGTTAATGTGTGTTAATTTTTATGGTTTCATGTGTGCATTGCAATTGATTTAATTTCCGCATGTGATGATCAATGGTGGAATAGATTCTGTATTGTGCATGAAGTTAAAATAGTGTGTGATCAGGATAATATTGGATATATAAAACATAAGTTATATAATTTCTACATGGTATCAGAGCGATGATATTTATCATTGGAGCAGATTGCAATTATTGAAGCGGTTGAGTTTTGTGCTGGTGGAATTCGAATTTGTTGCAGTGTTTTCTTGGTGTCGAAGTTGAGCATTCATTGAAATGTCTTTCAATGGATTGCGATTGGAGTATGCCCTTGAGGGCAGCTTGAATTATATTGCATGGAAGGATAGGATGGAGGCGGTGTTGGATGATTATGGGTTGAAGGAGTTCATAGATGCAGAAATTCCAAAACCTGCTTCTAGCGATGTAGCCGCTCTTGACGCATGGCAAAAGAAGACAGAAAAATGTCAAAGGATTATGTTGGAAGGTGTGAAGGATCACATAGTATCCAGCCTTCATGGTAAATCTTCTCCATTCTTGATGTGGAAAGCTTTGATAGACTTGTTCCAAAGCAGAAGCGACCAAAGGAAGTTGGCGCTTAAAAGGCGACAGTATACCCAAGTACCTCACGAAGTTTGTCCAGTGCAAGGATGAGTTGGGAAGTGTGGGGGTTACTATTGATGAAGAAGACTTGGTGAGCTTGGCTCTCCTTAGGCTTCCGAAGAGTTGGCATAGCTATGAGGACTCTGTCAATGGTCGAGAGAAACTTTCAGTATGGGAGTGACTTTGGTCGGATCTTGTGTAGGAGGAGATAAGGCGGGGTACTAGGGATGGATCTTCATCGAAGAATGAAGATGAATAAAATTGTGCTTTGGCTGCCAAAGCAAGGAAAGGGAAGGGAAAGAAAAATCCTTCTCAATCCGGTGTGAAAGGAAAGAAGTAGGACTTGTCCAAGGTGAAGTGATTTCACTGTCACCAACACGGACATTACACCACTAATTGTCCATAGAAGAAGAAAAATAAGCAGGCTGCTAGATCTGCAGCTGGAGAGGCCTTAGCCTCGCAGTTTGAGCTGGATTTTTTGTTGATCACATGCTTGGTTTCAAGTGTGATGGGATCGGTGTGGTTTCTTGACAGTGGTGCGTCTTTCCATATGACCGGAGACAAAGATTTGTTCAGTGATCTGGATGAGAAGGATCTTGGAGTGCACATCGAGATGGGCGATGATGGTAGATACAGTGCGACTGGTATCGGGACCATTTCCTTTGAGATGGAGTTTGGTAAACCTTTCATATTGAAGGATTTCATGCATGTTCCAGGATTGAAGAAGAATCTAATCTCTGTGGCGATGTTGGAAGACAAGGGATATGATGTTGTTTTTAGCGAGGGAAAGGCTTTCCTGCGCAGTAAAACAACTGGTGAAACTCGGAGGATAGGGTTTCGAGTTAAGAACCTTTATCAATTGCAGGTAGATGGTAGGCAAAGCAGAAGGAGTGGTGAGTCGAGATGAGGGCAAATTGTGGCACAGGAGATTGGACCATCTTCACCATGGAGCTTTGAAAATTTTGCAGCAGATTTCTACTGGGCTTCCAAAGGGTACACTTGCGCAGTCAAATCAGTGCAAGGGATGTACTTTGGGAAAATTTGTGAAAGCCACCTTTCATGAGAAGGATAGTCGCACCACGACGATCCTTAAGAGAATTCACACAGAAGTGTGTGTACCTTTTTCAGTAGCTTCAACAGCAAAGCACAGGTATTATGTGATATTTGTTGATGAATTTTCTCGCAAGTGTTGGATCTTCTTCATGCAGAAGAAGAGCGAGACATACTCAAAGTTCTGTGAGTTCAAGGCTTTGGTTGAGAAAGAGTCGGGGAAGTAGGTGAAGGCTCTTAGGAGCGATAATGGTGGTGAATTCAGCTCTGGCGAATTCAAAGACTTTTGCAGTGCAGAAGGAATTCAAAGAGAGCTCATAACGCCTCATAACCCACAACATAATGGGGTCGCAGAGAGAAAGAACAGAACGATCGTGGGTGTTGCACGGGCGATGTTGCATGATCAGGGCCTTCCCATACACTTGTGGGCTGAAGCATGCAACACCGCGGTTTATGTGCAAAACCGTTGTCCTCATAGAGTACTTGGCATGAGTAAACCCGAAGAGGCGTTTTCTGGTAAGAAGCCTGATATTTCTCATCTGAAGATTTTTGGCTCACCTGTTTACATTCATGTGAAGAAGGATGCCAGGAAGAAGCTCGAGCCGACCGCAGAGGTTGGGATATTTTTGGGGTACACAAAAACACCCCACAACTATCGTGTGTATTTGCCAAATAGTCGGAAGACTGTTGTGCGACGGGATATCAAATTTCATGAGGAGAAAGCCATGAAGTTGTCACTTGAGAGGGAGCTACACTTGCATGCAGATGAGGAGCTACTAGTTCCTAGAGATGAGCCTCAGGATGTGGATCAGCCACAAGAGGAGGTTCATGGAGTGGAAGAAACCACTCATGCAGTGCCAAACATCAGACGGCGGAAGTGCACTATAGAAGCTGAGCGACTGAATCTTGATGCAGCGCAGAATGTAGGAGCACCACATCACAGCGCAGACAGAGAGAGTCACCTGACCGATTTACTGGATACATGGCTCTGATGAGCAAGTGTATCGTGACAGAACCATCTTCTTTCGAGGAAGCTATGGAGGACCCTGCATGAGTAGATTCCATGGTGGAAGAGTATGATTCGATTGTCAGAAACAATGCATGGGAGATTGTCCCAAGGCTGGAAGGGAAATCAGTGGTAGGTTCAAGATGGATCTACAAAGTGAAGTAAGTTGCCGATGGGAGCGTCGAGAATTACAAGGCAAGATTTGTTGCTCGGGGCTTCTCACAGATCGAGGGGATCGACTATGAAGAAACCTTTGCACCTGTCACAAGGTATTCTTCCATATGGACCATCCTTGCTCTCTCAGCACAGATGGGTTGGCACATTCATCAAATGGATGTGAAGACTGTGTTCCTCAACGGATTCATTGAGGAGGAGGTGTACATAGAACAGCCTGAAGGATTCAAAATCTTTAGCAGCGAGTCGCATGTGTGTAGGCTCAAAAGAGCGTTGTATGGGCTGAAACAAACACCTCATGCTTGGTACACATGGATAGACAGTTATTTCACCGAACTTGGTTTTACCAAGAGTGAGGCGGATCCTAACCTGTACAAGATTGTGGTTGAGGGTAAGTTGATGATCATTGTAATTTATGTAGATGATTTGATACTAACAAGTAATGAACTGTTGATACACTCATGCAAGGTTGATCTTGCAAAGGAGTTTGAGATGAAGGACTTGGGCCTCCTTCATTATTTATTGGGATTGGAAATTTGGCAGTAGAAGGGTGGACTATTTGTGTCTCAAGGCAAGTATGCCCAGGAGATACTGGAGAATTTCAACATGCAAGGCTGCAGGCCTATTGACACTCCTCTTCCTGGTGGTTGGAGGAAAGAGGATGCTACATCGGCAGATGTAGTGGATGCCACCGTTTATCGACAGTTGGTTGGTTCGCTCATGTATCTAGTCAATACACGACCGGACATATGCTATGCTGTTAACCAACTTTCACAAGCTATGGTTAAGCCTACCAAGATCTTTTGGAAGGCAGGAAAGCATGTCCTGAGGTATCTTAGGGGCACATTGGGATATGGACTGTGGTACAGACAGTCAGATGAGTTGAAGCTGCATGGCTTCACGGATGCAGATTGGGCAGGGAGCCCAACGGACAGAAAGAGGACATCTGGAGGGATTTTCAGTATCGGGTCTACAGCCAGCTTCTTTGGTACCAGCAGGAAACGTAGATCCGTGGCACTCTAGTCTCAAGAGAGGGCCGAGTACATGGCGCAAGTTTGGCTGCATGCGAGGCTATATGGATGAGGAAGATCCTGGTCGGGTTGTTCGGTTCACACTTAGATCCTACTGTGATTTATTGTGATAATCAGAGTTGCATTAAACTCTCGGTTAATCCAGTATTTCATGATATATCTAAACATATTGACATCCGGTACCATCATATCAGAGATTCTGTGCAGCAGAAGATCATGTTACTATCTTACATTCCTACGGAGGATCAGGATGCTGATATTCTGACGAAGGCGCTCACCAAGAGCAAATTCGAATACCATAGAGACAGGATCGGGGTGGTAGATAATCCCTATCTTGTTGAGAGGGAGTGTTGAGATTCAACAAGATGATGAGCTTAGTGAAAAGAGTCGCCTTGACTAAGTGGGCCCGTAGGCTATTTTTGGTGCAAAGTCTATTTTTAGACTATGTCTATTTTTAGACATGTCGATCATATTCTATGAGTTGCAGGATGCTATTTGTGGATGGTTGGTCAAGTTGGAAAAATAGTTGGACTTCTATTTTTAGACATATTGGGCGGAATCTATTTTTAGATTGCCAGTCTAAAAATAGATATGTCAAATATTATTAGCTCTTAATAATATTTGGACTCTAAACATTATCTTATTCTCTTGGAGCACTTCAGTTAAGTGCATAGATGTGACACAACAGCTGACAGAAGGAAATACGCTATTCCTGAGGGTTTACTAGAGCTAATGCATGAGGACTTAAGTTAGAACTCATGTGACAGATTTTGGTGGAGTTATAGAAGTAGTTGGTGGAGTTGTGTTCAGTTTAACTCAGTTAGACACAGTTGAGCTAGTTGTATCTAGTCTAACTGATCGATACACTAGTGAGAGTGGTGTGAATTAATTATTAATTAATTCACTAAATATTAACTCATTAATCAACTAAAGAATACATCAGTTAACTACAGTGCATGGACAGTTTCAGTGGAGACCAGTGGAGAGATAGGTGAAAGAGCAAGTGTGACTATAGTGATGCATTGATTGCATCCAACACTCAGTAGAGATGCCAATGAGGATTGCGCAGTGCAATCCAAGTGGATTCGAGTTCATTCAGAGCCATTCTTCAGTAGGGATTGTGCAGTAGAGGCAGGCTAGAAGGTGGCAGAGATCGGTGCATGGATTTGCTAGATCGGGCCTGATTAGTGTGTAGTGATTGTATTGTAATGAGAGCTTGACATGTTCATCTTTGTATGAGGATTGTTACATTATCTTTATTACATATATTATATACAGATAGTTGGGGTTTTTAGCTTCAGGCTTTCCCGTTAAACATTTGTGTTAATGTGTGTGAATTTTTATGGTTTCATGTGTGCATTGCAATTGATTTAATTTCTGCATGTGATGATCAATGGTGGAATAGATTATCTATTGTGCATGAAGTTAAAATAGTGTGTGATCAGGAGAATCTTGGATATATAGCACATAAGTTATATAATTTCTACAAAGTCAACACTGGTCAAACAATCAAAGTATGTGGTCAACTCGGTCTGGTCAAACTCAGACTTGTGGTCAAGTTCGCACATGCGACATGTGCTCAAATAGTCAACATATCACATGTGTGGCCTCCAAAAGCTAGTAAAATAGCTCGGTCAACTCTTGTCAAAATCACCTTCTTTCTCACACATCAGCTAGTTAAACTCGTCCTCCTATCACACGTGCAGCCAGAACAAGAGAGATAGAAATGATGATCCCTAACAAATTTCTTCTTTATTGAATTTCTTGTCCACTATAAATATTAATGAGATTCTTATGTTTATCAATTTGCCTCTCACATGTCTATCTATTTATATAGAGCTTTAATGTGAGTGGACACCCATAGAGGTGGATCTTCATCCCCTCACTTATGGAGCCTACATGACAACTCAACATTAAAATATAATTTTTACCCCACTAATGGGTAAAATCCCCATTAGATAAACAATTAAAACCTACTCTATGAAATAGATTACTCCACCTTGTAGCTAGAAATGTGAGTACCATGGGCCATTTACCCCTAGCCAAATCAGCGTGGCTTCTTTGGGTGAATGTATCGTTACCCCACTAGTTAAATTAGCATGAATCTGTGGGAGAATGTCTTCTCGATGATGCTAAAACATCAACACTCCCTCTTAGCAAGGGAGACATTTTGAATCACACCAAGCTTGTCTCTAAAGTATACAAACTTTGCTCTAGACAAAGGATTGGTGAGAATGTTCACAATATTCTCATATGTGGATATGTATTGGAGCTTCATTCCTCCCTTTTGCACCATGTCTTAGATGAAGTGATATTTGATCTCAATGTGCTTCAACCTATCATGAAATACTAGATTATCTGAAATCTTAACACCTTTTATTATCACAATATATCAAGGTCGTCTCTAGCACCTAATCAAATGACCTTGAAAGAAACTTATGAAGCCACACCGCTTCCTGACTTGCAACACTGGCTATGATATAATTTGCCTATGTTGTACTGAGCGTGACCAAAGTATGTTTCCTACTTAACCAAGATATCATAAGTGATCCCAAACTAAAGCAACACCCCGACGTGCTCATTCTGTCCTCTTCACTCTTGCTCGAATCTAAATCTATATATCCCTACAGCCTCATTTCACCACCTGAGACATATCTCAAACCATATCCAATTGTACCATGCAGGTACCTCAACACATTCTTCATTGCAACCTAATGTGTGTGCCTTGACTCAATCGTAACCTCGCTGAGGGTGTTCACTGCAAAGAAAATATTTGGCCCGGTGTTAACTAGGTACATCAAGGATCCAATCAACTTATTGTACATTATGGGATCCACCAAATCTGAATCTAAAGTGGAATCATTCAACTTATTTAGATTTTTCATCATGCCAAATCTCCTAAAAATCTAAACAGTGTACTTCCCATGTCCAAGGAAGATCTCATCTGATCTCTGCCACACCTCTAATCCCAAGAAATAATCCATCAAGTCAATATCATTCATCTCAAACTTTGAGGCCAACTCCCTCTTACACCTGACGATGAGCCTCTTTACCCTGGTAAGGAAAAAATCATCAACATACAACGTGAATATTAAAGGATCACCATAAAAAACCATGAAGTAAAGGTCAAGATCCACATCACTCTTGGTGAAGCCCAAACCCATCAAGTATCCATTAATCCTAGAATACCATGCCTTGCGTGTATGCTTGATTTTGTACAAAGTCATTTTCAATCTGCAAACATGTGACTCCTTCCCATGTACCTAAAAACCCTAAGGTTTCTCTATGTACACTTCCTCCTCAAACACACCATTGAGGAACATGGTATTTACATCCATCTGATGTAATATCCAACCCATAATAGAAGCAAGAGAAACAATAATCCTGGTAAAAGTGTAATTGGTGACTGAAGCAAATGTGTCATCATATTCCATGTTGAAAATGCAACAAGATGATGGAGCTTAGTGAAAAGAAGTCGCCTTCACTAAGTGGGCTCGCAGGCTATTTTTGGCGCAAAGTCTATTTTTAGACTATGTCTATTTTTAGACATATGGATCATGGTCTATGAGTTGCATGATGCTATTTATGGATGATTGGTCGAGTTGGTAAAAATAGATGGACCTCTATTTTTAGACATTGGGCGGTTTCTATTTTTAGACTGCCGGGCTAAAAATAGAACAGTCAAATATTATTAACCCTTAATAATATTTAGACTATAAACATTATCTTATCCTCTTGGAGCACTTCAGTTTGATGCTTGGATGTGGTACATGCAGCTGACAGAAGGAATTACGCTATTCCTAGGGGTTAGTTGAGCTATTGCATGGTTGACTTCAGTTAGAACTCATGTGGCAGAGTTTGGTGGAGTTGATGAGACAGTTGATGGAGTTGTGTTCGGTTTAACTTAGTTGAACTAGTTGTATTTAGTCTAATTGATAAATACACTAGTGATGAGTGGTGTGAATTAATTATTAATTAATTCATTAATTATTAACTCATAAATCAACTAAAGAATACATCAGTTAACTGCAATGCATGGACAGTTCAGTGGAGACCAGTGTTAGAGGTGGGTGAAAGGGTGAGTCTACTATCAGTTGTGACTATGGATGTGCATGAGATTTGCACACACATTGATTGAGATTGCTAATGAGGATTGCGAAGTTCAAGCTAGTGGGATTCGAACTTGGATCTCATCATTATTCATCTTGGATTGCGCAGTAGAGGCAGGCAGACTTGTGGAGGATATTTGAACCTGTGACTTGTTCATCTTCCGTGCTAGTTTGTGTGTAGCATGTGAGATAGTGATGAGAGCTGTGAGGAGCTTTGTGCTATGTATTGTTACATGTTCTCTATCATTATAATATACAGATAGTTGGGGGTTTTCAGCTGTAAGCTTTCCCCATTACATACTGTGTTATATGTGTGCTTGATTATGCTTTAATGTGCGCATGCGACTGCTTCTATTTCCGCAAATTGATGATCAATTGTAGAAGAGGTTATGTATTATGCATGAAGCTTAAATAGTGTGTAATCAGGATAATCTCGGTGAATAATTCAGCTATTATTCAAATTTCTACATGGTATCGGAGTGAAATTGATCATCGGATCTATTACAGTGATTACAATTTATTTCAGTAGACAGAGTCTGTAAGAGGGCCAGGTAGCCTCTGGATCCATCCTTTCTTTGAAAGGTGATATATCTAGTAAATGCCCCTACAGTCGATCTCTGTGCTAGAAATACCTTGTTCTCACATATCAGAAGCGGTTGACTTTTGAGCTGGTGGAATTCGAATTTGCAGCAGTGTTTTCTTGGTGTCGAAAGTCGAGATGTCTTTCAACGGATTGCGATTGGAGTATGCCCTTGAGGGCAGCTCGAATTATGTTGCATGGAAGGACAGGATGGAGGCAATGTTAGAGGACAATGGGCTGAAGGAGTTCATAGATGCTGAAGTTCCAAAGCCTACTGATGCTGCTCAAGTTGAGGCTTGGCAAAAGAAGACAACAAAATGTCGAAGGATTCTGTTGGAGGGCGTGAAGGATCACACGCATTCCAACTCCACATGGTGCTTTCTCCATACTAGATGTGAGGTAAGGATGTGATTTATTCCAAAAGCAAGAGCAACCAGGAAGTTGGTGCTCAAGGATAAACTCGAAACATAAAGATGGAGAAAGTCTACAAGATATCCAAGTACTCACGAAGTTCACTCCAATGTGTGATGAGCCGGGAAGTGGGGGTGATCGTAGTTGAGAGGACTTGGTGACTGGCTCTCCTGGTCTTCTCAAGAGTTGGCATTCCTATCAGACTCTGTCAATGGTCGGGAGAAATTCGGCTGTGGATGGGCACGACTCTTGGTCGGGATTCATGCAAGAGGAGATAAGGCGAGTACTGTGGACGATCTTCATCAAAGGCACCTGATGAAGAAAATTGCGCTTTGGATGCCAAAGCAAAGAAGGGGAAGAGCAAGAAGGCTTCTCAGTCTGGTGCGAAAGGCAAGAAGCAAGACATGTCCAAGGTGAAGTGTTTTCACTATCACCAGCACGGACACTATGCCACAAATTGTCCGCAAAAGAAGAAAAATAAGAAGGCTGCTGGATCTGCAGCGGGAGAGGCATTAGCCTCGCAGTTTGAGCTGGATTTTTTGGCGATCGCATGCTTGGTCTCAAGTGTGATGGGTTCAGTGTGGTTTCTTGACAGTGGTGCGTCTTTTCACATGACCGGAGATCGAGATTTGTTTACTGATCTGGATGAGAAAGATCTTGGAGTGCACATCGAGATGGGCGATGATGGTAGATACAGTGCGACCGGTATCGGTACCATTTCCTTTGAGAGGGAGTCTGGTAAACCCTTCGTATTGAAGGAAGTGATGCATGTTCCGGGATTGAAGAAGAATCTTATCTCTGTGGCGATGTTAGAAGACAAGGGATATGATGTTGTCTTTAGCGAGGGAAAGGCTTTCCTGCGCAGTAAGGCAACTGGTGAGACCCGGAGGATAGGGGTTCGAGTTAAGAACCTTTATCAATTGCAGGTAGATGGCTGCGCAGCAATGGCAGGCAAGGCAGAAGGAGTGGTGAGCCGAGATGATGGCGAGTTGTGGCACCAGAGATTGGGCCACCTTCACCATGGAGCTTTGAAGATACTGCAACAGATTTCTACTGGGCTTCCTAAAGGCACTCTTGCGCAGTCAGATCAGTGCAAGGGGTGTACCTTGGAAAAATTTGTGAAAGCCACCTTTCACGAGAAGGATAGTCGTGCCACGACGATCCTTGAGAGAATTCACACAGACGTGTGTGGACCTTTCTCAGTAGCTTCGACAGCAAAGCACAGGTACTATGTGATCTTTGTTGATGATTTTTCTCGAAAGTGCTGGATCTTCTTCATGTAGAAGAAGAGCGAGACATAATCAAAGTTCTGTGAGTTCAAGGCGCTGGTTGAGAAGGAATTGGGGAAGCATGTGAAGGCTCTTAGGAGCGACAATGGTGGTGAATTCATCTCTTCCGAATTCAAGGACTTTTGTAGCGCAGAAGGAATTCAGAGAGAGCTCATAGCACCTCATAACCCACAGCAGAACGGGGTTGCTGAGCGGAAGAACAGAACGATCATGGGTGCTGCACGGGCGATGTTGCATGATCAGGGCCTACCCATTCACTTATGGGTGGAGGCATGCAATACTGCAGTATATGTGCAGAACCGTTGTCCTCAAAAGATACTTGGCATGAGTACACCCGAGGAGGAGTTTTCTGGTAAGAGGCTTGATATTTCCGATTTGAGGATTTTTGGTTCACCTGTCTACATTCATGTGACGAAGGATGCCAGGAAGAAGCTGGAGCCGACCGCAGAGGTTGGGATATTTGTGGGGTACACTGATACGCCCCACAACTATCGTGTGTATTTTCCAGACAGTCGCAAGACTGTTGTGCGGCGGGATATCAAATTTCAGGAGGAGAAAGCCATGAAGTGTTCGCTTGAGAGGGAGCCACACTTGCATGCAGATGAGGAGCTATTAGTTCCTAAGGATGAGCTTCGGGATGTGGATCAGCCACAAGAGGAAGTTCATGGAGTGGAAGAGACCACTCATGCAGCGCCAACCATCAGAGGGCGGAAGCGCACTACAGAAGCTGAGCGACTGGCTCAAGATGCAGAGAAGGTTGTAGGACCACCTACAGCACAGCGCAGACAAAGACAGTCACCGGACCGGTACATTGGATACATGGCACTGGTGAGCAAATGTGTTGTGATAGAGCCATCCTCTTTCGAGGAAGTTGTGGAGGACCCCGCATGGGTAGATACCATGGTGGAAGAGTATGATTCGATTGTCAGAAACAGTGCATGGGAGGTTGTCCCAAGGCGGAGGGGAAAATCGGTGGTGGGTTCAAGATGGATCTACAAAGTGAAACGGGCGGCAGAACGGGAGTGTGGAGAAGTACAAGGCAAGATTTGTTGCCGAGGCTTTTCACAGATCGAGGGGATCGATTATGAGGAGAATTTTGCACCTGTCGCAAGGTACTCTTCCATACGGACGATCCTTGCTCTCTCAGCGCAGATGGGGTGGCACATTCATCGGATGGATGTGAAGACTGCGTTCCTCAATGGAGTTATTGAGGAAGAGGTGTACATAGAGCAGCCTGAAGGTTTTGAGATCTTCAGCAGTGAGTCGCATGTGTGCGGACTCAAGAGAGCACTGTACGGGCTGAAGCAAGCACCTCGTGCTTGGTACACACGGATAGACGGTTATTTCACCGGACTTGGATTCTCCAAGAGTGAGGCGGATCCTAACCTATACCAGATTGTGGTGGAGGGTAAGTTGCTAATCATTGTACTTTATGTAGATGATTTGATTTTGATGGGTGATGAGATGTTGATACTTTCATGCAAGGAGGATCTTGCAAGAGAGTTTGAGATGAAGGACTTGGGCCTCCTTCATTATTTCCTGGGATTGGAAATTTAGCGGCTGTGATGATGAACATTTGTTTCTCAGGGTAAGTATGCCCGAGAGATACTGGAGAAGTTCAACATGCATGGCTGCAAGCCTGTTGATACTCCTCTTCCTGGAGGTTGGAGGAAGGAGGATGCTACTTCGACGGAGGTAGTGGATGCCCCTGTTTATCGACAGTTGGTGGGGTCGCTTATGTATCTGGTCAATACATGACCCGATATATGTTATGCTGTTAACCAGCTTTCACAAGCTACGGTTAGGCCTACCAAGCTCTTCTGGAAGGCAGGCAAGCATGTATTGCGTTATCTTAGAGGCACATCGGGATATGGTTTGTGGTACAGACATGAGGATGAGGTGAAGCTATGTGGCTTCACGGATGCAGATTGGGCAGGGAGCCCAACGGACAGAAAGAGCACATCTGGAGGGATCTTCAGTATCGGGTCGACAACAGTTTCTTGGTACATCGGGGAAGGCAGAGATCGTGGCACTCGGTTCAGTAGAGGCCGCGGTATATGGCATAAAGCTTGGCTGCATGTGAGGCCATATGGATGAGGAAGATCCTGGTCGGGTTGTTCGGGTCACACTTGGAGCCTATTGTGATTTATTGTGATAACCAGAATTGCATTAAAATCTCAGCTAATCCAGTATTTCATGATAGATCCAAACACATCGACATCAGGTACCATCATATCGGAGATTGTGTGCAACGAAGAATCATGTTACTTTCATACATTCCCACGGAGGATCAGGATGCTGATATCTTGACGAAGGCGCTCACCAGGAGCAAATTCAAATACCATAGAGGCAGGATCGGGGTGAAGGATAATCCATATCTTGTTGAGAGGGAGTGTTGAGATTCAACAAGATGATGAGCTTAGTGAAAAGAGTCGCCTTCACTAAGTGGGCCCGCAGGCTATTTTTGGCGCAAGTCTATTTTTAGACTATGTCTATTTTTAGACATGATGATCATATTTCAGAAGTTGCAGGATGCTATTTGTGGATGATTGGTCAAGTTGGAAAAATAGATGAAATTCTATTTTTAGAATATTGGGCGAAGTCTATTTATAGATCGTCGATCTAAAAATAGAAGTGTCGATTATTATTAGCTCTTAATAATAATCCGACAATAAACATTATCTTATCCTCTTGGAGCACTTCGGTTTGATGCTTGGATGTGGCACATCTTGTTGTGAGAACAGAAGAAATACGCTTTTCCTATGGGTTAGTTGAGCTATTGCATGGTTGACTTCGGTTAGAACTGCCTTTGCGAGGAGTTTGGTGGAGTTGATGAGACGATTGGTGGAGTTGTGTTCGGTTTAACTTAGTTGAACTAGTTGTATTTAGTCTAAGCGAGTAAATACACTGGTGATGAGTGGTGTGAATTAATTATTAATTAATTCACTAATTATTAACTCATAAATCAACTAAAGAATACATCGGTTAACTCTGATACATGGACGATTCGGTGGGACGAGTGTTAGAGGAGTGGGTGAAAGGGTGAGTCTACTATCGGTTAGCTGACTATGGATGTGCATGAGATTTGCACACACATTGATTGAGATTGCCAATGAGGATTGCGCAGTTGAAGCCAGTGGGATTCGAACTTGGATCTCATCATTACTCATCTTGGATTGCGCAGTAGAGGCAGGCAGACTTGTGGAGGAGATTTGAACTTGTGACTTGTTCTATATCTGAGCTAGTTTGTGTGTAGCATTGAGATAGTGCTGAGAGCTGTGAGAGATTTGTGCTATGTATTGTTACATGTTCTCTATCATTATAACATACAGATAGTTGGGGGTTTTCAGCTGTAAGCTTTCCCCATTACATACTGCGTTATATGTGTGCTTGATTATGTTTTAATGTGCGCATGCGACTGCTTCTATTTCCGCAAATTGATGATCAATTGTAGAAGAGGTTATGTATTATGCATGAAGCTTAAATAGTGTGTAATCAGGATAATCTCGGTGAATAATTCAACTATTATTCAAATTTCTACATTCCACTCCATATTTGTGGGAGAACCCGATCGCCACAAACCTCACTTTGCACTTCTCAATGTTGTCATATGATGCATGTTTGATCTTATAGATCCACTTGGAATTCATTATTGAATTCTCCTCAAGTCTTGACATTATCTCCCACACATCATTCTTCATGATGGATTGATACTCCTCCATCATGGCATCCTTCCAAAACTAACGGCGTGCTACTTTCTCATAACTAGGAGGCTTAGAATCAATGATGTGGCCCATTAATGTCATATAACTCGAGTAAATTTGTAGTCATATGCTCTCCCTAAAAGTACCTCTGGGATCTGCATGTCCTTTTGCATCCTGAAAAGTGTCACCAAGCCATGTTGGCATATTTTTGTTCATGGAAACATCTCTAGGTAGACCCATTGGCTCTACTGACTCCTCCTGATAGTCTAAAGGATGATAAAATGGAATAGAGGGACCTATACCTACATCCTTCGAAGCCTCATGCTCCTCACTATCAATCTCCATGTGGGACTCTTTGGACCCCCTCAAGGCTACCTCCTCAACAAAAGTAACATCCTTGCTAACCTCAATATAACGATGTCTTGGAATGTAGATCATGTAAGCTTTCAAAGTCTCATTGTATCCCACAAAAATACCCTTGGGCCTTCTTTCTAGGAGATTCTAATTTCTTCCTCTTATCCTTAGACATCTGAACGTATACTGGACAACCAAAGATCCTCAAATTACTGAGATCTAGCTTCACTTCTGTGAATTCATTCTTGGGAGTCTTTTCCTCCAATATCTGGTGAGGACTTCTATTCTGAACATAAAAAATTGTGTTTGATGCCTTTGCCCATAAGAACATGGTTAGATCCTGATCATGAATCATTGCCTTCACTGCTTCCATAATGGTCTTGTTCTTCCATTCCGCAACCCCATTATACTGAGGGTTGTAAGGAACTATCCACTCCCTCTTGATCCCTTAATCCTTGCAGAAATCATTGAAGTCCTAGAATTACTATACTCTCCTCCATTATCTTACCTCAAAACTTTGATCTTCTTCCTTGTCAAGTTTTCTACCGAAGCCCTGAAATCCTAGAACCTGTTAAAGATCTCATCCTAGGTCTTCATGAAGTAGATCCAAGTCTCATGACATAAACATTCAACGAACATCACATAATACAAGTAACCGCCCAAAGATGGAATTATCATCATTATCCATATGTCTAAATGCACTAGATCCAAGATTCCCTTATATTTATTATAATTTCTTGGGAAAAAAAAAACCCTTGGCATTCTTTTCAAGCACACAACCCCTGTAAACACCATCATGCTCTACTAGGAGCTCTAGAAGACTTGCAACCAACTTCCTTAATGCTGAAAAATATTTGTAATACAGGTGATAAAATATTTGATTTTATAACTCACATAAACTAATATCTTAATGTACCAATCCCTGGGTTGGTAGTCCTATCAGTATGTATAATCCTCCCTCTTGAACACCAATCACTTATGTCGAGTCAATGATCAAGCCCATAGGCCATACAAGAACTTGACCATCTACAAATGTAACTCTGTAACCTCTATCCTCTAATGTTGAGATATAGAATAATTTCTTCTTCAATCTTGGTACAGAAAAACATCTCTCACGTGAAGTTACAAAGTGAGAGTGTGCTCATTAAAAATGAGAGTGTGTTTGATTTTTCGGGACCACTCAATATATTTCTCCTTGCCAGTGAGAACCACTCCCACAGTAGATATGATTGAATGCATTCTAATATGTATTGTAAAAAAAAATTCACTCTGCTACCAATACCGTAAGAAAATTGCAATTCTATGCTAATTTTTATTTTTATTTTTATGCAGAGGTTTATATGGGGGAGGGCTTATATGGGGAAGCGATGTATGGGGGAGGTTTTATTTGGGGAAGGTAGGGCATGAGGGAGGGAGTGACTACATTATCACCTTTATACTTCTATATCCCATCCATTTATATATTTTTCAAGGGAAAATGATCCCATTATCCCTAGTCAGGGCCACCACCCCAAATGGAAAAGGAGCTACTTTATGTTCTAGACTGGGTGGTTTTCCCTAATGTTTAGGCAGATAATTCTGAGCCTACAACATTTTTGGCACTAGAAGGAGGGCTTGAAGACTATGAATCGCATGAATGTTTAATCCCAAAGCAAAAGGGCATCAAAAGAGAAAATCCCCCTCAAAATACCCTCCAACTTCAAGATCCTATTCAATATCTCCCACTCCTAGATCTGAAGTTGTTGAAACAACCAAAAAATATCCTAGCACACTTCCTAAGTTAGTTGGTCAAAATTCCACATCATTACCTCAAGATTCACCTAAAGTTCAGACATTGATCCAAGCATTGGAAGGAATTTATATTTCAGAAGAAATACTTGTTCAGTTTGAAGTCTTTGAAGGAAGTGTATCATCATCCTTACACGTTTCTCGTGTATTGACCCGATCTTAGAGTGAGAAACTTGGAATAACTCCTTTTGAGTTTCCACTATCCACTCATCGAATAAAATTTCTTACCTTAGAAACTCAATCCTCTACTAGTGAGATTACACCATCTTCCCCACCTCACACTCCTTTATTTGATCCTTCAAATCCTTCTCTACCTTATTCTTACCATCTGATAAATCCTTCCATCCACATTCCTCTAACACAATCAACTGGTGCTATCATAATCAAGAGCACTACAGGGGAAACTTCTTCATCCACACAATCATCTTCAGCCTCTGGATCATATACATCTCCCTCTATTCCTACAAACCCAAGAATGGAAAACAGACCTTGGAAGAATCCAGGGGCAGTCCAAATGGCATCACCACTCCATCCTCTACCTAAAAATTAAGAGAGATGGTTACCAAAGTATAATCCCAATGATGGACTACCTACTAAGGAACACCTTCATAATTTCATGTTGGCCATCAACCTTAATGGGGTCGTAGAAGAGGATTGTGTAGTCAGACTTTTCCCTTACACTTTTGAAGGATCTGCAAGGTCATGGTATTTCTCATTAACACTAGGTTCTATTAATGATTGGGAGACATTTGAAGAACAATTTTTGACAAAATTTGGAGATGATCGCACAACAACTACTTTAATCAATGATCTATCTAATCTTAAAGTTAATCCAAACGATAAGTTCAAAGATTTTAACTCTAGATTCAATAAATTGTTAAATAAACTATCTGAGACTTCTAGACCTGGTGATGATGTCCAGATTGAATGGTATATCTCTTCTCTTCCTTCTAATATTTCAATATTCGTAGATAGAGCTAATAAGATAACTTTTATTGAGAATATGAAATAAGCTCTATATGTGGAGAAGAGAATTATTTATTTGGAAAAGAAGAATTCTCTGGAAGAGAGGGAAACCAAGAAGGTCACTTTCAAAGATGAATCCAAAAAGAAAGCTCCCAAAGATCCTTTCGATTTGGAAGGATTACAAAAGGTCCTCAAAAAAATGTCTAACGAAATGGTAAAGATCAAAAAACAAGTCATTGAGTCTTCATAAATGTCTGTTCGTTCTTTTAAAAAGGCTCAATCGTCACAATATCAACCCCCTAACATTATAGCAAATGGAGAATCTGATCAAGAAGAAGAAGAATAAAAATAAACCTTAACTGCTGAAGAATCACAAGAGGAAGAATTAGCTAAAGCTCACGGATTATGGGATCTCATTCTAACCACTTCAGAGAATGAAGAGGAAGAATAATCCCTGCCAGTAAGCACTAGAAGCAAGGGACTTGTCGATGCTCCTTCATCAAGTCAAAAATAGAAGTCCCCTGCTCCTCTAAATAAAGAAAAACACACAGTGAAAAATTCAGGTTCTATTTCTTCCATTCATGTTCCAACTTCTTCCAAAACTCCCTTTGAGTCTAAAACTTTGGTAGTCTCTGATACCATAGAATATAACATCGTCGAAGACATTTAAAAGGTTAAATCTAACATTTCCTTGTATGAGGTAAGTAAGTTAAAGCAACAACAAAAATTCTTACTCAAATAATTGAATGTAATTCCTGCATCCCTTTTCCCCGCTGTTGTTAATGTAAAAACCTCAAAAGGGAAAGGTAAGCCTCCAAATGATCTTTCAGATAAGATCGATTCTTCCGATGCTATTTTGATTGGAGATAGATTAAATTCTCACACGCCTCCTTTTATTTTAACCTTTGATATTTTTAATAAGAATGTTCACAATTGTCTAGTAGACTCTGGTGCATCATCTAATATTATTCCCTATGCATTTTGTCTCAAACTGAATATCTCGCCTCAGAAATATGTAATTCAAATTGTCCAATTAGATCGAATAAAGGTCAAATTATTAGGAGAAATGAACTCTATTTTGATAAGATTATCTTCTAACTCAAAGGTTTGTCAAATAAAAAACATCTTTATTGCAGGCATTCCAAAATTCTATGGTCTTATTCTGAGCAGAGATTTGTCCAAACAAATTACATGGTTATTTTGAAATTGATTGGTCTCACATGTAGCTTCCTTACAATGGTAAACCCAATCAAATTTGGGTGGACAGAGAGAAGCATATGAAATATTTAGTAACTAATCTAGATGAGGAAAACGAATGAGTAGTTTTTGCAAACAATATTCTTGGGAATTATTTTTTGGAATCTTACTTTGGCAATTTTATAGCACAAAATTCCCCTTTTTAGTTGATTCTGTTTCCTTTGAAATTGAAATTTTTTCTCAAACAAATTCATCTAAATGTATTAATATTATAGATACATTTGTAATTAAGAATGATAATTTGTTTTGGACTCTTTATTTTGATCTGTCAAAATCCCATGATGGTGCATGAGCTGGTTGCATCTTAATAAACCTTGATGGCGAAAGTATTATGCTTGCATGTAGATTAGAATTTGAATGTACGAATAACATCGTTGAATATGAAGCATTGGTAAATAGATTGCAGAAATCCATTAACCTTAATGTGAAATACCTCAAAGTCTTTGGTGACTCTGAAATTGTCATAAAACAGGTAAGAAACACTATTCATTGTGTTTCGAGTCATCTCAAACATTACCAATCCTTTATTCAAAATTTTACCTCTCATTTTATTAAATTTGACATAGTGCCCATCCCAAGGTTACAAAATGCCAGTGTTGATCTTTTGGCCAATGTTGCTTCTAAGCTTATCCCACCTGAAGATTTCAACCCTGACATATTTTCAATTGAATTAATTTTTCACCCCGACATTCATGACAACATAACCAATTGGCATGTGTTGAATGATAATGTTGATATCCTAAGTTTTCTAACATCTGAAGGATCTTACTCTGACTAAATCATCGATGAGGATGAACATGATAAACAACTGAATAGACCTATTGAGGAATTTTTTTTGCCTAAGCCTATGGTTAAACTCGAAGATTTGAATGATTTAAAAGATAACTTTAAAAGGGTTACCAATTGCAAACTTTAAAGTTCAACTTTGGGATTTGAATTGGTTAACTTAGGGTTTGATCTTAAACCTCAAAATATCAATTTAGGGCTTGGATTCACATATGATGAAAGGTTTTCCTTCATTCATCTTCCAATAATCATTCATCTTCCAATAATATATAAGGATGTATTTGCTTGGAATTATGATGATCTCAAAACATATGACACATCCATCGTTCAACATACCATTCCTATGCTACCAGATGCAAAACCCATTCAACAAAAGCTTAGGAAGATTCATCCTAACTTGGAAAATCAGATCAAGAATGAGTTAAATAAGCTTCTTAAATCCAAAATCATTTTTCCATCTAGACATTCTAAGTGGGTTTAAAATATTGTACATGTTAAGAAAAAGAATGGAGATCTTTGTATTTGTATAGATTTTAGGAACTTAAATAAGGCATGTGACAAGGATAACTTCCCTCTTCCTCCAATGGAACAAATTCTACAATATGTTGTTGGCTTTGAGCGAATGTATTTTCTAGATGGATTTTCAGGTTACAATCAAATCCTTGTACATCCAAAAGACATGCTTAAGACCACATTCAGAACTAAATGGGGAACGTATGCATATCAAAATATGCCTTTAAGATTGATAAATGCAGGAGCTACTTTCCAGAGATCCGTGGACATCACTTTTAGAGGTTTGATTAACAAAACAATTGTAGTATACTTAAATGATATTACAATTTATTCCAAAAAAAGAAATAATCATTTTCATCATTTTAAGCAAATATTTGAAAGGTGTAAAAGATACAGAATCTCCTTAAATCCTAAAAATTCATTTTTTTCTCTTAGCGAAGGAAAGATTTTAGGATTTATTGTTTCCAAAGAGGGAATTTGCATAGATCCAGATAGAATTAAAATGATTTCTGAAATCCCCTTACCACACAATAAGAAATCTATGTAGTCCTTCCTTGGGAAAATCAATTTTGTCAAAAGGTTTTTCCCAGACTTTTCACAAATTGTCTTACCCTTATGTACCATCATAAAAATGAATTCAATTTTAAAATGGGGACAAGTTGAAAAAGAAGCATTTGAATCCATAAAAAAAAGCAATCATAGATGCTCCTTCTTTGTCAACTCCTATTTTTTCTAAAGAATTTGTTCTATACACTTTTTCTTCTAAACGATCCTATGTAGCAATGTTAACATAAGCCAATGAAAAAAAAGTTGAAGCTCCTATTTATTTCTTTAGTTCTAACTTACATGGAGCCGAATTAAGTTACTCAAAGGTGGAAAAGCAAGCATTTACAGTTTTCATGTCGATTAAACATTTCATAACTTTCCTCTTAAAAACTTATACAAAAGTAATTGTCCCCTTTCTAGCAGTCAGACAATTGCTTATCCAAAAGGAATTAGGGGAAAAAAGAGCTAATTGGGTCATTACATTGCAATAATATGACCTAGAGATAAAACCTGCTAAAATAGTAAGAGGTCAAGGTTTTTTCAGATTGATTACTGGAGGCAGTGATACATCAATTGATGAAGATTCAGGTACTAATGTCCAATTCAAAGAGGTATGTCCCATCGACACCGAATCTCAATATGTTGATTTAATTTTTTATTTAAAAAATGGTTATGCTTCATTTTAACTCAATTATAAGAGAAAAAGATCCCTAAGACTGAAAGCTAATCAATACCAACTCATTGCTGATGTTTTATTTAGAAACAATTATGATTCTTTTCTATTAAGATGTTTGGAAAAACCATAAGCAGAAAAGGTTTTGTAGGAGCTACACGATGGACCAGTCAATGGACCCTATAGTGGAGACACCACTGATTATAAGATCCTGCATGCTGGTTATTATTGGCCAACTTTATTTAAGGACACTCATGCTTATTGTTTAGTCAATTTAATGTCTTAAATTGCTATCATAAATTATCGACCAGAGTTAGTAATCTTATGAAGTGTAGGTGCACTATATATGCTAGAAGCCTTTTCTTTCTTAATTTGTTGTGATTGATTTTATATGATTGTTTGGATTTTGTCTTTATCTTGAATTTTTAAATGAAATTAAGAAACTAAGAAATGATGAAGTCTAATTTTAAGTATCAAAAATCTAATGAGAATTCTATTTTTAACTGATAGAAATATGAAATTAGAAACAAGAAGGGATTTTAATCTTTTTGTATGTTTTGTAGTTTTATGAGAAGATAAGAAAGTAACTTCACTTAAAGAAGAATTTTAATGCTCGAAAAATAAAACTAAGAAGGAGGTAAAGGAAATGTTTAATTTTAATCTAGAAAATCTATAAATTACTCTTAAAGAAAATATTCTAATGACTAAAAGGTGAAATTTAAAAGAAGGAAGAAAAGGAAATGTTTATTTGAGAAAGAAAATTGATCTATGATAAATCAATATTGCATAAAAAGAAGTCAATCTAAGTGATAAATCTTAACTATGATAGACTATTCTTTGCCGGTAATTATGATAAGGTTATCTCTAAAACATCTATCTAAATTACTTATAAACCTATTTAATTAAGGAGCAAGACATCTAATTAAATCATCTCTTAATCTGAACAAAACTTTTAATCCTCTATATCTAAGTCTAGCAAAATATATATCTAAACTTTATTCTATCTACCAAATGAAATTTGTTTAAATTAATCCTATGAAAACATAGTATCTATTTAATTCTAATCTTGTTCAATGATTAAAAAAAGCAAATATTTCAATTTAAGTTCTACAAGTATGAATATCAACCAATAGTACTGAATCTAAGTAACTATGCTAAGAAAATATAGGAACTATTCGAAATGAGGAAAGAAAACAGAGCATTCATTTACTGTGTAAAACTAGTATGCATTTCTGATCTATAAAACGAAAAATGAAACATGTTTTTACTGTGCAAAATACTGTAAGAAAGGTTTCATTCTATGAAATATAAATGCTAACATAATTATGATATCAACATGTTTCAGGAAAGCAGAACAAATAAAGCATTTAACTATGCGGAAAACTCAACAATTACTATGCAAAAAGGGGAATAATTAAACTAAGAAACAACAAAAGATTAAACTACTAAACCTCTTCTGTGTAAGAGCTCTCCACAACAGAATGGTTCTTAATTCACTTGTAACTAATTACGCATTGGTGATTCTAAACATGCCTTCTCCATGAATGGATAAAAACAGAGTTTTAATGTGTAACAATATTACAATAAAAAATCAAACTTATTCCCGGTTTATACAGCTTGGTATTTACAATAGAGTCGATTTGATTGTTTGAAGTGATCTCACCTAAAAGGACTAATTAAACTAGAAATGTAACTCTAAAGAGAAAAGCAATTTTCATAGCTTTCACGATTTGGTACGTGGAGAGAAAATCGTGAATATTTCAACTTCTCGCTCGCTTATGTCGGCCCTCTGCTTTGACTGACCCTTTTACCACGATTTTAGGCGTTATCCTTCTCGATCTTGGACAAGTACGTAAGATAAAATCCATGAGTGGATCATTTACAAACTACCCATGTACTTCGCTCCTCTATTCCTTCTTCAGAACCTGCTAAACAATGTCGGTAGCTGCAGAAATGGGGATTAGCTACAAAATTGCATGAATTCTGTAGCTAAATACAAATTTTATTCAAATAATAAGAAGCATTAAAATGTAAAAGAGATATCATTTAAATACCTTTCCAGACTGAAAATGTGCAAACTAACATTGATTGAGCTTATGGATTTTGTTAAAAAAGAAGGAAAAGTAGTGAAATGGATGTCAAAAATAGAGACAGACTTGAGGCTCAACATACCCCCACTAAGAGACCATTGCATGTCCTCATGCAATTTCAAAATTGCGAGTCTTCTCCTTATCAATGCATATGCTCTGACACTTCTTACAGGACATCTAACTTTATCTTCTTTCCTTTCTTTGAAGTCACTGCTACTCTTGGTTTCTTCATTAGAAGTTTATACTTCAAATTTATGACCTGTTCTGTTCAGGTATATGTTCTTCTTCTTCAATTTCTTATTCTTTTTGAACCATAACCCCAAATTTAGAAGAGTATTATCATTGATGGTTTTCTCAATTTGATTCTGCATCGTTGGAGCTTCATTTCCCTGCGTTATATGCCTATTTAGTGTCTTTAGTTCACAAATTTATTGTTTTAAAGTATTTACTAGAGGTTCTTGTGGACTAGAAGGTCGTTCCTCAAGATTTGATGTATTTTCTGCATTTCTTCTTTCTAAAGACTCAATGTAATCATATATATCTTGCTGAACTGGATCAATTTCTGGAGTTCTTCTACTTGGATCCTATGTGGGAGAAGAAATAATAGGTGATGGCACCTCAAGATTTTCTTCCAAATCAACAAGTTTTGTTACTTCTGGGAGTGGCTTTTTGGCTACTTTGCTAAGTCTGGAGCTTCTTCTTATTGGCTGCGGGAGATTTTGAGTTTTTTTTATTTCTCCATGCTTATAACTTTTCCTTTTCTTTCATGCTACCTCCTTTATTTTTATCAATTTGTTTCTCGACCTTTCTAAACAAATATGCAATAGGAATTTCATTTTATGATTGTGCTTGAGATGCATGTTCATCCACAACAAGGTTCTCAACTTTTCTCTTTCTTCCTCTTTTTCCTTTGTTATCACTAGGCTGCTCTTCTTCTTTTTCTTGAAAATGATTTTGGGTTAAGAAATCTTCCCAAGTATCTCCTAGGCTTTTTAAATGAAATTCAATAAGAATTTTCATCAATCCATGATGATACATTGTATTATCTATGAATTGAATCCTCTTTTGAACCACGCCTGCCATCTTCCTTAAGCTATTCAGTCAAAAGTATGGAAGTTTTATCTCTTTATCTTCTAGAAAATTCATTAGTAACCTAGCATGATATAAGAACATACAACCAAACCTTCCTTCATAGGTAACAAATTTTTGAATGATCAAAATCATGTTTCTCCATTTACCCTTAAGAGTTGTGCTAGGAATTCCCTTTTTGAAAATACTAGTGTTCATACCTGGTTTTTTCAAGAAGGCTTTCCATTCTTCTCCACGGATTCCTCTATTCTTGAATCATATTTCACTCGTCTTTGGAAGTTCGGTAGCTTCTTCCATGAAGTATTATGTGGCTGCAAATTTGATGTCACTGATTTCAACCTCTACTCTATCGAAGACTCCAACAAAATATTTCGCGACTTCCTTGTTAAACCCGTCAAATTTCTCTATGAATTTAAGCCACTGTGCTTTCTGCAGTATCTCCTTTAATTGTGGATATCCCTCTATGAATTTATTTCCTATGGGCTCTGTTCTCACAATCATACCCATATCTTGCCAAGAGTTTTACGTCCGAGACTGTCTCTTTTGACTGAGTGAATTGAGGTTTCGGTATGAACTTGAAAATGTGGATAAGTTATGTCATGAAACGGTAGAGACGTGCATGTAAACAAGTGAATGAGTGAGGTTTTAGGAGCACAAGTGAGGTTTCAGCATGGGACATAATCGTTTAAATTATTAATGGATGAGATTAGATTTGATCGCTGAGGAGATGATGATGAGGGTTTGGTGGCGAATCATTTGGCATAATCAGTTTTTTTAATGATGACATTTTGAGATGGCGGTATATGATCATCTAATTCATATATATCAATGTTTTGAACCTTATTATTTAAACCAAATTTTGTATCATTCCATTGATATAGCTAACCTTTATTGTTTCTTCTTTGTCTTGATTCCTCAGGTGTTCTTTAGTACATACTTCAGTATGATCTTCAATTTAGTCTTCAACTTCTTTTGTCAAAAAGTATTGTTCATCTGTGATGCAAAGGTGTATAAGAGATACAAAATTTTATGAGAGTTGCAGAAATTCAAGAATTCAGTAGCTAAACTTTATTTTTCTGAAAAGAAATGGAAATGCAAATAATTTGGGATTTTTAGAATTAGAATGAAGAAAATATAAGATGTCAGAAATAAATTCTAATTTTCACCTTATATTTTCTGTATAAGGATGCAAATCAATGATTGGTTTTCATACTTATACAATTTTATTATATATATATATATATATATATATATATATATATATATATATATATATGAAAATAAAAAGAAGACTAAGTTGGGGAAGAAGAAATATTCTTCTTCACCAAATTCATATCAGTATTATCTTGAAAAATCTTGACAATCTCCTCTTTTGCCAGTGGCTTATGATATACTTTTAGTCGATGTCCATTTACAATAAGAGGAACCTTTTCTCCATCAATAGTCCTAATCCTAACTGATCCATTATCAAAGACTCTTTCAATCTCATAAGGACCGAGCCAATGAGTTTGGAATTTCCCTTGGAAGTCTTTGAACTTTGAGTCAAATAGAAGTGCCCAATCTCCTGCTTGGAATTTCATTTCTTTAATGTATTTATCATGCCATCTGGATCTCTGTTACTGAAATAGGGTGGTATTTTGAACTGCATCTTGTCTTATTTCATCCAGCTCATTGAGTTGTTCCATTCTATGCCTTTGTGCTTCTGACAAGTCAAGTCCCAATTTGACTATTGTTTTGAAGGTTATGATTTGGAATTATATTGGAAACAAGACTTACTTCCCATAAAAAAGTTCATAGGGAGTATGTCCTATTGTATTTCTCCATGTTATCCGGTAGGCCCATAAAGCTTCAGGAAGCCTTTATTCCCATTCCTTTCAATGTAAATGTACTGTCTTTGTGAGGATTGATTCAATCACTTTATTAGTAGACTCCACTTGCCCATTTACCTGTGGATGGTATGGAGTAGACTTCTTGTGCTTGATTTTGTATTGTTCTACGATCTTTTGCACCATTATGGAGGTAAATTGAGTTCCTTGATCTGTCACAATTTCCCTTGGGACAACAAAATGAGTAAAAATATCCTAAAAAGGAATTGAGACTACAACATTTTCATTAGCAAAAGAATGTGCTTTAGCTTCTACCCATTTAGTGACATAATAATTGCATACAAGAATGTACCTCTTCTGTCTTGATGGTGGATTGATTGGTCCCACAAAATCTAGAGCCCATTTTTCAAAGAGTTCGATGAGTACCTGTGGCTGTAAGGGAATTTCGTCCGTAGGAACATGTTTCCCTATTCTTTGACAATTGTCACATATTTTAACATACTCCTTGGCATATTTGAAAAGGGAGGGCCATTAATATCCTAAAAGAAGGATTTTATCAGCAGTCCTTTTAGCAGCAGAGTGTCCTCCACATGGCTCATCATGGCATGCTTTCAATATTTCAGGTATTTAATCTTCTCGTACACATCCTCTAATTATGAGATCTTGACCTGTCTTATATAATTCATCATTTACCCATGAATATGATGCACTTATTTGAATTATTCTTCTCTTTTCTCTAGGAGACAAATATGATGGTAGTTTTCATGTGGCTATGTAATTGGAAATGTTTGCAAACCATAGAGATTTAGTAGATATTGCATAAAGATATTCATGAGGAAAACTATCCTCTACTAGTGTATCATTATTATCATTTTGAATTCTAAACAGAAAATTAGCAATTGTGTTTTGTTTTCCAGGTCGATCTAAAATGGTGATATTGAATTCTTGAAATAGTAATAACCATCTTGTGATTCTTCCATTAGTGATAGATTTATTCATTAGATATCTAATTGTAGAATGATCTGTGTGAATGAAGGTTTCATAGCCAGTAATGTAATGTTTAAACTTGTTAATAGCATGGACAACAACCTTTTTTTTTTTTTTTTAGTAACAGTATAATTTAACTCAACAAGAGTCAAATTCTTACTTGTATAGTAGATGGCATAAGGGTTCAAGTATGTTTTTCCTAATATAGCTCCCAGAGCTATATATGAATCATTAGTTGAGATATGAAAAGGTAATATCCATTTTGGTCCTCTTAAAATGGGTGCTTCAGATATCTTTGTTTTCAAAGTTTCAAATGTCATTTGGCACTCAGGGTTCCAGCTAAATTCACAATCCTTAGTGAGCAATTTGAAGAGAGGAGATGCAATTTTTGTGAAGTTTTCTATAAATCTTCTATAGTATCCTGTAAAACCAAGAGAACTCCTATCATCTTTTTGACAATTTTGGATTGATAATTTGGAAATAACTTCAACTTTAGATGAGTCCACCTTAATTCTATTCCCTGAAATATGGTGTCCTAAAACAATTCCTTCAGTAAACATCATAAAACATTTTTCATGACTTAATGAGAGATTTTCTTCCTTACATATTATGAGAATTTTTTCCAAATTTTCAAGGGCTTCTTGAAAATAATTTCCATAGACTGTAAATTCACCATATACACTTCCACAAAATCATGTATTAATTCAGAGAAAATTGCTAATACTGCTCTTTGGAATGTTGCAGGTGCATTGCATAATCCAAAAGGAAGTACTCGGTAAGCATAATTTTCCCATGGACAGGTAAATGTGGTTTTATCTTGGTCTTCGGGTGCTACTTGAATTTGATTATATCCATTAAAACCGTCCAAGAATGAAAAATATTTCTTCCCAACTAATGTATCTAAAACTCGATCTATGAAGGGTAATGGAAAATGATCTTTTAAAGTAGCTTTATTCAACTCCATGTAATCAATAGACACCCTCCATTTGCCATTATTTTTAGGGACAATTACTAAAGGTGAAACCCACTGACTACTTGATATTGGAGAAATAAAGTTTACATTCAGAGTTTTTGTGGTTCTTCCTTTACAATTTCCCTAAGACTTGGATTCATTCTTCTTTGAGGTTGTCTGATTGGTTTAGAATTTTCCTCAATATAGATATGATGTATGCAAGTTTCCGAATTGATTCCTTTCATGTCAATGTACTCCCATGCATATTCAGAATAATGTTTTTGCAATGTTTTGATTAACTCTTCTTTTTGGAATCCTTCAAGGTTTTTGTTTATGTTTAAAGTTTTACCCGGAAAGATTTCAATTGAAGAATTACCAAATTCTTCCATAGAATATAAAGACATTTTTCTGGATGATAAGTATTCAATATTACATTTTTCTTGAAAATCTTGAATATTCTCACATTGTGAAGATGATCCATGATTTTATATTGAATTTAAAATTTGACTTTCTTCACGAATGTATGAGATAGTGAAAATAGGTTGTATGCCATTGTCATCATCCATCCATTCTTCATTTCATACTTTTATCATTGTTTTTGCTGGAGGATATAGAGTGAATTTCTTTGTTGAACTTCCATCAGAAATAAACATATCAACAAAACTACAACTGATGAAAGCATCAGTTGTAGCTAACCAAGGTCTTCCTAATATTAATGGATGTCCTCCTAAGTTATTCTTGGGAGTTAAGATCATAAAGTCAACTGGATATTCCCAAGAATATAAGGATACATAAATGTCTTCTAATACACCATCAAGTTTGAGTACTAATCTATCTGCTAATTGTAGTAATGTTGGTGTATATTGAAGATTTGGAAGTTTTAGTTGTTCCATGGTTTGTTTACTCATAATGTTTATGACTTCTCCTAAGTCGATCAATGTATTTGGGATCTCAATACCATTGATGTGTGTTTTTAAAATGGGACTTCGTGGATCCAAATATTTTTGTATGGTTGTTATTCCCATCACGATATCTGCAATTTTTCCCTCTAATTGTATTCTCTTTACTTCCTTTGTTTTTCTTCCAGATTTCTTTATACTCAACTCTCTTATTGTTTTTGCAAGGATTGGAATTTCCTTAATGGCTTGTAACAAAGGTAGTTTGATACAAACATTCTTCAATTCATCTAATACATCATAGTTAGGCAACAAAATTTGTTTTTCTACCCCTTTGTCAATTTGTAATCTTTCACGGAAAGGAGGTTTAGATCTAGGTACTAAATGTTGCTCTATGATAGGAGTTGAGTTTATTGGATTTTCTTGTGTTTTATTTTGAAAATTTTAATTCTGATGAAGAGATGTCCCTTCTCCAGAATGATTATTTTTGTTTTGAAGGTTTGTATTTTGATGAAGAGAAATTTCCTCATCAAGGTGGTCAACTTTTTCTTGAATAACAATAGAGGGCTTTTTATTTTCTAGTATCCTATCAAATCTAAGTTGAACATTGTTAAGATCTAGTGGAGTTATCATTTAAGTTTGGAAATTATGTCCCTCCATGTTATAAATAGGTTGTGCATTTTTGTTGTTTGGGTTTGGGAGTGGCTGAGCAGGTAGTTGGTTTGGCCTTTGTGGAAATGGTAATGAAAGTTGTGGATTATGGTTTGGAAATTGAGGTTGTTGACTGGTTTGAGGAAAATGTTGTGGAGGATAGCTTGGATAATATTGTGGATATTGGTGATATTGAGAATATCTCCCATAATTATTTTGAATTCCTTGTGCCCAAGGTTGAGGTTGAGACCAAGGTTGCTGCCACGACATTGATGAATTCCAATTATTTAGTGGGGGCTAAGTATACATCTAAGTGTTAAAACCTTGAGTTTGTGGCCCTTTAAATGTTTTTCTAGAAACAAAACAAAGATGATCTAATGGTTGCGGGGCTATTTCCTCTTGGAAAACAACCTTAGGTCCTATTATAGAAGGACATTTCTTTGTTTCATGACTTTCTGTGCATATGACACAGGTCTCTATGGTTTTTAAATCAAGAGGAGATTCTCTTAAAAGACATCACTTTCAACTCATTGCTTGTTTTGTAACTTTAAGGTGTCTATTTGTTCACTAAGACTCCCTAGAATATCTATTTTAAATTCATCAAACAAATTTCCTATTTCTGCTCTACTTATTGTTCGAGTTGTAGATTTATTCACTCTAGAGAGAACATGATCTCTTGTACTTTTCCCAACTCTTAGTTTTACTCTTGAAAGATGTATGCATAATTCAGAGATATCAGGCAATGATAGTCGAGAGATGTCTCCTTTTCCCATCATATTAAGAATATCTAACCATTCACCTCTAATGGCTTTCAATAGGAAAGCTTTTAAAGTTTCTTCATTCAAATTTTCCATCTTATCTCTTTTTAGATTGTAACTGAATCTTTCAATTAGGTCCTCTAAGTTTTCATCCTCTCTTTGCATCATCTTAAAAACTTCATCTTTCTGATTATGAAGTGTGCAGTAATCCTTGTATTTTTGTAAGAATTCACTTTTCATTTCCTCCCATGTCCTAATAGAATGTGTTATTAATCCCATGAACCATTTTAATGTTGCATCCTTAAGTGTTGCAGGAAACAATTTCAATTTTTTAGAATCGAGTAAGTAGTCATATGATCTACATAAAACCTCAAATTCAAATAGAAATGTTTTAGGATCTTCACTCCTCAATCCATGGAAATTGGGAAGGATGGAGGGGGAGATATTATTCATTGTGGTGGTTGTATCCTCATCTAATATAGGAAATCCAACAGGGTCTTCTCTATTTTCTTCACCTCTTCCTCCTCCTCATCTTCCATTTCATCCACCTCTTGTGCCTCCTCCAATCCTAGGTATACCTCCTCCTAGTCTTAATGTTTCTCCATTCAAATTGTGTACTTCTTCTTCTCCTTCTCCTTCTCCTTCTTCAACCATTCTAGATTCCTCATAACTAATATAGGATTCTAAATTTGGAGTTATTTTTTCCTCTTATAGTTCCTCTATCAATGTTATATTGAAGAAGGTTTCTTCCTCCTCTTCACTAAGGATTTCTAACTCTTGGGCTAAGATTTGTTATCCTGCATAGGTTAAAAAGACTATTCCTTCTGTTGGGGATCTAGGGTCTTCTAGAACTGCTTCAGTTGATGAAGTTGGAGAGTCTCTAGGCTAGATTTCTGATCTTAATACTTCAAGAAGTCTATATATTACTCCTAAAAATGGAATACGAGCTTGAGATGATGGTGTGGCACTATGAGGTCTTGATGGAGTGAGTGGTGTTGTTGGGATTGAACTTCTACCTCTAGCTAAAAATCTACCCCTAGAATATCTTTCTCTACGCATGCCATTTGTTTTTTTAGTTTTAAGAGATAAGGCTCCTAATTACACTTCCTCGGCAACGACGCCAAAATGTTTAGTCAATTTAATGTCTTAAGTTGCTATCATAAATTATCAACCAGAGTTAGTAATCTTATGAAGTGCAGGTGCACTATATATGCTAGAATACTTTTCTTTCTTAATTGGTTGTGTTTGATTTTATATGTGTTTTGATTTTGTATTTATCTTGAATGTTTAAATGAAATTAAGAAACTAAGAAATGATGAAGTCTAATTTTAATTATCAAAACTCTAATGAGAATTCTATTTTTAACTGATCTAAAGATGCAATTAGAAACAAGAAGGGATTTTAATATTTTTGTCTTTTTTGTAGTTTTACGAGAATATAAGAAAGTAACTTCACTTAAAGAAGAATTTTAATGCTTGAAAAATAAAACTAAGAAGGAAGAAAAGGAAATGTTTAATATTAATCTAGAAAATCTATAAATTACTCTTAAAGAAAATATTCTAATGAATTAAAGGTGAAATTTACAAGAAGGAAGAAAATGAATTGTTTATCTAAGAAAGGAAATTGATCTATGATAAATCTATATTGCATAAAAAAAAGTCAATCTAAGTGATAAATCTTAACTATGATAGACTATTCTATGTTGGCAATTATGATAAGGTTATCTCTAAAACATCTATCTAAATTACTTCTAAACCTATTTAATTGAGGATAAAGACATCTAATTAAATAATCTCTTAATCTGAACAAAACTTTTAATCCTCTATATCTAAGTCTAGCAAAATATATATCAAAACTTTCTTCTATCTACCAAATGAAATATTTGTCTAAATTAATCCTATGAAAAGAAAGTATCTATTTAATTCTAATCTTGTTCAATGATGAAACAAAGCATCTATTTCAATCTAAGCTATACAAGTACGAATATCAACCAACAATACTAAATCTAAGTAACTATGCTAAGAAAATTTAGGAACTATTCGAAATGAGGAAAGAAAGCGGAGCTTTCATTCACTGTGCAAAAATAGAATGCATTTCTGATCTATAAAATGAAAAATGAAACATGTTTTTACTGTGAAAGAGACTGTAAGAAAGGTTTCAATCTATGAAATCTAAATGCTAATAGAATTATGATATTGATATGTTTCAAGAAAGCAGAAAAAATAAAGAATTCAACTATGCGGAAAACTCAGCAATTACTATGCAGAAAGCAGAAGAATTAAACTAAGAAACAACAAAAGATTAAACTACTAAACCTCTTTTGTGTAGGGGCCCTCCATAACAGAATGGCTCTTAATTCACTTGTAACTAATTACACATCGGTGATTCTGAACACGCCTTCTCCATGAATTGATAAAAACAGAGTTTTAATGTGTAACAGTATTACAATAAAAAATCAAACTTATTCCCGGTTTATACAACCCGGTATTTATAACAGAGTTGATTTGATTGTTTGAAGTGATCTCGCCTAAAAGGACTAATTAAACTAGGAATAGAACTCTAAACAGAAATGCAATTTTCATAGATTTCACGATTTGCTACGTGGAGAGCAAATCATGAAGCTTTCAATTTCTTGCTCGCTTACCTCAACCCTCTACTTTGACTGAACCTTTTACCATGATTTTAGGTGCTATCCTTCTCCATCTTGGATAGGTAAGTAGGATAAAATCCATGAGTGGATCATTTTCAAACTTCCCATGTACTTCACTCCTCTATTCCTTCTTCGAAACCTGCTAAACAATGTAGGTACCTGCAGAAACGGGGATTAGCTACAGAATTGAATGAATTCTGTAGCTAAATACAATTTTTATTCAAATAATAAGAAACATTAAAATATAAAAGAGAGATCATTTAAATACCTTTCCAGGCTGAAAATGTGCAAACTAACACTGATTAAGCTTATGGATTTTGTCAAAAAGGAAGGAAAAGTAGTGAAATGGATGTAAAAAATAGAGACAATATTGATGCTCAACACTTATGTCAAAAAATATAAAGTTTGCCAAACTGCTACATGGAGACAAAAGAAACCAACCCTACCTTTGCAACCGGTCAACATCGAACAACCCTTTGAACAATGGGGCTTAGACATCATAGGTGAGATCGTTCCTCACTCAACCAAACGACATAAATTCATCTTACTGCAACGAATTACTTTACAAATTGGGTGGAAGAAATACCATTTAAGGTGGCAAAGTCTGAAAGCATTGTTGAATTTATTGATCAATTCATTATCAACAAGTTTGGCCTTCCTCGTGCCCTTATTTTTTTACAATGCCTCTTATTTTTTTGGAAACACCATAATTGAATTTTCTCTCAAAAGAGGATTCAAACTAAAATATTTTGGAAACCACTATCCACAGGTGAATGGTCTAGCAGAATCTACAAATAAAAACGTCATAAGAATAATCATATGAACAATTGACCAAAATCAAAGAAATTGGCACAAAGATTTAATATTTTCATTATGGGTTGATAGAATCACTCAGAAGACCTATGTAGGCACTTCTCCTGTTCATTTAGTATATGGGAAAGAAGCTATCCTGCCTCTTAATTTAGCCCTTCCCTCACTAGCCCTAGTGCAATTTATTGAAGAAAAATATTCTTCTACTTTACATTTAAGAATGTCCCAAACCCTTAAGTTAGAAGAAGAGAGAGATAAAGCCAAATAGGTTCATGCTCATCATCATCAATTGGTCAAATATTCATTTGATTCAAGTTCAATTAATAACGAAAATATTGAAATTGGAGATTTGTTCTCAAATGGGATAAAGCCCATGAAGAAAAAGGTAAACACACTAAATTCCAAAAATTGTGGCTTGGCCCACCTAAGATCATTGAGAAACTAGGTTCATCAACCTTCATTTTTCAAGATCTACAGGGAAAGAGAGATGCTCTTCCCGTCAATGGACTGATTCTCAAAAAATAATTTCTTAAAGAACATATGTTATGTTGTAAAATTTAGATAATCATATGTACATACCAGTGTCTTTGAGCCCTAGTTGTTACGTAATATACTTTTGACTTCACATTGGTTTTGTTGCAATCTCTCATCATTATTGAAGTTTGACTGGTTAAAGAAGAAGTATCGAAAACATAATTATAAGATTTAAATTGAGTAATTCACTTATCACAAATCTCTGAAAATCTTACATATCCATTAATTTGTATTATCTCGTAACTTGAAATTTTAAAGGATCTACTTGCCCTATGATTAGTCATGAAAGGTTTTCTTTAAAAAAGTAAGGACTATTTAGAAACTTTAGCATATTTTGACGCCAATTGTCATACATAACTCTTAAGGAGTAAATTTACCTCCCCATCCACTAAATAGTACATTTTTTAGAGTGGAATTCAAAAATATGCAAAACTTAGAAGATAAGAGGTCTCATTATGAACCTTCTTACTGTTAGGGTCCTATAATAATAGGGTTCATAAATTTTGAATTGACTATGATTAGTCTTGTAAATATGTTCATACCTTGATTTCTGCAAGTTGTTTTCCCATATTTTGAAAATAATAAAGATAAAAAAAGAGGGTAAAAAGTCCTAAAAGAAATATCAAAGGACTTAGAAAAGAAAAAATTAAAAAAGAATAAAAATAGACCCCAAAAGAGAAAAAAGAGATAAAATAATACATGAAAGTGAGCAAGTCAAAATGCCACTACTATTTACTTTTACTGCAATAATAATGATTATGTGCAGATTGTCAATAAATGCCAAATCCATGATCAGTTAAATAGTTTAATCTTAACTTCTCATGCTTTGAATTTCATGTTTTAGATAGAGAATAAAGATATGTCAAATAGTTTAAACTTGAAAAATCAGTAGATAGTTAGAGAATAAATGAGGAGCTCAACAGTTTAGTTTGAGCCCTCGAATGAAATAAGGTTAGACTTAGATAGATTTATGCTTTGAAAGAAAAATGGATTTAGGGTTGCAAGCTTAAATACACCCATGAGAATGAAGTAAAAAATGTTAGAATAATGATAGGTAGGTAGAAAGCAGTTATGTAAGACATGTAATAAAGCATCATCGGGAAAAAACTACTAATTTCCCCTTCCCCACAATGATCCAGTATTCTAAACCTTCAGTTAAAGAGGCTCAGATCATTTCTCTGACTTCTGTTGGGATCAGACCCAAGGCTTAATAATTTATTGGTTAAAAATATTTGATTCCCTACATAAACCCATTTCATCAGCATATTCACCCATTTCCAAAACTATGATCCCTTTCCTAAGTTAAACAACTTTTTGCTTAGTGAAAGTAAAAATCCTACTTAATTAATTTCATTTTCATTCAAAAACACTCAAAAAACCTACATAATGATTTTATCCTAAGTCTATGTGTAAAAAATAAAAATGGGACAAACTATGCTAAATGACCTATTTTACACTTTACTTAGTTTAAATATATGTATTTTAAATCATCTCATTCATTACATTTTCCATTTCATATTAATTTCTAACCTAAGTATTAAATCCTTATAAGCAACCCTTCCCGTATATATTAATTTCTTTATATATTAAATACCCCCTAAAACCCACTTATTTTAGGTTTAAACCTATGTTTATTTATCACACATGTTAATAATAAACCCCTGCCCTTTTTCCATATAGGTTTAAACATATCAATATTATAATCCCGCCCCCTATGGTCTTTAAACACTTGCTAAAAGGTTTATATACCATGGAATAATAGACCCGCGCCATTGGTTAAAAAAATTGTTAATGTTTTAATTTAAAACATATAACATTACCCCCCCCTTCCCCGCCAATCAAATATAAAGTTTTTACATTATAAATATATATTTTTGTAAGGTTAAAACTTATCCTGCCGCATTAACAAACCCGAGACCCCACCTCTGACTACCAAGCACCTTCACAGTAAATCGCAGCCGTTCGCATTGGCCCTCCCAAATCCGACGATCACCTGCCATATCGTAAATAAAGTTGCGCGATCGTAACACTTTTCAATCCATGCGAAATGGGTTGTTTCACCATCTTATCTCTCCTCCACGTGGCGGAGATTTATTGGATCGCATCGGATCCAACTAATACCACTTACCACCTATTTCCTGCACAATAACCACTTGTGGTTTTCGCCTTTGAAAGCCCGAAAACCACCATTTCGTCCGGTGTGACCTACATTTATTGCAGGCTATTCTAGACCTAAAACGCCTAATAAACACCTAAATGTGCCATTAAGCCATTATTTCTGCACTTATTGATTTTATTTGTCTTTCCGACTGAGAAAACTAAGCCTGTGCTTTGTTTTCAAGCCCAGAATCTGCAAAAAACCGTGCTTGCTGCCAAAACACTTCATAAAGTTTCAAGGGACCTGTCGAAACAAATCAGAACCTATTTAAATGACCAAATACCTGCATAAATAGGTATTTTCCAAGAAGAACGAGCATGTTATCATTTGAAAAGACATTAATAATAGAATTGAATACAGTAAGTGCTCAATTTCTCCAAGGAAACTTCTATTTACCCGAAAAGAGTCAAAACCCTGTCAAAATTTTGATAAAACCCTGTTTTAATACTGCATTTAATTTTAAAGGAGAAACTCGAGTTTATTTAGCTTTTGCCGACTTACAAGAATCCTAAATTGCCCAAAAATCCTCTGCAGGTAACCTGACCCTCTGTGCCCAGTTTGAAACAATTTTTAACCCAATATCCTTTGAAAAAGTAAAAGAAACCCCTGTTTCTTATTTCATAAACCTGTGAGAGTCAGTAATACAATTTGAAAACCAAAATTGAAGGTTGAAACCCAAGCAAAAAATCAAGTTGTACATATTTTCATCCAAGAACCTTTGTCAAAATCAAGATTACTTCTATAAACCATTTAATCTTACAGAAGAATCCAGAAAACCTAAAAAATAGAGTTTCAGTAATCCAAAAAGCCTAAAAATGCCAAAATCCACTCCAACTATGTCCTCCAAGACTGCAATCATTGTGAATCCTCTACAACTTCCTGTTGTAAACATTGAACACATCCCCTTAGCAAATGTAGACTATAAAATAATAGATCCAATAGTTGAATTCAATCCAGTAGACCTCCACAGCTGGAACTTTGAAAAATCCTTAGATCAGGTGGAAGAAGTCCAAATTTGGGAATCAAATCTACCCAAATATGTTGTTCCAATCACTCATCCATGTCAATAGCTTATCAGGTTGTGTCAGAACTATTATGTACCTAAACAAAGAGCAATAGTGAATGCAAACAAAGAAGTATTGTTTATAATTACTGTTGAGTCCATAAACCAGATGTTACAACTCAAACCTGATCCTAAAGTTGTTCCTTTGTCAATAGAAGCACTTACAAAGTTGTAAATTGGCCTTGATTTTCCCAAAAGATTCCATATTTTCCAAGTCTTTATGCCTTTACATGTGGAAATTCCATAAATCAACCCTCCATATTCTACTTCAAAATTTCCAGAATGTTCAAGGCATGTCATTTCCAAGTTGTCATTCATCCTAGGATACTTTACAAATGAGCATACAGATGAATCAATCCTAGGTTTCCTATCTACTTTTGCTCCAAGACAACCTCCTTCTGTCATTTTCAACTATGCTGAATACATTGATGATAATATCCATGACCAGCTTGTTAAATAGCCAACTGAAGGAATGTTTAGATATACATATTTTCTCTTCCATATGTTCTTGTATTTTTAAGCAGAGAAGTTTCCTATAACCCTCCTGTTAGTATGAATCTTTCGTCGTAAAAGATCACTTTAGCTACGCATAACAAATAGCCCTAACATTGATTATGGCTGCCAAATATCTTTAAATCTGCAATTAGGTGATCCAAATAATGTTGCACAAATCCAGATCTAAGCATAAAAGACATTAAGCAGATAAAGTAAAATGTGGCTCCATGCATCCAATAGACAAGACAAGAACAATGTATTTGAAAGAATTTTTATATTATATTACAAAGGGGGCACCTGAGAGGAAAACAAGAAAGGTGTTTTCCGGTTCTCCTCAATGGGATGGGTTCTTGAAAGTCCTCAGCGTTTCAGATCTAAAATTCCTCTCTCTTGTTGTTGTAGAAAACCCAGACAAACATAGAACTCAATGGGAGTTCATAAGACAAAAATGGAGAATGTGACCTAGTGTAGATCCAGAGTGATCTAATGCAATGGAGGTGACTAATGAATGGGGAAAACCCTTCTATTTATAACAAAATATTAGGGCGGTCTAGAACTCGGTGCATGAATAAAAAATTATTAATCGAATTCTAGAACCACCCTTTATGAATATTTTATTATATTTGTTGGAGGGAAAAGGATTTTTGACTTGGGTCAATTCCTTTATCTATAAATAATAAATAAATAAATGATTTATTTATCATTTTAGGGAAATTATGAGAATATAATTAAATTAATAAAGGTTTATTTAATTATTTATGGATGATTTAGTCAAATTTAACTAAGAATATTATTTAAATAATGATTTAAATAACTTATTTTTAGGAAATAATTAAATAAATAAGGATTTATTTATTTAATTTCTTTGTTTTGGGTTAAATATGACCGGGAAATATAAACAAATAAGTTATTTCACATGGTGAAAGCAATTTTACTTAGGGTAAAATTGGTCTTACATGGTGTACTTGGGTTCATCTAATAATAATAGGTTAGATAACCAAAAAATGGTGTAACACCTCCAGAAGCTTGACATAGAAGAAAATCCACTTTCAGTAATTTTTTGGACATCTTTGATCAGAAAAGAGTCCACAGAGTTTACTTATACAGAGTTTTCAGATTTCTTTATTCATCCACTAATAAACATGTTGACAAATACTGAAAAACCAAGAATTAGTGATGAAATGAATAAAATTCTACAGCTATCAGAGCAGAATAGAATTGTAGATTGGTATTTGTATGAAAAACACACATAAATCAGAGTTTTTGGGTCTAATCTGTTACCCTACAAACTACCTAAATATGTACCAATGAGGGTTTTTGCCTTGGAATACATAAGGTAAATCTTAAATTATGATTCTATCAACTTCCTAGTAGCTAAGAAGAAAATACAATTTAAGTTGAAGAATCAGGTGGGACCCTTTATTTGTAATCACAAAGATGCAGAGACAGAAGCAACCAAACAGTTACTTGAGTACAGATTTGAAGAGAGTTTCTCATGGAACTATGATCCACAAGGAATATTAAGCAAAATGAGGGTTAAGTGCAAACTAACATCCTACATTCATGAGAAAAAACCAGAGATTGAGAAGTATGTAAATCAAACTGAATGGGTAGAAAACACTTTAGTAGATGCAGTTAACTAAGGTGATACTAGTCACACCTTACAAACTGCAGATCAAGGGGAAAAAGCTCCTAAAAGGGTCAGAGAAGAAGGAACATACATTGCTGAAACCACAACTGAAACTAGGTTCAAATTAAGATACAATAAAAAGCCCAAAATAAATCCAGTTGATAAAGAGAAAGTGACTATTGAGGTAGAAGACACAGATGTTCCAATAACAAATACAGATGCTGCTACAGTCATCACAAATGAGAAAATTACAAAGAATCTAAATGAAGAACAGATTGATAATTCAAATATACAAGTGGTAGAAAAACAACAAAATATGGAAGCATCATCCTCACAGACAGCAGAGAAAAAGGATCTTGATATTAGGGAAAAATATAAGCAGATTAAAACAAAGAATGAAGAGATAAAAAATGAGATTTACTCTCAATATTTGAAATAAACACCAAGTGTTCAAAACAAACTTTTATCAGCCTTTGACTACTCAAATAAAAAGTTGATAATGTCAGTGCTCCAACCTATAGTGAAGACTCCAAAGGCAGTTGCATACTACAAGAAAGTTGATCTAGAAGTGCCAACAAAAAATATTCATGCACTAGATCAAATAGAATTTCATACACAAAGTTGAGAGATGTTATATTCTACCATTACAACCAAGGCTATGAGTGTTCAAAAACTTTAGAATACAATCATAAGCATGAGAGATCAAATGAAGGTTGACAAAGCCTCATTATATGCTAAAGATGTTAGGATTAAGTTTTTAGAAGAGTTGTTCATTCAAGTTGGATATGATCCTGAAAATTTCAAAGCTGCAAAACAATTAGTGAAGAAAAAGAATGAGGACATTGCAGCATTGAGGAAACAACTTAAGCTGCCATCAACTGAAAATCCTCAAGCCAAAGAAATTATACAAGAACAGACTCAGAAGGATGACATGATGAACTTAATTTTTCAATTAACATGACAGATTAAAGGAATGGAAATTCAAATGGACAAGCTTTTCCATGAAAGGGAAACTACAAAAGCATAGGTAGTTCCTTCAGTAATTCCCATGGTTACTACTGTTGTGCCTTCAACTCTAGTAGAAGAGTTGGAACCAAAAGAACCACTGGCTTCTACAGTGCCAGTGACATCATCCACAACTTCAGCCACAGAATCATCTACTACAATAGCTCAACATTCAGATGAGGCTAGTAAATTAGTAAAATCCATGGAAGAAATGACACTACAAACAAGTGAGATTAACAGATTGAAAAAAGTGATTGATAATTTTGAGGTTACAAAGAAACTAACCCAAAACAATGCCAAAACTCATGAGCAAACGGCTAATAGGTTAAATGAAGAACTGAAGAAACTACACAAGGATTTAACCTTAAAGGAGCCAATATCATATGTGAAAAACCAATTATGGAACAAAATCATTGAAGCCATCAATGATGTGTGGCCCTCAATTTAGTAATCTTTGAACAGAGAGATTTACTGAAGGCAGCACTAGCAGAAATTCAGAAAACCAAAGATGAGCTAGGTGCCAAACCTCAGCAAGCCATAGAATTGATCAAGTTTCTCAACAGTAAAAACAAGCAGGAGTTAGAAGAAATTGAGATCACTGATAGGACAGAGACAACCATTGAAATAAGGAAAGTCATTTCAAAGAAGAATCAGATGAAACAACTTGAAGAGAAATGTGATAATATGAACATAGCCATAACCAAGTTTATGGTTAAATTTGAAAATTTGAGGCAAATAAGTTTGCCTAATATTTTGGTCATAAATGATAAACTTATGCCAAATGAGGATTACAATAAGAAAATCAGAGAATATGCAAAAGAGCAAGTGAACAAGACAGATGGACAAGGAATACCCACAGGGAAGGTCTTACTCAGGAGTTTTGAAGGCTTGTTTTATCTGCAGCATGATATAAAACATTTATTTTTCATAAAACCAACATTTGCTAGATATACTGAAGCAGATGAAAATTTCAGGAAGCTGAAAATGATACAAATTCCAAATGATGAAACTTGGCAATCACTCACTGACTTACTGTAAAAGTCAAAATGCAGATAAAAGGATAAAACAGTTGGCTGATATTTTTACAATCAAAACAAAATTTATTACAGCAGTAAAGGAGTTTTTACAGAGGTTAAAGAGTATCAGAGGATAAATAGTATCTGAGTTAAAGAGTATTAGAGGATAAAGAGTATCTGAGTTAAAGAATATCAGAGGATAAAGAGAATCAAAGTTAAAGAGTATAAGATAATGAAGGTAATATTTCAAAAAACAGATTTGAAATATCTCTGCCAACAAAGAGGACACTAAGGCAGTCAGCTACACCTAATCCACAAACAATTTACTGTTTTATTTGGATAAATAGGATAGCTTGCTAATTTGTCAAGCAACTGTCACTATTTTGTTGTAAAGATATTTTATTTCTCCTTAGATAATTCCTAGAAGCATTCTAGGATATTTTGTAAACATTTTTTGTATAAATACTTCACTCTTTGAAATATTATTGTGGAATAAATTGCTGAAGATTTCTATAGTCATTTTTGTTGTACTTGAAGGCTTTTGTGTTACAAATTCGAGTAGCGGACTACATCGAATCAATTAGCATCATATTTCAGGATTCATGTGATGAGCCATTGAAGTGAAGTATTTTCTACTTGTCATTGTTTATCTTCTTTGTTTCATACATTCATATATGTGTTCCAAATTTGAATGATAATTCAGGAGTATTATTTCAAGATTTGTTAAAAGCACCCTGTCTTTACTGTTTATCATTTCTATGTCTTTTGCTGATTTCTAGAGTAGGGAACCCTTAATTTCTCCCTCTTTTGTTTGACCTCTGTCTACTCCTTCCCTTTTCCTGATCAAAGAACTTTTGATTGCTCTTTATCCCGATCAAACCACTTCACCAAAACATCCTTCCAAGATCTTCAAAGACTTATCTATCTTGCCCTGAAAACATTTGACTTTTTGACCTTGATCCTAGTTCTGTCTGCTTGAATTTTGACTCCTTAGCCCAATGGAAAAATAGATTTCCCACTATCCATCTCATTAAGTGATTCCCCCCCCAAAACCAAACCAAATCAAAACCAAATTGCACAATAATAACTAGCCTAATATCTTATAATCAAAACAAAGTTAAATCTTAAAGAGAGAGCCCTCTCTGAACCCTAGGAAGGCTAGATCCTAGAGCTTAAAAGTTGGTCTGTGGTTACCTCTAGTGTTCTTAAAAACAATAAATCAAAATCTCACAACTTAGAGAATTACTAAAGTGATAACACTTACCATGATCATGGGAAACTAATGATGTTGACATTATCATAACTAGCCACCAAACCAGGATAATGTCTTATAGTTATATAACTATAAGATAAAAGGTCTCATCATGAGCCGACTTGTTCAATATCATTATAATTTGTGAATGGCATTGCCATCATCTGGTCATCAAGCCAAGACAGTGACTTCTAAGTAACTCTAAAAGAAAACTTAAAAGAAAAATTAATTTCTCTAAGAATATTACTTTAAGTGGATGGGATATTGGTTCATTTTCAGTTACATAGTAACCCTGTTGAGGCTATGGATGCTTACTGGTAGCAGTGACTCCACCAATGAAAAATTATTCTATTTTAATATGCTAAGTTTCAATAGTCTTCTACTTTATCTTTACAATTGATTAATGAATGAACTAGATAATAAAGTTTTTTACCTCTAACAAGTTTCGAGAATTTTACATAGTAATGAGTTCTTTGGTATTCAGAATTATCCTTATCAATCTAAATTTCAAAAATATTTGTATCTTTCTAATTTTTCTTTGAGAAGTTTAAATTTCATCTATTATTACAGAGATAATTTCTTGACCCAGTGTGTCAACAATTGTTGTAGTACTCAACAACCCTCCTTTAAAGTTAATAGTAGGACTAATAAATAATGGGGGCCCTTTTAAATATTTGAGATAAAATCCATTTATTTGAATAACAATTCTAGTTTTTGGTTATCAAAAAATGACTTTAAACGAGAAAATTCCCCTATCAGAACTATATATCGGGTTAGGTCTTAAAAGAAATTAATCACGAATAAAGCACACACATAAGCTTTTATTATTATCGGGATCAAAACTTTTATATACACCATGCCTCTCAATTAAATCTCTGATACCAATCCTCTGATTAAGAGTTCCAAATAGTTTTAAAAGCCTTAAAGTAATAAAGCACTTTTCGTGAAAATAATAATTAAAGGCAGGACCCCATAGAAATACTACGTGGCATTTCAGATTTATCATATCGGGTGTTTCCATATGAGAATCCTCCAAAAATCCATGATCTCCAATATTATCACTCCTCTTATTCCCTCATCCCTCTGATACTTTGATATTCCTATTCCCCGATCTCCTATATTTTCCATCGCTCATCCTTCAATCTCTGATAAAGGCTTTCCTCCCGATAACTGGTAAACCATATCACAACCTTTGATCAGATGTCACTCTTATGAAACCTTCGATAATGTTTCCCGCCTATCCACATAAACATTACATAATTATCAGGAAAATTGTTTTTGTATGTTTTAAAGTTACAACCTAAAAATTTATCGATATCAAACCTCAGATATGCTAACCTATACAAAAGCCCATGTGAATCCACATTTCATCAATTAATGGCCAAGGGTAATGAATTTATGTTTTCTAAGTCGTAAATGATATAATTAGTTGTGAATTAATGTTGATATATTTTTCTCATAAAAGCATGAATTCATATCAAATAAGTCATTTTCCTTAGTGAATTATTCAACTAGGAAGTTGCTGCTCATACTGTATTAAATTACCTCTCTTCCTTAGGGTATGTATTAAATTACCTCTCTTCCTGGGCTATACTGTTATATAGTTGTCATGATGTGTAGGATGTATGGATACCCTAATACTCAGAAGTTCATAGACCAGCGGGTACCTTTGATAGATGCTGCTTCAGATGGATACATAATGGATTGGGGAAATATATTATTTGATAGTATAGATTCTCAAACCCTTGATTATAGAAACAATAACATTTTTCTCATAATATTTTTCCCCCATTCTACATGAGTGCTTATATAATGGATGTTGTTTGTTTTACCTCTGATTTTACATCTATGGGATGGAAATGGACCATTGAAGACCCTACACCCATACAAGTCTACCATGATATACTGTGGGAATCTAAATTCCAGCCACATTTCTACAAAATCTGCCATGGAGTTATGCTGCCAATCTACCAAGATGTCTTTGAAGAGAAAGCCCCTAGACTTTCCAAAGAATCCAATAATGACTTTTTATCTATAGGAAGATGATTTGGGGAGGAATCCTTTACTTATATCCGGGTTTTCAGCAGTCTAACCAACCCTCATGTGTTGCCTCTCTATGTGCCCGATAAGCTCTTAACTCAAGAAACAGCTTATCAAACTATTGGAAATGGCCTCTCTAAAGTACTGACTCATGCTAAAAAGACTATGTGGCCTTCTTTTCCTATTTCATGTGGAGTTTATGCCCTGGACAATTTCAAGCATGTTGTTCTTGAAATTGATCAAATTCAATGTTTAAAATACCAACAGATAGTTTGATCCTAATGATACGGCTAATAATGTCACAACACATGCAAATATCAGATCGTTTACATGAACCATACAAGTTTTATGACTTGTTCAAATCATCTTATACCTATGCACAGGTCAAAATATTAGCAACAACACAACTTATTCCTAAAGAATTGGTTGAGTTTAACCAATATCAGAACAAAATAATAGCCAATATGCCTTTGGATTTGTTGAGAATTCATCAACAAAAGGCATAGCAAGATAAAGCCCTGATTGTTTCAACAAAGGATATTGATGCATCTCAAGCCAAGGAAACAACCTCTTCATCTATTGATTAGTCCAAAGAACCTCAAACTAGCAGCAACTTGGATGAGACTTGGGAATAATTTAACCAGGTTTTACAAAAAACAATGACTCAAGAATTAAAGACTCTAGTGAAAAAGGAAATTGCACAGACCCCCAAAGTTACTGGGAAGACCTTGCTCACTATTAGGACTTCAAATAAGGCCATGGACACTTATGGTTTGGAAATCATCCTATCTTTTCTGACCTCACAGGTCATCCTGAAAATAGAAGAAATCCCTCCTATCGATGTATTTTATAGTTCTAAACACAAATTTGTGGTCAACATACATAGAAAAAGGAGGAGAATTGATAAATAACATGCCTTAGTTCCTGTAGATACTTCTTTTCAAGTAGTATGGAAAGGTGAAAAATCCACCCCAGCAGAAGATCTTGGTAGGCTCTCGTATTTTGCATGACCATATGCCACTACCACCATTGATAAAGCCTCTGAAGTACAGCAACCCCTAAGGGAGAAATATGAAATAATTGTGCAACTAGAACAAAGTCTAGAGAATGAAAAACAAATCATTGAATAACAATTGCAAGTTCAGCTTGTAGAGCTTCAGGATATTTTAATGATTTGAAGCTTCAACATGAAGCTGATCTGAAAAGCAGGGACACAAATTCAGGAGCTACAACAAAAGATAGAGCAGTTAAAAGAAAATATTGAGATAGATGAATTCAAGAAAGAAGCAGGAGAGATAAACACTCTCCTTGCTCAACAACATGTTATCTTCTTCTAGAAATTGGCAACGATCCATGACTTGTGCAAATCAAGTGATTCATTGGTGAATCAATTGTCCGATCTAAGGACATATTATGAGGAGATTGAAGAGAAGATTTATGGTTACATATCTGATCCAGACTTATGCAGGAACACAATACAATACAAAAATAATCATAAAAATAGAGATGCAGCAGGAAAAACACTTCATTTTATTAATATCAAATACTTGAAAAATGCTTACAGACATAATGGAAAACAAACTAGCTCAGGCGATGGTAGATTATCTTTGAGAAAGGATGTGGTAGCTACATGCCTCTAAACTATGTTATAATTAGGCTCAAGGGAATTTTTATTATTGAACAATAAGAGAAACCCTAACCCGAGGAGATGTAACACCAAGAGTTTATGGGCCCCGTTGGGGTTAGTTGGGTAGTCAACTTCCCGGGGTTGTAACTTGGTCATATTATCTCCATTTGGCACGTATGATACCTTGTTGGAAAGATATCTATGAGGAATAAAACTACTATTGTGATGTGGGGAAATTTCTGTTGAACCTGGTCCCTGGTGAACCACTTTCCCTAGTGAAGAAGTTGGCCAGCTGTGACAACCCGATACAATTTGATCTTCTGTTGGTGAGTGCTTTCAAGCTGTGTGTCTATGATATGATCGGTTGCTTCCTATTCCATGCAGTCCAGATTTAACTCTATTAGGGTGAGTTGTTATGCAATGTCGGATGTGTCCAGTAATGGTAGAAAGTGTGGCCGAAGGCAATCCACGTTGAACACTAGGTGCATGCCAAGGAATGGGGGAATGCTAATCTCAAAAGAATTGTCTCCCACGGCCTTGGTGATGGTATATGGAACATATCAGAGTGGGAATATCTTGTGTTGGGGTCCATAGATGCGCTCCTTATGCAAATGTAACCAAATTTTGCCGCCCACCTGGAAGCTATGTGGCACCCGATGCTGATCATGTTACTGCTTGTAATTAACGTTGGCTCCTTCCAATATGTCATGAACCTGTTGGCAGATGTGTTGATTGTGCTCAATGAAGTTGTTCACCTTGTCAGCTTCAGATTGGACATGAGACGAATCTTCCTGAGTAGCCACAAATGGTATGGCTACGTCAATGGTACATGGCTAGAATCCCAAGCCCACCTAAAAGGGGATGTTGTCGGTTGATTTGTGGAGAGTGTAGAAATTATATAACTTATGTGTGATATGTCCAAGATTCTCCTGATCTCACACTATTTTAACTTCATGCAAAATACAGAATCTATTCCATCATTGATCATTTGCGGAAATTAAATCAAGATTGCAATGCACACATGAAACAATAAAAATTCACACACATTAACACAATTGTTTAATGGGAAAGCCTGAAGATGAAACCCCAAATATCTGTATATAATATATGTCATAGAGATCATGTAAAAATCCTCATACAAAGCTGATCATATCAAGCTCTCAGTACAATACAATCGCTACACACTAATCAGGCCTGATCTTGCAAATCCAAGCACCAATCTTTGCCACCTGCTAGCCTGCCTCTACTGCGCAATCCCTGCTGAAGAATGGATCTGAATGAGTTCGAATTACTCAAGCCTTGCTCACGCAATCCTCATTGGCATCTCCACTGAGTGTTGTATGCAATCAATGCATCACTATAGTCGCAACTGATAGTCACACTTGCTCTTTCACCTATCTCTCCACTGGTCTCCACTGAAACTGCCATGCACTGTAGTTAACTGATGTATTGTTCATTTGATTAATGAGTTATTATTTGTGAATTAATTAACTAATTAATTCACTCCACTCTCACTAGTGTATCAATCAGTTAGACTAGATACAACTAGCTCAACTGAGTCTAACTGAGTTAAACTGAATACAACTCCACAACTACTTCTTCCAACTGTGTCATAACTCTGCCACTTGAGTTCTAACTGATTCCTCCATGCAATTAGCTCCAGTAAACCCTCAGGAATAGCATAATTCCTTATGTCAGCTGTTGTGCCACATCTGCGCACTTAACTGAAGTGCTCCAAGAGAATAAGATAATGTTTAGAGTCCAAATATTATTAAGAGCTAATAATATTCGACATATCTATTTTTAGACTGGCAATCTAAAAATAGACTCCACCCAATAAGTCTAAAAATAAAATTCCATCTATTTTTCCAACTTGACCAGCCATCAACAAATAGCATCCTGCAACTCATAGAATATGATCGACATGTCTAAAAATAGACTTTGCGCCAAAAATAGCCTGCGGGCCCACTTAGTGAAGGCGTCTCTTTTCATTAAGCTCATCATCTTGTTGAATCTCAACACTCCCTCTCAACGAGATACGGATTATCTGCCACCCCGATCTTGTATCTATGGTATTCGAATTTTCTCCTAGTGAGCGCCTTCGTCAGAATATCTGCATCTTGATCCTCCGTAGGAATGTAAGAAAGCAACATGATCTTCCGCTGCACACAATCTCTGATATGATGGTATCAGATGTCAATATGTTTAGATCTATCATGAAATACTAGATTAACTGAGAGTTTAATGCAACTTTGATTATCACAATATATCACAGTAGGATCTAAATGAGAACCGAACAAACCAACCAGGATCTTCCTCATCCATATAGCCTCGCATGGAGAAAAACTTGCTATCATGTACTCGGCCTCCGCTAAACTGAGTGCCATGGATATTTGTTTCCTGTTGTACCAAGAAATTGCTGTAGATCCGATATTGAAAATTCCTCCAGATGTGCTCTTTACATGCCATTGGGCTTCACCTTGTCATAAACCATGAAAGCAACTCATCGTTTAATACGTACCACAATCCATACTCAGATGTGCCCTTGAGATACCTCGGGACATGCTTGCCTACCTTCCAAAAGAGCTTGGTAGGCTTCACCATCGCTTGTGAAAGCTAGTTCACAACATAACATATGTCTGGTCATGTATTGACTAAATACATGAGTGAACCGATCAACTGTCAATAAACAGTGGCATCCACTACCTCTGCCGATGTAGCATCCTCCATCCTCCAAACACTAGGAAGAGGAGTGTCGATAGGCTTGGAGCCTTGCATGTGAAACTTCTCCAGTATCTCCTGGGCATACTTGCCTTGAGACACAAATAGTTCACCTTTCTGCTGCCAAATTTCCAATCCAAGGAAATAATGAAGGAGGCTCAAGTCCTTCATCTCGAACTCCTTTGCAAGATCTACCTTGCATGAGTGTATCAACAACTCATCACCTATTAGTATTAAATCATCTACATAAAGCACAATGATCAAAAGCTTACCCTCTACCATAATCTGGTATAGGTTTGGATCCGCCTCACTCTTGGCGAAACCAAGTCCGGTGAAAATAGCGCTCTGTACCGTGTACCCAGGCTCACGAGTGCTTGTTTCAACCATACAGCTCTTTTGAGCACTGCACATACAACTATTCTTGAAGATTTCAATCCTTGGGGCTGCTCAATGTACACCTCCTCCTACATGATTAAGACAAGAACACGGTCTTCACATCCATGGATCAGATGGCACCCAACCCTCCTCACGCTAAGAAAACAAGGATGGTCAGAGCATGGAAAGGAATACCTTGCGATAGGTGCAAAACTTTCTTCATAGTGATCCCCTTTATACGTGGGAAGTCCCGGGCAACCGTTATGCCTTGTCCTTCTCATGCACCCATCGACTTGCTTCCTTTGTGAATCCATTTTCGAGCCTACCGCGTTCCCGCTTCCAGCCTTGGGACAATCTCCCATGCACTGTTTTTGACAATCGAATCATACTCTTCCACCATGGCATCTACCCATGCGGGATCCTCCACAACTTCCTCGAAAGAGGATGGTTCTGTCAAAATACACTTTCTCATCAAAGCCATGTATCTAGCTCGTCAGTTAGAGTGACTATCTCTTTATGCAAATGTTTGTGATGTAGGAGCTCATTCGTGCATCCAATATTCGATCGCTCGGCTTACGTGGTACGTCACCTTTGATGTTTGGTGCTGCATGAGTGGTTTCTTCCACTCCCATGAGCCTCCTCTTTTGGATGATCCACATCTTGAGGCTCATCTTTAGGAACAAGTAGCTCCTCCTCTGCATGCAAGTGTGCTCCCTCTCAAGCGACAACTTCCTTGGCTTTCTCCTCATGAAATTTGATATCTCGTCGCACAACGGAGTCATCCGGCGCATGCAAATACACACGATAATTATGGGGTGTTTCTGTGTACCCCACAAATATCCCAACTTCTGTAGTCGGCTCCAGCTTCTTCCTGGCGTCCTTTGTCACATGAATGTAAACAGGTGATCCAAAAATCTTCAAATGAGAAATATCAGGGTTCTTACCAGAAAATGCTTCTTCGGGTGTACTCATGCCAAGTACTCTATGAGGACAATGGTTTTGCATATAAACCGTAGTGTTGCATTCTTCCACCCACAAATGCATTGGTAGGCCTTGGTCATGTAGCATTTCTCGTGCAACACCCACGATCGTTCTATTCTTTCTCTCCGCGACCCCATTCTGCTATGGGTTATGAGGCGCTATGAGTTCTCTTGGTCCTTCTTTGCTATAGAAGTCTTTTAGGTCCGCCGAGAGATGTATTCACCCACCATTATCAACTCCTTAGAGGCTTTCTTTGCTTCCACGAGCTCTTTCTCAACCGACCTTGAACTCACAGAACTTTAGTATGTCTCCTCTTCTTCTACATGAAGATCCCGGCCTCTGAAAAATTCATCGACAAATATCACATCTGTGCTTTGTTGTCTTTGTTGTTGAAGCAGCAGAGAAAGGTAGGCACGTGCGTATCAGATTATCTCAAGGATAGTCGAGGCGCTCCTTCTCATGAAAAGTGGTCTTCACAAATTTTCCCAAAGTACATCCCTTGCACTGATCTTACTGTGCAAGTGTACCTTTGGGAAACCCGGTAGAAATTTTCTGCAAAATTTTCAAAGCGCCATGGTGAAGATGGCCCAATCTCCTGTGCCACAATTCGCCCTCATCTCAGCTCACCACTCCTTCTGCTTTGCCTACCATTACAGCACAGCCATCTACCTGCAATTGATAAATATTCTTAACTCGAATCCCTATCCTCCTGGTTTGACCAGTCGTTTTATGGCGCAGGAAATCTTTTTCCTCGCTAAAAGAAACGTCATAACCCTTGTCTTCCAGCATCGCCATGGAGATCAGATTCTTCTTCAATCCTGGAACATGCATGACATCCTTCAAGATGAAAGGTTTACCGGACTCCCTCTCAAAGGAAATGGTCCTGATACCAGTCACACTGTATCTACCATCATCGCCCATCTCGATGTGCACTCCAAGATCCTTTTCCTCCAGATCACTAAACAAATATTTGTCTCCAGTCATATGGAAAGACACACCACTGTCAAGAAACCACACCGATCCCATCACAATTGAAACCAAGCATGCGATCAGTGAAAAAATCCGGATCAAGTGCGAGGGGCTAAGGTGTCCTCCAGTGCAAATCCAACAACACCATATTCCTTCAACTATGCTTGGACAATTGGTGGCAAATGCTGGTATTTGGTGACAGTGAAAGCACTTCACCTTGGACAAGTCCTGCTTCTTGCCTTTCGCACTGGATTGAGAAGGATTTTTCTTTCCCTTCCCTTTCCTTGATTTGGCAGCCAAAGCGCAATTTTCTTCATCTTCATTCTTCGATGAAGATCCATCCCTGGTACCCCGCCTTATCTCCTCCTGCACAAGATCCGACCAAAGTCGCTCCCATCTTGGCAGTTTCTCCCGTCCATTGACAGAGTCTTTGTAGCTATGCCAACTCTTTGGAAGCCCAAGGAGAGCCAATCTCACCAAGTATTATTCATCAACAGTAGCCCCCACACTTCCCAGCTCATCCTTACAGTGGAAAAACTTCGTGAGGTATTTTGGTATACTGTCGCCTTTCTCCATTTTTATTTTTCTGAGCTTGAATTTAAGCGCCAACTTCCTCTGGTCACTTCTTCTTTGGAACAAATCTGTCAAATATTTCCACATTAATAATGGAGTGGATTTACCATGAAGGTTGGACACAATGTGGTCCTTCACACCTTCCAATAGAATCCTTCGACACTTTGCTACATTCTTTTGCCATGCGTCAAGTGTGGCTGCATTGCTAGATCCCGGCTTAGGAACATCGCTATCGATGAATTCCTTCAGCCCATTATCATCCAGCACTACCTCCATCCTGTCCTTCCATGCTATGTAATTCGAGCTCCCATCAAGCATACTCCAATCGCAATCCGTTGAAAGACATTTCAATAAATGCTCAACTTCGACACCAAGAAAACTCTGTAGCAAATTCGAATTCCACCAGCACAAACTCAACCGCTTCAATAATTGCAATCTCCTCCAATGATCAACTGCTTCGAAACCATGTAGAAATTATATAAATTATGTGTTATATGTCCAATATTCTCCTGATATCACACTATTTTAACTTCATGCAAAATACAAAATCTATTCCACCATTGATCATTTGCGGAAATTAAATCAAGATTTCAATGCACACATGAAACAATAAAAATTCACACACATTAACACAATTGTTTAACGGGAAAGCCTGAAGCTAAAAAACCCAAATATCTGTATATAATATATGTAATAGAGATCATGTAACAATCCTCATACGAAGTTGATCATATCAAGCTCTCAGTACAATACAATCGCTACACACTAATTAGGCCCGATCTTGCAAATCCATGCACCAATATTTGCCACCTGCTAGCCTGCCTCTACTGCGAAATACCTGTTGAAGAATGGCTCTGAATGAGTTTGAATTACTCCAGCCTTTCTCACGCAATCCTCATTGGATCTCCACTGAGTGTTGGATGCAATCAATGCATCACTATAGTCACAACTGATAGTCACACTTGCTCTTTCACCTATCTCTCCACTGGTCTCCACTGAAACTGCCATGCACTGTAGTTAGATAATGTATTGTTCATTTGATTAATGAGTTATTATTTGTGAATTAATTAACTAATTAATTCACTCCACTATCACTAGTGTATCAATCAGTTAGACTAGATACAACTAGCTCAACTGAGTCTAACTGAGTTAAACTAAATACAACTCCACCAACTACTTCTCCAACTCCACCAAACTCTGTCACATGAGTTCTAACTGAAGTCCTCCATGCAATAGCTCCAATAAACCCTCAAGAATAGCGTAATTCCTTCTATCAGCTGTTGTGCCACATCTGTGCACTTAACTGAAGTGCTCCAAGAGAATAAGATAATGTTTAGAGTCCAAATATTATTAAGAGCTAATAATATTCGACATATCTATTTTTAGACTGGCAATCTAAAAATAGACTCCGCCCAATATCTCTAAAAATAGAAGTCCATATATTTTTCCAACTTGACCAACCATCCACAAATAGCTTCCTGCAACTCATAGAATATGATTGACATGTCTAAAAACAGACTTTGCGCTAAAAATAGCCTGCGGGCCCACTTAGTGAAGGCGACTCTTTTCACTAAGCTCATCATCTTGTTGAATCTCAACAGAGAGCTCGGTTATATTTGTGTTGTACATAGGGGATGCTCTCATATCATGTGTGTGGATGCTTTGAGTTGTACATTTGCAGAATGTGTACGATCATCCTGTTGACGACCTATGTCTGTCCATCGGTTTGGGGATGGAAAGTTTGGACTTGGTGAGCTTGGTGTCCAGCATCGACCAAAGACTGGACTAAAATGTTCCAAGGAACCTGTTGTCCCGATCTGAGATGATAGAATATGGGATCCCAAAGTGTACCCACACTCGTTTAAAGAATATTTTAGCAGTGGCTTCTGCTGTGATATTCTTCTTGTAGGCCACTATAATTGCCATCTTCGAGAATATATCGATGACCATAAAAACACAGTCATTTCCATGCTTAGTATAAGGAAGGCCAAACATGTAATCCATGGATATGGATTCCCAAGGTCGACTAGGGGTAGGCAACGAAGTATATAGACCTTTCTTTTTTATGGTCGTTTGGAAATGACGCAGGTAGGGTAGGATCTGACGTACTTCCCAACATCTTGTCCAAGTTTCCACCAACAGAAATACTTTTGCAATACTGCCACTATTTTATCGACCCTAAAATTCCCGACGAACCGATTATACTGCGCTTCCGAAACCATCTTGGCATGCTCACTTGAAGGAACACAAAGGTGTTCCAGGTGACATAGCAGTACATCCTGGAGGTGAAATTTTGGAACTTTCTTACCTTCCAAGAGCATATTGTGTGTGTGGCCGAATTCTGGATCGCTTCTGTGGAGAAGTGCCCAATCGGAAGTCTCTTGCCCACAAGAGTTGAGCACAGTGGTTAGTGCCACGATCGGCGATCAGCTGAGGCAGTCTGCAACATTATTGGTGTTGCCCTTCTTGTACTTGATTTTCAAATAAAAATGTTGTAGGTATGTGGACCACTTATGATGTTGATCATTCTACAACTTCCCTTGTGTCTGTATAAACTACATGGGTCGTTGGTCTATGTCGATGACTGTTTCATTCCCCAAAATGTAATGCTTCTATTTTTGGTAAGCCTGGACAATGGAATACATCTCTTTGTCATAAGTGGTGTACTTCTGGACTATGTCAGAAAGTGTCTCACTATGATATGCCACTGGATGGCCCTATTGAGTAAGGACTGCCCCAATAGCATAGTCATAGGCGACTGTCTCGATCTCAAATGGTTATTAAAATTCTGGTAATGCGAGCACTGGTTAAGAGTAGAGGCGATGTTTCAACTCTATGAACGCCTTCTGTTTAGATTTAGACCAAAATAAATTTTCTTTCGCTCTTCCCTTAGTGACTTGACTCAAGGGCCAAGTGATATGAGAGAATCCCAACATGAACCTTTGGCATAAATTGGGAAGACCCAGAAATATGCAGAGCTCTATTAGATTGGTTAGGGTTGGCCAATCCTGAATGACTTGGATCTTGGCTGGATCCACATGCACCCCCCGCTCATCAATAATGTATCGCAGATATTGAACCTGGGTCATGCCAAAAGTGCACTTCTCCAAATTGGCACACAACTTGTGCTTCCGCGGTGTTTGGAGGAACTGTTGGATGTGGTGGAGGTGCTCTTCCCAAGACTGGATGAAGATAAGGATGTCATCCAAGTACACCACCACAAATGAGTTGGTGAATGGCCACAAGATTTCATCCATCATCCGCATGAATGTTGTGAGAGCATTCATCAAACCGAAAGGCATGACTAGCCATTTGAACAGGCCCTCCTTGAATTTGAAGGAAATATTGCACACATCATAGGGTTTGATTGGTACTTGGTGATACTAAGACTTCAATTCGATCTTGCTGAAACATTTTCCCCCCTTGAGCTGGTCCAGGAGGTCATCAATCTATGGGATTGGATACCTATTCCAGACTGTGATCTACGGTTTAGCGCCTGATAATCAATACAGAGTCTCCAATTGTCTTCCTTTTTCTGTACCAACACAGTTGGGCTTCCACAGGGTGAGGAGCTTGGCTTGATGTGTCCTCTCTAAAATAGCTCTTGGATATGTCTCGATATTTCTTCATATTCCAAAACAGAGCATTGATAGATCAACCCTGACCTGATAATGTAGAGGAACCCATGTGGGTGAGGAGAAAATGTCCTTATATTCATCCACGAATTTGTCCATCTGTTGTTGCCGCGTAGGGGAGATTTTTTTTTGGAGGCTGCGGCCACAATCTTCTTCTTGCCTTGTCGGCGACTCATAATGATTTTTTTTTTTTTGTTGGGTTTGGGAAATAATCTTACTGCATTTCTTTGCAGTAATCAAAGAGATGGCAAAAGGTAATACTACCTCCGGTATCTTGTACACCTTATTTCCCAAAGTAATAAAACAGAATGAGGCCTAGAATCATACACAACATGTGTCTTCCACAAGTATGGTTTGCCTAATAATACATTAGAAAGTTCAACAGGATCAATATCAAACAGTACCTCATCCATGAAGAGATTGATGTTGTAGGGAAGGCAACATGGTGCAGCGGTAGCAATGGATTTAAAAAAAAAATCCACAATGGACCTTTACAATCCAATAATCGCTCCTTGTTCCTATCGAAACCAAAAGTATTTGAATAGGCGTAAAATATTTATTTTGTCTTCGCGTTCCAATATAAATTTTAAAACCATTTAAAACAGCGTTTGAACGCCTTTTATAAAAATTTTATATGTATCGCCGCAACCCCAGATCTGGCTGATCCGACGGCTCGGATCAATTCGCAAATCGGCAATCGCCAATGTGCTACAATTTTTATTGTTCAACAACAATTCCGATGCGATGCCAATCGGCGATCGCAAGTCGCAATGATTGGATGTCACAACCGTTGGCAGCTTCCACAGCTCCGATGCGAAGTTAATCGGAGATTGCAAGTCGCAGGGATTTGGATAACGTCTCCTCCTGTAGCGATGCGATATTTTCCGGACCCGAACTCACTTCAAACAAGTTTTATATCATTTCACGTCCATTTATGTTGTTTATGTGATGCGATATGGAACGCTTCTCCAGTCCGATGCAATGGGTTATGCAGACTCGACGAATTCCAAAATCGATATATATATTATTTCAAATCGCTCAAAGGTTCCACGAAGTATTTCTTTGCTCCAGTAATCTGTGTTAACAGGGTTTTCTGCTCGCGAACTCAGTTAAGGCAGGTTTGCATTAACATGGAATTTCTTACAATTGAAATTAAAAAAAACACAGGCCCGCAACCATTTCAATCAAATAGACAGAAACCCAATGCTCAAGCCTCCACAATTCATCATACGATTATGCACACGACATAATTTTTATCCATAATATTCAGAAAAAACAAAGTTTCACCTTGGCCAGATTACACAAGAAGATGACCACTGTTACAAACTGTTACAAAAACACAATTTTTCCCACACTCTGAGCTCTCGCTCCACTCAAAGCCTCTCTAATCTCTCGCTCATCAACATTTTTCTCCTTTTATTATTAACTCGAATAATTCCCCTAAAATATCTAACAACAATTTCCTATTTTTTTAGAGATCTAACAGAAATCTGTTATTTCGTAGCTTCTCAGACACATCTATACTAACAACTCTTATCTCTAATCTAAAATAAGACAGTCTCTCACATATTACAATAAGAAATTATAACAAACTATTTGAGAAGTCCAACCTCCTCAGTGAAAACTGATTTTGACCAACAGTCAATGAATTTCACCCTGTTTAGCCACAACATGTGAACAAGTCTTCACATTGCTGGCTAATCCCGATGCTCCTGCATCACAACACTGCTGGCTTACGCGGATATCTCTTCCTTGGTGAAGCCACCCGATGGAATACGGCTACGGGTGTGTTGTGGTTGGTAGGCCGAGCTGCTTCACGACCTCTGCTGAAATGAGGTTCTTTTGGCTTTCGCTATCGAAAATTAATTGCAGTGGAGAAACCTTCACCCACATCTGGGAATGGAAGAAGCGCTCACCCTCCTTTGGATCTTTGGGTTCCTCCTTCTAGATTTTTTTGGTGGCACCGGGTTCCGCATCAATGATTTGCTTCCCTTTTTTATCCCCCTTGTCTGGTTCTGACTCAAAATCAGAACATGAATTTGATTCATATGCTTTCAGCTTGGCCACTAGCGACTATTTGGCCCGACACTCACTTATGTTGTGAGTAGAGATTTTATTAAATTCACACCACTTTCCGATGTCCTTCTTTGGCTTTGTGGTGTTTTTCTTCGCTTTCTACTTTGACAAGTTGTCCTTAGTGGCCCTGCTTTAGCTTTGCCCCTTGTTCTGCGGTTTGGGGGCACCTTTCTCTGGCTTCAGATTGGTGGATCCAAATTCTCACTTCTTCTACTTAAATTTCCACTCGATCTTGGAAGCATATTGATATGCCGTTGTTGGAGAAGGGTCCCCTGGGGTAAATTTTTGGTTAAGTTTTATTGTGCGCACTGCGCGAAAGAGTCAAAGGGACTTTGAGGTGAGTCAAAGTCCCTCAATCAATGTAATGGGTTTGAAGGGAAAACCATGAGTCTCAAAACATAGTTTGAGACCATGGTATGTGTGCATCTAAGATAGTTTACATATGTAAATATCGAGTCGAGAAAGGATATATTATATCTCATGGTGTACTGTTTTGGTTAATATTTTGGTCTAAGTCTGGATTTTTGGGTAGAAAGGCTCCTATTGGCTGTGTGCACGGAGACCTAAGTACTGGGTGTGTGTGGGCTTCGCTGGTTGTGCGCATGGAAGTATATATTGTATTGAAGGATTGAATTTACTGGAATTGATAGATCTCTTAATAAATAAGACTATTTTGGTGAACTTGGACTTTTATTCAATTTTCTATATGTTATTTGCTGATGGGCCTCTAAATTAGACATAAATTAAGGCCCATCTAACCTTTCTTAGGCCTATCTACCTCTCTTATGCACATAAAAGGATATAGTAAATCTCTCCTTTTGCACTTAATAATGTTTTCTTATGCTTTAATATTTTCTTAGGAAGGTTTAAAGGTAATTGCTTATTTGTGCCTAATATTGGTTATTTTTGTAGAATATTGTGAGAATATTGGGCAGATTACGTAGATTTGGAGAGGGAGATGATTTAGGGACTTGCTCCCTGCCACTAGAAGATCAATATTGGAGAATAAATGAGCACAATGTCAGGAAATTATGGAGAAATCTTGGAGAGATTCAAGGGGTTTGTCCACCCTCCTTAACTATCAAAGGCAACCAAGCAAACTGAACACGAAGTGCACTCAATCGATGGTCTACTTGGAGTCAAATTGGACTCAATCACTACGTCACATGTTTTATCAACTCCAACGCAGTCTTGCAGTTGTGGTCAGCGTTGTTTGTTTTATAATAAAGTTTTATATTATAGGCCGAAAGGGTTTTAAACTTAGGTTTTTACTTTATAAGGTTTTGTACCATAGCGCTTAGGTCCTATGTTTAGGTTTTAGGCTTATTTATTAGGGTTTAAGTCTAGGTATTAGGGTTCTAACTTATAACTTTTACAATATGAAGGTATTACACCTTTCTAAACCCCTTTTTTTAACCATTTTTACATGCCATTAACCATTTTTACATGCCATTTCTTCAATGTTACAGGCGAAACTGATGGATTGGAGACTGAACTGTAATTCGAACTGCTGGAGCTGACAGAACTTCTCTACTGAACTGTAATGAATAAGATCCCCCTAGATCAATCCTCTCCACTTGAAAGATTTTGGACCACAAAAGTTTGATTTTAAGTAGATAATAAGTGAGGATACAACTCCCTCACTTTTCCGATCTCAATCCATTTTTCCTTACTTGGATTCATGCGCTTGAGTCCCACTCGAAGATATTCCACATCTCCTCGCTTAGAAGTACGAACTCTTCTTTCCAAGATGGTATCTGCCTACAACTCTGTCATGTACTCCGGTGATAAGTCATCAATAGAAGGGATTTGTGTATCATCCTCGGGATCATCAATCATCAGAGGTTCATAGAACTCTATATTTTCCACATTAACAACTAAGTAAATATGCATGTAAGGCGGTAAGTCTAATTGGAATGTATTATTTCCAATCTTCTCAACAATATTGAAATGACCATACCTGATAAATTTCAGTTTCTTACCTTCTCCTTTCATCTTGACTTTGCTGATATACAACCATATCTGATCGCCGATCTGAAAATGATGATCGATTTGATGCTTATCATGGCGAAATTTGTACTTGGCTTGACTCAAAGCTTGTCATGGCGCAGAAGAATGTAAGTCTTGATTTTAAGCTTAATGCACATAAGGTAAAAATTCATCCCACAACTTAGGATGTTTACTGCAATAACCTCAAAGAATATGTATCCTAGTTTTTTTCACCATTTCTGTCTATCCTTGAACAAAATCCATGCTACCCCATGGTTGCAAAAGAACTTGAAGTGGCATGTGCAAACCAATCTTTCGATTGCTTGGATTGTTTGTCGAATACATTACACATCCCTTAATGTAGTTCACAATTGTTTCATACATATGAGGCCAGTAGCAATACCTTTGACTTTGCGCCATAGTCTTGCTTACGCCAAAATGTCCTGCAATCTGGGAAGGATGAGCTTCCCGAATAACCTGCACTGCTATTGTCCGCGGTATACACAACTTACCCAGATGATATAACAACCTGTCATGAATATGATAATTGATTTCTTCTATCTGAGTATCATGAGTTAGTGATTCATAAGTATCTTCGAAATCATCATCAGTACTATACTATTCTACATAACTTTCATGTTTCAATGAACTATTATGCAATACTACTGAAGCATTCAAAGACAGTCTAGTCATCATATCAACTACTTTACTTGTTACACCTTCCTTGTCCTTGATTACTAAGTGAATTTGCTGAAGAAATCCCATCCAACTGTAGTAGTGAGATTGTTGCATCTTAGTATGTGACTAAAGGTATTGAAGCTGTTGATGATCTATGTGAATCACTGTTTCCATTGCATAACTACTAGTATCTGTTTTAAATTCAAATGGTTGTTGATGATCTAATAATGCTGTGAAATTTTTCTGCTTAAATGAATCAAAAACTTTAAAATCGACACACATTCCCCATGTCCCATTTTTCTTAGGAACCAAAATTATGGGTGAACCACATGGAGATGAATTGGGTCGCATGAATTATTTTCAAACCATCCCTGGAATTTGTTGCTTTATTTCTTTGAGCTCTATAACTGACTTGTGATACATTCCATCATTAGAAAGAGGGGAAACAGACATCAACTGCATCTCATGTTGTATTTCCTTTTTATGAAGTATATGTTTTGGTTCTTTAACTAGATCTTGAAATGAATCTACCTTTTTAACCAAATTACCTTCATACTAAAATTCACAACTTGAACAAGCATCATTAATATCCTTATGTTGTTCTTTTACCGACATGAGTATGTATCTCTTACTTGAACTTATTAAGCGCTTCATTTGATTAGCATTAATTAAATTCAAGTAATTTTTGATTTTATGTGCCCGAACGATGTATTTAATCCCATCTTTCTTGAGATGATACATATGCTCTTTCCTATAAAATACTGCGTCACGATCATAGAGATAAGGGCTTCCTAAGACAATTCGACATATGTCTAACGGTATCACATCTAGCTCCACTTCATCGATATAGTTAGCTGTGATTGAAAATTTTAACTGAAACTGTTTGGTAACATGAATTTGGGTTTGTTCCTTTAACCAACCTAAAGGATATGGTTTTGGATGATTATGTGTTTTCAAACCCAATCTGTTAACCAATGATTCAAAAATCAAATTTGCTTGTGATCCCGTATCGAACAATGTATCTATCTTTGTATGTTTTGAAGTTACCCTTATATGAAATAACTTGATTCTTTTATCTTCATTCAATTGTTTGATGTTTGAAGAATCAGAAGTACTAGCTTCATAAGTTTTACCTGTTGTATCCATAGCAGTGATTTTTCCTTCATCACCTGAATCGGATCCCAATTCCAAGCCTTGTTGAATTTTTGTTTCAACCTTCTTTTCACCCTTCTTCGTTTGGAACTTCTTTGGCTTAAGTTCCGGATGAAGTTTCCAACACCTAGCTTCATCATGGCCGATCATTTGGCAATGTGTACATGTAGGTCTTTCATCTTCCTTCTGAGTTATGGGAGTCTTCTTTCCCTTTGAATTGCCCTTCTTTTTGCTATCTTCGGTTTCCAACTGTTTGGATGTCTTTGGTGTAAACTTGAAAGGTCTACTAGCTAATTCAACATGAATATCTTGAACACAAACTTCATCAAAGTCATTGGGATTGAAAATTAATAATGTATGCTGCAAATATGAATGTAAACTGCCAATATACTTCAAAAAAAGTTTCTTTTGTGTCCAAAGGAATACCAAGTGCTAACGCTTTCTTTCTGAATTCGTGTGTGAACTCTTGAACATTCTGTCCCTTACCTTGTCGCAAGTGCTGCCAATCAATAATAGCTTGTTGTGTGTGACCCAACAGATAGAATTGTTTCTTTAGAGCTTTTATAAGCTTAGTCCATGACGTGATAACTTTTCCTTTACGCTTTAAATCTATGCGTGTCTTAGTTTCCCACCAGATCAAAGCAGTAACCCCCATTCTAAGAGTAGCTAATTGGATCTTTGTCTTATCATCAGTAATATTTTGAATACGACAATAGACTTCTAACTATTTTATCCAATTATCTAGTTTCTCAGGGTTTATTTCACCATCATACACAAGTAACTCGAACTTAACGTCAAGTTTCAAAAGTGGACTCTTAGATTTCTTTTCTTTTTCTGATTCAGAACTAGAAGTAGAAGAGGAAGAAGAAGATGATGGAGATGATGGAGGAGAAGGAGATTTATCTGCCTTGCCTTTACCCTTGTCCTTATTTGATGCCTTCGAAGATGAGGCTGCATCTCTCGTCTTCTTATCTTCATATAATTCTACCAACATCTGCTGCATGTCTAGAAACATCTGATGGATTTTATTCTCATCCATGTGTTTCAATTTAGTAGCTTCAGGAGTCTCAACGTTCTCAGTCCCTGTCATCGTTTATTGATGAACGAATTTCCACTTTCCGATCTCTGGATCGAATTCATCAAGCTCGCCTTTTCCACGCTGCAATCCCAACCTGGTTAACATCCACTGACAAACAAACTACAAAGCACAACCAGCTCTGATACCAAATATGATCTGAATGTGATCGATTAAGTGCTGAGGTAGTTTGATTAGTTTTTCATTAAGATTGATTGTTAACTGAAGGGAGATTTAAAGTGAAAATTGACATAAACCAACAATAAATAAATGATTAAAACACAACATAAAAAAGAGAAAAGAAGAAGCAAATAGTTGATTACGGAGTTCGTCCCTGGTGGAATACATCTCCGGGTCCGCTTTCAAGTGGGTGTCCGTTTTATTAGGATTGAACCGAGGAAGTATTTACACAAAAAAAACACCAGACTGATCATGCACGTAGGAAATTCTGGTCACTATGTACCATAAGGTTTAGGGTTTGTACCATAACGCTTAGGTCCTATGTTTAGGTTTTAGGCTTAGTTATTAGGGTTTAGGTCTAGGTATTAGGGTTCTAACTTAGAACTTTTACAATATGAAGGTATTACACCTTTTTAAACCCATTTTTTTAACCCATTACATGCCATTAACCATTTTTACATGCCATTTCTTCAATGTTACAGGCAAAACTGGTGGATTGGAGACTGAACTACAATTCGAACTGCTGGAAGTGATGAAACTTCTCTGCTGAACTGTAATGAAAATTGCAATGAATCAATCCTCTTCTAGCGTGACCAATTGCTAAAGAGGATTGATTCATTGCAATTTTCTATCAGCATGTGCAAAAGGCGCGCGAAAAGGATTGGCATGACAAACACATTAGACATAAGGTCTTTAAGGAAGAGAAATTGGTATTGTTGTATCAGAGCAAGTTTGCATGCCACCGAGGAAAGTTCAAGATGCATTGGCTCAGAAAATATGTTGTCAAGGAAATCACTGACAGAGGTGGGGTGTGCATGGCCACATTGAGCAGAGAAAACATTCCTGGGTATGTCAATGGATGACCCTCTCCCTGTGCGCAACAAATGACTATATGGCTGGAAATATGGATCTGTGCAGCAAGGATGGTAGATGCGACAAGCGCGCGGCAGCTGCGCGCAAAGGTTAACTGGGTCGCAGAGGTGCTAGAATATAATCGTTGGAACATTAATTCTAGAGTCGTTTTAGCATTTATGGAGCTACATTAATGCACAAGAGACTGTTTAAGGCACACCTATGCTATAAATATGACCGAAGGGGTCGCACTATTTCCATTTGCGTTCTGTGATATTTTGGAAAGTTGAGCTCTCTGATTTTTAAAGTTTGTCTGAAGCCTATGTTTGACATCAATCAACTCTTTGAGGAGGAGCTGCGTCGTTTGGGGTTAGGTCACCTAATTTCGCCAAGCATCATTGCCACCAAGCCAGGTGAAGAAACCGTTGCACAAGCTGCTTAGAACCCTGCGCCGGTGCAAACCAAGAAGAGAAAATCCTTGGGGTCCTGGAAGTCGCCCCGTGAGAAGAATCCAAAGCTGCGCTCAATTGTTGCAGAGTGCCAGATGAAGCCAATGGCAGAATTGCCGGAGACCATAATGGAGGAAGACATGGTAGAAATTGTTGACCCTATCTCGTGGTTGCCTGCATATGTCGCACCACACAAAGCTTCAGTGAAGGCCCCTACGGATCTTGATAAAGTACGCTCCTACATTAATATTCCATTGCTTTCAGAGAACGTACCTGTTGAGGGCGATATGTTTGCCGAAATTCCATTGCTCAAAATGGAGGAATGGGACGTTGCAGATCAAGCAAAATTTCCATATCTCATGCTCGATATGTATTTATAGAGAATACTCTACGATGATGGTGTAGTCAAAGTTGAGCCAATGACCTAGGCACTGGGATTGCACAAATTAGGCTTGTTGAACCTATTGCAGATTCCACACTTTGGGCGTAGCCCAATCAATGATATGTGTGTGTGACAACTGCTCGCATTCATCCATGGTGATTGTCTGTGGCTCAGAGAGTGCATTCCAATAGATGTTGTGTTGATCCATCAGATCACTGGCTTTCTCGACCAGGGGGCGGACCCTGTGGTGGACTTTGGAGGAAAAGGTAAAGAGACGAAAGTTACAGAGAAGGTTAAGAAAGATTATAAGGTGTCGTGCAAAACTCGAGGATTTGTTGTCAGCGAAATCAACAACCCCGAAATGCAATTTGGCATGATTTTCCTCGCCTACAAGATGATGAGGAAGTGCAGGCCATAGGAAGTCCCAACCCATGTTATTGTGCTCGCTGGACAGTGTGATAAGGGTTTCCAATACAACTTGGCTCAATACTTATTGTACATAATTTTTGGAAAATGTGCGCGAGGCGCAGGAGGAGGGGAAACACTTTTACTACGCATGGCTAATACCCCTCATCATGCTCATCGACTGGAAGATGCCTGAAGACACACATTTCCTAGATATAGAACCATAAATGTGAAAAGCCACATGCTACGCAACCCTATGGAACTACAAGATCCTAGCCAGAGTCACTAAAAATAAGATTTTCTGGGTGATTTTGACCCTGCGCTCTTCCAAGCTATCCAGTAGAAGCCAATGCTATCACCTACTTTATATGAGAAGTATAATATGATTGCGGACTTCAAAGAAACATTTCACAATCTCAATATCCGTGCGGAGGGCACTGTCGAGGGAGTGTGGTATCATTTTCAGTATTTGGTGACAGAAGATGACCTAGTGCATGTCATAGCAGAGTGGCTACCTGCCTAGTTTGAGCCGCACACCATTGGGGGTGCCTCTTCATCTGTTTTGAAAATGCCAACCAAGCCACGAAATACAAAAGATACACAAAAGAAAGGTAACGATGCCAAAGTAGAGCCTGAGCCGACGACGACAGGAGAAACCATAGATTTGGAGTAAGATGAAGCGTAAACATATGGTGAAGGCGTTGAGGGAAATGAGACGCAGACCGCCAAGTGCATTAAGCGCAGTTCTCAGGCCACAGGAGGTCTGTGCAAGAAAACAAATGGGTCCAAATTGGCAGGCATAGAGGACCTCACCCTGACAGAAGATGATTTCATTGAGATTGAAAATACCGTAAAGTCAACAATAAAAGACATGCAGAGGTATATGGAAGCGCAGTACAAGGTTGTGCTCAAGGGAGTGCATTATGGTATTCAGGAACCTAAAGTAAAAGCGAGCTAGATTCATGAGAGGGTGAAGCAAGTGAGCCAGCTTCAAGCGAGTGTGACTACTTCCAACGCACAACCCATAAGCACGGCGCTGCTACCTTCCGGGGATAACCGCCTGATTCAGATGCTTGTTCCATCCATATGAGTGGAGTCAGATACTTTACGCGTGAACCTGAGATCCTGTGGAGAAATTAACATCAACCTAGTAGTGCTATCAGCTGGGAAACTCCATATGATCCACAATATGATTGTTGATGAATTACAGTACCAAGAGGACCGCGCCTTCCATGCTGCAAACGAATCTCAACAACAAGCAGCAGTGCTATAGCAAAAGCAATAGAAAATAGAAGAGGTGTGTCATGCAACTGACGCTCGGTGTGCCGCAATAGAGGCCATGATCGATAAAGTCTGCGGTGACCTACTAGAGGTCATTATCCCTGCATCCGCTGCGCCGAAAAAATATTTAGAGGGCTTGGCCACTGCGCTCAAAGCATCACACATGGAAATTCAGACAGTTTGGGCAGACTTTAAGCAACAAATTGTTGAGTTGCAGATGAAGCTCCAAAGGTAAGAGCGCAGCGCGTCGCAGAGGTCAAGGCAACTACAAACATCATATCATCTGTAGTGACAGAGTGGGGAAAGTTATTGGATGAAGCCATGGGTGTTTGGACAACTATTCAAAACTACCCGATGGTACAAAAACTACAAAATGAATTTTGCATCAAGGAACAACAGTTCATAGAGATTCAGATGGCGGCGCCCACATTGGTGACAACGTAGATAATTTCCTGCCTTCATGAGCGCAAGGAAATTCAGACCAAGATAGAATAACTATGCCACTGGGAGCACTTATTGGAAACAAGGATGCAACCTTGGGCTGAGGAAACCTTGAAGTTGTCGCAGACTCTGGATGGTGCCCTCAAAAGCCTGCGGCAAATACAACAGAGTGTCAATTTGGCAGTTGAGAGACCGACAACCGCAAGGTTAGTTGATGAAGCGCAGAGTGCTACCGCACAGAGTGTTGAAGTAATCCCGCCTTTGAATAGCTCTGTCGAAGCACTAAAAGCCAAGAAGAATGAGACTTCCCCGCAGTGGCTCGGGACGAGCCACGAGTTTGTGTTGGGGGCCTGTTGGAGCTGGGTCCCTTGCGGTACATTTTTGGTTAAGTTTTGTTTATGTTTTGTTGCACGCACTGCACAAAAGAGTCAAAGGGGCTTTGGGGTGGGTCAAAGTCCCTCAATCAATGCAATGGGTTTAAAGGGAAAACCATGAGTCTCAAACCATGCTTTGAGACCATGGTATGTGTGCATCTAATATAGTATAAATATGTAAAGATAGAGTCGAGAAAGGATCTCTTATATCTCATGGTGAACTGTTTTGGTTAATATTTTTATCTAAGTTTGGGTTTTTGGGTAGAAAGGCTCCTACTGGCTGCATGCGCGGAGACCTAAGTCCTGGCTGTGTGCGGACTCCGTTGGCTGTGTGCGCAGAAGGATAGATTGTATTGAAATATTGAATGCACTAGAATCAATAGATCTCTTAATAAAGAAAACTATTTTGGCGAACCTAGACTTTTATGCGATTTGTTATATGTTATTTTCTTTAAGATTTGAATCTATTATGTGTTGTGTATTTACTTCAGTTAATGATTAATTGTATTTGCACGAATGAATGAAGTATATTGTACCAGTTAATGTTAGATGAATATATCTGATTACTGTGAGCAAATATATTGAAGTATTCTATGGTAATATGTGGAAGGGTTGATCTGTTGATATGTTGATGCACACATCTGTTGTATTATCTGTTATAAGTATGTTTAGGGCCACTACATTAAAATCTTCCTTGAGGTGCAGAAACCTGCTTCCAACACCCCCCCATACTGCTTCAGGTGAGACTTTGCGCAAGCAGGTCACTACCGAAAGGGCCAATAGTTGGAGGGTTTTGTTAGTTGCACGATAACTCCGAACCTGGGTTAGGATCCCTCAAGCCAAAAACTGTGCCAAGTGAGGTGATGTCGAGGAACTCCATTTCCTCCTGAATGCATCTGTGCAAACAACTGTGTTACTTGAGCACCAAGTGTTTCTCTGAATCTTTAATACCCAACGTTGTGCGCAGGGTATGGAACAAATTCCTCACCTCATGCACATCTTGATCCCTTTGTCGCCGCAGCGTGGTCCATTGTATGTACTTGTCATCATAGCTCCCCACGGGGTAATATTATTCCTTGATGTCATCTCAAAACGAATTCCAAGTGGGTGCGGTTGAAAAAAGTGAGGGTTCTTCCTCATCCCTTTGTTCAAAATAGGTTTCCCACCAATCTTTGACATGGGGGGAAACTTTGAGGAGCGCAAAGGTAATATTTTCTCAATCAGAGAAATCATGGACCAAAAAATACCCTTCCAGTGAATTCAGCCATCTATCTACGATGTCTGCTTCTATTTGGCCCTCAAATATGGGAATGTCAAAGTTTACTTATACCTTGAAAGAAGTGGCGCCTCGAGAGTGGATGTTGGATGAAGATGCACCGTCGATGGGTAGTCGTTGAAGGATATGGGAAAATTTATCCATCATCACGTTCCTTTGTTTCTCGAGGGCCTCCTCGAACAATATTTTGATAGAATACACTGCTCCCTCGTCTCTCTTTTCTTTCGCCATGGGAGGCCATCGAGGTTTGAGAGACTTATTTGGAAAAGGTTCAACCAGATCGAGCCCTAACTCCTTATACCCCGACCTCATTGAGGACATGAAAAGAAAGATTGAGAAAGATCAGACTGCTCTGATACCACTGATCCGGACTTATGAAAGAACGCAATAAAATACATAAATAAACATAAGCGTAGAGATGCAACATGAATAACACTTCATTTAATTATTATCAGATACTAAAAAAATGATTACAAACAGAATGGAAAAAAAAAAACTATCTCGGGCAATGGTAGCTGATCTCTGAGAAGAGATGTGGTGGCCAATGATATGAATATGGGAAAACTTGTTATTTCTATGCAAGCTCCCTCATCAATATTAAAAATGTGTTTAAGGATCGTCTCATCATAACCATTTGTGAAGGGGTTTATGTGTGTAGTTTCATGTGTTTTTAATGATCAAATTATGAGTTAATTAGCAATTAAAAACTCATATACAGAAAATTAAATGCCACAATATAACTCACATCAATCACATAACACAATGGATAATGATGGATTTCACCCCTCTTGGGCTACATCTCCATGGATCTGCTTTAGCTAGCTAGGCTCTCTTGGGATTTGAGTCAAAGGTCTGATTACAAGCATATGTGATGATCCAATGGTTTTTATTACTATTCCATTGGCTTCAGAAGACATGAAAACCCCAAAAATGACTATCCAATCTCTGAATTTGATTCACATCTCCTCTAGGATTGACCTCCAACACCGGTGGCCATGGGCTTGTTTAATCTCCAAAGTGACAAACGCAGCTTCAGATGTGATCCAACGCCTTTATAAATTGTACCACTATGTTCAGAGCATCAAATACATCAAAATTTGACTATTCATTCACTAAAAATGGCCTTCAGCTGATCTGGGCATGGCTTTCCCTCCTGGTGGCCCTAGGTTTCAAAATTCTTCAACGTGCCAAAAACAGCTATAGATGAGCTCCATTGCCTCTGGAAGTTATTCCAATGGATTCAGAGCATGCCAATATTCTATTAATGACTATCCTTGAGCAAAAATTGGTCGAAAATTGACCAAGATAGGCCTCATTCAATTATGGCCTAGTAAACTGCCACTAAATCTGGCTAACTGTCAGTTAGCTCCACTAAATATGGAACTACCACCGAATTTGGCGCTCCGCCAAACTAACCGCCAACTTAATTTACGGTTAATTAAATGTTAAGTGAGGTTTTTAGCGCTAATGGCATGTTTAAGGCCTAAGCCCTGCCTCTGGTCTCTGCGTTGTGATAGCATGGGGAGGGATTGGCTCTGTCTATTTCACTGTCAGAGTCAAACACTACATTTCAATAACGTTTCGCGGCTTATATTTCAATGAACATAGTTCGTTGTGCATTGGTAGAAGATGGCGGTGCTTGGGGAGATCACAAGGTCGAACCTTGAACTCCCCCATATGCGTTTTTTTCACCACACATCAAAACTTTGGGTTTATGTTTTTTAAACATGCCATACATCTCCAACATAATGTATAAAGGTTTTCAAACGTTAATCAACCATAATATATATATGCTGACCCATTCCGCTCCAATGTATTTAAAGGATATGCCACCATGTTAAATGCATGCTAACGTATGTTTTAAGAATGGAACTTTGACTTTTGGAATTTTATAATTTAAATGTGGAATTAAAATTTATAATAAAGTTTAAAATTAATTGAAATATAATATATATATATATATAATAAATTATATGATATTAAAAACTATCTTCAACTTTTATTATTAAAAAAATAATTTCTTGTATAAAAATTATAATGAACCCAAATTCAACCTTGGAGGACATTGGGTAATTTTTACCTTTACAAACTAAACAGGTGAATCCAAAAATGACACTTGTCACAATCTCATTGGATAAAACTGAAGAAGATTCTTTTTATGCTGACTGGACTGCCATCTCGTCATCTGTACCTGTTCTGCAATATTTTTTTAAAATTTCCCCTGTTCTAAACGACGATCCGCAGACCATAAATCTTTCATCCGAACTCGGTTTTCAACGAAACGAGTTGGGTTGGATTCCTTGCGACAGGCCGGTCGCTTTGAATCTAGTTTGGTGCAATTTTGAGAACTTTCATTTTTGAGTTAATTTTTGCCCCTAATCCAGATTCTGATAAGCTCCATGCCTTTGAACTGTGTTACAATGAGGATCAAGGGCCATTTTATTATTTAAAAATAAGAGAAACCATAAACAACCAAAACCATAACCCGAGGAGATGTAACACCAAGAGTTAATGGGCCCCGTTGGGGTTAGTTGGGCAGCGAACACCTCAGGGTCGTAACTTGGTCATATTATCTATGTTTAGCATGTATGATACCTCGTTGGAAATATCTCTCCGAGGACTACAACCACCGTCGCTATTTGTTTCAAATCGCTAGAGAAATCATGCCCAAAAAAATGTGGTTTAGTGTTATGCGGAATTGTGATCTATAGATAAATCAAATTCCCTGAGCGTGGTGCTAGGAACTTAGAACAACAGATGAAAGACTTTGCTATCACTTTCTCTAACATAAATAGACACACAGAATGATAAAATAACCTACTTGTGATCCAAGCGCTTTTTCTTCTCCTTCTGTCACTTTTGTTGTTACCTTCAATCCAACTCAGATCGCCAAAATGTTTCTTGCAATTATAAATAGAGACCAACAAACATATTGCAATATACAGATGCCTACTTATCTTAATCACTTAAATCGATTAAACGTGAAACATATATATCATTCAAGGATCCATTGTATGAGAAATAGAAGCATAAACAGATACATATATGAGAAAATGAACATTCATCTTTATTAAAGAGTAAAAGGGGGAGGTTATAACCAATGATCGATTTGATGTGACCAGCTCTAACTTCATTCCAACCTCATCACATCCAACATCACAACAGTAACATATTAGTACTTTCACTCTCTCAAATGAGAATCCAACAACATTTCTTTACCAAAATTCTTCCTTCCCTAACACTAGGATCCGTGCTCAATTTATAGGGAAATTGATGGTAGTTTCTTATCCAAGTGGATATTGGTGGCCACCCATCTATTCCCTTAGAGGCCCCACCATTGTCTCTTTCAATTTTTCGCGTTCAGCACAACTTACTATTTTTAGCAGTTTTTCAGGTCCTGAACTTCTGGAGTAGTTTTGAGGCCCTGAACGACGTTTTTTGGGAAAACCGGGAGCTACATGGGTCCATTGATTAACTTTAATCACATCAAAATTTGTAGTCCTTGGATAGATCTTTCTAACGAGGTATGGTGCGCGTCAAACGAAGATTGTATGCCATAGTTACGTCCCCAAGAATTTGAAAGACTAATTTACCCAAACGGGGCCCATAGTTTTGGCGCTTCATCTCCTAGGGTTAGGGTTTTTGATGTTTAGGGTTTTCCATTGTTTATAAACAATAAATAGGCCCTTGAGCCTCATTGTAACATCGTTCAGAGGCCTGCAGCCACCACATCTCTTCTTAGAGATAAGCTACCAACGCCCTAGCTAGTTTATTTCCATTATGTCTGTAAGCAAATTTCAGTTCTTTGATATGAATGAAATGAAGTTTTATTTCTTCTTCATCTTTGTATTTATGGTTATATGTGTATTCTGTTGCATTCTTGCATAAATCCAGATCAGTGGTATTAGAGGGGTCTGTTTTTTATCAATCATTCTTTGCATGTCCCTAACGAGGTCGGGGTATAAGGAGTTAGGGCTTGATCTGGTTGAACATTTGCAAGATCAGCCTTGCAAACCTCGACAACCACCCATGGGGGAAGAAAAGAAAGATGAGGGAGCAGGAGATCCTATCAAAATATTGCTCGAGGATGCCCTCGAAAAATAAAGGAACGTGATGATGGATAAATTTTCCCAGATACTTCAACGACTACCCACCGGTGGTGCATTTGCATCCAGCAGCCACTCTGGAGGTGCGACTCCCTTTAAAGTACAAGTAAAATTTGACATTCCCATATTTGAGGGTAAAACAAATGCATATGCCATATATAGATGGTTGAACCTATTAGAAGGATATTTCTCGCTTCATGACATTTCCGAACGGGAGAAGATTATTTTTTCACTCCTCAAAGCTACCCCCCATGTCAAGGACTAGTGGGAAACCTACTGTGAGAAAAAGGATGAGACATACCTTCTCTATTATCAACCGTACCCACTTGGAATTATTTTTGAGACACCATCAAGGAATAATACTATCCCGTGGGGAGTTATGAGTACAAGTACATACAATGGACCACGTTGCGGCAACAAAGGGACCAAGATGTGCATGAGCTGATGAATATGTTCCATACGTTGCGCACAAAGTTTGGTATCAAATATTCAGAGAAACATTTGGTGCTAAAGTATCACAGTTGTCTGCACATATACACTAAGGACGAAATGGAGTTCCTCGACATCTCCTCGCTTGGTACGACATACCGATATGTTTCCAATATTGAGCAAAAATTTAAACAGAAGAAGCGAGACTTTGGATCTACGAATCAAAAGAAAGGGAAATGTGCCCCCAAACCGCAGAACAAAGGACAAAGCCAAGACAATCTGCGAAAGCCGCAAGAAAAGAACAACAACGCGAAGCCAAAGAAGGACACGAGAAATTGCTGTGAGTTTCATAAGAGCTCCACTCACAACACAAGTGAGTGTCGGGTCAAGCAATCACTGGTGGCCGAGATGAGGGCTTCTGAATCAGATGCACGCTATGACCCTAAATAAGAACCTAAAAAGGGGAATGACAAAGGGAAATAGATTATTGATGAGGATCCCAACGCCACTGTTGCCACTGTGAAGATCCAGAATGAGGAACCAGAAGATCCAGAGGAAGAGGAGTGTCTATTCCACTCCCAGATGTGGGTAAAGGGTTCCCTGCTACAATTCGTTGTCGACAATGGAAGCCAAAAGAACCTCATTTCAACAGACACCGTGAAGAGTTTTGGCTTGTTGACCACATCACACCCACAACCATACACCATCAGGTGGCTTCGCCAAGGACATGATCTCCGCGTCAGCCAACAGTGCCGCCTTCCCTACAAAATCAAGCCCTTCACGGATGAGGTATTATGTGACATTGCTCCTCTTGATGTTTGTGATGTATTATTAGGCCAAACATACTTGTGGAAGCGACATGATGTGTATGAGTCCCTGCCTCGCGCTATTATTATTACTTTGGGAAATAAGTTGTACAAGATACCAGAGGTACCACTGCTTACCACTATCTCTTTGGTTACTGCAAATAATGCAGTAAGCTCATTTCCAAAACCAGGAAAATTATTTTCCTGATGATCCGCCCCCAAGGAAAGAAGAAGACCGTGGCCACGACCTCCAGACATGGCTCCTCTACACAACAACAACAACAAATGGACAAGGTTGTGGAGGAGTACGGGGACATCTTCACCTCACCCACAGGGGTGCCTCTACATTATCAGGTCAAATACCCCATTGATCTGACCCCAGGTGCGCCGCTACTCAATGGACCGATCTATCGGCGCTTTGTTTTGGAGAACGATGAAATCGAGAGGCAGATTTAGGAGCTTCAGCAGAAAGGTCACATCCAGCCAATTTCATTGCCCTGTGGGAGCCTGATCGCGTTGGTACATAAGAAGGATGGGACTTGGAGACTCTGTATTGAATATTGATCGCTGAACAAGATCACTGTCTGAAATAGGTACCCGATCCCACAAATTGACGACCTTATGGAACAACTCAAAGGGGAAAAATAGTTCAGCAAGATCGACTTGAAGTTTGGGTATCACCATGTGCCAATCGAACCCTCTGATGTGTGGAAGACCGCGTTCAAAGCTAAGAAGGGCATTTTCGAATGGTTGGTCATGCCTTTCGGGTCGACGAATGCTCCCACAACCTTCATGAGGTTGATGGACGACATCTTGTGGCCATTCACCAACTCATTTTTAGTGGTGTACTTAGATGACATTCTGATCTTTAGCTAGACTTGGGAAGAGCACCTCCACCACATCCGACAAGTCCTCCAAACACTGCGGCAATACACGTTGTGTGCCAATTTGGAAAAATGCACTTTTGGCATGACGCAAGTTCAATATATGAGATACATTATTGATGAAAGGGGGGTGCATGTGAATCCAACCAAGATCTAAGTCATTCGGGATTGGCCAGCCCCAACCACTCTAACAGATCTTTGCAACTTTCTGGGTCTTGCTAATTTTTACTGCAGGTTCGTGTTGAGATTCTCTCAAATCACTTAGCCCTTGAGTTAATTCACCAAGGGAGGAGCGAAAGCAAAATTATTTTGGTTGGAATCTCAACAAAAGGTGTTTGTAGAATTGAAACATTGCCTTTGTTCTGCCCCAGTGCTCACATTACCAGACTTGCAACAACCATTTGAGATCGAGACACATGCCTCTGACTATGATATTGGGGAAGTTCTCACTCAACAGGGGTATCCAGTGGGATCTCACAGTGGGACATTGTCCAACACAGTCTGCAAGTATCCACTTATGACAAAGAAATGTATTCCATTGTTCAAGCTTGTTGATAATGGAAGCATTAAATTTTGGGGAAGGAAACAATCATCCACACAGACCATCGACCCCTGCAGTTCATACAGACACAAGGGAAGTTGCAGAATGACCGCCATCAGAAGTGGTCCACACCTCTGCAACAATTTCATTAGAAAATCAAGTACAAGAAGGGTAGCACCAATAATATTGCAGACTGCCTTAGTCGATCAATGATCGTGGTGCTAAACACCACTCTCAACTCTTGTGGGCACGAGACTTCTGATTGGCCGCTTCTCTACAAGAGTGATCTAGAATTCGGCCACACATACAAGGCACTCTTGGGGGGTATGCAAGTTCCAAATTTTCACCTCCAAGATGCACTGTTATGTTACCTGGGACACCTTTGTGTTCCTTCAAGCAAGCATGCCAAGATGATATGGGAAACACACTACAGTAGAGTCGCTGGGCATTTCGGGGTTGAGGAAACAATGGTATTAATACAGAAGTATTTCTCTTGGCTGAACCTTCGATAGGATGTCGGGAAGTACATCAGATAATGCACTGCTTGCACCATTGCTAAACCAACCATCAAGAAGCAAGGCCTCTATACTCCGCTACCTACCCCTAGTCAACCTTGGGAATCCATCTCCATGGATAACATGTCAGGCCTTCCTTCTATTAAGCATGGAAATGACTATGTTTTTGTGGTCATCGACAGATTCTCGAAGATGGCCATTATGGCAGCCTGTAAGAAGAAGATCACAACAGAAGCTAATGCTAAACTCTTCTTTGAATGAGTGTGGGTGCACTTTTGGATCCCACAGTCTATCATCTTAGATCGGGACAATAGGTTCCTCAACACATTTTGGTCCAGTATCTGGTCAATGCTGGACACCAATCTCACCATGTCCACAAATTTCCATCCCTAAACTGATGGCCAAACAGAGGTCATCAACAAGATGATTGTACACATTCTGCGCATGTACAATTAAAATAATCCACGCACATGGGATGAGAGCCTCCCCTATTTACAACACAGTTATAACCGAGCTCTCTACAGCTCAACCGGCCACATCCCCTTTCCAGTGGGCTTGGGATTCCAACCACTATATCCCATTGACGTAACCATTCCATTTGCGGCTACTCAGGGTGATTCAACTCATGTCCAGTCTGAAGCTAACAAAGCGAACAACTTCATCGAGCGCATTCAGCACATCCGCCAACAGGTTCATGACATATGGGATAGAGCCAATGCTAAGTACAAGCAACGACATGATTAACATCGGGTGCCACACAACTTCCAGGAGGGTGAAAAAGTATGGCTACATTTGTAGAAGGAGCGCCTCACTGGACTCCACCGCAAGATTTTCCACTCTGATATGGGCCGCAGACCATCACCAAGGTTGTAGGGAAAAATTCCTTGGAGCTCAATATTCCACGATTCCTTGGTCTGCACCCAGTATTCAATGTGGACTACCTTCGTCCCTACTTCCCACCTGGACACCTTTGACATTGCAGAACAACTCACACGAACAGAGTTAAACCCAAACTGCATGGAACATGCTACCATAGATTGTATCATGGACATGCACATAAATAACACTCGCCAACAGAAGATCCAACTGTATCGGGTTGTCAAAGGTGGCTAACTCTTGCACCAAGGCAAGTGGTTCACCAGGGACCAAATTTAGCAGAAGTTTTCTCATCTCATGGAGGAACTCAACACAATGGGGACCATTGCTTCCTATGGGGGAGGAATGATCCAGGTGGATATTGGTGGCCACCCGCCTATTCCACTTGGGTCCCCACCATTGTCTCTTTCAGTTTTTAAGTTTCGGCACAACTTACTATTTTTAGAATTTTTTGGGTCCTGAACTTCTGGAGCCATTTTGAGTCCCTAAACGACGTTTTTTAGGAAAACCGGGAGCAACATCAATCATTGGACCAATATTTCTCACATTGAAATTTTTAGTCCTCAGATGGATCTTTCTAACAAGGTATGGTGCACATCAAACAGAGATCGTATGCCAAAGTTACGTCCCTGGGAAGTTGAAACACCAATTTACCCAAACAGGGCCCATAGTTTTAGCGTTTAGTCTCCTAGGGTTAGGGTTTTGGATGTTTAGGGTTTTCCATTGTTTATAAATAATAAATAGGCCCTTGAGCCTAATTCTAACACAGTTTAGAGGCTTGTAGCTGCCGCATTTCTTCTCAGAGATAAGCTACCAGCGCCCTAGCTAGTTTATTGCCATTTTGTCTGTAAGAAAATTTCAGTTTTTTGATATGAATGAAATGAAGTGTTATTTCCACTGCATATTTGTATTTATGGTTATATGTGTATTTTTTTGCGTTCCTGCATAAATCCGGATCGGTTTCTTAATGAATGACTTTCTAATAATAGGCAAGACATGATCCCAAGTTTAGAGGTGTTAGATGGACACTTGGATTCGAATTTTGACACATGTGGACTCTTCTAGAAGGCACTGGCCATGTGATGATTCCGGAACAATGAGAATTTCACTCCTAATTGACCAACAAACTCTTGAATGTTGGAAAGTGCATTGCAGTGCACCCTTGAATGGAGGATGTTGCATATGCAACACAGTTAGTCCCTTTAGAGGCAATGTTGGTGAGTTCATAAGTGATATAACATATTCTTCAAACCTTAGAAATCTCACAATAGAAGCCATGAATGATTTTTTCTTCTCCTGGGGCATATAGAAACTAAAATGTAAGGGAATGATAGACCCTATTTCATTTGTCCTGGGGATAATGTCCAATTTGACCAGGTCATGGGGGATGATGCCCAAATTGACCTATAATAACTGCCCCCTAAAGCATGAAGTTAAAATAATAACAATATTTTTGAATGAGATGCTTTACGATGTGATGAGCTGGAACTGAAGCGGAGTGGCGGCCTGCATCAATCTTACAATACATTACATCATGATATTTTCATCTTGATCACGAATTGGCGAGGGAGGCATTCCCATGCTCAACACATAAACTATCCAATAACATGTACATAGTGCAGAAATTCGTCTACATTGGAATGTTTCCCAATACATACATGCCTATAGATATAGGTCCATGTTTGGATGACGATTTTTATGTAAGGTCACCGTAAAAATGATGTGTAAAACAATCCTGAAATCATAGCCTAGATGGCTGAAACTAGATCCGGGGTCTTCTTATCTCATTCACTCGATCGTTCAGGTACAAGTCTAGCCATGTGAATATACGATTTGTAGTCGAACATGAGACATTGTTTGATTACCAGCCAACAATATGAGATGTAAACAAACGCGAGAGAACATCATTGATGTTAATGGCTCTCAAGGTACTGCAGTACATTTCATAAGGCATTAATAGATGATTTGATGTCGAACACCAAACAAAATCATACGTTCTATTGATCATTAGTTAACATCAGTCAATTCTTAAGGTAACCCTTGAGTAGTCATATATCAAATGCATGACGGTTGGTGAAACATTAAAAGAATGGTTGAAGGGAAACGATGATAAAACAAGTCACGTGCCTAAAAACGAAGCATATGTTCGGAAAGGGTACAAACATCAAGCAAAAAGGCAAAGGTATAAAACAAAAAGGTAAAGGACGCAAAACGAAATTATTAAAAGGCTTGCCACTTTCATAATATGCACGTGAGGGAACTCCCCGTATGGGAAATTCCAAGGGGGTCAAGGAGTGGAAGGGGGACGAGACCCGTACCCCCGCGGAGTTATGGTGACGTAGCACGGGGTGGACCCAAGCTAAGCGTGATGTGGAAGAGTGAAGTGCGGGCCCTAGAGGCTTGTACGCTGTGTATTTGACCAACCTTATGAAGAATATTTTTCAAGAACCGGATGGCTTATCCAGCAGAAAGGTAAGGTAAGTTTCTAGGTGAGCTGGTACCGAGGCCCGTACCAGTATTAAACTTTGCACACAGTGTTCACCTGCTTCCAGCTAACACCCAATCCCTATACGCCGCATGCTCCACTGTCAGTGTCCTTACGACACTTACCCTGCTTATTTCACCTCTCCGCCTTTTACCTCAGAACTTTCAGTCTTAGATAACGGTCCTCCCGTATTTTACTGCAGTAAAATTTACAGGTCTTCCAACTGCGGTATAAACTAAGTGGGAGCTAGTGCCAGGTTTACCCGGTCACTGTCAGTACCCCCACGTCGTTTTCCCGAGCAAATTCATACTGCACAGGTACTTCGTCCCTCATATTCCCTCTGCTTTCCTTTCATTTTTAAAAGTTTTGTATGTCAGTCATGGGAAGGGGCACACCTAAGAAAACTGAACCAGAGACTCCTTAGGTCCGTGAAACCAGAAACCCTCCGAGGTTCAAGCCCTTCATTGACCTCCAAGCCAAAATCTGTGATCCCCAATACCCTTTTCCCATCAGCAGTATAAAACCCGAGCTTTTTAGGCGACATGTCGAGAATAGGGATCGATATCGGGTGGTTGTATCAGGTTTATATCATCAGATTACCCCCCAGTCTACCCGGTGGTTGATTTTATTTGCTGGCTCAGAGATGCCTACGATGAGCGTCGAGGCACGTTTACCTCGGCTCAGGGGAATAAAATTTGTTCTCTTTCTCCCGACATCATCAAGCAAGCCCTCTGCTTTCCCACCAGCACCATCTATACCAGTTTCAATGAAATAGCTTTAACCTCCCAGTTCACTAAATTTCCATGGGAGCAGCAAGAAGACTTCATTTCCTCTATAACCAGCAACCAGGCTACGTCTCTTCCTTCTATAGAGCCTTTCCCATTGAGTCTGTTCAAAGAATAAGTGCAGCCCATCCTGGCCCTCATCGCAGGTCTTCTAGGTGTAGGCGGGTTGGGGGAAGTTTCCATGGCATGTGTTTATTTCTTGTGGTTAACGTCTCAAAAGGGGGTAGTTTTGGATATCCCTGGCTTCTTGGCTGCTAACATTCAGACCTAGTTCCAAGAGCTTTCGGAAACTGGTCACTTCCACTTTTGTTCGATGGTCCTCTACCTCTTCTTATATCAGCATGCTGATAACTTTGAGGGTTTGGGTTTAGATAGGGTATACGAGGTAAACTCTCAACCCCGACCAGTCTTCGACTGGAACTTTGCAGTGCGCCAATTACCAAATGGGGTGGGTTATTCCAGGTTTCTAAATGAGTTCATGCCTATTGTCTACACTATCATCCATGACTCTCCCTCGCCCAGGGTTTTTCCTGAAATGAAGAGCTGGCTACAAGCTAGTAAAACCCAGAGCACTGGGGATTGGTATCTATTTGAAAATTATACTGAAATTCGAGTCTATGGAGCCGAGGCCCCCCCTTACCAGCTGCCTGTGTTTCTTGCTCGACGAGTTTACGCTCTGGAGTATATTCGGCAGACTTTCAAATCTGACCAACTCCATTTTGTCCCCGCTAAGAAGGGCTTCATCCTGAAACTCCCTATCACTATTGACCTGTTTATTGTAAATTCAAGACACGCCCTTCCTGTTGTTGAGAAGCTGTTGCAAGGCATGGACTTAAGACAAGGGAAGACTTGGGCCTATGATCCCCGGGGGATTATCTCTAACAGAAGAAGGAGGGACAAGTCTACTCCTTATACACATGAGTCGAGACCGTTTATAGAGTGGAGGGATAATCTTGAAACTTGGCCTTTGATTTCGCAGATGGAGACAGATTCATCTGCCACAGGGGAAGAAGGAGAAGCCAAAAGAGGCCAAGAAGAAGAAGTGGGACCCTTAGGAACAAGTGCCCCCCTCCGCAAAAAGCAGAAAACAGTCTCAAGCGAAGCAGAGGTCATAGGGGAAGAACAGTTGCTTGAGCCATTTGTACCATACGGCCAACCAAATGAAAGAAAAGTGGGGCTCAAAGTGCTGAGAGATAGTATCACCTCCTCCGAATACTCTGAGGTCTCACAGGCAATTGGTGATAATGCTTCACCAATTGCAATTGAAAGGAGTCAGAAAAATAGAGCAATCAGGGACAAGTACAAGGCCGCGCTGGAAGGTTATGTGGAAAAATATCATACCAGGGTTTCAGCTTCCATGAATGTGGACACAGAACATCTGGTATTGTCTATGGCTGAGGCCATCTTTGATCCTTATGCAGGTAGCAATAGTTACAGGGTGCTTGAGTATGCAATTGACATGGCCAAGGTACCAGCCCTTGACAAATGCAACTTGTTCCAGGTGGTTGGTGACATGCTGAAGGATGAGGTAATGAGGCTCACCATCACATTGAAGAAGGTGGAGATTAAGCATGCACAGGTGAGGGCGACCCTAAAAAATGAACAGGAAAATTTCCGCGCCCAGGCAAATCAAATACGCGGCCTCATGGAGTCGATCAAAGGAAAGGAAACTGGAGACTCCAACTCGCAGCACTATGTGATAGATCAATTGCAGAAGGAGGTTGCGTCATTGAAACGCAAGGTCAGCATACCAGCATCCCACCATGTTGAGATGGTTGAATTGGCACAGGCGGAGAAAGAAAAAGCAGACTTGGCTGATTCACTGGCGAAGGAGAAAGAGGAAAAAGAAAAAAATGGCAGAGACAATAACTATTCTTCAGGGCAAGCTGACGGAGTTGCAAACGACATGGGACACGCAAAGTTGTGTGCCAACTACCACTCCACCGGAGACTAGTTCGTTGTCCGAGCAGCTAACTACAGCAAAGGCCGCGGATGTTGTACTAGAAAAGCAAGCTGCCACTGCGAGGCTGAGAATCACCGAGTTGGAGACCTCCCTGGCTGAGAATACCAGAAAGATAGAGACATTGCAGAAGGAAATCGAACAGGAAAGGAAGGAAAAGGCCGACCAACAGAAAACCATCAATGACCTCAACAACCACCTGAAGGGTAATATCACCCTCAGTGATGCGAGAAGGATAATTTGGTCAGAGATCATCTCAGCAATGACATAACAGTGGGGTTTCCTGAAAATGATTGGGGAAACCAAATCTGCTGTACTCTATCTCAACAGGAAATTTTAGGAGGCAGACCTCAACTTGTCCAGCAAAGCCCTGCACGCCAGAAGCTATATTTATTTCTTGAAAGATTTTGAGTTTGATGAGGTGTAGAAGCATGGAATACCAAGTCGGTTCATGGAGGCCTTTGAATGCCAGAAAATCATCGACAAGGAGGCGGCCCGAGTTATAGCTTCGAGAGCCCTGCAACAGGTGGCAGCAAACGTGGATCGGTTCGATGCAGTTTGGGCCGAGATCACAACAAATGGACTTCCATATTGCTGGGACCCAACCACTCCTTCCATGCTACGGCTGTTAACAGAATATAAAACACGTCTCCAGGAAGAAAGAGACCGAACAGACATCTTGTCAGATAAAATCGCTCGGTTAAAAGTTGAGACAATTGTTTCATCGCTCTGCCAAGAATTCATTCTCCTTCATCTGATAAAACACAAGATCCCCACCGAGGTAGGTTTCAATGCCCTCACAGAGGCCTATATCAAGGTGGAAGGATTCGCAGCGATGCCTGAACCTTCAGCGGACAACCAACAAAGATGCACTTAGTTCGCCAGCCCGATCGCCAGCTTGTCAACAAATGTTCCACCACCAGTGTTAGCGACTACCTCAACCCCTTCTCATCAGTGAAATACTGTCAACTCATGATTCGGCCCTAATGACCTTTTTACTTTTTACTTTAGTTAATTACTTTTAAGTTTCAAGTGGAATTTATGTTCCACTCCAACATTTTACTTTTCTACCAGATTGTTGTTTAATATTTTGCTTCAAAATGGTCGAGTGCCTAATTGCAAATTATGAGATACCTCTATTCCTCATCATAAAATTTTGGTTATTTTGACAAAGACCTCAAACTAATTTCTGGCACGCGAGGAAGATATTTTTCCCAAAAATATCTTCCCGCTCATGTACTGAGGCCTCTATATAAGCAAGATCGGAGGAGAAAAACAGGTTCCAGATTTTCAAAAGAATTTTGTTGTGAAAGAATTGTTGTATGCTTTTTGTTGAAATCTTAATAGAAATGCGAAGAGCCCGTTGGGTCTCAGCAAGAAGGAGTTTTACTTTAAAGTGAGGATTCTGGTCTTAACGTTTTATAGTGTGTAACCTTTCGTTATGTGATATTGTTTTACTGTTCATTTCGCTGCTTCCACTTCTTTTATATCATGTTCTGGAATGCGAGTGGCTCACTAGTTTTGATATAAATTTATCACCACTGATACTTATATTAAGCTGGTCAAGCACTTTAAATATGGCTCAAGCATGGTATGTTGTCTCACTTATCACTTCACTCATTATTCCTCTATATTAAATGCTGTGTGATGTTATTCTTTCAAAGCTATTGACATGTATGGATTCTTATCATTTTAAGCCCATCTCATGTTCAGATATGTTTATGGAATTCCCTCTCATTAGTAGTTAATATCCTTTATGTATTTTTTATGCAGCAAACTTCATTCAATTTTAAATCTCTGTAAAGCATTTTAGAACCCAACCCTCCTTAAAGAAAGCTGTCTTTAAGCTGTCTGATGCATCTATATTAAGGACTCACTCCCTGCCTCTACATCATCCTGTTATTTTGCTGACTCTGAGAATATTCTGGTTCCATTTATATTACACCCCCTTGTAAAAGTTGAAGTAGTAAAGAGCCTCATGCTGTTAAAATTTCTCGAATTATATCTTAAGCTCCTTACTGTATAACATGTCCTAGGCACTGGTCTTTCACAACTCAAGGCTATCTCTAGGGTCGACAACACATTCAAAGGTCCAGAAGAAAGGATCTTGTCGATGATTTAACAAGCCTCATGGTACTAGAAGATGATGTTTTTAAGTAAACTTCCTGGATGATGATTTGATGTCGATAGGAAGCCACTTTATTGCGAAAAAAAGAGTTACTGAATTCAGAGACAAAATATGATTTGATATAGCAATGTTCAGGGATGACTGTCATGAAAATGAAGGTTTATGAGTATTGCAGAAGGATGAGTATTCACTGGATGACTTCTCTTGAACATATTGGCAACACTGAGATGAGTTGGCAGCATTGACCCAAAACCGAAGTGAAGGTATGATGAACCATAGGCATGAATGAATCATCAAGAATATTACCCAACCCAAACAGTCACGATGATGGAGTGAAGTGTCATGTTCAAGAGCGACCTACTACCGTAAAAGTTTCGTTTACTTTTCCAAATTTTCCTTGGTAATTTTTCGACCAGTACCTCTTTATTTTTTTAACAAGATTGAGGAGGATAACATATGCTTGATCTATAATTCAACCCTTAGGGTGAATATGCACCACTATTTAATAATTTAACGAGACTAGCGATAAATTAAACTCGATTCTTTCCATGATCAACAAGACCGTCGCTATTTTATGTTTTAACGAGCCTAACGGCAGTGACAACCCGGTCCTTTTTCATATTTAGAGAGTCTGAAAAAGAGGACACAAGAAAACTCCATGAGTCCTTTTCGTGATCTGAAAAAGTGTAAAATGATATCTGAGAGAACCTCCTAGCCATGTTCGACTAAGGTTTTCATTTTTCGTAAATAATATATCTCAGTCCAGAAAAGGGTTAAACTTATACCAAGTATATGTAAATTCATTTACTTTTACCAGCTCTAAAAGACAAGTGATTGACAATATTTTCACATTATCGGAGTCTGAAAAGAGCTAAAAGAAGACTCCAGGGGTTCCTTTTTTCGTCGTTATCGAAGCTCGAAAAATAGATAAAAGTGCGCTTCAAGTCCTTTTTTGTTTTTATCAAAGCTATAAAAATAAAGATAAAAGTATGCTTTGTGGTCAAATCATTCTCGAAATAAATGTGCACGACTAATCTGCTATTAGTTGCAAACCTGTTCAGAACAACATCAAATGGATGAAAAATACCTGTTTCAAGATAAAAAAATGAATAAAAACCATATTCACAACAATAAATATGATTTTCAAATAATCAAATGACTAATTAAAAGAGTTTTATTGTTCATTTTTACCATTTGAAAGTTACCATTTGCATTTTGGAGCTTTGAACCTGTTTTTTCCCCCGAACTTCAACTGTTGATTGTGATCGATTATGTGGACGGTTTTCCTCACCGTTTGATCTAGGTTGGTGCCATAAACCTCCTCTTTCATTCAATAGTCTTTTTGTTTCATTTCATTGCAATTTTTTAGGGATTTGGGCCCCTTAGGGTAAATTTATTTTTCAAACAGGGCAACACACCCTTGCATGTGAAAGGTGCGTTGCAGTGCACTATAATTGAAGGCCAGGTGCACTTGCAACGCACTGTCCCTTGACTATGGGTGCGTTGGGTGCATTTCACGTTTTTGTTCTTTGTAGTGTGCCCAAATTTTACCTAGTTTTTGCATGAAATGGGTCCTAATGAGTCTTATGGTTGTGTTTCAAGTATTCAACGGACCAAAATGACGATTACTTGGAGGGAAAGAGAACATGAGGAACAAAACATGCATTAGGGGAATTTTGAGGTCTAAAATGGGCCTCGTAAGGAAATAATAAAATAATAGCTAAACCAATAAAATAATATTTATGAATTTGCAATTCACTTTTTGCACCAAAATCCATGTAACCATAGTTAAATTCACTTAAAAAGTTGTACCAAAATAAAATTAATAAAAAAATTGTATTGATGTGACTATAAATAAGAATGAGCTTTTCAAGAAAAAAGTCGTTATCATTGAACAACTAATGCATTTGTCCTTTGTACTTAAATAATTTAAAATAAAATTTAAATATAAATTTATAAATTCTTAATTATATTATATGCTATTAATTAAAAATTATATTATTTAAATTGTATAATAACATATATCAATATAATATATAAAAATAATAGAATAGAATAGAATAGAATATAATCTAATAAATGTATAGGGATATGCATTGTTTCTTTCAAGAAATATGAAATGGCAATAGTATTATTTTATTCAAAAAGTCTTAATCAAATTTATTATGAGTACTTTACTTTGACTTTAAAAGTACTTAGAGCACTACCATGGTTAACCATGAGTTTTTATCCACCATTGAGAATGTGAAAAGTAAGTACCTTTAACTCAAACAATGTCACCTCAACCATTAGGGATGATGTTATCCCCTAAAATGTGATTGGTTTGCATGAAGTGAATTTTGATTGTACATTTTCCTTAGGAGGCCCATTTTAGACCTCAAAATTCCCCTAATGATTGCCCTAAATGATCCGGCTACTGTAAGAGCCCTCAGAGACTGTGGGTTGCTGAAGTACTTCAGATTATATGGTATGAGACAATAGATAGAACTTTTGGAGTTCCTTGTTCGTGCATGGGATCCAACGATTGATGCATTTGATATTGGGAACAATGTGGTCCCATTTTAATGGAGGATATATATTTTCTGACAGGCTTGTCGAGGAGAGGCCTGCCCATTTCTCTCTTAGGGTCTACTCTTGGAGGAGAGACAGTGAGAGACTATATATTGCAGTATTGCAATCTGGGGGCAAAGCCTAGTAAGGATGGGAAAATAAACATCCACGATGTTCGTGATTTTCCATTGAGAACCATTTTATTCACGATCGCAAAGCTTTTTGGTACTGCTACACTCCATGTAGCAAACAGATCTTATATGCAGTATGCACTAAAGTGCATGGAACAAAAATTTTTCAACTAGGCTGAAGCTGTACTCTCCCAAATGAAAGAAAATCCGAGCAAGGCAAAGGGAGGAAGGAAGAAAAATTTCAACTGTGGTTCGATCCTCATTTATTTTTCCTTGGAGCGAATTCCACTGATGCAACCTCAACATGTGACGCTGGGCGCTGGGTATATCTAACCCTAGAGATCCAAGGATGCAGATATGGGTAGAACTGATGGCTAGACATGATCTTCAATCAACCATCGTGTTCTCGACTGCATTCTTCACCTGGTTCAGGCAATATATTATCGCCATCAATGACTATGCCTTTGCATGCGTCGACTTCCGAGGAGATCTCGATTTAATTTTACTAGAAGGCACTCAGTGGGGTGAAATTGTTAAGAATGTTTTAACCATGTTTTTTGATTTTTCTGAGGTTTATACATGTTTTTGTATTTTTATTTTTTTCCAAGACTAAACTAAAGTTTTGATGTCTGCAGATGTGGGTCAAGTTTGACCAGTGGGAGAGCCAGAGCATGGAGCAGATGAGCCAACAGAGAGGGTTTTCGGGAGAACAATACTTCAGGATTTGGATATGGCTGAGACTCTTATTGAGCTTCAGCAAAACATACAAGTGTTGACCTTTAGGATTCTGGATTACCTGATCGAAGAGTTACCCATGCGACTGCAGTGCCATACTATTGGCGTTCCTAACCACTAGATGCGGTTACTGCGTAGGATAGCTAGATCAGTAGCATGCTATCATGAGAAACACTAGTTTACTTTTGACATGTTGCATACATTTTGAGGTCATATGACCAATGTGTCTTGGGCGCAAAATTTGTAAAAATCCATAACTATCTATCTATTTGATTTCAGTGTTTTCCGATGTTTACTGCACAATCCTATTCAATTATGTGAATGTATCTTTACATTTGTCGCAAATGTTTGTTTATAACATAATTCGCTAAAGAATCAGTTAATGTGTTCAAGTTTCTCGAAATGTGTTGATATTGAATGAAATCAAAATGTCTTTCCAAAAGTTGAACTCTTAGGAACATACGATGTAGTGTTGTATTTTTGACAGTATAAACACTAGTAAGTTGCAGTACCACAAGTTGTGAGTCTAACCTAATAATGATGCGGTTAATACCAAATGAAATGGCATTATAGAAAAGTTCGATCAACATGCTATATTCAGCGATATTGTTTGTAGATAGACTGATACAAATCCCTTGAAAACTCACTAACTCGCCGTTCGGAGCGAAAATGGCCCACGTTACAGAGGATAGATTCTGCGTACTACGACTAGCACCATAAGTATACCCAAAAAATGGTTTTAAAGATTCATACATCTGCGATGAAATGTAAAGCGGATTACTAACTTCAAGAAAACTCTAGAAAAACAAACTAAGATAGTAAATACAAATCAACATCATATATACAATATAATACAAAAAATTACTATGCTCATGATTAAGCATAGTAAGATTTCAGATACAACCCATTTTGGGGCTGCGCCAACGAAATTCCATCATAATCTACCAACTCATAGGCACCCTTATCAAGAACTCTTTTGACAATATAGGGGCCATCCCATAACGGCTAAAATTTCCCTGTACCTATTACATCAGCTTCGTTATCATAAAGAAGGACTAGGTCACCCTCTGAGAAAATGCGAGGCTGGACATGCTTGTTGTATTGCACCTTTATACGTATCTTATGCGATTCGTTGGACAATTGGGCTTTACAATGCATTTAATCAAGATGGTTGAGGTTAAAAAGACATTCTTCTTCAGTAGGGGTGTCAGGTAACAAGTCGATTACGATTTTTAATGATGGTATTTCACATTGGATTAGCAAGATAACTTCCAGACCATACACCAATTGAAAGGGGGTAAATCCGATTGCGTTTCTCACCGAGGTTTGGTATGCCCACAAAGTTGAGTACAACATCAAATGCCAATTTTGGTTTATGAACTCCTATCATTCGTTGAAGCATTCATTTAAGAATCTTGTTAATAGCCTCAACTTGTCCATTTGATTGTGGATAATAAGGAGTAGAACTATCATGCGACAATCCTAATTTGGTAGTCAAATCATTCATCATATGATTGCGAAAATGCGAACCATGATCTGTGACTATATCCTGTGGGACCCCAAACCGTGAAATGACATGATCAAAGAAAAACAATGTAGCTGTTTGTCCTATGTTGTTGAATGTAGGCATCGCTTCGGCCCACTTGTTAAAGTAGTCGACTGCGATAATAATATAACCATGCCCCCCGGATGAATGAGGGTTACAGGTCATGAAGTCAATGCATCAACGATTTTAAAATGGTCCCACAAAGACAACAAGATGCATCGACGCTGGCGGTTTGAGGATTTTACGATAAAATATCTGGCACACATGACAACTTCTGACCGCGAGGATGCAGTCACGAAATATGGTAGGCCAAAAGTAACCGGTGTGGAGTATCTTTTGCGTGGTAGCGTATCTAGACAAGTGTTCACCACAAGCCCCAAAATGACAATCATTTAAAACCTTTTCAACCTCCTCATGAGTGAGGCACCTTCTTAAAATTGTATCGACATCACGACAATAAAGTGTATCGCTAACGATCAGATAATATTTGGCTTGGTATTGAATATGTCGCTGGTTAGAGCGAGAGGTATCAGGCCGAAAAGTTTGGATCTGGAGATAAATGATAAAATCCCCATACCAAGGATTAGATAATCCTATCAGAAACGAAGACTCATTAGGAATAGATGGTTCTGATGTAGTAGTAGAAATATTAGAGGGAATGTCACAGAGAAGCTCATCCAAAACTAAAGACTTCCTTGACTTGGATTTGATGAATTCCAAATCAAATTCCTGCAAAATGACAATCCATTTTGAATACTTTCCCCCTAGAAATTGACGTGATAAGATATAAGTCACGGGGTTGCAATCCGAAATGACAATGGTCTTCCGAAACAGGATATAGTGGCGAAATATTTGGATAGCTTGAACGACCGCCAAGGCAATATTTTCTACATATGAATACTTCACTTCCATATCATTGAGATTACGACTCAAATAACATATCAGATGTTCTATCCCATTTTCTACTTGGAGAAATACCATAGCAATGGTCGTATTAGCCGCGACGATATATAAGAAATAATCACTCTGATAATTGGGGGGGTACATTAATGACACCCGAACAAGAGTATCCTTGAAAACATAAAAAGAAGCTTGCACAACCTTATCCCAATGGAAGGGAATCGCATTTTCAAGAGCCGAGTAAATCCTTTAGCCATTTCGGCATAGTTGGGTATGAACCTCCTTAGGAAGTTAACCTTTCCCTGAATATTATGTAACTGAAGAAAATTTGATGGCACAGGAAAATCAAGAATGGCTTGGACCTTCAGTGGGTCTATTCGAATTCCTTCTTTTGAGACGACGAATCCTAGAAGACGACCATATCCAACTCAAAACACATATTTATGTGGATTGAGGCATATTTTGTAGTGTCGGAAGCGTAAAATGATATCTCTCAAATGCATCGGGTGATCAGTCAGGTTTCGTGAATGCACAGGTAAATCATCTACATAGGGTTGAACAATGTGCTTGATGTCATTGAAAGCATAATCCATTGCTCTCTGAAAAGTTTCCTGAGTGTTCTTTAAACCAAATGGGAGTTTCCGATAAGTGAATGTGCCCAAGGGACAGATGAATGTTGTCTTATATTGGTCCTTTGGGCATATATTGATTTGATTGTAGCCATAAAATCCATCCATGAACGAAAATATTTCACATCCAGCATAATCGTCAATAATATGGTCGATAAAGGGAGTAGGATAGCTGTCTTTTGGAAAAGAAATATTTACATCCCGATAATCAAGAAGTACCAGGTCACCCTCTGAGAAAATGCGAGGCTAGACATGCTTATCGTATTGCACCTTTATACATATATTATGTGCTTCGTTGGACAATTGGGCTTCACGACGTGTTTCATCAAGATGGATGAGGTTAAAAAGACTCGCTTCTTTAGCAGGGGTGTGAGGTAACAAGTCGACTATGAGTTTTAACAATGGTATTTCACATTGGATTGGCAAGATATCTTCTAGACCATACACCTATTGAAAGGGGGTAAATCCAGTTGTGTTTCTCACCGGGGTTCGATACGCCCACAAAGATGAATACAACATCAAATGCCAATTTCGTTTATGAACTCATATCATTCATTAAAGCATTCGTTTAAGAATCTTGTTAATAGCCTCAACTTATCTATTTGATTGTGGATGATAAGGAGTGGAACTATCATGTGACAATCCTAATTTGGAAATCAAATCATTCATCATATGATTGCGAAAATGTGAACCATGATCTGTGACTATATCCTGTGGGACCCCAAACCGTGAAATGAGATGATTAATGAAAAAAAATGCAATTGTTTGTCCTACGTTGTTGAATGTAGGCATCCCTTTGGCCACTTGGTAAAGTATTCTACTGCGACAATTTTATAACCATGCCCCTCGGATGAATGAGGGTTACAGGTCATGAAGTCAATGCCCCATTTTGAAAATGGTCCCATAGAGACAAAAAGATGCATTGGCTCTAGTGGTTTGTGGATTTTACGATCAAATATTTGGCATGCATGACAACTTTTTATCGCGAGGATGCAGTCGCGAAATATGGTAGGCAAAAAGTAACCAGTGCGGAGTATCTTCTGCGCGATAGCGTATCCATACAAGTGTTCACCACAAGCCCCAACATGGCAATCATTTAAAACCTTTTCAACCTCCTCATGAGTGAGGCACTTTCTTAAAATTGTATCGACACCACGACGATAAAGTGTATCGCTGACGATCAGATAATCTTTGGCTTGGTATCGAATACGTCGCTGGTCTGAGCGAGAGGTATCAGGACGAAAAGTCTGGGTCTGGATATAAATGATAAAATACCCATACCAAGGATCGGATAATCCAATCAGAAACAGAGACTCATCATGAATAGATGGTTCCGATGTAGTAGCATCACTATCAAAGGGAAGGTCACAAAGAAGCTCAACCAAAACTAAAGACTTATTTGACTTGGATTTGATGAATTCCAAATTAAATTCCTGCAAAATGACAATCCATTTTGAATACTTGATCCCTAGCAATTGACATGATAAGATATAAGTCATGGGGTTGCAATACGAAATGACAATGGTCTTCCAGAACATAATATAGTAGCGAAATCTTTGGACAACTTGAACAACCGCCAATGAAAGCTTTTCTACGTATGAATACTTCACTTTCATATCATTGAGATCACGACTTAGATAATATATCGGATGTTCTATCCCATTTTGTACTTGGAACAATACCATAGAAATGGTCATATCAGCCGCGATGATATATAAGAAATAATCACTCTGATAATTGGAGGGATACATTAATGACGCTCAGACAAGATTATCCTTGAAAACATCAAAATAAGCTTGCACAACCTTATCCCAATGGAAGGGAATCCCATTTTTCAAGAGTCGAGTAAATCCTTTATCCCTTTAGGTGTAGTTGGGTATGAACCTCCTTAGGAAGTTAACCTTTCCCTGAATTTTCTGAAAGTGAAGCAAATTTCATGGCGCAGGCAAACCAAGAATGGCCTGGACATTCAGTGGGTCTATTCAAATTCCTTCTTTTGAGACGACGAATCCTAGCAAACGACCAGAACCAACGCAAAACACACATTTATGTGGATTGAGGCGTATTTTGTAGTTTCGGCAGTGTAAAAATACAACTCTCAAATGCATCGGGTGATCAGTCTGGTTTCGTGAATGCGCGGGTAAATTGTCTAGATAGGGTTGGACAATGTGCCTGATGTCATTGAAAGCATAATTCATTACTCTATGAAAAGTTTCCCGAGTGTTCTTTAAACCAAACGGGAGTTTCCGATAAGCGAATGTGCCCCAGGGACAGATGAATGTTGTCTTATATTGGTCCTTTGGGCGGATATTGATTTGGTTGTAGCCATAAAATCCATCCATGAACAAAAATATTTTGAATCCAACACAATCGTCAATAATATGGTCGATAAAGGGAGTAGGATAGTTGTCTTTTGGACAAGCAAGATTTACATCCAGATAATCGACACACACTCTGATGGTTCCTTATTTTTTCATAACAGGAATGATGTTGGAAACCCACTCAGTAAGCGGAACAGGGTAAATGAAACTAGAACGCAGAAGTTTTTCAACTTCTTCTTTAATGGCGACAACCTTCTTCGGATGAACAGGATGAAGACATTGACATACTGACTTGACATCAGGGTACATATTAATTGTGTGTTCAACGATACTAGTATCTATGCTTGGCATTTCCTCATAAGACCATGCAAATACATCACGAAATTCACAAAGGAGAGGAAAATATGTTTCGAGTTCTATTGGAGAACAAGACACGCCGACATGAATGTTTTCTACAACGCCGGGTTTGGTCGAAATATCGATAGAAATAGTTTCTTCAATATTTGATAAATTTCACTCGGAATTGATTGCATTAATAGGAAAATAATTCAAAAATAATGTTTTGATCGATGGGTGATATAGTTCACTAAGATTATCTTCTTCGTAATCCTGAAGATGGGAGCGATGATGATGATCTTCCCATGGTTCTCCTTTTGGCATCATGGATTCCACAATATTCTCATCTATCAAGAAAGCTGAGGAAAAAGGATCAGATGAAGTACCAAAATCTAATGAAAGATCAACCCAAACGACCGATGACGATGATTTCAGATTCGCCGCCCAAGACATGTAGATTGATTTCTATGCCAACTCAATTGGGCTGGGCAGCAGAAATTCATGTAACGTAACAACTTCAGAATGACCCATAATATTCCTTAAGCCAGATGGAGTGGAAGATATCATGTAGCAGGTCTCTATGCTTGCAATTTCTGCCGGCATCGTAGGCGATGGTAATGACAATGTTCCCATGAGGGTGGAATCCTTTAAGATTCCTACACCAATGTTATGAAGTGCGAGTTGGGGTTCGTGAACTAACATAATGCTTCCACTTACCTGGGAACTAGAGGAAAAGAAGGATAGTTGATTGATGACTGTGATAACACCTTTATGTGGAAAGGCGATCATTCTAAAATATGTAAAGACGATTGTAGTCATAACATATACCCACGGTCTTCTGAGTAAAATTTTGTAATCAAGGGGTCCGTCAATGACCTCAACTTCAACATTCACTATTCCCCCCCTAGTTCAATATGAAGGTTATTGATAATACTGCAAGGCTTATATGTACGTTCGTCGAAAGCTTTCAACGTCATAGGTGATTGAGATAGGCGCGGAAATCCAAATGACTTCCAACAATTTAAATACGTAATGCACGTATATTATCCCTCATCAATAATAGTACAATGAACAAGGTGATTGAGAACATTTACTTGGATGGAGAATGCCAATTCTGCTAGTAATTGCGGCACATAGCCCGTATGATTAAATACTATGAGATTGGAATCTGTTAGATCAATTCCACCAATTGCTGACAACAAAGCCTGCTTCTGGGAGGGAAAATTTTGAAGCACCTCAAGCACTAACATAGCTGAAGGGGATTGAGCCAAATCTTCAACTATATTATAATTTTGAGCAGCTCGAGCTCAAGGATTAAATGTCGATTTATGAAAGACTCCCTTCGGTGTCTTGATTGTCAATTCAGGAATAACGGTTGGTGATATCGATTCCATGGTTGAGGTAGTAGGTTGATCAGTAGCCTGAATACCATAATATTTATTATGCGTTAACACAAAAACATCAGTCAATGGCTTTGTGATAGACAACATAAGCACTTGGGAACTAGAAGCTGGATCCGTGGCAACCAAGTTTGTATCTAGATTAGGAAATGGATCTGTCAACACTGCAAATGCATGTGAGGTATTAACCAATTTGAGACTTCAGCGCGGTGAGGACAGTCACGAAAAAAGTGTTCCTCATTATATATTATGCAAGGGTAACAAGGCTTTCGCTTTCCATATGATTGATTATATGATCTTTCCTGCGGGGTAGAAGTTTGATTTTTCTTTGATTTCCCCTTTTTCTTACTTTCGGGTTGGTTTTCACTTTTTCCCTTGTTAGATGACATGACATGGATTTCAGAAGAAGGCATAGGATCAAATGCAGTAGAGTGATGTGTTCTTGTAGTACCGATCATACCGTCTCCAGAATGAGAGTCTTTTGATGGAGGAGGAATAGTAAAATTAGATCACAGTGCGTTGGGATTTTTTTTGTAGAGCGTGCCAGACTAAGTGTAAATCAAGTCTAAATATTGGGCACAAGAAATTACCTACTCTTTAATGAAGATGCCACCCTTAGCCACATCCTCAGTTATATATGGTAACAGGGACTTAATGAACCACTCATCAAGGAGCTGATCAGAAAAAAATGCCTTAACCATTCTACGACGACGACGCCACTCATTAATATGGTCAGAAATGTGAGTAGCATTAGTATGTTTAAAATTAGTCAAGAGTTTCGTTCCAGTTTCATATTGTATGGGTAACTATAAGTGGGTCAAAAAGACAGTAGCTAGGGCAATGGAATTATCAAATGAAGCTCTTGGTAACTCAATGTACCATTTTGCAGTCGGACCAGTGAGCATATGCTGGAAAAGATGCAGTGAGACAGAGTCATCATTTAGGGAGTTAGATGAAAACCACAAATAATAAGTCATAACATGCGTTGATGGGTCTTCCCAAGGGTTTCCATTGAACTTAGGAATATCTAAGGGTAATTTATGAGGTATCACCGGCCACCAAGGAGCATAATTGATTGGATCATTGGTGAGCCAGTTTAAATCTGGTAACTCTAAAGTTTCAACAAAGGGAAAATGTCGATTTAAGTTGGGTTGAGCATAGCGAGGGTATGATGGAATTTCTTGGGAAACATGCCTTTGAGCACCAAAATAAGGAATCTGTTTCTATAACCCAGATAGGGGTTGTTTTGAAAAGCAAGCGCTTGAGGATTATGTTGACCAAAACCTGGGTACGCTACTTGTTGAAATGAAGGTTGTGGCATTTGGGCTTGTGGCTGCCAAGGGGTCTGTCCACCAATATTATAACCTAAACTAGGATAGCTTGGATTCGGTTTTGGATAGGTGTAACCTGGTTGCGTCTGCGACATCCCATAATATGGTAATCCAACTTGTGAATAAATGATTCCGAATACAGGTGGTTGTTGTAAACCAGCCGAAGGAGTTGGAGTCTAAGGGTCCAATACTTGAGCGTATTGGGTGGAAGGACCCTCCTAAGATGGTTGAGGTACAACAATTTGAGTCTATAACAGGGTTAAAGATGTATTAACAAGCAAAGTTGATGTGGGTGCAACAAGTTGAATTGGTTGATACGAGTGGACAACCATTTGTGGTTGGATGGGCAAAGTGGGCTGCCATTGACAAACATTCATTCTGTTAAACACCATGTTGAAGCACACACATGGTGTATGAGGAAGAAGAATGCACACAAGAGAAACAAACACACAATGAAAGATAAGCGTGAGACTTTCTTATTTTCCATTATACAAAGATGTACATTTATAGTACAATGGTGTGACTCTTGGTTTCATATTCCAAGGTCACTTGGACTCCATTGTGACTTTTCGCATTCCACACCTACCCATGTAGGATTAGGTGTTCCAACATCCCCCTTAATCCGAAGGGGTATGTGTGAGTCCAAGAAAAGAGTTGTAATACAAATCTGCAAATTATATGGAAAGATTTATTGAATCAAATCAAATGTTGAAAAGGAGGTATTTTAGGATGACCACACAAACACCTGAACGGTTATCGTTATGGGCCCTTTAACTCTTCAAAACTCTGCAAGAAGTCAAGGTCTGCCAGAGGAATTGTCCTCATATAAAAAGGAGACCTTCCGACCTGTGCTACGGGGAGGCTCACGACCCGTGATGGTCAGAGGGATTACCACACTCCTGAATGCTTGTAGCATTTCCTGTAACTCAACCAATGCTGGCAAGAAGCTGAAGGCTGCTAAGCTGAAGGCTTCTGCTAGAGGAAGTGTTCCTCATATGTGATGGTTTTAGGTTGTCCATCAACCAAAGATGGTGGTTTAAGGTTGTCCACCAACCAAGGGCATGCTCATGGGAATCCGTGTCTCTGGCTACATCTCTGAATCCGGAATGACGAATTGTGGCTCAGGCTCGCTTGAACTCTGGCTACAACTCTGAACATAGAATGAGAGATTGTGGCTCAGGCTCGCTTGATTTGTTGTCGAAGCTTGTACATGACCACCATTTTCCCCCCTGTCAGGGACAAGGTGAGATGATGGCGAAAACTCAACTGCAAGTTTGTTCAATATCCGTGAACAAGTTCTAACATGTGTCGTAAACATCTTCTTGGCTGCTGATGCCCATTGCCAAGAAGCGATCCATCCAAAATGAATCTTGGTTCTTGCAGGAGGCTTGTGTCTGAAGCATCTGTCTGAAGAATGGGTGTGCCGACCACAGTGCTTGCATGGATGAAGATCAAAACAGTGATATTTCATATGGCCAACTCGATCACAGTGTTGGCATTTCTCAATCTGTTGTGGAAGTGGAACAGGACCTGGAACAGCTACAGGTGAACTGTCATATATGAATCCGGCACTTTGAAATCTGATGGGCTTTGTGTAGTCTGGAATATGAAATGACACATCCTTGTCATATCCAAGACCAGTTCGGTGCTTGTTGTGGACAAGCTCTTCCCAAGGTCTGATGATGGGCTTGAGAAGTGCAGGCTGAACTGATGTATCTGCATGTACATCTGCTCTAGTGCAAGAAACTGAATGGGAATCAACTGCAACTTTATCTTCTTTCTTCTGATGGGAGTCTTTCTCAATCTTCTGAACAGAAACAGGTTCAGAATGGTGACTCTTTTGCTGAAGTTCTTCTTGTTGGAGCTGAGATTCCAACTGCAAAAACTCGATCTTTTCTTGTGCATCTAGCAAACAACTCTGAATGTTACATAGAGCATCCTTGCTCATTTTTATCACATCATCAATATTTGAATGAATGAGGTCATTCAACAACATTAATGCCTCATTGATTTTGGCCATTTTCAACAATTTAGGCTCAAAAATGAATGAAAGGGTGTCGGCTTCAACCGAAAATGCACCCGTTTACAATGTGATTCCTTTCAAACAAATACAAATGACTCCAAGGAATTCTCAAAGTACAAGGTGTGCTCCTCAAATGATGGAGGGCAATCAACAATCCAACAACACAAATACTGATTATGAATGAAGAAGCAATATTCACTCACAATACAATGTCAATTCAATACATATCTCTGCAAAATATTTGCAGCTGAAAACACTATGCAAGAGTCTTTAAGGCAGCTGAATTTTCCTTCAAAGAGTTGTTTTCAATGATGCCAAACTTGTCTTCAAATGTCAATTTCTTCAAAAAAATCACCCTTATGTCAATGCCACAAATCACAATGTAAAATCTGCAATTTTCTCTATGTATAGTACATGTGCTTCATATGTCATTTTCCATTTTCTGCTATTCATACTCTCTCTTCTTCCTCTCTCTCTGCTGTTTTTTTTTTTTTTTAATTAAAAATTAATTAAAAAAAATTGGGAATAAGGGAAAGGGGATTAATTAATGGGAGAGAAGGGAATTTAAAATTAGGGAATGGGGGTATTTTATGAAAGGGAATGGGATTTATTTAAAAGGGGATTATTATAAAAATGGAAAGGGGAATTAAAAGGGAGGGATATTTTAAAACATTTAAAAGTTGAATTTTAAAATGTTGTGGAGGGGCGGATTTAATTTAAATGGGGCGGTTTTTATTTTGAATGGGCGTTTTTGTGTTGGAGTGAGGGCGTGGTATTGAAAACCAAAAGGCGTGGCAAGTGGGAGGGCGTAGCAGCAGGGGGTCGTGGGTCTGGTGGGTAGGCGGAGAGGGGAGGCTGCGAGGAGTAGGGAATAGCGCAGAGAGGGGCCGGGCACAAGCGCGTGGGAGAGTGAGCGTAGGTTGATAGCGGCAAAGTGGCAAAGCATGGCGTATAACAGCTGTGCCGTGGAGCGGAGAGCAGGGTAGGAGAGGAGTGTGGTAGGATAGGATCGTAGGTTGAGTGTATATTACAGTGAGGAGTTATGGTAAGCGCGGTGGGTTGTGTGACAGAGCGTAGGGTAAGGGATAATGTGAGAGCGTTTTGCAGATAAATGGAGCGGGGTATTATGTGTAGAGAGTCGTGGATAGAAGCTGTAGGGAAGGGGAAGCGCAGGTGTTAACCAATGAGAGCGGCCAGGTGAGGGCAGATAGAGCGTTGCGGAGTTGGACGAGTTGTAGTGCATATGATTCTCGCTTTGGCTGCGTTGAGAGATGTATGGTGGGTTGGGGCGGAGTTTGAGAGACGTTGTGGGTGGTGTGCAGATGAGGGGGAAGGGCGCAGGGGATAGCAGAGGGCGTGGGTATTAGAAAGGCCGTAGAGTGTAGTGTGTTGCAGGCAGAGGCAGAGGCGTATGAGGGAGGAAGGTCAAGGGCAGAGTTTGCCTAGAATTTTATTTTATTTTATTTTTTTTTTAAATTTTTTTTAAATTTTTTTTTATTGACAGCAGAGAAGAAGAGTAGAAGACCTTTGAAACAACAGCATATTTTTTAACTCTGAAATACAGGTAGCAGATTGCAGAAATGAAAGCAACAATACAAATTTTCAGCAGCAGAGACAGCCAGAATTTTTTTTCAATAGCCCAGCAGCAGAAGAACCCAGAATTGCAGAATTTTCCAAATTATTTCGACAGTAAAACTCAGAAATCTTTCCAATAGCTCAGCAGCAAAAAAACTCAAAATTATCTTCAAAAACCCTCTCAGCAGCTCAAAAATGCAGACTTTAAATGCAGAGATTGCAAAAAAAATAAGCAGTGAGAAAACCTTCAGATGCACAAGGCTGCGTCTCCAAACCAATTTCTGAATGCTGCGAAATCAATGAATGCTGCTCCTCTTCAAAACACTGCTGCTTTTCTTCAAAACATCTTTCCGAATCCAGCGAAATCACTGCTACAAACACTTGAGTGCTGCAAAAAAACCAACAATTTTTGCAGATATGCATAGGCCATAAACACAAATGGCTCACTCAAAGTGGAGCAGGGCCAGAAATCGCCTGCTCTGATACCATGTTAAACACCATGTTGAAGCACACACATGGTGTATGAGGAAGAAGAATGCACACAAGAGAAACAAACACACAATGAAAGATAAGCGTGAGACTTTCTTATTTTCCATTATACAAAGATGTACATTTATAGTACAATGGTGTGACTCTTGGTTTCATATTCCAAGGTCACTTGGACTCCATTGTGACTTTTCATATTCCACACCTACCCATAGAGGATTAGGTGTTCCAACACATTCCGACATTAGGATGACCAAATAACGACAAAGTACTGTCAAAATGGGTGACCATAGGTTTCCCCCCAGCATGAGGAGTATAATAAGATGGAAAATATTGTTCTCCAAATGTAGGGAGTCCAATTGTAATTGTACTGGATGGAATATACCTAGATGGACCAACTTGATATTGCTGTGATGATGTGTATAAAGGATCAAGCCGTTGATTATTCACTATAGATTTATTAGTTAGAATACTAGAAGATGTAATTGGTGAATTCCATGGGTTTGAGGATGCCCCAGAGAAGCTTCCAGATAAATATTGGTAACCAGGTGGGACGGAAGGGCCACCATATAAATGTGACTCTGGTGAAGTTGTAAACATCAATGGAGTACCAATAGAATGTGCTGTTGCAACTGGAATAGATGGTCTAGCCAAAGATGTTGGCTCAGGAAAGGTTTTTCGACAAAATGTATACCCTATTGGATATACGGGAACTATAATAGACACACGATAAACAAAAGCAAAGGCAGGTGATTGAGGAAAAGACTCGTACAGGTAAATCTCCACCCCAAAATAAGTTGGAGTTAAAGATGTTTTGTCTTGTGGCATTTGTTCAATCGAAATTAAACCAGGTGGAAGGATTTCACCGTCAGGCCCCAAATATATTTTAGGAGGTTGACTGCGCGATATGGGAGACTCAATGACTACAATAAATTGTGGGGCAACCGATACTAGAACAACTTCCGGTCATTGGACTTTGGGATTCAGATGTTCTGGAAAAAAAGTGACAGGATCCGGATCAACTTCCAGTTGAACAACGTCGGGTTTGGGAGGTATGGTCTCACTGATTAGATGGATCATGACCACGGGTAGCTGTGAGAACTCTGTCTCGACAAGAGTATATGAACCAAGATTTATAGAAACAACTTGTGCCGACTCTGGTATATGTGAGGATGATGTCGCACCAGAGGTACTAATAGTACTAGTTTCGGTAGATCGATGTCGCCTTCGCCGACCAAAATTGTATTCCAGTGGTAAAGGTGGTTTCAGTGTTATTCTACGTGAACGACGGGGAAATGGGTGTCCTTCATCCATGATGACTAATTTATTTTAGGACCAAAAAAAAATAAACAAAATAAAAGGGTAATTCTAAGAAAAAAGGTTTACCGAGTAATTGTGAACTACATAATACCTCTTGGCGAACCAATAAGTATGGGTAGATAATCTCCCCAAATGTTGTGTTCGGTGTATCAAAAGTTACAAGGCGGCCGACTCGGTTCACTATGGATGGATAGCAACCTAAATTTGTACTCCTAAATATACCCGAAGGTATGTGGAGGCCCAAGTCCGTATTAGCGTTGTCTAATGCAAAACGACACAGTGAGAGCACCCCCTTATACTTTTCGTACTAGAACACCACTTGATATACCCGAAGGTATGTGGATGAGCTCTGATATACTTACGTATGTGGAGTGATGTATCACACTCGGAATGTATCGCAGATAAGTTAACGACAACTGCTATGTTTAACGACGTTGAAACACGTCTCTAGCCTAGACCTTCTAAATTTTATTGATATGGTTCCAATGCTTTCTTAGGTAAATTGATGTAAATTTTAAGTTTATCTTGTTTAAAAATTTTCCTTTTGAGGTTCACCGCGTGATGTGATGGAAATTCCTAAAAATGCAAACTAAAATGATAAGCAAACTTTTCAATTTTGTCTTTTCAATGAAATTCCTAGCTACTAAGGGAAAAATCAATCAATTTTGAGAGCAAACAACAAAGAGCACAAACTAAAATGTAGCTTTCCTCACTTGTTCCTATGTAACACACACAATTCACTATATGAACATTGTTAGGTCCCTATATTACTAGTATAGTCCCTTATTTTTGTTAGTGTAACCCCCTTATTGTTATTATTGTTCCCCTGTAACCCCCATATTGTTATTATTGTGCCCTTAAATTATTATTGTTAGGTCGACTAGGATTACATTGTGGCCCCACTAGGATTACATTATGGCCCCATGGACTCCTATATATAGAAAGGAGGTTTTGTAATTTGTATCATCCAAGAATTGTTCATTCATGTAATGTATTGGAGGTTTCCCCCTCCAAGTGGCTTATTTCTAAGGCATTGATATCTCTTTTCTTCTATTTTTGGAGCTGGTTTCACAACATTTGGTATCAGAGCTTTAGATTCTAGGGTTTCGCTGCTCCAAACAGGTCATTGTGGAATTTTCGCTATAACTTGTTTTCTATGAAGTTTCAGAAGTTGAAATTTTTAGGGTGTGAAGCTGAAATCCTGGTGAACATCGTCAAAAAATTTCAGAGCTCGTTTCACAACATTTTCGGAGATATGATTTGTGGAAGTTAGGTCTTTTTGCAGGCTCCTCAATTTAATCTAAACAGGTCATCGTGGAATTTGCGCTATAAAAAATTTTCTACGAAGGTTCAGAATCTGAAATTTTTAAGGAGCGAAGCTGAAATCCTGAGGAAACACATCAAAAATTTTCAGATCTTGGTTCGCAACATTTTCGGAGATATGATCTGTGGAATGTAGTGTTTTTTCAGGCTCCTGAATTTCATCTCAAAGAGGTGATCATGGGAAAATCTTTATAACTCTCTCTCTGAGCATCGGATTGGAGTGCCGTAAAAGGTGGTTGCAAGTACACGGACTTTAGTTTCTTTGCTATCAATTTTAGAGCTAAAAGACGAGACAGTGACACATGGTAAGTCGTACAAGTTCGCTCTACTGAACCAGTCCATAACTAGGTAATTGTGGGAGATTGGACATAAATTTGCCTTGGAGAATCCAAATCAAGTCAGACCTGTGGCATTCGAACGATAATTTAGAAGGATACCTCAGTGCCCAATTTAAAATATTTAAGAGCCTCAATCACAAAGATAATCCAATTTCAATATCGAGCTCCTCAAAAGCAAGAAAAAGGTGTGTATTTTTTTTTACGAATTGCATAAGTCTTGTTTGAAGAATCAATTGATTCCAAGGGCATATTGTAGAATATATATCAGTATTGGGTTAAAAAAAAAATGGCCCGTAAAAATAATTCAACACCCATTACTCTACTATGACTCATGAAGATGAAGAATTGCAACATGATCTATCAAAATTACAAAAGCAAGTGCACCAAATTTCGCTCTCGCAAAGAGCAACAAAAAATGAAATGGATGTTTTGAAGAAAGGCGTGGAAGCGAAGATGGATGGTTTGAAGAAAGGCATGGAATATAAGATAGATGGCATGGAATCTAAGATGGATGACATGGAAGCTAAGATCGATGAAAAAATGAAAGACAACATGCAAAACATGAAGAATGATCTAAAAGAAGACATGGAAGGTTTGACAAAGTTGATACAAGAAATGTTTCCTAATGGTGAAAATATAGTAGAGGAAACTCAAGATGAGAACAAAATAAATGTTAATCGTGACTTCATAAACTCTAATGTTGGCGGGAAGAACCACCATATTCCAAAAATGGATATGAGGAAGTTTGATGGAAAGGATCCTGTAACATGGATACTATAGATGGAGCAATATTTTGATCTCCATAACGTGCAAAACACACAAAAGGTACGCATTGTAACTTTACATTTAGAAAAAAATACATTTGTATGGTATCGATGGCTTTGCTCCCGTAAAAAAATTGTCACTTGGTCAATTTTTACGGAGGAAATGATAGCACATTATGAGGATACAAAAAGAAACACCTTCTTTAGCCAATTGATAAATCTCAAACAAAAGGGTTTAGTGGGGCAGCACATTGAGGACTTCCAAAAATTGAATATAAGGGTAACTCATATTCCAGAGGAACACAGGATTGATCTCTTCATAGGCACTTTAAAGGATAACATCCAACATGAAGTTCGCGTTTTGGAACCTGATTCATTGGAGAAGGCATTCAGGTTGGCAAGAAAAGTTGAATGTAAAATTATGGCGACAAGGAAGCCTACCACTCAATTCTATAAAGAAGGAGGTGTTGCTATGCCTAGATTTCCACAACCTACAAGGTTGACACCACAAAAATTGGAAGAAAAAATAGCAAAAGGGATTTGCTACAGTTGTGATAGCAAATACACTAAAGGTCATAAGTGTGCTGAGAAGAAATTATTTTACATAGATTGTGAAGAGGAAGAAGAAGATGAACAAGAAGAGGATATACACCAATAACCAGCCCTAGAAGAGGACGAAATGAGTCCGATCATATCGTGTAATGCATTGGCATGAATTACCACTCCTCAAAATCTCAAGATAGAAGGACATATGAAGAAGAAAAAGGTAATAGTGTTGATTGATTCAGGTAGCGCCCATAATTTTATTCATTGTAAGGTAGCCAAGGAATTGAATTGTTTCCTATACCCAGCACCAGAATGTCAAGTGATGGTTGCAAATGGAGGAACTAGAAATTGCTCTGGAAAATGCCATAATATCAAGCTAACCATGGGGGAATATGTATTTAATAGTCCAATGCTTTCCATTCTTATGGGAGGTGCTGATGTTGTACTAGGAGTACAATGGTTACAATCTTTGGGGACGGTAGCTTTTAATTTTCAAGAACTTTTCTTGAAATTTTTTTCAGAAGGAAAGGAAGTCGAATTACAAGGTATTGTAGGGAAGCCAGGAAAGACAATAAGCTCTAATTTCATGAAAATCTTCTAAAGAAAGAACAACGAGGTGTAATTGCACAATTATGTTCACTAGAAGTTCCAACATCAAAATCATCTATTTCTGCAGATCTCCAACAAGTCTTGGACAATCATTCCAAGGTGTTTGAAACTCCCAAAGTACTCCCACCTATTTGTGATCATGATCATGCTATTCATTTGATTCCAGGAAGTGTTCCTCCAAACATCAGGCCTTATAGATATCCTTATGTCTAAAAGAGCGAAATTGAACGTATGATTGCAGAAATGTTAGAGGCGGGTATAATTCAACCTAGTCAAAGTTCTTTCTCTGCTCCTGTAGTATTGGTACACAAGAAGGATGGATCTTGGTGAATGTGTCCGGATTATAGGGAGCTCAATAAGCTCACCATTAAAGACAAATTTCCCATTCCTGTGATTGATGAATTATTGGATGAATTACATGGAGCAATTTATTTTACCAAGTTGGATCTTCGTTCAGGATATCATCAAATTAGAGTGAAGACTGAAGATATTCCAAAAACAACATTTCAAACTCATGAGGGTCATTATGAATTTTTGGTCATGCCTTTTGGCCTTACAAATGCACCTTCTACATTTCAAGGGTTGATGAATTCCATTTTCAAACCCTTCCTTAGAAAATTTGTGCTAGTATTTTTTGATGATATACTAATCTACAGCAGGTCTTGAAGGATCATGTTGAACATGTTGACAGGGTGCTCAAACTATTGCAGGAGAAACAATTATATGCAAAAACATCCAAATGTTTCTTTGGAGTACAAGAGGTGGAATATCTGGGTCATATTGTATCTCACGAGGGTGTTAAGTTAGACCCTAACAAAATTAAAGCCATTAAGGAATGGAAAGTCCCCAGAACTATAAATCAGTTACGAGGATTTCTCAGTTTAACAGGGTATTATTGCAAGTTTGTTAAGAATTATGGGAGAATAGCAACACCTCTAACAACATTATTGAAGAAAGATGCATTTTCATGGACTCCTGAAGCAACTAAGGCCTTTGAATATCTTAAAGAGGCAATGTGCCTAGCACCGGTCTTAGCTACGCCAGACTTCACAAAAACCTTTATTGTGGAATGTGATGCCTCAGAAAATGGAATTGGTGTTGTTTTAATGTAGGAAGGAAGACCCATTGCTTTTGAAAGTCATCCAATCAAAGGAAAGTATTTACATAAACCTATTTATGAGAAGGAAATGTTAGCAATACTGCATGCACTAAAGAAATGGAGAACTTACCTAATGGGAAGACAATTCAAGGTAAAAAATGATCATGATAGTCTTAAACACTTTTTGGAACAAAGACTATCTTCAGAAGAGCAGAAAAAATGGGTCACAAAGATGTTGGGTTATGACTTTGAAATAATCTACAAAAAAGGGAAGCTTAATGTTGCTGCAGATGCACTCTCAAGAAAGAATGAAGAGGTGGAAGCATTGCTTTGTGCCATTTCTATTATCCAACCAGATTGGATAACCGAAGCAAGAGATGAATGGAAGAAGGAAAAAGATGTATGGACACTCATTCAAAAGTTGCAGCAAGATCCTAGTACATCTGATACATTTAGTTGGAAAAATGATTTCTTATGGTACAAAGATCGCTTATATCTTTGTAAGAATTCCCAACTAAAACAAAAGATTCTTTTGGAATTGCACACTTCTCCTTTAGGAGGACACTCAAGATTTTTAAAAACTTACCACAGGATGAAGAAATAATTTTTTTGGGATGGCCTTAAATCTGATATTCAAAAGTTTGTGGTGGAATGTTTGGTTTGCCAACAGAATAAAGTTGATTTATCCATTCCAAGTCAACGTTGGGAGGAGATTTGAATGGATTTTATCACAGGTTTACCTAAGTCCGAAGGAAAGAGTGTCATCATGGTGGTAGTTGATATACTTACCAAGTATGCACACTTTTGTGCATTATCTCATCCATTTAAAGCAAGTACAGTTGCTACTACATTTATGGACACAATTTAAAAGCTACATGGAAGCCCAAGGGTTATTGTGAGCAACAGAGATCCCATTTTTACTGGAAATTTTTGGACGGAGTTATTTTCTTGTTTGGGTACTCAATTAGCTCATAGCTCATCTTATCATCCTCAATCTGATGGTCAAACAGAGATAGTAAATAAATGTTTGGAAGGATATCTTCATTGTTTTGTATCTGATAAACAAACACAATGGGTCAAGTGGTTACCTCTTGCTGAATGGTGGTATAACACTTCCTTCCATACTGCAACAAAAATGACCCCATTTATGGCACTTTATGGATATCATCCACCATCCATCACATCATCTTTAAGAGAAAATTTGAAGGTTCAAGCAATGGAAGATCACATCGAGCATCAGCAAGAAGTTCTCCAACTCTTAAAGGATAACCTGAATTTGGCACAAAATCGAATGAAACAACAGGCAGATCAACATCGCAGCAAGAGAAGTTTTGATGTAGGAGATTGGGTATTTTTACAGCTACAACCATACAAAAAAATGTCCCTCAAGCAAGCTAAGAAGGATAATAAATTATCACCAAAGTACTATGGTACTTACAAGGTGTTGCAAAAGATTGGTTCTATGGCATACAAATTGGAGCTTCCTGCTTCTTCGCGAGTACATCCAGTTTTCCATGTTTCATGCTTAAAAAAGGTTATAGGTGAAAATCTTCCAGTTCAAACAATATTGGCAGAACTTGATGAGGAAGGAAAAATCATATTGGAACCTGAAGCGGTCATGGAAACAAGAACTTGATAGCTACGGAATCGATCAATTTCAGAGTATCTCATCAAGTGGAAGAACTTACCCACTGAAGATTCTACATGGGAGGATGAGAATTTTATACAGAAGCACCCAGAGCTACTCAAGAGTTGAGGACAACACTTTTTTGAAGGAGAGGGGCATGTTAGGTCCCTATATTACTAGTATAGTCCCTTATTGTTGTTAGTGTAACCCCCTTATTGTTATTATTGTACCCTTGTAACCCCTATATTGTTATTATTGTGCCCTTAAATTATTATTTTTAGGTTGGCTAGGATTACATTGTGGCCCCACTAGGATTACATTATGGCCCCATGGACTCCTATATATAGAAAGGAGGTTTTTTAATTTGTAACATCCAATAATTGTTCATTAATGTAATGTATTAGAGATTTCCCCCTCGAAGTGGCTTATTTCTAAGGCGTTGATATCTCTTTTCTTCTATTTTTGGAGCTGGTTTCACAACAAACATGCAGGTTTTTCTTTTCAGCTCCCTTAATGTGAATGCAAGGAAGGAAACTATATGCATCAAATCAACAAAAACAAATGTTTTCTTCTTTGAGAAACACGAAATTTAACAACAATTTCTCTTTTAGGAAAAACGAAGAATGGAACTACAATTTTTCCTACAGGAAACGAAGAATTTAATGACAATTTCCTTTACGAAAACAAATGGATATAATGCATAAATAAAATACTTTGAATTTTATTTTCTAATGAAAAAGAAAAACACTTAAAGAGACATTGAACAAATTTACTTTTCAAAGGAGGAAAAATCAGGCAAATTCACTAGTGTTTAAGAGGTATCAGACAGTTGAAAACACAACAAAAAAATGGTTGAGAATGATGGTAATGACAAATTTGAATGGAATTTGGTTGGTTAAGGGGTCAAAACAGTCTCTAAGGGGAGACAGTGTGTTGCAGTGCACCCCTGAGTGGGAGACAGTGCACTGCAGTACATTATGTCTTGACCAACAATGTGTTGGGTGCAACAGTGATTCAAAAGTATAATAACTGAAAGTAGATGCTACTGATGAGGATTAGCAAAGGAAAAAACACCAGGAATGATAGGAAACTCCCTAATAGAGTCGCCAATTTGTTATGCAGAATTGTGATCTACGGATAAATCAAATTCCCTAAGTGTGGTGCTAGGCACTTAGAACAACAGATGAAAGACTTTGTTATCACTTTCTCTAACATAAATATACACATAGAATGATAGAAGAACCTACTTGTGATCCAAGCGCTTCTTCTTCTCCTTCTATCGCTTTTGTTGTCACCTTCAATCCAAATTAGATCGCCAGATTGTTTCCTGCAAGTATAAATAGAGAACAACAAACATATTGCAATATACAGATGCCTACTTATATTAATCACTTAAATCAATTAAACGTGAAACATATATATCATTCAAGAATCCATTGTATGAGAAATAGAAGCATAAATAGATAAATACATGGGAAAATGAACAACAATCTTTATTAAAGAGTCTAAGGGGGACATTACAACCAATGGTCGATTTTTGTCACCAGCTCCAGCTTCATCCCAGCCTCATCACATCCAACATCACACCAACAACATATTAGTACTTTCACTCTCTCAAATGAGAATCCAACATCATTTCTTTACCAAAATTCTTCCTTCCCTAGCACTAGGATTTGTGGTCAATTTATAGGGAAACTGATGGTAGTTTCTTAATGAATGACTTTCTAATAATAGGCAAGACATATTGCCAAGTTTAGAGGTGTTAGATGGACACTTGGATTCGGAGTTTGACACATATGGGCTCTTCTAGAAGGGACTGGCCATGTGGAGATTCCAAAACAATGAGAATTTCGCTCCCAATTGACCAACACACTCTTGAATGTCGGGAAGTGCATTGGAGTGCACCCTTGAATGGAGGATGCTGCATATGCAACACAATTAGTCCCTTTAGAGGTAGCGTTGGTGAGTTCATAAGTGATATAACATATACTTCAAACCTTGGAAATATCACAATAGAAGCCATGAATGATTTTTTCTTCTCTTAGTTCATATAGCAACTGAAATGTAAGGGAATGATAGACCCTATTTCATTGGTCTTGGGGATGATGTCCAGTTTTAATAGGTCATGGGGGATTATGCCCAAATTGACCTATAAAATTTAGGGCCTCAAATGACTCCAGAAGTTCAAGACCCAAAAAATGCTAAAAATAGTAAATAAGAAAACTGATGAAACTGACTAGGTGGAATAGGTGGGTAGCCACCAATATCCACCTGAATCAATATCTTGGCAGGATATTACTGAAGGGATATTAGAAAATATCCCTAGGATTGGTGAATAAAAAAAAGAGATCATTTTCAGAGAATGGGAAGCAAAATTAATGTATGTTGAAATGGCCATTTTTAGTTCTAGAGACATTTCTAGCAATCTCACTGAAACTGTCACTAACAATCTGCTACAGGCCAACCTCATTCAGGAATGCCATGAAGGCACATTACCAAACGTTAAATTATTAACCAAAACATGGAAAGACTTATCTAAAAATAAATTTGAAAGTATAAAGAAGATGTCAAATGTTAAACTAGAAAGCCATTGACATTTCTTGGTCAAACCACACAATCAATGGCTTATGTTGAGGTGTCTCTCAAATACAACTACCCATCCTTCTAGCACTCAGTGATGCAGTATTCATGGGAAAAATACACATGCAACCTAGTCATCCTCCCGAATTGAAACCAATGACAAATATATGCAAGCTTTGACATCAAATGGGAGAACAATCCTCATCTCAACCATAGTAATTTTGTTGCAACAAAAAATCTATTATTTTCCTTTACTTTATTTTAAGGATGGTTTGTTTAAACCACTCCAGTATTTTATGTTACTTTTCTATAATTGTATTTTGATTAGAAACCATAAATCCCCTTCATTGTAATGAGGAAGTGGTTCTGAATTTTTGTAAGAGAGATTTTAGTTTGCACTACTAAAGATTCAAGTCATCTTAATAGAGAGCTGAACAACCACCGTTTCTTTCATGAGTAGAGTCATCATGTATCAGGTACTACTATCTATGTATTTTTGATATGTTTATGAGTTGAATGGTTATTTTAATTGTGTTTATTCATATATGTTTTTGCAAACAATAAGGAATTATCACTATTGAAGTGTATGGTTGTAATCTTTTAAATATATGTATGAACAACAAGATCTTTTATGTGATATGTTTTATAAACTAATTAACTATTTAATTAAATTAGTCATCTTAATCTGCTTTCACCTCATAAATAATTTGATGATCTATATTGTATTATTTTATATGATATCTTTTAAAAGTCACATGTAAAGAGAGAATTGTCTCGGGATATACATAGTTTAATTCTATTTATTCTTCTTTCAGTAGTTTTAATTAGATTATCATATTTATAGTTCTATATCCCATCCATTTACATATTTTTCAAGGGAAACTAATCCCATTATCCCTAGTCAGAGCCACCACTCCAAACAGAAAAGGAGTTGTTTTAAGTTCCCGACCGGGTGGTTTTCCTCGATGTTGAGGCAGATAATTCCGAGCTTACAACACAACCTTATACTTTGTTATGTTTTCCCACAAGTTAGTATTTAAACCCATTCCATCTGCATGGCAAGAGGAGGTCGCGTACATGGAGAGAGTCAATGGGCATTTAATAGGTGTAGGCCAAGAGGGGTCAAGCACAAGCAAAAATGTTGAGGAAGATTTTGGAGAATATTATAGAGCATATTACAAGCATATTATGATCTATTGTGGCACAAATTTTTAGGAGAAGGTGATAGTACTAGAACCTGGTCAAGTTTATACTCATTTTTCTCAAAATTTCGCAAGGAATCCGCTGGTGCAGTTAGAATTGGGATCTGAGCAACGGATTTTTGGGCCATCCCCAGGTGTGAGGTATTTCCATGTATTTGCCATTATTTTGCTAAGATAATATAGATGTCTCTCCACTTTGAATATGGAACTAGAGACATAGCTCACCATTGTGAGTGAACTTCGTCAACAAATCTTGGTGCATTGTCTATAATGTCTTCTTTTTGTGTTGTTTCTTCATGGATGTTTCATTTATGGTATTTTCATACTCTTTAAGAAATTATGTTTAAAATCACCGAAGAAAATATCTTGAATCAAGGAGCATAGTAAAGGCCATGATCATTCTCTCCTAAAAATCATGCAACATGTCTCCAAATCTTGAGGCCAGGTTTGATTTTATCCTTAGTTTCCTTTGCATTATGCACGTTGTTTCCATTCGTGGGTGAGCTCAATTGGGTAATTATCTTCCAATAGTTTAAATTTATCATAACTTGTGTTGCTCTATGCTTGCTTTCTCTTACTCTATGTTTAGTTAGTTGTATAGTGTCTTTTTCTAGGGATATTGGGCTCTACTTCATCGCTCTCCTAAAAACAGATAAGTTGAACAAATGTGTCTATTATTATGGCCAAGAATTTGAGACATTTAGCCCTTGTTATGTTAAAGGTTGAGAATATGGTTTGGAAAGGCTCGATGGGCCCAAGTATTCTATTATGTTTACCCCTTATCCCTCTTTGTTCTTTGTTCTACTCTGACCATAATCTGTTTGGTTTAGGATTGTGGGTTGTTATTCTTGGTACTTGAAAAATTATTAAGTGTAGGCCCCTATCTTGGTTGTCCAATTAGAGGTTTTCTCTATTTTTATAACTGGAAATATATTCTTCTCAATCAAGAATGTGGGGAAACTACCTCATTCCATTATCCTTCTTTGATCGGAGAAACTACTTTCTCTGGCACACTTTTAAATTGGTCTTACAGTGCTCATGACTCCCTTCATCCCCTATTAGATAGAAAGGATCCTCCTTTTTGTTCTCCTTCATTCCCAATTGACATTGAGCTCAACAAGCCTTGATTGTCCATAATTTTTTGCAACTCCTTTGTCTCTCTATATTCGGTTTCATTTAGTCAGGCACCTAGTCCCTTCTTTTCCTCTCCTTTCCTTCTTGTGTTGGCTTAGGGGATTTTCCAAGGCAAATTCATTTTTTGCTCAAGAAAGAAGTGGAAAACATGTAAAATGATTCTAGTTCTTCGAAGGGGAGATCATAGAAGGACCCATTCCCTCAACTACTCCATGCATACTTCTTCCAACAACTTTATGCATAATTCTTTTAACCTCACTGAGTTTATTTCCCCCCATCAACCTAAAAATATAGGTTAGTACATTACAATGTCAAGAGAAAAAGGAGGTTAGAATGGAAGAGGTTGTCACACCAAGTGGACCTTCTACCTCTAGAGCTCAATCAACAAAAAATAATTTGAGTAGAGTCTACTATAGTGACACTCCACCTTCAATACAACAAGAAATTGAGTAGGAAAAGTGAGAGGCTGGGATAGAAGGAAGATTTATATAAAATAAAGAGGAATTAGAATAAGTGGTTCACTAAACTCTAGATACAAGCACTGCAAAAACATGGAGCACTAAATATATGCATACAATTTATATCTATTGACCTCTGAAGGGGATCATGGGAAAGGTACTAGTGGAAAGGTTCAAGGAACAATAGGAAATCCTTATTTATTTGGATGGAACTTAAAAGAATATCAAGGATTTGGACATCAAATTGACAAAGATGGCCAAGTAGCTTGCCAACATTGAGTTCAAAGACTCATAAGAGGATACAATTCCACCTATAACAATTCAGGTTGACTCCCCTAATTAATGGCCTTCTTATGTATTCCATAGTTATCATAATTTATTATATTTTGAAATCACACGTCAATAAGATAAACAACTCTTATGCTATCTGAAGATACAATAGGTTAGAAAGACAAAATCTATTTAGTTTTCTTATCAGTTTTAGACTCTTTAAATGGTTCAAAATAGTAATTTTATGTTCCTCAACTTATTTCCCTTGTCAAAAACCAATAAACATAGAGAACTATTTCATGTTTGAGTGCTCTTTTAATATGATATAACATAAAATGCTTGGAAAAACAAAAAAAAACAAAAAACCAACAATTGGGCATGTTGACCTTACCAATCAAAAGTGTGTGAATGACTTTATAATCATGAAGATAACACTCTTTTATTTTTTAGGATATATAACTAAAAATTATGAACATTTTAGGATTCTCCACGCTACAAAATGTGAACATTCACAAATGAAAATTTTGAACTTTTATTTATAAAGTTTTGTAGTTGTACAAAATAATATTGACATGTGATAGGCTCCACTTAATTTTTTAATAAATTCAATTTACTATAAAATGGAGAAGTAATTTAATATAATTCAATTTACTATAAAGTGTTGAAGTAATTTAATGTAAATCACATCCTATGTTTTTAAGATATGTAAATGCTAATATAATATTAATATTTGTAATAATTATTTGATGATGTATTATATAAATAATTTTTTTGTGTAAAACAAGAAAAAACGTACAGTACTTAAGGCTATCAACCTATCATTTATTGAAGCAATTCCAAGATCCTACATGTAGTTGCATCATTATGTGTAGAGAAATGTTAACCCACTTAAATAGCAAGTAGTGGCTATATTTCCATCTTTGCTAGATGCCTCTAGGTTTTAGATCGTTCATCTGTTTCCATACTTTTAAAGTAGTCAAGCTTTTAGGTAATCTAATGCAATTTAAAGTCACATTCTAGGAACACGAAGTAGTTTTAGCCTAATTAGTGTTCTTAAGAAGATCACTTTTTTTATAGTAATGAAGCCATTTGTGCTAAAAGGAGGAGACATTTTCCTTTTAAAGATGTATAATTAAAATTATAAACTTTTGCTTACATAGTTTTGTATTTATACAAAATAATGTACAACTAGGATTGAGTACTTATTGTGATGTTAATGTGATATGTTACAAGCTCAACTTAATTTATTGTAAAATGTAGAAGTGATTATATGTATTTTACATCCTCTATTTCTAAGACATGTGAATGCTAATTTAATATCAATCTCCTTGACAATGATATACTTCATTATGTATTATAGGGAAATTATTTTTCAATCAAAGGAAGAAAATAATCACAATGTGAAGGGTTACTAGTCTAGCCTTTATTTAAAAATCTCAAGACCCTTATATGTAAGTGCATCATTTTGTGTAGAGAAAACTTGGCCTCTATAAAATAATGAGTGGTTGGTGTGCAGGGGGTGGAATTTTATCCTTCCAAAATGTTTCTAGTTTTGGGTTGTTAATCCATTTTTATACATTTAAGAAAGACAAATCTTGGATAACCACATACAATTTGAAGTCACACTTTAAAGCTAGATAATGTTTCCAAGAAGGTCAATCTCTTTTACACTTACAGAGTCATTTAAATTCAAATAACATCTTCTCCGATGGGGGTGAATGAACGTCGAGAAGAAGGTCTCGAGGAGGGTGCCCACCACTCCACCAACTCCCCGGGTGATTCAGGCAGGGTGACATGACACGCCTCTACCATACATATCCCGTGTGTGGATTAAATTAACTTAAATGGCCAAGATGGCTAAGTTTCCTAGTTGGATGATGGAGGAGGCACATAGGTAGGTGGGTCTGAATCTTGCATGGCTGCAAGGACTTTATCTCTATGTCCTTGCAAATGAAATAGGATTTTGCTATTTTCGTGTCTCGTTGGCTTCAATAGAGTGGAGGGTGAATCTAGGGGATAGGGTGCATCCTGGTAGTCATGGTCTGGGTGTTCAGGGACAATGTTCAGGAGTGTAGAGAGCTCAAGGTGAGTTAAGACCTTTCAATTGTAGACCACTTGGGATCTTGACATAAGGGTTCATTTGTGAACATAGCTCGCTTTTGGTTTCATAGGCAGGTAACAAATTATTGTTAATATTTTACCTAGATTGGTTTCATTCCTTAGTTGTTATTGTTTCCAGTTAGTGTAATTAGTATTCCTGGCTCTTTTTGGGAAAATCTGGGAGTTTCGTCTTCTTGGATCTTTTCTTGGAAGTTGAGGTCTTTCGGCTCTATTTGTGGTCTTGGGGGTGTAGCCTAAGAGGGAAGTGACATACCACTACCTCTCTAGGTTTTGATCTTCACTCTGGTTGCAATCTGAAGGATTTTGTGTCATTCTTCATGTGGGTTGAGGACATCCATACACTTATAGCTATTGCATTGAATCTAGTTGGGATTGAAATTATTTAATTTAACTATGACTTTTGGCTCTCCGTTGGAAATTATGGACGTTTCATTGCTTTGGGCTTACCCTTGGATTTCAAGGTCTTTCTGTTTTGGTTGTGGTCTTGGGTTTGTTGCCTAAGTAGGAAGCGAAAAACCACTTTCTTGTTGGGTTTCCCTCTACAACTAGGTTGTTGTTTGGAGAGTTTTGTGCTTTATTGTTGATGGGTTGCGGGCACCCAGTTCCCCAACTCTTGGGGCCTAGCCTCGTGTCATCTTTGTACTTGTCTAGGTGGGTTGTTATTCAGGAGTGGTTCGGTGTTTTGGATGGCCTAATTCGACCGCTTTGATGCATATGTAGCATCTCCGTCTCCAGACCATATTGTTCTTTGACGTTGATTATAATGGCACGTCAACGTGGCCGAGTTAGGAGGAGGGTCAGTGAGCGAGGGTAGCATGGAAGACACGATTGAAGGATTCAAGCTAAGGTGAAGCTATAGATCCCAACCCAGCCTATGCGCATGGCACCCATAAGTCTATCCCTAACGAGGAAAACTTTAGCAGTCAACTCAGACACATCTTAGACACATCACTTTGCTTTTGGACCAACTTAGTATAGATCAACACGATGATAGAAACAAAATAATCTCCTTTATGGACAATCTCTAGAGAAGCTAGTGGCATATGCAAGACAAGTTGGCCAACCTATAAAGGGGGAAGTGGTGCTTATAGGAGAAATTGAACTGCTTTGTAGGAAGATTGATCCACATGGAGAAACACGTGCATTGCGAGTTCACGCCTCCGCCGTCTCTTGGTTCTCGACTGGAGAATTATACTCCTGTAACTTCTTTAGACTCATAATGGCTTTTGGCTGTATACTGATATTGAATGTATTATGCTTTTATGTGCCCTTTCGTTTATGGTTAGCCAAATTCTTTTGGCAGTGGTAGTCTGTTATTTTTTTTGGTAATTACCTATGGACCAATAAATTTGATAACAGTGAAACCAATAAAATTTTGAAAAATTGTAAACACCAATATAATCTTTTTGCATAAATAAAAAAAATATAACTTAATCTTATATAACCAAAAAAAAAAAAACTTTAATAAAATAAATATTTCTTATATTCCAAGTGAACGCATATTATACGCTAATAGTAAAACGACGATTTGAAAACTAAGCGCAACATCGAATACAAATTAAATGCGCTAGCAGGAGGGCTTGCATATTATACGCTAATAGTAAAACGCCGATTTGAAAACTAAGCCCAACGTCGAATACAAATTAAATGCGCTAGAAGGAGGGCTTGAACCTCCGACCTTGTGGTTAACAGCCACACGCTCTAACCAACTGAGCTATTCCAGCGTCTGGTGAAATCATTTTAAGAAATAATTATATCTATAAAACGTCAGCTTTGACATTTCCGATTCAATCAAACAGACATGCGGGTGCTATATCCATGTTTCAGCGCGTACGCCCTTAACTTGCTAGTGCAAACATGAAAAGTTCAGTGGCCAGAATTTGGGCCGGTTGAGTCAAAACAACGAAGCCTTAAAGAAAGGGAAAAATGAATTTATTACATTTGGTAGTTTTTATAGGAGTCTAGTTTAAATGTTTTATTTTTTTAATTATTATTATTATTTAAATTTTTTTTATTGGAATAGTAAATTTAAATTTTAAATTGGTATAAATCAAGCGTTTAGAGGTTTTATTAGGGTTTTGAATTTATTTATATATTCTAAAATGTATTTTAAATAACAAAACAAAAAAATCTTACCAAAAATTTATCACCAAATTTCAATGGAAAAAAAAATATAGAACAATTAGACTTTGTCTTTCATAAAAATTGTTTTATCTTGGGATTGCTACTTTATAGAAGTTTTCTACTCTCACAAGTTAATTTAACACCTACCAAATTTTTACCAAAAATGGAGGAAGTATAATGTGAATGCTTGGACTTTCCTATATAAACATGAAGGCTAGAGAGCTTCATTTAGATGGCTAGACTAGTAATTGGGATCATACTTTATCACTATCCATTGTAATGAGAGTTTAGCACCATATTACGAAAGTTCAAAGCCAAGAGTCTAAATAAAACAAGATGAAAAAATAATTGTTCAATTAATGTTGATCATTTATTTATGTTAACATAATTTATCTAATCTTGTTTTTTGGAAGTCTAAAAATGTTATTGATCAAACATAAATAAAATTACATCATATGTCATCATGACTCGTTTTCTAGCATAATAAGCCCTATATTGAGAATAACAAAGTAGACGTAAAATGACAGAAGAAACAACTAGAGAGGAGAATCACCCAAATTGGGGCTAAGCCTCAAGGCAACCTTTCTTTCCTTTCTTTTTGAAACCTTGACCCAACCTTGAGAAGGTGGTTTGATCAAAGAAATATGCAAATTACCATTGCGCGTTGAAGTAGATTCCTTATCAGAGTCCGAAGAAGTTGACTCACGAGGTCGTTTCAATATACCCAGAGAAGCATTACTATTCAATATTTCTTTGCTTGTTGAAGGAGCATGGTTCACACTAGGAGCCCCAAGAGATGTTTGAGGCCCTGAGTCTTGGACCTTGTCCCCTATATGGATTTCATCATCAACTTATTCATTGTCATTGTCTGACGTAGAGGCCTTTCCCTCCATAGGAAGAGGGTTGCAGGGATTCCAACTTTTAGATATGGAATTGCGATTGTTCTGATGTCGTTGAGAATCAAGCACAAGGAAATAATTTTGTAAATCACATGTTTAATGACAAAAGTGACAATGAAAAACAATATTCTCATAGTCCAAAACTTGGGTTTAGTGGAAATCATCGATTTTTAAATTGATTTAGTTTCGCAACCCTTCATTGATATTGATTTCAACACAAATTACACCACATGTGTATACACCAAGCTACCCATGAGAGGCATCAATAGTAAGATAACAACCCAAAAAGTTTCCAATGCCCTGAAAGATTATGTAGTGCCACAAGTGAGCTGGAAGATTAGGAAGCCTAACCCATATTGACAACTTGGCAATGAAAATTGTTGAAGGGTTAAAATCAACGAACCAAGGGATTAAAAACAGTCTAGCATTTCCTGAAAACCATGGCCCTTTAGATAAATCTTTTTGATAATCTTCTGATTCCCCAATTAACACAATGAAGACACTTTTTGAGCATAAAATAGCCTTGCAATTCTTAGTCCTATGGAATGGATTTGTTGATAAAGATCGATCGTACGACGTGAAAAGTCATTAAAATGATAGATTATGGATACCTCTGAATACAAATAATGGAGATCATCCATATATAAGTGAGATATTTCTAGGGATGGAACTTTCTCAAAATTTTCAACCAAAAACAACCGAAGAGCTACCTTAGCCTCATTTTCCTTGGGGGGGTTGAGCATGGATGACATATTTATAGGAAAAAATATGAGAGGAGGAAGGCTTACCTCATATCCCCCCTCGTAAATGAAGAACCATAAAAATAGTGACATCTTTCTCAATATTGTAAACTGAGAGAGGAGAAGCATTGTCTAATTGTTTACCTTAAAAAAGAAGGCATTGCATGCCTAAGGGAATATCACTCTGAGGTCTAAGTAAAACTTGAGGCCTTGAACTAGATATGAGGAGCAAACCCTAATGAGTAGTGATTTCCCAGAGGGGAGATATTATGTATCCAAATAAAAAATAACAGAGAAAAATAAGAGAAGATAGATCAATGACTAGATAATAACCCACTTCGAGGAAGAAAACCTCCATTAACATCATTTAAATGAGCAATTATTAGATGCTTCAAATGAAAATACCTCCTTGGTATATATAGGAGTCTAAAGGGTCAAAATGTAATTAGGGTCTACATATCAATAATAATGTAAGGACTCAACAATAACAATAATAGGCTTCTATGAGGCACAACAATAAGAATAAGGGGCCACACTAGTTCAATTCCATAGCTATTAGATTCTTGTTTCTGTGATTGCTTCAGGCTCCAATAAGATTTTTCCTTCCTCGTTAAGTTCTAACAATATAGTTAGAATTGGGAGCTTGTCACCTGTAACCTTCTTTAAGCATGAAACATTGAAAACTCGGTGTACTCATAAAGATGCAAACATATCCAATTTGTATGCCATAATACCAATCTTTTGCAACACCTTGTAAGGGCCATAATACTTGGGTGCTAATTTATTATCCTTCTTATCTTGCTTGAGGGACATTTGATCGTATGGTTGTAGTCATAAAAATACCCAGTTGCCCACATCAAAACTTCTTTCACTGCAATGTTGATATGCTTGTTGTTTCATTTGATTCTGCACTAGTGTCAAGTTATCCTTTAAGAGTTGGGGAACTTGTTGTTGACGCTCGATGTTATATTCCATTGTTTGAACCTTAGAATTGTCTCTTAAAGATGATGTGATGGACGGTGGATGATACTAATAAACCACCATAAATGGGACCATTTTTGTTGCGGGATGGAAGTAAGTGTTATACCACCATTGTGCCACAAGTAACCACTTGATCCATTGTGTTTTTTTATCAGATACAAAACAATGAAGATATCCTTCCAAACATTTTTTTCACTATTTGAGTTTTCCTATCATATTGAGGATGATAAGATGAGTTATGAGCTAATAGAGAGAGAGAGAGAGTAGCTAGACATATGTCATTTTATGGCAATGATATAGATTGAATATAATATTAAGGCAAAACTTTATATATATATATATATATATATATATATATATATATATATATATATATATATATATATATATATATATTGAGAGGTAAATCCTCTGCGATTGAGAGCGATCCCTACTAGCCCCGACGGGGTCTAGCAACAAAACAAACAATGCTATGACGCAAGCTCTGATTTACGAATGAAAGACTTGGGATAAGAGCCTACCTGGATTCCAACGCTAGATCTGAAGAAGAAGATGTCCCCATCCTTCAGCCCTGGCGGATCTCACAATCCTTCCACGATCTCCGTGGATGAACACCTGCACACAGAAGAAACGAACAGATACATGCATAGGAACCAGCATACGTAACTAAACATCGGTCAGAAAAGATATTACTCGCATTAACATGATAGAAAAAAGAGTGGAACCATAATCATAGTCATCTATTAAAGTGATAAACGAATAGAAGTTACAACCAAGTTCTGACGTCGCAGCTTCCTTCGAACGGGTCTCCGGTTGTCCACGTCTCGCAAAGCTCGCCAAGGAAAGGGAAACCTCTCCAGAGTCTCGTAACAATGGTCTCCTCACTTGAATGTGCCTTAAGGGAAAGAATGGATTCTTTACAGCACAAAGGCACTTGGGAATAGGGAGATACAAAGCTTCAGCACTTCAAGACTAGCTTGCCATGGATCTGAGCAAGCTTTTATAGATGGGGAAGGAGGGAGTTGGGATCCCTATTATTATGGGATTGGCCCTATCAACAAGGAAGGTTCCATAGAAGGTGGCAAAACTACTTGCTTTCCATAGAACTCCCGCAGCCAAACCTCCCAACTCAAGATAGGCAATGGTTGTGAGTTTGTTTGAACTCAACTTCCGCCATCCATATTTAAAAAACAGTCCCTAAAATGGGTGGCGTGATTGCTGCTCTATGACAGAGCGCCAAGTGGCGCGACCTCTTTACAGGATTTCCCTGATTGGCGCGAGCACTGAACTGTCTACCCGCGCCAATGCAAAAAGAGTTGTTTTTCATGGATTTTGCAAGGAGATGTCTCAAGGGGAAATGAAGTTCATACTCAGAGGGATGCATTGATGATGTTTTCAAGGCATGACAGTGTTCACAAGTCACATAATGGGTCCTCCATTGTGCGGGATGGGGAATGGTAGGGACGGTGACAAATTACTGTGTAACAGATGCCCCCTAAAGCATGAGGCCCGAGAGAGAGAGGGGTGAAATGCTTTACGAGAACATGTCCAACTGAAGGCCCGCCGTCGGAAAACCTGCATAGAAAGATACAACTGATATCTCAAGTACATGATGTATATATGGTATGGACGCAGCCATCCGAAACAGAGTATGCTATAATCCGGATCCAGGGTATGGGCGCAGCCATCCAACTAAGATCAAACAAATAGACTCAGGTATGGTCGCAGCCATCCAATCATAGAGTCATGTACATAATGACAATAATCCACAATCGCAGCCTGGATTACAACAGACACAATCCAGGGTCTTGCGCTCCATCTCGACCCAAACAAGTACAAGTTCTGGCATGCGAATGTGTGAGCTGATGTCGAACATGCAAGAACATCGTCTGATTACCAGCCAATGATGAAAGCTGTTAACAGACGCGAGAGAAACCACCAATAATGACGATGGTCCTCAAGGTACTACAGGTACAATCTACGGCGTGTGAATAGATGAGCTGACGTCGAACACCCGCAGAATCATCCGATCGGAGGCCAATGATGAAAACCTCACGTCGAATGCGACGAACCTGCCATTAAGGCATGCAGGCTCCAAGGTACCATCAGGAGTCTCTAGACCAACTTCCTGGATAATGAGTTGAAGTCGACATGAAGTGACCTTGATCGAAGGTGGGCCATAATGATTCCCACATCATCGACACGAGACAGAGGAACATAATGTTTTGTTGTGAATCAGGACCATATGAGAAATAGAGGAAGGTTGATATTTGCAGAGGCCAACTTCTCTTGAACATATGAACGGCACGACAATGGACTTGGCAGTATTTGACATCAACGGATCAGAGGTCATGGCGACGAGGCAGTGAACAGATGAGAGGTCGAAAGAGATTACCCAAACCCATGGAAGCAAAGTGAAGCAGCGAGATGAGATGTCCCCAACCCGACACGAATGCAGACAAGTGCCATGTTCAAGAGCGACATACTGCCGACGACAACGACGATGGTTCCATTTTTCCCCCACCATTTCTGGCTAGTACCCCAATTATTTTTGATAACAAGCTTGAAGGGGATAGCATATGCTTGTGATATAAGTCCGCCCTTCGGGCGAATCCATCCTAGTGCATTTAACGAGTCCTAGGAAGGAGAAACTCGGAGAACGTCATTTCGACGAAATCCAATGTCATCGGGGTTTAACGAGTCTGACAAAGGAAGAACTCGGCGTCTTTTCATGTTTAGAGAGTTTGAAAAGACAGCGGAAAAGAAAACTCCACGAGTCCCTTTTCGTAAATAGTTCCCCAGATCCGAAAAGGTAGAAAACAATATCCGGGAAAACCTCCTAGTCGCGATAGGCTAGGGTATTCCTTTTTCGTAATCGATCCAGCCCAGCCCGAAAAAGGGTTAAACTTATATTGGGTGAATGTCGATTCGTGTCCATTTTAACGAGATCGAAACGACAAGGGCCTCGGCGATCTTTTCATATTTAGAGAGTCAGAAAAGAGCTGAAAGATGACTCGAGAGTGACTTTTTCGTGTATTTACCGAGTCCGAAAAAGTATAAAATACAACTCGTTTCCACCTTTTAAGTCGCAAAAACCTGCCGCTGCACATACCCAACAAGCGTAAAATCCATTTTCGACATAATACATGCAAATATTTGACAAAAAATAACTTTTAAAACTCATTTTAACGTCGAAAAGTTATAAATATGTCCAATGGTAAAAAATGAAATTACTTTTTACTATTTACCTTGTGGAGAGCAACAGTGGTCCATTTGGAGCAGAATCTTCTGACGGCGATTGCGACCAATCCAGAAAACCATTCAGCGTCTCGTCTGTGACAGGTAAGAGGCGCTCCTTTTCTCTTTCTTTCCATGCATTTTTAATGATTTCCCCTTAGAAATCAGCTCTGTAAGGGCACCTTTGAAATTTTAGGGCCGGGCTAAGTGGCGCGGGTATCGGGCACGGACCCGCGCCACTGAGCTCTTTTTATCAAAGGGGCCGCGCCACATGGCGCGACTGTCAGCAAAACAGTCGCGCCAGCGGCGGAACCCAAATTTTCGCCTAAAATCCCACTACTTATGCCAAATTTCTTGAATTTTGAGGCTCACAGAAGATCTAATTAAGGGCTTTGAACCATGTGAATGCAGATAAACAGTCAGAATGGCAATTGAATGGAAGGAACGGGAACACGGAGATGAGGACGAAGAGGCCATGCAAAGCCGGGATTGCATGAATGCTCTAAGGGACTGTGGCTTAAAAAAGTTCTTCCTCACGCCATGCTTACGAGCTCAGCCTGAGCTCCTCCAATATCTGATCAACCTCTGGGATGAAAATGACCAAGTATTCAGAATACGAGACGAGGTGTTGGAATTGGAGGTCGCTGACATTTATTTTGTTACTGGATTATCCCGCAGGGGTCCAATCCCTGTACTGACTGGGAGTAGACCATCAGGGGAGAAGATGGAAGAAGTAATGGCGCGGGTGTGCCGTGGGGCACAAACAGGAACAGGGAGTAAGAAGGTATACATCTCAACCATCCCTCACCTAGCACTGAGAGTTGTACTCCACACCATTACGCGGGCTGCTGGATCGCAGGCACTGCACGAGGCTACAAAGACTCAACTCTTACTGGCCTCAAAGTGCATGGGTCCCCGACTGTATGATTGGGCAACAACTGTCACGATCAACATGAAAAGGCAGCTTACAAAGTGCAAACAGAACAAACTGAAGCAGTTTGGGTATGGTTCCATCTTGGTATCGTTCATTCTGGAACGCATACCAACCTTCCAGGGCCAAGAGGCCCATGTGGCGAGTCCGGTACCACGAGAGCCGAGAATGGCTCGCTGGGCAGCACTAATGCCCAGATCTGGAGGCGGGCAACAGATGTCCTGGAAGCCCGAGTTCTTCAGATGGATACGGTGCCAACTGATCGTTGTGGAAGATTGGCCCTATGCGGGAACTGACTTTACAGGGGACCCGGATCTCCCGCTACCAGAAGGAGACCACTGGGACGAAGAGCTGGGTAAGACCTCATATTTTGATTTTATGTTTATATGTTTTTTTTGTTAATACACACTTGACTTAACACAATTATATATGAATGCAGATGTAGGACCTGAGAGACCAGCCGGGATGTCTCCTATCTTCCGGAGGACACAACTCGCCCCTGAGATCCAGGGGGAAGGTACCGGAGGAGAGGCACTGGTTCAGAACCTCGAGGGGATCGTCCATGGGATCCCAGACTATGCCTGACTGTCAGATGTACCGATGGAGTACCAGCGCCATACGGTGGGGGTTCCAAACCGGCTCCACCGAATCCTGAGGCGGCTAGTGCGTGCAGTGACGTGCTATCATGAGCACCATGCTGATTAGTCTCTAGGGTTTAGCCACACCTATTTTTGAGAGACACAGTGTCTCCGGATGTATTAAGACACTTATGTATATTTTTTGAGTTTTATGTGACACACTTCTATGTAAACATTTCGATATCTATATATGCATATCTATTTCTGGATGAGTCTTCTTTACATGTGATGATGATTTATAAATTGCGCAAATGTCTATCTAACACCAAATTTGCTACTGCATCTGTCAATGTATTCAAATGTATGGGTATATGATGATATGTAATATATTCAAAATTCCTTTCCAGTAATCGAATACGCAAATACAATCGTAAAATGGACGGGTTTCTTACCGAATAGTGCCCGTTCGGCTGCAACACTACAAGCTGTGAATCTAGGTACACGAGCAATTCACGGATACCAAGGTTTACTGCCTCGGTTAATAATTCCAACACGGCGCTATATTCCGCGATATTGTTCGTGGTACGTCCTAAACAAACACCTTGCAGGTCGATCAACTCACCAGCAGGATCGTAGATTACCCAGGCTGCAGAAGACAGATCCCTGGTACTGCGGGAGGCACCGTCCGCGAAACCAACAAATGGATGAGTAGACATCTGCACAACCAGGAAGACCCGATCAGCAGAAAGACGTTTACAAAGCACACCACACCATGCACACAAATGACAATCACACACCTATGTACACACCAAGAAATCATTTCAGGCGTAGTACTTCTTGAGGTACAGCCCATTTCTGGGCTGCGCCAATGGAACTCCTTCGTAGTCTATAAGTTCATAGGCCCCATTTTTCAAAACACGTTTTACTATATAGGGACCGTGCCACATGGGCTGGAGTTTACCGGCACCAAGCTTATCATGTTCCTGATCGTACAAGAGGACTAGGTCTCCTTCAATGAAAGAACGGGGAGAAACAGATTGATCAAAATGAGATTTGACCCTCTTCTTTTGTGCTTCGATGATTAAAGCAGCTAGACGACGGGTTTCATCCAACCGTTCGAGATACAGAAGACGCTCTTCCTCAGGAGAAGTACCCGGTAAGAGCTCCACAGCTAACTTAAGCGAAGGAATTTCGCATTCAACCGGCAAAGTAGCTTCCAGACCGTACACCAGTTGGAATGGTGTGAATCCGGTTGCACTTTTAGCAGACGTTCGGTACGCCCAGAGAGCTGAGAAAAGTTGGAGATGCCAACTGGATTTATGAATCCCAACTGTTCGTTGAAGCATAGTGACCAAAACCTTGTTCACCGCTTCAACCTGACCGTTCGCTTGAGGGTAGTATGGCGTTGAGCTGTCGTGACGCAGGCCCAACGCAGCTGTCAGCTCCGCCATCATGTAATCACGAAAATGAGTACCGTGATCAGTGACGATAGCTTGAGGAACCCCGAATCGTGCAATAACATGGTTGAATAAAAATGAAGCAGCCGTTCTTCCGTCAGCAGCAAGTGTAGGCATCGCCTCGGCCCACCTAGTGAAGTAGTCGACGGCGACAATGATATACGCATGCCCCCCGGCCGAGTGAGGGTTACACGTCATAAAATCTACGCCCCATTTCGCGAAAGGGCCGACGGTAATAACGGGATGAAAAGGCAACGGCGGCGCGCGCATCTTGCGCTAAAAAATCTGGCACGGATGGCATTTTCGGACTGCAGTGATACAATCCTTGAATATAGAAGGCCAGAAGTAACCTGCCCTTAGAATCTTTTGGGCAGTGGCATATCCGGACATGTGTCCACCACAGGCGCCACTGTGGCAGTCATTCAAGACTTTCTCAGCCTCGGCCAAGGTAAGGCATCGTCGGAGCACCGAATCTACTCCAATACGATATAGGGTATCTCCCACTATGCGGTAGGGTTGGGACTGGTGCCGAATCCGACGGCGTGCGGCTTTATCCAACTCAGACCGGAATGTCGCGGTCTGAAGATACACTATGATGTCCCCGTACCAAGGATCACGAGTATCGATAAGAAACAACGTTTCGTCCGGAATATGATCTTCAGAGTGTTCAGGAAGAGAGTCTGTAGGGAGAGAACAAATCAAATCCGCGAAGACCAATGATTTAGTTGACTTGGCAGTGGTGAACTCCAAATCAAACTCCTGCAGGATGACGATCCATTTGGAGTACTTGCCCCCCAGCAATTGTCTAGAAAGAATATATGTCATGGGGTTGCAGTCTGAAACCACTGGTATCGTGCGCAAAAGGATGTAATGGCGAAAGCGCTGTACAGCGTGTACGGCTGCTAAGGCCAACTTCTCAACATGTGCGTAACGCGTTTCCGGGTCGAGAAGGTTTCGAGAGAGGTAATAAACAACATGTTCATCACCGTTCTCGTCATCCTGCACCAAGACCATGGCGATGGTGCTTAATGCGGCGGCTAGATACAAAGTAAAGTCGCGGTGGTAGTCAGGAGGACGAAGCAACGGAGCATTGACGAGCAATGTCTTCAGCTTCTCAAAGGATTCTTGAGCGATTTCGTCCCAATGAAAGGGAACATTCTGCTTTAACAAACGAGTGAATCCTTTGGCCACCTCGGCGTAATTCGGGATGAAGCGTCTAAGAAAATTCGCTTTCCCTTGTAGACTCTGCAACTGATAAAGGGAGGAGGGTGACGGGAGATTTATAATGGCCTCAACCTTCAGAGGGTCGAGGCGAATTCCGTCTTTCGAGACTATAAAGCCTAAAAGACGGCCAGAGTCGACGCAGAAGACGCACTTATGAGGATTCAGCCTAATATTGTAGTGTCTGCAACGAAGAAATATCTGGCGAAGATGTTCCGGATGATCCTCTCGCTTACCCGAATGGGCAGGCAAGTCGTCCAGATAAGGCTGGAAAATATGGCGAATATCATGAAAAGCATATGACATGGCACGTTGAAACGTGGCGCCAGCGTTCTTTAAGCCGAACGGGAGTTTTTTATATGCAAAAGTGCCCCACGGACAGATGAATGTGGTCTTATGTTGATCCTCAGGTGCAATGTTAATCTGGTTGTAACCTGAGAAACCGTCCATTAAGGAGTAGATCTCACTTCCGGCGCAATCGTCGATAATCTGATCGATAAACGGAGTGGGATAATTATCCTTAGGACAGGCGCGATTTATATCGCGATAATCCACACAGACTCGAATGGTACCCTGCTTTTTATCGACAGGGACGATATTGGACACCCATTTTGTAAGGGGGATAGGATAAATAAACCCCGCGTTCAGGAGTTTTTCAACCTCTGCCTTGATAGCGGCGGCTTTCCGAGGATGCATGGGACGCAAGCGTTGGCGCACGGGTTTCGCACCCGGATAGGTTGGAATCTCGTGTACGACAATACTAGGATCAATTCCCGGCATTTCCTCGTAGGACCATGCAAAAACATCTATGAACTCTTTGAAAAGTTCCGTATAGACCTGGATCTCTTCGGGAGAACAGGTCACACCCACATGAATGTTCTCAACAATCCCTGGTTTAACAGAGATGTTGATAGGAACCGTTTGAGTAATGTTACTCAGATTGCCTTCCGAAAAGACCTCATGCGTCGAGATCGGTGTTTGAAGAGGAGGGGAAGGAACCTGAGTACCATATCGCTCTAGACATTCAGTCATTGCCCCCAAGCTAGGCATAAACGAGGAACGATGATGCCCATCGCCCCAGGGTAGTTCCTCCAGAGACATAGTTTCAATGATAGCCTCATCTGAGGGAAAAATCTCTCTAAGAGGATCAGGCGAATCAGCCTGACCAAGCCAGGGGGATTGTGAGTAGACGTCAAGAGCCATGCTCATCGGAGCATGCTGAGGAGGTGGAGGGTCCGATGCAGCAACAATCTCACAGTAGCTAATCTCTACTGGCGTTAAAGGCATGGACTCTCCAAACTCATATACCTGCTCAGGTGTAGGAATAAGCCAGGGGTCATCAGTCCTGGACAACATGTTGACTTGAGCGGTATTCGGTGGCGGTGCGGGGAAAATACCCATGAGGACTGGGTCTTTGAAAAGACCAGGTCCTATGCTGTCTGGGGGATTCGGAATTTGATCCACATACGGCACGTTGTTCTCGGAGCTAGAGGTAAAAAATGACAACTGGTCTACCGTGACAATCTTGCCCTCATGAGGGAACTTGATGAATCGAAAGACAGTAGACGGCACGCAGAGCATGGCATGGGTCCAGCTGCGGCCAAGAAGTATATTGTAGTTGAGTTTAGCATCAACCACTTCTACTTCCACGTTGACAGTTTTTCCTTGTAATGTAATCGCCAGACTCTCGAGAACTCCCAGGGGTTTAGATTCCCGGCCATCAAATGCCTCAAGGGCATTGGGAGATGACGATAAGGTTGGAGAGCCGATGGCTTTCCAACAAGCGGAGGACATAACACAAGTAGATGCACCCTCATCTACGACGTCTCTGTGAACGTTCAGACCGTTAATCCCGACTTGAATAACCAAAGCGATTTGATGTGGAAGCCGGGGAGTAAAATTCTCCAGATCAAAGGTGAGAAGGCTCGAGTCGGCGGGGTCAATACCACCGATGGCAGACAGCAAAGCCTTCCATTGTGAAGGACAACTTTGAAGAACCTCAAGTGCAGACATGGCACATGGCACCTGTGCCAGATCCTCAACGATGCTATAATGTTGAGCGGCACGAGCATTTGGATTATAAGAGGATCTCCGAAGAACACCCTTGGGAGGTGGCTTCACAACGGATTCGAGAGTCGACTTCTCAATTTCCAATGAACCAGAAGCAGATGCGGGAGGCGGTCCATCCGCCACTGCCTTCCCGGGTGCCTGCTGCTGATTATTGTAATCCTTGGACCTCGTAGTGATAGTGATAGGTGCATTAGTCTTCATCATGAAAACTTGAGACCCAAACGGTACAGATGATGAACCTTGTTCGACCATCTGGGTCTGCTGAGATGGAAATGGCTCATTTAAAACAGCCGGAGTTCCCTTTGAGCCTTTAAGAAGTTGACTGACTTCGGATCGTCTTGGACAATCTTTAGTGTAATGGTCACCTTCACGGATGAGGCAAGGAAATTTCGGCTTACGTTGTGAGCCATCCTCAGATCGAGATTTAGATTCCGGTTTTGGGGCATCAGATTTTGATTTGCCTTTGCCCTTCTTCTTCCCCTTGGAGGACTTGTCCGCAGGATTGGCCTGAACGGCATTTACCTCCGCGGTTTTACCAGAATCGGATGAGGCGGGATTAGCGGAGGTATTGTTGGAAGAATTAGCCTTCTGCTTCCCATTCGAAGACTTCTTCAAATTTTGAGAAACGGAACCAATGACACCATCCACCGTAGGGGTGGGCGGGGCCTTTTTGGCTTCGGGCCGTGGTGCATGAGGCAGGATGTCATAAAGCGTGCCAGACTGTGAATAAACAAGATAGAAGTACTGGGCACGCGCGATAGCTTGTTCCTCCGTCACACACGCTCCCATCGCGATATCCTGAGCGATTTTGTTCACAAAGGAGGTGGTGAACCAGTGAGTCAAAATCTGATCAGGTATGTGAAACTTGATCAGTCGACGACGGCGCCGCCACTCATGGATGTGATCCGAGATGTGAGTGGCCGAGTCTTGCTTCAGGGAAGACAGGAGGTGCGTCCCGGTCTCATACCGGACTGGTAACTGGAAATGCGTGAGGAAAGCCATAGCTAACGAGTTGAAATCCTGAAAAATACCATGGGATAGCTCTATGTACCACTTAGCAGCAGCTCCTGTTAACGTACGCTGGAAAAGACGCAAACGAACCGAATCGTCAGTCCAAGAGTTAGACGAGCACCAGAGGTGATACGTCATCACATGCGCCTGGGGGTCTTCGCCAGATTTACCCTCAAACTTGGGACAATCTCCTGGTATCTTGGTTGGAACCGGAGGCCAATATGGATTATGAGAAATCGGATCATTGGTCAACTTTGAAACGTCCGGCAGGTCCAAGGTAGCCAGGAATGGCAATGGAGGGTTAATTCCCATGCCAGTCCCAGAATAAGGTCCGGTACCCATGCTCCACGATGGTTGTGAATATCCCTGCCCCCATGGGTTCTGTCCCGTAGGATTCTGACCGTGAGGGGCATAATTCGTATAGCCAGACTGATTTGGTTGCTGGTAACCATTGTGTGGGGCCTGATAACCAGGGTTCGGGCCCTGATTAGGCGTCTGCCCCGTATAAGCAGCATTTGGATTTGGCTGCTGAGCATAGTTAGAACCGGGTGGAGGAGGATGATACTGAGAGCCTCCAGAGTGGTTATAGTTAGGTTGAGATTGACCATGAGGATAATAACCACTCTGAGGATGAGTAGACTGCTGATAAGTGGAACCCTGCGGAGCCTGGTACGTAGGGCGCAGCTGTTGATTTGGCTGCGGCATTGAGTGAGCAGGCTGGTGAGCAGAGTGAACGGAATGAGAAGGCTGCCGTGAATGAACAGGTTGGCCCGAGTGAGGGGGCGGCCCTGGATGAACAGGTTGGCCCGAATGAGGGGGCGGCCCTGAATAAACAGGTTGGCCCGGATAAACAGGCGGCGCTGGTTGCGCAGGCTGACCTGGTTGTAAGTGAGCCCCAGGTTGCACCGAATAAGCCGGTTGGCCTGGAGGCGGGACACCAGGTTGTACCGGATGACCCGGTTGGCCTGGTGGTGGAACAGGACCAGGTGCTTGCTGGAAACTAGTTTGACCTGAAGCAGAACCATAAAGTGGTCCTGGCTGATACGCAACGTTAGAGACAACAGGATATTGCGGTTGCATCGGTAAAGAAGGCTGGATTTGCCCCCCAGGTCCATAGGCCGGTCCCTGTTGATACCCCGGCTGAGGCTAAGCAGGTTGACCAGCAGGGTTATAATATGGTCCTTGCGGATTATAGAATGGTCCTTGCTGGCCCACAGAGTAGCCTTGAATGGGCTGTCCCTGTGGGTCGTACTGATAGCCAGGTTGTCCTGCAGGTTGACCTTGGAAAGGTTGTGCCTGCAAGTTCTGAGCCTGGTTGTACGGTAAACCTTGAACATAAAGATAGGCCTCGGGAGCAGGGAGACGCAAAATGTCCCCATGCTCGTCAAGCTGACCCGGAAAACCATACACGGGAGTGCCGTCTTGTGCATAGTGCGAAAAGAAAGATCGGTAAGGATCTTGGGGGAGCTGTCCAGCTCCGGCGTTCGGCTGCTGTAAAAACAACCGATACTCCTCCGGAGAGATATTCTCCGGTATAACAGTAACTAGATAAATGTCCTCTGGGGTTGGCCCAGATCTAGTAGCAGATGCTGAGGCAACAGCAGAAGAGGCAGCCACACAAACAGTGGGTCGCACGGAAACAGAAGTGACGGGCGTCGAAGAAGACACCCCGGGTGTAGTGGCAGCTGGCCTCGAAGCAGGAGATGATATTCCCATAGAGGCAGCAGCTGAAATAATCTGACCCAGAGATCTGTATCCCTGTGGCAAAGAAGGACCAGCTGACGATGTGGTAGCCAGCTCAGACTCGTCTCCCTCGAGCAATCTACGAGGGATGCGCTGATAGTCATCAGACCCGGGAATTTCCTCACCAGAATCACTCATGGTTGATCCTGCCGCTAAATCACGCAGAAGACGGCGAGGACTAGGAGGAAAAACAACAGCAATAAACGGTGAACCCGATGTAAGAGAAAGGAAATCAGCTCCTAATCTCAATTCAGACAGAGGGTCCGAAAAGGGCCAGTGGAAGTCAACTGGCTCTCCAAAGGGTTGCTCGGCGAGGACCGGTCCCCCGTCGGGGAACTCGGAAACAACAGGCTGCTGTGGTTCAACAGAAGGCTCAGAAGCCTCTGAAGAATCGTCCGTGTAAGGACTGCCAGTAGACGAAACTGAGGGTTCCGCCACCGTGACAAAAGACTAGAAGAAGAGAGCACACACACACACGGGCTGAAAATGAATTAAGACACACGATCAAACAGTCACAAGCAATCTAAACGGGTGTGTTATCGTGGGAGATTGATTTTACCACATTGGAAAATAAACAAATTCTACCGTTTCATGTTTTAAGAGTCGAGAAACGATAAAAAGCTGACTCTATCTCTTTCAGAGTTGATACAAGCGTGAAAGGACAAGTGCTTGACGGTCTTTTCAAGTTTAGGGAGTCAGAAAAGACCAAATGACTGCTCAGGAAAAACTAGGCACAAAGGGTGTACCAAATATCCGTGAACTGCAATATACACCTTGGTTTCAATAATGAAACAGAAATCGACCAAGGACTTTCCGTACGTGCAGGTAGTCTCCCCGAATGCTGTGTTCGGTGTATCACGGGTATAGGGCGGCAGACTCGGCTTCCTGTGGATAAAGGATTGAAAACCTAGAGGGGTCTCCCTTTATATACGCGACGGTACGGGAGCGCAAGTCCGTACTAGCGCTGTCTAAAGCCAACAGGCGAACGACAGCTGCTAGGTTTAACGACGCCGGAACACGTCTCTAGCCTAGACCTTCTAAATATGTTTCGTTAAGTTCCAATGCTGCCTTAGGTTAATTGAATAAATTTTACAGTTGATCTTCAATTAAGTTTCAATTTCCAGGCCTTATCGTATGTAGTGTCTCCTAAATGCAAGCTATATGCCACGATGCAACATTTCGTTCGATGAAAACTAGTTAAATGAGAGTTGAGAGCTTTTATACAAACGAAATGAACAGAATACAAACAAGAATGTCTCTAATGCAACTAATGCAATTGCACACTTTTCATCCAAACACTAATCACTAGCAATATGGAAAAGATCACAATTTGCACTAATTTAACAAAAGCAAAAGAGATTATTTTTTGATTTTCAATGTTTAATGGCTAATGTGCACTGAAAACAAAAGGAAAAATTCGAGAAATGATATCTAAGAGAGCGAAGCAAACAACATTCACTCAACGAAGCAAGCAACCAAATCTCTAAATCGACCCAAAGTCTCTCAAATCGAAGAAAGACTCGAAAACTCCCAATGGACCGTGTGATCTAGGTCCAAAGCCAAGGCAAACGAATTCTGAATGAAGGAATGAACAATCACTCAAAAGACATAGCAAAAACGATCAAAGACTGTTAAGAGAGCGTGGAGAATCAATCAACAAGTTGACAGGACAATCAAGACACCAAAACTCCCAAGGAGGGCTCGATTCACTATGCCACTAGATGCCCTAGGGCTCAAATCGTGAAATCGATAGACAGAGGCAAACAACCAAAGGATAGCGGTGAATTCCAGTCAAACAAGACTCCGACACACTCAGACAATCAGGAAATCAAGAAGAAAAGTACTGGTCAAGCTCAGAAAGCCAAAAAATGAAGAAACTCAAAAAAGTCACAAGGGTGGCGCGACTGTGGCCTTGAAACTAGCGCCAGAGGCCGATTGGCGCGACACAGACAAATGCAACATGCGCCAAGTGGCGCGACTGTCGGGTTAAAACCCGCGCCAGTCGAGTTCTTCAATAAAAATTAAAAAAACAAGCTATTCTAAAAGTAGACCAATACAAGCTAAGCAAACCAAGAGGCTAAAATAATGAAAGAATCCAACCCAGAAGGTTCATCAAGCAAGGAGAAACAATCAAAGCGAACCAATCATAAAAGGGACAAGGAAAACCGGACGATCCCCAGTGGAGTCGCCAATTTGTTGAGGAGGTAAATCCCCTCTGCGGACAGAGGCGATCCCTACTAGCCCAGCAGGAGTCTAGCAACAAACAAACAATGCTATGACGCAAGCTCCTAGTTACGAATGAAAGACTTGGGATAAGAGCCTACCTGGATTCCAACGCTAGATCTGAAGAAGAGATGTCCCCGTCCTTCAGCCCTGGCAGATCACAATCCTTCCACGATCTCCGTGGATGAACACCTGCACACAGAAGAAACGAGCAGATACATGCATAGGAACCAGCATACGTAACTAAACATCGATCAGAAAAGATATTACTCACATTAACATGATGGAAAAAGGAGTGGAACCATAATCATAGTCATCTATTAAAATGATAAACGAATAGAAGTTACAACCAAGTTCTGACGTCGCAACTTCCTTCGAACGGGTCTCCGGTCGTCCACGTCTCGCAAAGCTCGCCAAGGAAAGGGAAAACCTCTCCAGAGTCTCGTAATAATGGTCTCCTCGCTTGAATGGGCCTTAAGGGAAAGAAGGGATTCTTTACAGCACAAAGGCACTTGGGAATAGGGAGATGCAAAGCTTCAGCACTTCAAGACTAGCTTGGCATGGATCTGAGCAAGCTTTTATAGATGGGGAAGGAGGGAGTTGGGATCCCTATTATTATGGGATTGGCCCTATCAACAAGGAAGGTTCCATAGAAGGTGGCAAAACTACTTCCTTTCCATAGAACTCCCGTAGCCAAACCTCCCAACTCAAGATAGGCAGTGGTTGTGAGTTTGTTTAAACTCAACTTCCGCCATCCATATATAAAAAACAATCCCTAAAATGGGTGGCGCGATTGCTGCTCTATGACAGAGCGCCAAGTGGCGCGACCTCTTTACAGGATTTCCCTGAGTGGCGCGAGTACTGAACTGTCTACCCGCGCCAATGCAAAAAGAGCTGTTTTTCATGGATTTTGCAAGGAGATGTCTCGAGGGGAAATGAAGCTCATACTCAGAGGGATGCAATGATGATGTTTTCAGTGCATGACAGTGTTCACAGGTCACGTTATGGGTCCTCCATTGTGCGGGACGGGGAATGGTAGGGACGGTGACAAATTCCTCTCATACTCAGAGGGATGCATTGATGATGTTTTCAAGGCATGACAGTGTTCACAGGTCACATAATGGGTCCTCCATTGTGCGGGATAGGGAATGGTAGGGACGGTGACAAATTACTGTGTAACATATATATATATATATACACGCGCACACACACACACACACACAAAGAGGTTGTGAAAGTCTACCTCCTTATGGACCATTGACAGGTAGTTCCAAATGGTGTGGTTTTCCTTGAATAACATTGATGAGACAGCCTGAATTCACCGATAGCATCCAGTGATGGTTGTCCCTAATACTGGTATGACAATTGAGTTATGATAGGTTTTCCCACTATATATATATATATATATATATGAAAACAAAATAATAATAAATCATATATAAAAAGAGACATATACGTAACAATTTCATTGGAACACATGCACTTAACCATTATCGATTTCATTATACCTACAAATTAAATTAATCCAAGTGACAAGAAAAATAATAGATAAATGAGAAAAAATCAATAATATAAGATTAGATAAAATTATACACTTAGTTGGATGTGAGCTCTGCAAACTGGGACAAAAAACCTAGCAATGAAAATAAATCTATTTCAAATTGAAACCCTGAGTATCCCTGATACCAAAGAATTTTTTTTGGAATCTCATGTTGCCAAGTCTGATAACAAAATGGTTTCACAAAAGGGAGTTGTGAAGGTTGTAAGGATGCAAGACCATAATGCAACTGTTGATGTCACAAGTTTAGAGGACCTTGGTCATGTGGTTGAAACTTATGGTGATATGTATCTCCATTCAAAGGAAATCAAAGGCCCCCATTGAGCGGTGGGTCGAGGAATGTCCACAACGCTCCTTGCACATATGTTGTTGAGGGACTGCGTGCCAAATTCACTAAATTGATATAAGATATTTATCAAGCTCATGTTAGGTCCCTAATACTAGTGTAGCCCCCATATTGTTATTTTTGTGCCCCATACAAGCCCACTATTGTTATTGTTGAGCCCTTACATTGTTATTTTTATGTAGGCCCTAATTATATTTTGACCATTTAGACTCATATATATATACCAAGGAGGTCGTCTCATTTGAAGCATCTAGGAATTGTTCATTTATATGATGTAAAGGGGGGTTTCCCCCTCGAATTGGCTTATTATATAGTCTTTTATCTATATTTCCTTATGTTTATGTTTTATTTTTGATCTAGATACATAAAATGTGGTATCAAAGCTCTTGATCCTAGGGTTTTGCTGCTTCAAATGAGCCATTATGGAATTTTCGCTATAACTTTGTTTTTGTGAAGCTTCATACTGTGAAATTGATACCACGTGACAAATAAATATTGATGAACCTAGGATTATAATTTCAGACCTTGGTTCACTATATTTTCAGATATATGGTCCAAGGAAGTTATTGTTTTTTCATGCTCTAGAATTCAACCTCAAATAGGTGTTTTGGGGAAAATCATCATAATTTTCACTACAAACATCAAAATTGAATTTCATAAAAAGTTATTGAATTGCATGGTCTTTAGTTTCATGGGTACGAGTTTCAGGGTTGAAGGTTAAAATAATGACATGTGGCATCCCATACAAGTTCGATCTACTAAAGTAGTCCATATTCAGGTCATCTTGGGAGAATCAACATAAATTTACCTTAAAGAATCCAATATTGATATAGATAGTACGGTTGGGAAGAATACATAGATAACTACCAAAGGGTTCAATTTCGGAGCTTGGGGTGCCAAAATCACATATATACAATAGTTTCAAGGTCATTGAGATGGACAAGTTCAAACTCAAGCTCTTAAAAGGTGTGTATTTTTTAATTTTCTTAACTTTTATTTGAAAAATCAGTTTAAAGTGTTTCAAGGGGAATAATGAAGCATTATATATCATTAATGGTTCCAAAATTCTTCCAAAACAAAAAAAATATACACCTATTAAGCCCTTATAAAGCTCCATTATGGCGCTTGAAGAAGAAGAAGAAATGCAACATGATATATCAAAATTACGAGACCAAGTGCAACAAAGAGAAACCAAAGATGAAATGAAAGCGATGATGAATGGTTTAAAAGAATACATAAAAGTTGACATAAAAGGGGACATGGAAGGTTTGAAGGAAGGTTTGACAAAGTTGCTACAAGAAAGGCTTCCTAGTGGTGACATGGTATTCCATGAAACTCATGATGAGAAAAAGGGAATGTGATTGTGAATCATGATTTTAGAGACTCTAACTTTGGGTTGAAGACCAACCATATTCTAAAGATCGATATGAGGAATTTTGATGGTAAGGATCCAGTAACATGGATACTACAGATAGAGCAGTTCTTTGATCTATACGATGTGCAACACACACAAAAGGTACGCAATGCATCTTTATATTTAGAACCTAATTACTTTGTGTGGTATAAATGGATTTTTTTTCTCGTTAATCACTTGTCACTTAGACAATTTTACAGAGGAATTGACAACACATTATGAGGATACAAAGAACAATACCTTATTTATCTAATTAATACTAATAAATCTTTAATATGTGTTTCAGTGAAATCATTATGTATATGGTCTCTTTTTCTATAGGCTTTCTTATTATTTTGTTGTATATATATAGTAAGTTTTGCTTTAGTATTATAGCCCATCTAAATCATTTTCATAAAAAGACACATGTCTAACTACTGGTCTGTCACAAGGGAAACCAAACCAACGACATAGTGGCATTGTTTTAGTTCATATAAGCAATTTTTCAAAAACAACCTTCTTCTAAAGTTCCATAAGTTTAGCAATGCCTTAAGTTCTACTATCTATCATGTGCCTACAATAGTATGGTTTAGAATATTTTTTGTTGATAAAAGGTAAAACAAAAAAAGCATAATCTAAACATAGTTACCTAGAGGGTGAGTCTTGTTGTGCCACTACTGGTTGGTTTCCTTCTTTATTAAATTTAGGAAACTCTAATTTTACGAACTTCTTAGGAAATTGGGACACCTTATCATCCAACTGTTGGACCTATGGATGGAGAGCATCAATACAAATCAAAATTTCTTGATGGGCCTCGCTTCTCTCTATGAGAACTTTTCCCATTATTTTTTTCACTTCCAAGTAGATACCAACTACTTATAGACTATCAATTTTTTCTACGCTTGTGCATGTATCATGGATCCAATGTCCAACGTTTTCCATTACACCTTCATTCTGTATAAAGCGTATTTCAACTCTTGCTTCTTCTTTTTCTACAAAATTTATTTCATTTCAGACCACTTGATTTGTTTTCTCTAAGTAGATGGTAGTAGGGTTTTCAACATTGATTTGAGCCCATGTGTGTGGATGGCCTCTATGACCACCCCTGGAATGACTATATTGATTAACGTTGCGATTAGGTATTCTTGTAACGATGCTTGAGATTAAAACAAGAGGAAATGATGGAAAGTGTTGGAGGATAGGTTGATGAAAGTTTGGACATAAAAGGTTAGGGTGTAATGTTGGCTAGAGGAGATACAGATAGAAGTTGATTGTGAGGTACAAGAGGTTTCGTGATACGATGGGTACCTCATCCACAGATGGGAAATTAAGTGATGAGAGGGAAACCTTATCAAGTAGATCTAAAAGATGAAACAACAAGGATTAGTAGGGGAAAAGGTTGTCTGCAATAACTATGATTGGCCAGAAGAAAGTAATTGAGCTCAACACAAGGGAAAATCCAAGGTGGCTAGGAGATATGCATGGTCGAAGCTTGATAAACAAGGGGTTGATACCCAACTTTTAAACCAAGAAAAATTAAAAAAAATGACGCTAATAAATATTGAAACCCAAATTAGCTAGTGATGGCGGGTAAAAACCCACAGTCCCGGTCTCCCCCGAAATTCTAATCTCCACCTGTGTATCCAAAATTTCATTGCCAAACAACTCCACCAATTGGCACTTACTCTGCTCTAATTATTTGTACTGGAAAATTAAAAAAATAAATCTAAGAGTGTTAATATCCCAAATCTCTGAGATTTGAGAGATTTGAGATATTAATTCAAGTCCCTTATGTTATGCGCTTACTCTCCACTATCCAGAATTTCAACATGAGGGCTTTTCTTCCTATGGTTATAAACCCTCAATACATGTAAAATACTCTTTGGTAATTTCATTCGAACACACACTGACCCTATATACACCTTATATTATAACCTTGGCCCTTTTATATCAAGAGCTCAAATTACCATTGAATTCTCCTCCCTTATACATTGTACAAAGGACCTGACCTTGTGTCCAAACCCTTAGCACACCTTGTAATTATACATGTTGCAGAAAAACACCCTTAATACTTAAACGCATAACAAGCCAATTCTCCTCTGCTACTAATAGCAGAAAATTCCTTCATATGAGACATGATTGTCCCATCTTCTTTCGGCTACTCATCTTTATTCTGCAACAGTTCCACTTCTTCCAAAACAACTCCAAAAGATGGGTTGTTTTCTGCCTTGTCTGTCAACACAATCAAATTTTCAAATTTTAATTCACAAAACCTAGTGGTTTTAATTGATGACTCAATCACCAATTTTTCTCTTCCACCAACAACAACACATTTCTGCATATGAGACATGACTGTCTCATCTTCATTCTGCAATCCCCAATTTGAAAATTGAGGGTCTCTCTATCGTATTGAATCTTGCTGATCTGACATATTCTCTAGCAGCTCAACTTCTCCATTCCATGGGTTAAAATCTCCCACAGAATTCTTCTTCTCTTTGAATGGACTGCTCCATGCTGCCAACCAAACATCAACAGGATCTGCATTCACCAGCCAATTGTCAAAACAAAATTCATAAGGCCTCAGAGCCTTCCTTTCTTTTGTTAGCACCTCAGTATGCTGTCCCAACTTCCCTTCCTTCTCAATCAGCACATCAGAATGCTGATTCCAAATTTCCAAACATTCCTTGAGACTATCAGTTAGTATCTCTTCTGCACCATCCTCTTCAAGGATGCCTTTCTGCTCTAGTTTATAAAAATGAACTCTCTCATCTTCAATCACTTCTGTCCTTACCATCTGAACACCTTTTCTCTGTACTTCTGTCCTCTGCTCATGCCACAATCCTGGCATCTCTTCCGAGGAAACATTTTCACAATCTTCACGATCTTCTGCTATCACTATCTCCTCATCCTTCATCAGAATAGAATCCTGATTTCCCATCTCTGCAAAAACTTCAGCTATCTATCCATCACTCTTTACTTGGCCATTTAACAAAAGAAAATTGTCATTATCAGCCCTAATGACAAATTCATCATCACCAACCTCATTGAAACAATCTCCTCTACAAAATAAGGAATTAAGAAATTCCTTCTACTGCAATAACACAACCTGATCTTCATTTGAAAGATACTCATCATATATTTCTTAGCAACAGTCAACTTCATTTAACATAGCTTCATCACACGAGCTGTCTTCACCCATACCTGCATTCACACACAACTTATCAGTTTTAAAAACATAAGACCTCATGGTCTCAATTGATGAATCAATCATCAATTCTTCTTGCTATTCCAAGTCTTCCATATGCTTTAGGGATTCTTCAATAGTCTTCTCTTCTTCGAATTCTTCAAGTTTTTCAACCTCCAGCTTCTAGCCAACATCATAAACTAAAGCTCTTCTGCTTCCAATATGTTGGAAAGCAAATTTTTTCTGCAACTGTGCATGGACATCTTCAAAACATGTAGCTGCTTCATTTTACTTCTCAGTGACAACATCAACAGTTTGCTCATATCCACATGGCTCTCCTGCAAACATACAAAATATGTCAGATGTAAGGCTCTTGGACCCCTTGGCCCCACTTGAAGCTTCAGTCTTCAAGTTCTTCTCCAAATACTCAATCATTCTGAGCATTTCTTCTTCCTGTTGAGCATTTATCATCTGCTCCTTCTTCCTTCGTGGCCTCTGCCACTTTACCTTCTTCTTCATGAGCCAACCACCTCTCTGGTTTTCCTCTATCATCCTCTAGTTCAATAATATTCTTACTGATCTCAGCTAAATCCTTCCATTTATCTTCATCAGTGAGTCTCTTCTTCATGCCATTTGCCTTGGCATCTTCCCTCACTCTTCTGCTATGGCCTCTCTCAGAACCTCTGCCGTGGTTATCAATAGCCATTCTCTCTTCCATGAGTTCTTCACTCATAAGATGTACTAAGCCTCTGCAACAACAAGCTCCCTTGCTGCAACTCACCTCACCAATCCCTTCCTCTGGATCCGGCTTTTGGAAAATACTGGTCCCCTACCAGCTGGAACCTTTTGAGCACTCTCTTATGCTCCCTAGGCTTCACTCTGCAACTTCTCTTAAGAACACCTTTGTTCTTCTGTCATCCAACCTTAGTTGGAAATCTTCCAGGTTCTTCCACACTCTTTCTTCACTCAGAATCCCTTGCTGGACTCTTCTTATCACTACTTTCAAAGTTGTGATCTACTTCTTTGCTGAGAGTTCTTCCTCAATTGCTTGCACCCTGCATTCTGCAAACAATACCTTCAAACCAGAGTTCAAATAAGGCTCCTTAACTCACCTCTCAAGATCCCTGAATGATCTTGCTTCCTTTCACCTGCACTGCAACTCTATCTCCTGCAATCTTCATGACTCCTCTTCTTCAAATCTAGATTCTGAAAATCTGAGTTATCAACCTTCACTACATATTCAATCAAATCTGTAATTCTGTTAAATAGATTCAAGCATCAAATTTCTCACTGTGCATTTCAACAATAAACCTCCAAAGAGCTATTTCAATTCAGGCTCTAATACCACTTGATGGCGGGTAAAAACCCACAGTCCCAGTCTCCCCCGAAATTCTAATCTCCACCTGTGTATCCAAAATTTCATTGCCAAAAAACTCCACCAATTGGCACTTACTCTGCTCTAATTATTTGTACTGGAAAATTAAACAAATAAATCTAAGAGTGTTTATATCCCAAATCTCTGAGATTTGAGAGATTTGAGATATTAATTTCAAGTCCCTTATGTTATGCGCTTACTCTCCACTATCCGGAATTTCAACATGAGGGTTTTTCTTCCTAAGGTTATAAACCCTCAATACATGTAAAATACTCTTTGGTAATTTCATTCCAACGCGCACTGACCCTATATACACCTTATATTATAACGTTGGCCCTTTTCTATCAAGAGCTCAAATTACCATTGAAGTCTCCTCCCTTATACATTGTACAAAGGACCCGACCTTGTGTCCAAACCCTTAGCACACCTTGTAATTATACATGTATCGGCAACAAGATTGTTATGCGTTCAACCCTTCTGTGCTTCTAAGGTTCAACCAATTCATAACCCCCATATATTTCATATGGCGCTAACTTCACAAACGTATTTATATGGCCTACACCCTCAATACTTAAATCTTGTATGAGTAACCTTTGCAATGGTTCATTTAACGATAATGCATTACATCCTTCGCTAACATTATAACAAGTCTTGAATTTGATTCCAGTGCTAATGACCTTTTGGGTTCCACAACTCACACAAACATACCTTGGGTTATCTCGCCCTTATTATCCGATGGCAAAGGTGTTGTCGCGCTCACTTCAATGATCCGACAGACAGAATGAAGTTTCGTGTGATTTAGTTTCCAGAGTGTTAATTCACAAATGTTGCGCGATGTAAGCGGTATCATGAAACCGCTCTTCTCCACGTGTCAATTAGATAGGGACATCACGTTGTTTTTACAAAAACAAATTACCATGTCAAGGCCCGCGCGAAACCTCCGGTTTCTTTGACCAAAACCACTTCTACTGTTCAAGTCATAGTTTCGCCTCTTTATCTTTAAAGTTCCACTATTTCTTTTAATTTGGTTCCTCCGCGCTTGAAACACTGCATACCCTCACTCCTTGTTTATACACATTTCATCTGGTGAACATCGCTCCCGTTGTTATTATAACGAGTCCTTATATACCTGTTAAATCCTCGCTAATCAGAATCGAGTTGTGGCATCGATCATTCACTAGTCGATCCGCATGGTTCTATTATCCTGCAAGGTTCCGCTCCCTTCAGGACTCAACAACTCTTTCCTCTGTTTTGTCTTGTTCAACACCCAACAAGACCTGTCTCCCTTTCGACAGATAGGGTTAATCTACCCTGTATGCATAGGCCCAATCGTTGCTCACTTCCAACAGAACTTCACAGTTCTTCACAATGGTTCACACCAACATCAGGACGGCTTCAGATACGATTGACCTCTTTAGACATTCCATACTTACACAGAAGCATATAACTACCATAATTTGGGAAATATGCAATTACACAGAGGCTGAGAAATTTAACTACAGAGTCCACCCATTCTCACGCATGTCATATAGGTCGAATCCTTATCACAGAATATATATGCAGGCTCTTAATGCAAATTACAAAATATACTCCTAACCAGCTTACGAAGAGTTAAAGCCTTCTTCACACAGGGATTAACCAGCAAATGCACACGGGTACTGAAACAAATCTTCAATTGTACAGTGAAATAACTTACAACTTCTGGCCAGATCTTCAATCAAATAGCCTTCGGCAATCTACTCTACCAGCCCTACAGTCCTATGCAATTCTATGCAGCTCTCAATGCAGGTCCCCTATTATGCCTGTAAGGCTTATCTTTATACAAAACCCCGAATCGACTCAACTCCTCTAATGCTCAAAACTCTTCAAATATCTAACTCTTATACTAACCCTGACAAACAGAGACAGACTGTCTCTTCCTATGCCCACTAATCATCCGGGCAGTTACATTTTCCTCTCTAATTAACTAAAAATAACTCAATTATGAATATTTACATGGGGAAACAAAACATGAGACCCCCCCTTTAAATTTATTTATGGACAAAGGTTGTTTTGAGCCTAATGCCCCTGCATCAGCTAGGTGAAAGGACTTACCCCACTGTGTATAATCTAAGACTGTAGTCCCAAGGAGGTGTAGGATATCATACTATTTGTTGAATGAGCTTGCTCATGCTTCATAATGGTCAAACACAAGTGATAAGTACACTTTGAATAATCTCATAGGTAGGGAGAAAAATACATGTACTACATATAGGAGTATGACATCAATTTTCATAATCCCCAAACGTGCTAGATGCAAACCTAATTCCATCATCCACCATATGTCTAAGCTTGAGCTAAAGTAATGGAGGTATTTGATGGATTTTAATCATTCTAGTTGTGGATGATAGGGTGCCACCCCATCTAGGGGATTTTGTTGTCAATATTTTTTTTATAGCTTTTAAAGCAAATGATTTTGAAATCTATGATCAAATGGAATGTTTTTTTTTTTTAGCCTAATTGAAATAATTTTGATGTTGAGCAAAATATGAATTATCCAAACTATTTTTAGTGTAATTTATAGAGAAATTATCAATATAATATAAATTATTAAATTGCTATTTATATTATATTATTTTTTTATTAGTCTTTGAAATATACTTTTCATTTGTAAGTTAAAGAGCTTAGATTTTTTTTAACAAGGTTGGGTGCTATATTATATTCGAAAAAAAAGAAAGCAAGGATTCCTTATTACAATCTGATGTAGATGTGGACAAACAAAGAGAGTAGCTAACACAAAATGCTAAGCCTCTGTGATGTCGACTGTTCAAGTTATATTTCATTACAGATTCAAGATATATTCTTACAAACTGAGAAAGTAGGAAAAAAAATTAAAAAACATATGCAGAAAGGAGAGAGGTGGAATGAGGATCAATCGATGCTAATTGGCCGTCCAGTTGATGCATCAGTGTTATCTTCAGGACTGACATTTCTCACATTGTTGGAGTTAGAGCTTGGAGCTGAACTTTTCTCAAGAATGTATTTCAGAAACTGAATAGATTCTTCCACATGCGAGCAACGATTGGAGAGATCATTGAATTGATTCTGGAGTGACGTTACCCTGTGCTGGAGGAGATTCATATCTACTTGCTGCTTTTCATCCAAGAGATTCTGATGTGTTCGGATCTGATCCATTTCTGCCTGTAGGTCAGCACAATGGAGGCAGTCTTCACTGCGCGCCATGGTGAAAGAGGACGAGGAGAGGGTAATCGGGAGGGATGAGGGGGAGTAGAAAGAAAAGGGGAGGAGCACAAGGGTGGGAAAGAGTAGCGAAGTTATCAGGGGAAACAGAGAAGAGGCGAGCAACGAAAGGCGAAGCGGCAACGGAACAAGTTTGAGGACAACAATTGATAAGGGGCGCATGACAGAGATGAAGGTATGCAATGAGAGGTGAAGCATTGCAAGGAGGAGGGAGGTATAAATAACATGGGGAGGGAAAGGGAGGGAGTTAAGGCCGGGAGATCGAGGAGATAAGGTCATGGGAGGGGAGGTGATGGGGATATGAGGAGGACCAATATGTTCAGATAGAATCTTGCAGAGGATCCAGCGAAGAGGATATTTTGACAGAAATAGAATCATGGAAAAGAATTAGGGGAATTTTGAGGTCTAAAATGGGCCTCCTAAGAAAAATGTACAACCAAAATAAACTTTATAAGAACCAATAGGATTCAAGATGATGATTTCAACCATGGGGAATGATTCACCATTTTTTAAGTAAAAGGGTAAAAAGAATAAAAAATAATAAATAATAAAACCACTTTTTCAACTCGTATTTTCAACTTATCTCCCAAAGTTTTTACTCACATTTCGAGCAGGAGTACTCGTTGGATGAAAAATTTCATTCCTCATCTAAGGAGTACCCATGTTGCATACTTTCGATGGACCCTGCTACACTAAAAATGAGAAATACATTAAAAATGTGATTGCAATCACATTTTTAATGTATTTATCATTTTTCGTATAGCAAGGTCCATCTAAAGTATGAAACATGGGTAATCCTTTGATGAGGAATTAAATTTTACATCCAACGAGTACTCCCACTCGAAATTTGATTAAAAAATTTGGGAGATAAGTTGAAAATACGTGTTGAAAAAATAGTTTTTCCCTTTTTCCCTCTAAAATTTGATGATGTAATCAAATATTATTTTATTATTTCCACTATTATTTTATAATTTCCTTAGGAGGCCCATTTTAGACCTAAAAATTCCCCTAATGGTGTAAAATATAGTCCATCATGACTGTGGATTTGACCAGCTGGTCTTCTGCAGGATTTGTTAGCCAAGTTATTCGTGAGCTTGTTGTTAGCTCTGAGAATGTGATGGAAGGATATATCCTTCATATCTTTAGTCAAGGTGCGACATCTACTGATAATTCTGTTAAGAGCTATGTTTTGGATTGGGGAGTCTCTTAGCATCATGCTAATGATAATAGCTGAATCCCCAAACACCATTGCATTTTTCATGTTGTTTCTCTTTATCAATTGGAGACCATGGAGGAGGGCGTAGGCTTCGGATTTTTTGTTAGATAGAGAGCCGAGACCCCATTCAAAAGAGATCAAGATTCTGCCATTTTCATTTCTTATGAAAACTCCAGCTCCAACAATACTCGGATTCGATTTAGAGGCTCCATCAAAGAAGGGAGATGGTATTTTGCAACTATCGAGCCATTCGATAAACTCTTTTTCTTTAAGTATTATCTTCCAGTTTTCTATATGATGAGGTTGTGTAACTGAAGATTTGAAATGGTTGGGGCTGTCCAAGATTTTTCCCAAAAAAATTTCTTTCATCTACTTGGAGTGCACTGAAGTTGATATTACCTGTGCTTTTAGAGAGAACAATTTCTACGGTGAGGCTCCAAGTCTTGTTGCAGGATTTCCTTTGAGATGGTTTTTTATTGTTGAAGATCATCTTATTTATTGCCAGCCATATGTTCTAGAGAAGCACATAAGGAAGGGTATCCTAGACCCTTTTGGTTATGTTCTTACTTTTTTTCCTCCATGGGTATTATTTTTTCCAATTTTTTATCAAGTCGGGATTAGTGCTGATGGATTCTAAATGAATTTGAGAAAAGGGCATGAGATATTTCCAGCATTGGATTGCAAAAGGGAAATTTACAAAGAGGTGTAATGCAATCCCTTCTGCGAATTGACAGTTGGTGCATCTAGATGGGCCATTTACACCTCTTTTTCTTAAGTTTTCAGAGGTTAAGATCTTACTTTTGAGGAGAGTCCACGTAAAGATTTGTATCTTTCGTATTGCTTCAGACTTCCAGATGAGATTCTAGATTGGCCATTGAGGAGAAGGGAACTTCTCTTTTAGGAGTTGAAAATAGGCAACTTTGATAGAGTATGAGGACCCAGAGGGATCCCATCAAAGATTGTATTCACTGCCTTTCAACAAAGGTGTTGCACCATGAAGCATTACTTTGAGGTTTATGAGCTCTTCCTCAAGATGAGAGGGGACAGGAGGGAAGTTCCAGTCAATCTAGGCGTTGGAATTCTCATCCCACCTTGAAATATGATCTAAGGAGTTTAAGTTGAGATTCCAAAGGTGAGATAGAATTCGGAGAATTCTCGGCCTTTCTTTAAGAGGAGCTTGCCCCATAATTATGTTATTCCAGATGTTAGTGTTGCTTCCCCCTCGCAGAACTTTGGAAAGATTTATGCTGATAAAAGGGATGGATTTCTTGCATAGAGCACAGATTCTAGAGTAGGGCCTATTTGGGATTTCGTGATCAAGGAGATTTTGTCTAGGAGAGATGAGGTATTTAGATTCCAAAACTTGTTTCCACCAAGATTGTTGTCCACTGATCAGGCGCCACACGATTTCCCCCCCAAATGCGTTGTTCAAGAGTTTTGGGATACGAATTTCGAGCCCTCCATTTTCTTGATTTTGTGTGACTTGTCTCCACTTGAATAAGTTGTATTTATTCTTCTCGTTTTTACCTCCTTGCCAGATAAATTGTCTTAAGATTGCTTCAATTTTTAGATGTATGCTGATAGGAGCATTGAGCAAGGTAAAGTGATACAAAGGCAGAGAAGAGAGGACATATTTAAGGAGGATTATCCGTCCAACCAAGTTTAACTAGAAAGATCCCCACTGCTGCACTCTTTTTTTCATTTTTTCGATTGTAATGTTCCATAACTCAGACTTTAAAGGCCCAACACTGACTGGCATCCTAAGATAATTGAAATGAGTCCAATTCAATTTGTAAGAGACTCCAAAAGTTTTTGCAATGTTGTGAATGGTATGGTTGGTAGTGTTCCATCCATAAATACAACTTTTGTGATAATTTATCAACCCTCCTGAGTAAAGCATAAATTTGTCAATAAGAGATTTGAATCTTTGAGCAAATATGTAGGTCGCGCTGCCCATCAGGAGGGTGTCATCTGCAAATTGAGAATGATTCATGTTCTTGACTCCATTTCCAAATTTGATTTCAGTGATGAGACCAACTCTACGCTTTTGGTAGAGGGCCCTTATGAAGGATACGACCATAAGGATGAAGAGAAAGGGAGAGAGGGGACAACCCTATCTGAGACCTCGGGAAGATTGAAAAAAATTTGCAGGCCTACCCTTTATGTGGGGAGAGATCTAGGGGTTACAAATACAGGCATTGATGAGGGAAATGAAGCCATTGTCAAAACCCAACTTTTGAAAGACAGAGATGAGGAATGAATTCCTTACCCTGTCAAAGGTGTTGGCGAGATCAAGCTTCAGGATGAAACCTTTCTCATTTCGCATGCTACTCGAATGAATGGCTTCTTGAACAAGGAGAATGGAGTCTGAGATTTGTCTTTGAGAGATAAATCCCCCTTGATTTTTGGAGATGAGGTTAGGGAGGTGGGGTTTAAAGCGAGTGGCAAGGATTTTAGTGATGATTTTGTAAGAGGAGTTGCATAATGAAATAGGTCTGAACCTTGAAAAGGAGGAGGGTCAGTTTTCTTTGGGAATTAGGGCGAGGTAGGTGGAGTTGGTAAAGCCCCCAATCTTTTTCTTACTTTGAGCTCACTAAATAATTTTGATTAAATATTTTTTGATTAAGTCCCAGTAGGTCCTATAAAAATTGATGGAGAAGCCATCCAGACCCGGAGACTTATCTGTTTGTAAAGACCATCTGGAATTTTGAATTTCAGCCTCCTCTATATCTCTTTTTAGGGTGTTGTTTATCTCCTCAATGATCAGCTTTGGGAGTTGGCTTAAGAGATCAAAATAGTCCTCAGGCACAACTATTTCAGTGAGCATATTTTTGTAGTGATTTGAGGCAGCAAATTTAATATGTTCTTGGTATTTTTGGTTTATTCCTTCATTATCAATGGTGGAAGATATGTTATTTCTTGTTTTTCGAACTGTAGCTTTCTTGTGAAAGAAAGAAGTGTTTTTATCTCCTGCCTGAAGCCACAAGTTTCTATATTTTATCCTCCACTTCTCCTCTTCTTTCCTATTAATTTTATACAACTGCCAGTAAAGTTCTTTCTCTTGATAAAAATTTTCTTGATTCTCTCCATGAGTATCAATATCATTGTGGATAGCCTCCAAATTTTCTTTTATTTCTGTTCTGGCTTTGTCGGTTTCCTTGTAATGAAGCTTAGCCCAATATTTCAAAACCATTCTAACCTTAATCAACTTTGTTTGCCAAGTGTGTGAGGGAGACCCCTCGACATGTTGCTGCCAGGAAGAATACACAAGCTATCTTGCATCAGGGATAATGCTCCAAAGGGGATTATATTTAAAAGGGAGGGGACTGAGGGAGGGTTGGTCACCGAGGGAGAGGGTGACAGGCTAGTGATCAGAGGAAGTGGAGGAGAGGATATTAGAGGAGACAACATAGAAGAAAGAGAGGATAGGAACAACCACTAGGAATCTGTCAAGCCGTTCCATAATGTTTCCCACAATAATACTGTGATTATTCCAGGTGAACTTGCGATTCTTTGGGATGACATCAACCAAATCATGGTCTTGAATGATGATTTCGAGCTGGTCTCTTGAAGGATCCGAGTTGAAGCTACCACCCCTTTTTTCATTAGCATGCAAGATCAAGTTAAGATCCCCTCCTATGATGATATTCCTATTGTCTTCATTGCCGATATCCGTTTTCATTGTATTCCAGCAAACTTCTTTTTCCTTGTGGTGATTAGGCCCATAAATGTTATATACAATGATCTCAATGTTCTCTTTAGTGCTCTGTAGGTTTACTTTTATCCAGTTTTTATTTTTGACAACTCGTTTTTTCTCCCAAACACTATGTTTCCAAATGATGGCTATTCCTCTCGAGGCTCCCCTAGATTCCATGTGGGTGCCCGTATATTTCTTCATTCAGCTTATAATGCTTTCCATGTCATGATCTCCTTGTTTATTTTCTTGAAGGAGAATGATATCAGGTTTTTATTGATTCATTAGGTCTCTTAGAGCTGAGTTTTTTGAGGGGTGCCCTAAGCCCCTGCAGTTCCAAGAGAGGGCTTTCATCATTTTAGGAATGCAGGGTGAGGACTTGTCTTCCCTCCTTATTCATTCTGTCTTTCTTCTTTTCTATTTTTCCCTAGGATGAAGGTTTCAATAGGATGTTGGGTTCCAAGGGCTATATATTTTTGGGCAACTTCATCTATGTGATGTTTATAGGAATTCCTTCTAGGGCTAGTTTTTTTAAGGATTTCCAAAATGACTTCGTGCTCTTTTATTGTGTTTCTAGTGATCAGGGCATAGGAAGGTTCTGAAGAAGAGTTTTGGGGGCACGATTTAGAGGGAGAGAGTTGAGAGGATGAGGGATGAATGAGGATGGAGGGCTGAGGAGGGTCATCTTCAGAGAGGGCGAGGGAGGAAGATGGATTGGTAGAGGCAAGGGAGGGAATGGAGGAAGGATTGATGGATGGGTTAGAGGGTTGCTGGGAAGGGTCAGAGGGTTGCTGGGAGGAAGGAGAGGGAATGAACGAGGTTTCTTTGAGAGGAGGGGCAGATTGCATTGAAGGATTTCCGGGGTTTCTAGGGTTCGAAGCAGTCTTTTTTTTATGGTTTCCCATTGAGTTTATGTATCCAGGTTTTCAATATCAATAAATTTGGAGCATCTATTAGCAAAATGACCGTATTCGTGAAATACCTTGCACTTAAATGGGATTTTCTCGCAGTCTAGCTATTGTATGTGGGTCTAGTTGTCAACTTTAAGCTTGATCGCTTCAGGAAGACCTTTACCCAGATCCACTTCAACGTAGATCCTGGCACAAGCTTGCATGTTGTCCTTTGGCTCGCTTCGAATGATGAATTTTCCTACTTCGTTTCCAATAGCACAAACAGAATCATCACCCCAACAGTGCAAAGGGAGGTGAGGAAGTCGAAACCAAATTGGGACAACGTTTGGCACGTCAAGTTCTGGGTCAAAGTCTGGAGTCCTTTTGTTGAGGTAGCGTCCTCTGGTATCCATGAAGTAAGGTCCATTCCTGAATAGCAAATCCTTATCTTCTTTTGTTTCAAAATGGAAAGTGAAATAGCCTCTACCACAGAATCTGATTAAGATTTTTCCATTGATCTTGTCCGCCCAGTTGCGCTTTACCCATTTTTGAACAGTCTTCGGAGAGGGCCACAAACCAGTGCACTGTCCAATGAGACCCTTCTCAGCAAGAGAAAGAGAAGCCATACACGGAATAGTCGAAGGAAGAGGGACTTCCTAGATACCATCAAGTTTCTTGACAAATTTTGAGATCGACGGTGTAGGGTGAGGAGGATCTAAAGAGTTGATTAGATCCGAGAAAGCTTGGGCCTGATTAGAATGAGGGGCCGCATCCGAGATGGTCTTCGGAGGGGCCATGCGCGTTGGAGAACGAGGAACAAAACATCGTCTTCGGAATCGCGACCGCGGCACCCAGAGCTCCAAGTGTAGAAATGTGCCACTTTTTTAAAGAGCTTCGATTTTTCTATGTAATAATTATTATAAAATTTTCTATTATTAAAAAAAAACAATTAATTTAATTTAATCTTCAAGTTATCTATTCTATTTTCTCATCCATCAAATAGGTTATGGATGAGACATAAATTTCTCAAAATAATTTTGTTTGTAGATTATTAGAAAACAAAATTAAAAATATTTAATATGGAATTCTTTAAAATATATTATATGAAAAATTATAAATTTTTAATGTTTTGATGTAACTATTATTTAATGATGTGATCATTCTTATAATTGCTTATTTTTTCAATCTTTATATCCAACTTAGAGTGTATTTACTATCTCAACTTTTATATTTCTTAGGGACCAACCACTTTGTGGTATATTGACTTGTTAAAAGGTTATCTTAATGTAAAAGATGGACATTCATAGATTCATTAAGTTAAATTTAGTGGGTGAACAATAATTGAATCAAATTTTTATTAACAAAATATAATTCCTAATGGTCACCTATGTTTGTAATTTTGATTAGTTGTAATGACGAATATTAACATTCCCTAATAACGTTAAAAACTCACAAACATAATCACTCATTTACGATGTACAATGCATGTTTCATTACGATAAAATTTCATGAAGAATATAAATTCTAACCTTCCATCAACTCTCCTTTTACTCTCTCATATGTAATAGATGTGCAGGAGACTCTCTATTGTGTGTGAAAATTAGTAATGTATTGATCTCTAATTTTTGTTTGAGGGTGTAGTCTTGTAATGTTGGGAGTTTACCTGGAGAATAAAGAAGTTGCTTCCATGAATGCTTTTCCACACTGAGGTTTTACCATGTAATACCTATTCTCCCTTCTTTTTTCTTGCAATGTTTATTTATTGTTCTTGTCTAGTCATTTTTACATGGGATATTCGACCATGTAGATTTATTACATGTTTATGCATGATTATAAAGTTTAACAAGGTATCAAACTTCGTTATCGAGCTCTATATCCTTTAATAAGTTCATTATTGAATTCCTTGTATCAAACTTTAATAGATATATTATTTTTTACTCCCCTTTCTTATAGATCTATATTCAAATCTAGATAATCACATAGGTTTTCACTAGATATGAGCATATTGTTGATCAGTGGTTGTCATTGATGTCAACCCAAGCAGCACCAGGGGCTAACCCAATATTGCATGGGAATTTTGACCTACCAAATTAATATATTCTGGGTCAATAATGCTTTTTATGGTTTCTACTTGTCGATATGTTTCCATTGATATATGGCACGCCATGTAATTCTTCACGGTTTGAGAGATATTCATGTTTGAAGTTTGTAACCCAGTTAGTGGGCCAAAACCCCATGGGGTTGGGGCATGGGTCATTGAAAATTCATAATTAATATTTTTTATGCTCCTAAAATCCCTCCCACGTTCACTTGTTTAAGCCCCTCTCAACTTAAGCATTCGTATAAATTGTGATCTTCATTTCCTCCTTATGCAAGGGATTCAGCCATCTGAAACAGGTCATCGTGGAATTTTCGCTCTAAATTTTTTTATACGAAGGTTCAAAAGATGAAATTTTTATGAGGCGAAGCCGAAATCCTGAGGAAGCTACAGTAAAAATTTCAGATCAAGGTGTGCAATATTTTTGGATATATGATCTGTGGAAGTCAGGGTTTTTGCAGGCTCCTGAAATTCATCTCAAAGAAGTGACCTTGGTAAAATCGTCATAAATATCTCTCTGAGTATTGCATTGGAATTCCATAAAAAGTAGCAGATAGTGAACAGTCTGTAATTTTTTCTCTATCAATTTCAGAGTCAAATGAAGAAAAAGTGACACGTGGCACGCCATACAAGTGCGCTATACTGAAACAATCCATAATTAGGGAATTGTGAGAGATTGGGCATAACTCTTTCTTGAAGAATACAAATTGGGTTAGACCTATGGCATTGGAAAGAAGACTCAGAGGAATACTACAAGACAAAAAATAAGATATTGAGGATCTGAAATGATAGAGATACACCAGATTCAATATCGAGCTCCTAGAAGGCAAGAAAAAGCTAGATCATGTGTTGTCAAGGGTTGCAAAAGACCAGACTTTATACGGCAGCAAAGCAAAGCAAGGTGCAACAAAGGGTAGCATGACAAGAGTAGCAACCAAGGTGCAGAACAACAGCAAGAAGTTCATCATATGAAGTCTTCAAGTGGGCAGCACTGCATACAATCATTGTAAAGGTATCATTGTACTTAGTCATTGTAAATACATTATTGTACAAACTGTAATAGTATCTATCTGCCAAGGGTTGAAGGGGCAATGTTGGGAGGTCTAGGATCATCATTAGGTGTTTGTGTCAAAGTTGGGGTTATGGTCTAGTATATCTTCTTCTTCTACATCATTCTATATCATTGTAAAGTGGACCATTTTCCCTGGTACAGGAGTCCATTCTTCTTTTATTCTTCTATAGGGTGGTAGGGTGGCACTAGGGTGAGTTGTAGCTCATTGGGTGTTGGGGCATCCATTCAGTTGACTACTGAAGAATCTCGGGCGTTGGAGCGTCCATCTAGTGGGAGCTGGAGAAGAATGCTTTTCTATATTCTAGGAAGTTGGAGCTTTATTTTCAACTGGAGTTGAATATTAAAGAATTATTAGAAAATCATTAGGTGGTTTTTGTCCCGGAGTGGGTTTCCACCTTAAAAACTGTGTGCATTTTTTTTCCTCTTGTTTGCTGCTATCATTATACAAACACTGATAATAATTGAAGATTAAATAATGCTCTAATTGAAAGGAATACTGATTCACCCCCCCCCTCTCAGTATTTCCAATAATTGATATCGGAGCAAGTTCCTTCAATAGTAGTTTAACAGCTGGAAGGAGGTCATGGAGCATACCAAGAATGGTGTACCTCTATTCAATGAAAATAATTATGCACTTTGGAAAGGAATAATGGAGGTCTATCTCATGGCGCAAAGTTACGAAGTATGGGACACTGTTCAAAATGGATTTACATCAACCGTGGATGAACTGTTGGGTATGTGTTATATTATTTCTACGACTAGCCCCATGCGCTATACGTTGCGCCGGGCGTAGCAGGGGGGTCACAGGGGGGGAGGCAGCGCCCCGGTGAATTTTTTTTTGGTATGCAGTCCCACTCATATGCAGACCCACCCATGTTTTGTGCATGAGTTTGCACATGGTTTTGGGGTACGATGGTTTTCGACCCCTGGTATTTTGTAGATCCGGTCAAGGGAACTATGGTTATGTTCTAATCCAGGGTTAATGGATTGGGGTTTATGTATGATTCGGCATGTATATATATGTGTTGTAACACTAAAATGACTATAATGAAAAATCAAGCTGGTCGTCCCATTTTGGGATCCAGCGGAAAATCTCTGTGTTTATCTGTTTTATGTTTTATGCTCTCGCTATTGTTTAATTTATGTTATAAGATTCGTGTGTAGATAATTTCTGTTCAGGGTTAAAACCTACATTTGGTATCAGAGATGTTTCGACTTCAAGGGGACACCTTTGCTGCTGAGGGTTTTTTGTTCGGGCCTGATGTAGACCCTGTTCAGTGGGAGATCTGCGGGATCGATTCTTGCGGTGAAAGAAGATGGCGAGCGGCGGAAAGATAGAGATCGAGAAATTTAATGGTCAGAGTTTTGAGTTGTGGAAGCTCAAGATGGAGGATCTGCTAGTGGATAAATATCGTTGATCATGGGATCCAGGTGTAATTAAACCAACGGCAATGTCGCATGATGACCGGAAGAAACTGGATCTAAGGCTTAAAGCACAATACGGTTGGCACGGTTGTGTGTACTGATTCAGTATTGCTGAACAGGACTGGGAAGCTACAACGAAGAATTTGTGGGAAAAACTTGGGACTTTCAGACCAATCTAAGTCTCTCGGTGAATAAGTTGTTCCCGCGGAAAAAAGCTGTATAACTTGAGGACGAAGGATGGAGACTCAGTGACTGAGCATCCAAACGCCTTTAATACTGTGGTAAGTCAGTTGTCATCTGTTGATATTAAAATCTCAGATGAATATAAGTGCATCAGTTTGTTGTGTTCTCTACCAGACTCGTGGGAAAGTCTGGTTATTGCAATAGGTAGAAATACAATTACCTTGAATTTTGATGACAATGACTCATCCTTACTGTCGGAGGAAATGAGACAGAGAAATATGGAGGGTTAGAATGGAGATGCCTTATCTGTACGAGGAAGGTCCCAGAATATAAACAAGAATAAGGTTTCAAGTGGGAGATCTAAATCTAGAGGGAGATCTAAATCTCCTGGAAATTTTATAAAGGTGTGCTGGAAATGAAGAAAGGAAGGACACTACAAAAAGGAATGTAGATCTAAATCTCCCGAGAAAGGAAAGGGATCCGATGAAGCTCCTTCACAGAGGAAAACCACCTCTGATGAAGGTGGAGATGTGTATTTGACTTCTTATTCAAATACATATGTAGATCATGAGTCATGGTTGATCGACCTGTGTGCATCCTTTCACTTCACTCCCCATAAAAGGGAGTGCTTCGCGAGTATGAGAAATATGATGGTGGTGATGTCTTCCTAGGGATGATAGGAAGGCCAGGATCGTCGGACTGGAAAAGTCAAGCTGAAGTTGCAAGGTGGAAGGATTAGAACACTCCCATCGGTGTTCTGCATATTACCGCATTGGCTAGAAATCAAAAATCTGATTTCGTAAGCAAGATGGATGATGTAGGTGTAAAAACAAATGTTCTAGAAAGATGCCCGCAAGATGGTTCTGGGAGCACTGTATTAATGCGAGAGTTCGGACTGAAATTCTACAAGCTTCAAGGCAGCACTATTATTGATGGGTGTAACAGTTTTTTGGTTCTCGAAAGTGGAGTGGAAAGCCAAGCGGTCTTTGGAGAAAAGACAATGCTATGGCATCAAAGGCTTGGGCATATTGGAGAGAAGGGCCTTCGGATACTGCATGGAAATGGTATGGTAGAGGGTATGTCTAATAGCTCTCTGGATTTCGATTTCTGCGAACATTGTGTATATGGTAAGAAGAATCGAGTGAGTTTCCTTCTGGTTCTAAGAGGGCGAACAAGATATTAGAGCTTGTGCACAGTGATGTGTTTGGACCTGTGTCGGTTCCATCACTAAGTAAGTATATGTACTATGTTTCATTTATAGATGACTTCTCAAGGAATACATGGATATATTTCTTAAGGAAGAAATATGAAGTCTTTGACAAATTTAAAGAATTTATGGCTCTGGTGGAAAACCAGACAGAGAAGAAGATAAAGGTGCTGAGGACAGATAATGGTGGGGAGTTCTGCAAGAAGGAATTTGAAGAGTTCCGTAAGAAGTGTGGTATAGCACAGCAGAAGACTACTCCATACACACTTCAGCAAAACGGAGTTACAGAACAGAGTTGCAGTAAAGAATGAACATAACACCGATGGAAAAGGCAAGAAGCATGCTCATTGGTACCGGTTTAGGACAAGAATTTTGGGTAGAGGCAGTGGAGACTGCATGTTACTTGGTTAACAGATCACCTTCATCAGCGTTGGAGGATAAGACTCCACATGAGGTATGGAATGGTAAGAAACCCTCTCTTTCACATCTGAGGGTATTTGGATGTGATGCATATGTACATGTTCCAAAGGAGAAAAGGAGCAAGTTGGATAATAAATCTGAAAGATGCATCTTTATTGGGTATAAGGATGGTTTAAAGGGTTACAAGCTTTGGAATCCAGAAACAAGGAAGGTTGTGTACAGCCGAGATGTGGTGTTTAGAGAAGTGAAAGATGTTGTTAAACATGAAGTCCTACCAAAGGAACCTGAGAAGATAGAGTTTGAGCTAAAGGAGGATGAATCGGACTCTACAACAGAAGAAGACTCAGAAGATGAAGAGCCACAAACTCCAGCTTTGAGAAGATCAGTTCGGGAAAGAAGGCAACCAGAAAGGTATAGTCCATCTGCTTTCTGTTCAGGTTTTTCCTTAACTATAACTGATGATGAACCCAGAACTGTCAGGGAGGCAGTAGATTCAGAGGATGGAAAACTCTAGAAGGAGGCCATGGTTGATGAAATGGCATCCTTGCACAAAAACGATGCATGGGATCTGGTGGAGTTGCCGGCTGGAAGGAAGCCCATTGGGAGAAAATGGGTTTTTAAGAAGAAGATGAATGTAGAAGGCAAGGTGGAGAAATACAAAGCTCGGTTGGTAGCGAAAGGTTATTCCCAGGTGTCGGGAATTGATTTTGGTGATATTTTTTCTCCTGTTGCCAAAGTTACTTCTATTAGATTACTTTTATCTGTTGCTGCTGCATTTGATTTTGAGATAGAAAAAATGGATGTGAAGACAACATTTCTTCACGGGGATCTAGAAGAGGAGATCTACATGAAGCAACCTGAAGGCTTTATGGTGAAGGGTAAGAAAGAACTGGTATGCAGGTTGAAGAAGTCTCTGTATGGGTTAAAACAGTCACCAAGGATGTGGTATCAGAAAATTGATACCTATATACGGGGACTTGGCTTCACCAGAAGCAAGGAGGATCACTGTGTTTATTTTAAATTAATTGGTGACCGTGTTATTTATTTGGTCTTGTATGTGGATGATATGTTGTTGATTGGAAATGACAAAGAAATTATCCAAGATTTGAAGACCCAACCGTTCTCCAAATTCGACATGAAGGATCTTGGTGCCGCAAACTATATTTTGGGCATGGAAATTAAGAGAGATCGAGAAAAAAGGAAGCTCTGGTTAAACCAGAGGAAGTATGTCGAGACTATATTGCAGAGGTTCAATATGCAGGATAGTAAACCGGTGAATGTTCCAATTCCTGTAGGTACAAAGCTATTTGTTGAACAGTGTCCCAAGACACAAGAAGAAGAGGAGGATATGTCCCGTGTTCCATATGCAACTGCAATGGGTAGCCTGATGTATGCAATGGTCTGTACTAGACCAGACATTGCACATGCAGTGGGAGTATTGAGCAGGTTTATGTCAAACCCAGGGAAGGAGCATTGGACAATAGTGAAGCGGGTTTTCAGATATTTACGTGGCACTAGTGATTATGGCATGTGCTACCAAGGAAGACCAGGATTAGAAAGAATGTTGGACATTCGTGGTTTTGTTGATGCAGACTGGGCTGGAGATATGGACCAAAGAAGATCTACAAGTGGGTATGTGTTTAGCCTATTTGGAGGTGCAGTCAGTTGGATGAGTAAAAGACAGTCTGTAGTGGCGCTTTCAACTACAGAGGCATAATACATAGCAGCCACTCATGCAAGCAAGGAAGCAGTTTGGTTGCAGAGATTGTGTTCAAGTATGGGGTTGGTACAACAAGCTATAAGGATAGACCGTGATAGCCAAAGTGCAATTTTCTTGGCTAAAAACCCTGCTTATCATTCAAAGACAAAGCACATTGATGTTCAATATCACTTTGTTAGAGATATGGTTGAGGCTAAAAGGGTGTTGCTGGTAAAGGTGGACACTTTGAACAATGTTGCAGATGGCATCGATTGAAGTCTGTGAGCACTCAGAAGTTCTCTTGGTGTAGAGAAACAATGGGTGTTGAAGAATTGGCCAAATGACTAAGCTCTCCTGTGGCCCCCCGTGGAAAGAAAACAACAAGTGGGAGAATGTTGGGTATGTGTTATATTCTTTCTACGACTAGCCTAGGTATGTGTTATATTCTTTCTACGACTAGCCCGGGTATGTGTTATATTCTTTGGTACGTTGCACTGGGCGTAGCAGGGGGGTCACAGGGGGGGCGGCAGCGCCCCGACGAAATTGTTTTTGGTATGCGGTCCCACTCATATGCGGACTCACCCATGTTTTGTGCATGATTTTGCACATGGTTTTGGGGTACGATGGTTTTCGGCCCCTGGTATTTTGTAGATCTGGTCAAGGGAACTATGGTTATGTTCTAATCTAGGGTTAATGGATTGGAGTTTATGTATGCTTCAGCATGTATATATATGTGTTGTAACACTAAAAGGATTATAATGAAAAATCAAGTTGGTCGTCCCAATTTGGGATCCAGGGGAAAATCTCTGTGTTTATCTATTTTATGTTTTATGCTCTCGCTATTGTTTATTTTCTGTTATAAGATTCGTGTAGATAATTTCGTCAGTATCAAAACTCATACGAACAAGCATCAAGAATTTGCAAATGATGCTAAAAAAGCAAAGAATATTATTATCAAAGTGACTTATTGAATCGTATTATCATAAGGTGTTGTATTGGATTGTAAACTGTCAAACAAAAATGTATGGACAAGCTTGAGAATATATATGCAGGTGACTGAAATGAAAAGAAGCAAAGCTTCAAATCTATAGAGAAAAATTTGAGCAACTCATAATGAAAGAAGATTGCAACATTGCTGCATACTTCCAATACGTTGATGAAATAACCAATACTCTGGAAGGATTGGGAGAGCCAGTTGACGAGAAGACTATTATACGGAAGATTCTTAGAACATTACCAGGGAGATTCAACCCAAAGGTATCGATCTTAGAATACAGTGCAAATCTAGACAAACTCAGCAAGGAAGAATTACATGGAGTTCTCATAGCATATGAAATGAGACTTGATGAAGAAAAGGGTACTTCAAATCTAGAAACTACGTTTGTTGCATCTAAGAAAACTAATAAGGACAAACAACCTTCAATTGAAATGTCATGCACCTGCAAGTGTGAAGAAAATGGAGATGATGGAGAAGGTCTTTCAGATGAAGAATATGCTTACTTTACAAGAAAACTAAAACCTGGTAAGGGAAAATTCAAAGGTAAACTTCCATTGATATGTTTCGGTTGTGGTGAGGTTGGGAATTTCATAGCAAAATGTCCAAACAAAAGTGATGGCAACTCAAAAGGAAAGAAAGGCTTTAAGAAATTCAACAAGAAAGGAAAAAATAAAGGATCCAAAAGGAACTTTCTCTTTAAAGAAGATAGCTCCTCATCTGATGAAGAAAGTGACAGCAAAGAAGAAGCCAATGACAAAGTATTGTTTATGGCCAAGCACAATAAACAAGAAGTATCAAAAAATGAAGAAGAAGGGTTGACCATAGAATAATTTTATGAGGAGGCAATCAAGCTTATAAAAGAGCTCAATGCTAAGAAGATCCGTTCCAACACTCTTGAAGAACAAGTTCAAGGTCTCAAAATTGAGGTTGAAGAACACAAATGTATTGAAGAGTCACTTCAAAAGAATTTGGAAGAAAGCAACCAAGAAAGGGAAGCATTAGAAGCCGAAGTAGTCTCCCTGCGTAAGGAAGTGAAGAAGGGAAAAACTATCCAAAAGTATGCCAACATCTCAAGGGCATTGGAATAACTCATCAACAATCAACGATCTTACAATGACAGAACTGGCCTCGGTTACAAAGAAGAAGAAGCAGGACCTTCTACAACAAAATACAATGAATCTATGAGATCTAACATACATGAAGACTTCATTGGACAAGATTCACAAGCACATCATTGGAAGACGATTCCTCAACGAAGATTTTCATCCAGGTACCAACATATTTTTCATGGCTATTGTTATTCATGTGGAAAATTTGGTCATAAATCTGTAGAATGTCGCACGTACCCTAGGAAACAATACAATTCCAAGAGATTCTTCCAATATGAACCTCCCAGGGCTCAACAAAACATCAATAGATTTGAACATTTAAGAAATAATATGGAATGTTACAAATGTCAGAACTTTGGACACATAGCCAGAGACTGCAAACTTGAAAATCCTCCAGAAGAATCTTTGAAGCCACGGAATGAACAATCATGGAAGAAGAAGAAGACTGATAATTGTGCTCTCGCTCTCAAGGCTCAAAAAAATAAAGATGTGTGGTATGTTGACAGCGATTTCTCAACACATATGACTGGAGATAAAAAGAAATTTGTATCTCTGAAAGAGAAGAAGGATGGAACCATATCCTTTGGAAATGATGGATCTTCAAATATTATAGGATCAGGTACCATCACTCTCGGAAGCAAAGATGTTATAGCCAAGAATGTTCTATTGGTCGAAAACATGAATCACAATATGCTCAGTGTTGGACAAATGTGTGATCAAGGACACACAATGCTATTCAACTCCACAAAATGTGAAATCAGGAAAGGCAAGCATGGTAAAATTGTGGCTACATCAAGTCGAGCTCCAAACGACATATATGTTATGGATGAAGAAACTAAAGCATGTCTACTAGCTAAAGAAGATGAAAGTTGGTTATGGCACAAATGAATGGGTCACATAAACTTTGACAATATTGTCAGGATAAGCAAAAAGGAAGCAATACGAGAAATGATGAAAATCTCAAAACCTTCCAACACACTATGTGAGGCATGTCGGCATGGCAAGCAGAAAAAAGTCCAATTTAAAACAAAATAACACTTTTCATCACATCCATTGGAATTGATACATACTGATCTATGTGGTCCTGTGAGAACAAAAGGCTTAGACGGAGAATTATATTTCATGTTAATGATAGATGACTATACCAGGATGACAGCCGTCAGTTTCCTAAAGAAAAAATCTGAAGCATTTGAGTGCTTTAAGATCTACAAGGAGTTAGTTGAAAATGAAACTGATTTGAAAATAAAGTGTTTAAGATCAGATAATGGTGGAGAATTCACTTCCAAATTATTTCAGCAATACTATGACGAAAATGGAATAAAAAGGCAATTTTCAACAGCACGAACACCTCAGAAAAATGGAGTTGCTGAAAGAAAGAATAGAACTTTACAGGAAATGGGTAGAACAATGTTGAAGGACTCAAAATTGGATGAAAAATTCTGGGTTCAAGCAATTGATACGGAAGTCTTCATTATCAACCGAAGTCTTCTCAGAAATAATTGCAACAAGACTCCATATGAATTATGGAAAGGAAAACTAGCTAATGTAAAATATTTCAGAATATTCAGAAGCAAATGTTATATCAAAAGAGAAGATCAAAATTTGGGTAAGTTTGAATCATGTGTTGATGAAGGTATCTTTGTTGGTTACTCACACAAAAGAAAGGCCTATAAATTCTATAATCTAAGACAAAAATAGATAGTGGAGACCATAAATGTTACATTTGATGAAGATGGTGTTCTAGCGAGTAATGATGAGGATCTAGAATCTTTGAAACTTGAGACAGAGGCTGAAAAAGACACAAATAAATTGTAGAACAAGAAGCAACTATCAACAAGGAAGAAGTAAACAATGATCATCAAGATATACCAGAAAAACAACAAGAAGCTCCTCCAAGGAGAACAAAAGAGTGGATTCAAAAGAACCATCCATCAAATCAAATCATTGGTGACATAAATGAAGGTCGACAGCTTCGTTCATCACAACAAGCTCACGTTGCTTTTCTAGCAACCTTTGAGCCTAGTAGTTTTGAGGAAGCCAACCAGAATGAACATTGGGTAGCAACTATGAATGAATAATTGGATCAAATTGAGAAGAATAACACCTGGGAATTAGTTCCACGACCAAAAGATAAAAATGTCATTGGGGCTAAATGGGTGTTAAGGAACAAATTGAATGAAGATGGGCAGGTTACCAGAAACAAAGAAAGATTGGTTTGCAAAGGCTATGCACAAGTGGAAGGAATTGATTTCGACGAAACATTTGCACAAATTTCCAGAATGGAAGCCATCCGAATGTTTCTCGCCTATGCATGTTCAAGAAAAATCAAAGTCTACCAAATGGATGTTAAGTCAGCATTTCTGAATGGAGAATTAGAAGAAGTTTACATCGAACAACCTGAAGGTTTTCTACTATCACAAAAAGAAGACTATGTCTGCAGGTCAAAGAAGGCTCTATATGGTCTCAAGCAGGCTCCTAGAGCATGGTATGCTCATCTTGATGGATATCTAAGTCAACAAGGGTTCAAGAAAGGTACTGTTGATAGCAATCTTTATGTACAAATAGATAAAGATAATTTAACAATTGTTGAGGTATATGTGGATGATATAATATTTGGTAGCAATGATGATCAACTAAATAAGAAATTTTCTACAAAGATGCAAAGTGAGTTTGAGATGTCTTTACTTGGTGAGCTGACATACTTCTTAGGGCTTCAAATATCTCAGCAAGAGAAAGGAATATTTATATGTCAAGCCAAGTAGATCAAGGAAATGCTCAAGAAATTCAAAATGGAAGATTGCAAACCCATTCTTACTCCGATGGTAACAGGTTGCAAATTGAGCATAGACGACTCATCTAAGGATGTGGATCAGAGGTTGTACAGATCTATGATTGGTAGTCTTCTATATGTAACAAATTTCGCCGTATGTTATGCAAGTAGTTGGACAAGTAGCAAGATCGCCTAAGCAAAGACCAAAAGAATCGCTATATTATCATTTGCCAAAATAATTCGTGATATCTAAAGGCACAGCGTAAGAATATGGCTTGTGGTATCCCAAGGGTAACAATCTCAAAATTCAAGCATTTACGTATGCAAAGGATAATAGAGTACTAGTGGAGCAACATTCTATCTAGGTGGTTGTCTCATATCATGGTTGAGCAAAAAGCAAACTTAAATCTCGTTATCTATAGCGGAAGCAGATTGCATTGCAACAACATCATGTTGTACTCAAGTCCTTTAGATGAAACAAACTTTGCAAGATCTTCAAGTACAATTCAGTGAGCCTATTCCCATATTCTGTGACAACACTAGTGCCATTAGCATCTCCAAGAATCTTGTCATTCATTCAAAAACAAAACACATTCAGATCAAATATCATTTTTTTAGAGAACAAGTCGCTGAAAAGAATATCAAACTTGAGTATGTTTGTACAAAAGAACAAATTGCTGATATCTTCACTAAACCTTTACCTCGTGAAGCATTTGAATATCTTCGTAAAAAGCTTGGGATACTCCCATGTTCTCATTAGATTACAGGTCTGCAGGACGGTTGTGTGTTAGGGGGAGTGGAAGTGTGTACAAGTCTGCAGGACGGTTGTCTGTCAGGAGGAGTGGAAGTGTGTACAGGTCCGTAGGATGGTTGTGTTTCAGGGGGAGTTACCCTTTGCCATTGATTTCAAAGGGGGAGAGAATGTTGTAGGAAGAGGTGTCATGATCACAGGGGGAGTACTTGTGTTGCCATCAATGCCAAAGGGGGAGATTGTTTATCAGCAATTGTCATTGATGTCAACCCAAGCAGCACCAGGGGCTAACCCAATATTGCATGGGAATTTTTACCTACCAAATTAATATAATCTGGGTCAATAAGTATTTTTATGGTTTCTACTTGTCGAGATGTTTCAATTGATATATGGCATGCCATGTAATTCTTCACGGTTTGAGAGATATTCATGTTTGAAGTTTGTAACCCCAGTTAGTGGGCTAAAACCCCATGGGGTTGGGGCATGGGTCATTGAAAAGTCATAATTAATATTTTTTATGCTCCTAAAATCCTTCCCACGTTCACTTGTTGAAGCCCCTCTCAACTTAAGCATTCATATAAATTGTGATCTTCATTTCCTCCTTATGCAAGGGATTCGGCCATCTAAAACAGGTCATCATGGAATTTTCGCTCTAAATTTTTTTCTACGAAGGTTCAGAAGCTGCAATTTTTATGAGGAAAAGAAGAAATCTTGAGGAAGCTGCAGTAAAATGTTCAGGTCAAGGTGCACAATATTTTTAGAGATATGATCTGTGGAAGTCAAGGTTTTTGCAGGCTTCTGAAATTCATCTCAAAGAAGTGACCTTGGTAAAATCGTCATAACTCTCTCTCTGAGTATCAGATTGGAATTCCGTAAAAAGTGGCAGATAGTGCATAGTCTGTAATTTTCTCTCTATAAATTTCAGAGCCAAATGAAGAAACAATGACACGTGGAACGCCGTACAAGTGCACTCTGCTGAAACAGTTCATAATTAGGGCATTATGAGAGATTGGGCATAACTATTTCTTGAAGAATCCAAATTGGGTCAGACCTATGGCATTGGAAATAAGACTCAGAGGAATAATACAGGACTTAAAATTAGATATTGAGGATCTGAAATGACAGAGATACACCAGATTCAATATCGAGCTCCTAGAAGGCAAGAAAAATCTAGATCATGTGTTGTCAAGGGTTGCAAAGGACCAGACTTTCTACGGCAGCAAAGAAAAGCAAGGTGCAACAAAGGGTAGCATGACAAGAGCAGCAACCAAGGTGCATCAGCAGTAAGAAGTTCATCATATGAAGTCTTCAAGTGGGCAGCACTGCATACAATCACTGTAAAGGTATCATTGTACTTAGTCATTGTAAATACATTATTGTACAAATTGTACTAGTATCTATCTGCTAAGGGTTGAAGAGGCAGTGTTGGGAGGTTGAGGATCATCATTAGGTGGTTGTGTCAAAGTTGGGGTTATGGTCTAGTATATCTTCTTCTTCTACATCATTCTATATCATTGTAAAGTGGACCATTTTCCCTGGTACGGGAGTCCATTCTTCTTTTATTCTTCTATAGGGTGGTAGGGTGGTGCTAGGGTGAGTTGTAGCTCATTGGGTGTTGGGGCATCCGTTTAGTTGACTACTGAAGAATCTCGGGTGTTGGAGCGTCCATCCAGTGGGAGCTGGAGAAGAATTCTTTTCTAGATTCTAGGAAGTTGGAGCTTTATTTTCAATTGGAGTTGAATATTAAAGAATTATTAGAAAAGCATTAGGTGGTTTTTGTCCTGGAGTGGGTTTCCACTTTAAAAACTGTGTGCATTTGTGTTACTCTTGTTTGCTGCTATCATTGTAAAAACACTGATAATAATTGAGGATTAACTAATGCTCTAATTGAAAGGAATACTGATTCACCCCGCCCTCTCAGTATCTCCAACACATATATTGCTATTTCAAGGCATTTTTTTTCACAATTACGACTTCATTGTTGGATTTGAAACATGAAAATCAGTCAAGATCGACTATTCACTTGCTAAATTTAGCTATCCTAGCATAGGAAAATTTAATTTAATTATATCCTATAGTTTTTTGGGGCATATTTAGGTTTGGTAATTACCAAGCTTGTTTTTTTACGAGGCCTATGTTTTCTTCTGAACCTCATAACTTCTGAACTGTGAGGATTTTTTGGGTGATTTTTTTTTTGTTGGCTTTGGTGTTTCCTGATCTATCTCTTGAACCATTTCCACTCAATTTCTTGACATGTATGAGCCTGCATGGATCCATAGAGCCACACTTTTTCTCTCTAGGTTGCATTTTTCATGCAATTTCACTTTCAAATAGTAGATTGGACCAATTTCTCTACTATACAACCTCCAATTTGTAGGATTTGTAGCAATTTAATCTTGATTGCAACAAAATGATCTCTTGTTCAATCTTTCTCTTTGATTTTTGTATGGAACAAGTTTTATTTTCAGAAAATTTTCTCCAATTCATAAGATTCCTCTACAAAATCACTTAATTTCCCTTATATCTGAACTAAATTTTCTGTAGGAGTGATTTTTTTTGTGTGCGGGTTATGTACGAAGCCTACACCCTCTAATTTGTAGTAATTTATTTTGATTGATAGCATAGAGACTCAAAAATGTTGTGATGAAGATGTCTGTCGGAGCATCTCCAGGCATTTCTTGCAGGTCAAAGTATCTTTCAACGTTTATTTTTTTCTTGTAGGACATATTATCTTCTGGCTTTGATAGAGTACCTATTTGGGTCTTGTTTGCGGTCCTTACATCCATTTACTGTTCAGATTTGTTGGGGTTTGATGACTCGCATAGAAATGAGTGTATGCCTATTATTGGGCTATATTTGGTGCTCCCTACGAGCTTATTTGACATGCCTGCATGCCATGTTTTTGGTTTTTTCATAGATTGGTGTCCTAAGGCTTTTTGTCCATAGGTTTTATGTATTATTATGAATATTAATCATATATAGCCAATTTTTAATTAATACGAAAGCTAGTTGGTTAAAAAAAAAAAAGACTGCAATCCAATTGAATTTCACCTAAATGTGTAGTGTATGGATGTGCATCCAATTTTTTTTCATATGCTAGGCCGTTTTCTCCTCAACTTTGTGGCTTTCAAGAAAATTTTCTCTCAGATATACAGTTGGAACAATTACTTATGAGTGAGGATTTGTAAATATGACCTTATTCTCTAAGGTTGTGCAAATTTGGTTAATTATTTATTGGTTTCATTGAATTTTGTTGTTGGAGCTAGTAAAAATTTGTTGGAGTTGTATTATAAGAACCATTACACTAATTGATTAGTGGCTTCACTTTGTGTTTTCTCTATGTTTTTTGTAGATGAGGATTATATTTGTAATAATCATTCCAATTTTCTATAAATATGGAGTGTTTTTGAATTATCTCTGACATATTTTTCATATATGGATTAATGGGAATTCCTTTTTGTTTCGTACAACCTCACTCATCCAAATTACAACCATATTTATTTGATTTTTTCTGAGATGTACGGTTGACATAGGTGATTAGCAACAAGGTTTTGTAGATGTGGATATTAGGCTCATCTTTATTTAAGATCTTTGTATTAGTTTAAGGTGTTATTATATTTGGAGTGCTCAATTTCTAAATTGTGGATGGGTAGGTTGCAATTGGGATGTTGGATCTAGATGGTGAGTGCTTCCTTGTTTCATCACTTTTCCTTGAGTTTGAAGCTTTTTCCAACATTTTTTTGGAAATATGAGGTAACCAGAGAAATTTGTTTCCTACTAAATTATTCGAATTAAGTTACATTAGGCCCTTGGCATTTAATTTTTCACTAAGGGTGTGCACATCTCATTTTTTTCTCATTCAATGAGTGGTTTATTTTCCTTTGTCGAAGGAGTGGGGGTTTGTTTTCTCACTCTTGTTGCAAATCTGGTTGAATTATCATTAGTTGATAGATTATTTTCATTTTTTGGGCTCATCCTTACTCCATTAAACTCATTTCATTAGAACAAATTCTTATTTTGTTGATTTATTCATCATGACTTCAAAGGTTGTTTCAATCCTAAGTTTATTGGCACTAACTACCTAGTTTGGAAGAGAAATTTGTTTGACATTCTCAAGGGAAAGAATATATGGTTCATAGTTAATGGTGCTGGCAAGAAACCAACCAATTCCAAAGATTTAGTTGCATGGGATGGGCGTTGTAAATAGTTAAAGAGTCTCATTGAGAAAATTGTCTCAAACATTCTATAGGTTGATATTACAAGTGAAGAGAAACCCAATTGAGGTGTTGAAAATTTAGATTTTTTTTAATGACAAGATTGATGATGTTTCTAACTATTCTTCAAAGAAGAAGGATTTTGATCCTCTTTGTTAAGAATTCATTACTTTACAGTCTATTGTTACTCAATTTTAGGTAGAGCAAGAAAGATTGAAAAATCAATATCAAGCTTTGAAGGAAGATCACAAATCTTTGTTGATGAAACTGACTATGAAGGATGAGACTATTCAAAGACTACATAACCACAATTAGAACCTTGAGTTGGAAGTCAGTTGATTGTAGAATGTTGACAATAATAATGTTGATGTTGAGCATCCAAATTCATATGTTGTTGATACTACTTATCTCCAAGTTGATTATAATACCATTATGTTAATGTTTTTGTTTCATCACTTGGATTATTGGCCATTAATCATGTTGTTTCTCCCATATTTGAAAATCACACTATAGATATTGGGTCCCCAATGTTGAAAAATATGGGCTATGTTGGAGGTGGATTTGGGAAGAATGGATAGGGCACTAATAATCCTATTTCCCTTGAGATACACATATCTACAACATGTCTTGGATATAATGTTGGTACTCCTACCTCGCTACCTACATCTGGTCATGTTGAATCCCGAAAGGTGTAATTTTTTGTAGGAGGAGTTCAGACTAGGTTGTTGGAAGAGTTTCCCTCTACGAACCATGTTGAGTAGATTAATAAGATGATTGGAAATGTTATTGCAGATGATTGTGTTGTTGATATAAAATGTTATTCTACTCTTGTTAGTGAATCAAAACTTGATCTTTCCTTTATGCCATATCGTCATCCCCATAAGAATCAAAGTAATTTACCAAAGAATCAAAATTCTTGGAAACATGGTTGTTATGCTTTCAAATCCTTGCAACGAAGATGTGAAAGGAAAAACCGTGGACCAATGTCGACTATCAAGGTAGACTATGAATGTAGTGATTAACATTCATGGATTATGTTCCACAAATTCTTGAGGAATTCATATCATTATGTATCATCCATTGTATTGACATACAATTACCCTCTTAATTGTTGTTGATTACCTTGGATGTGCCTTGATTGGAAATTTTCATCGACTAGGATCTCAATGAGGACTTGATGAGACCAACTAAATTGCATTCAATTAATTTTTTTGGAGATATAGTTGTGTAGGACCACATATGCTAGTACCTATTTGAGGATTGACAAGGACTATACTTGTGGATAAAGACCTTTTGTTGTTGCTAAGGATATGTTTTTTGGAAAATGATCTAGCACCTTGTTTAATGAATTTGATGGCCACTTTTATTGTATTTAACTACTTATGTTTGATTAAAATTAATGGTGATAATGTTCAAACTTGATTAGGAGTGTTGCTTGTTACCCATGAAAATGTTCATACTTCTTCAGGTTTGTTGTACAGTGGTTGATGAAACTTTGCATTTAGAACAACTTAATGGGGAAGGTTGTGCTATGTAATGTGTTTTCCTCGAAGCTAAGTTTACAAAAGGGTGTTGGAAACAAAGTTTGTTTGAGCAACTAAAATAGTGTGGCTTCAACTAGTTCACTAAGCTACAATGTGGCAATAAGGTTGCTTAATTACAATTTAGTATCACTAAAAGACTAAATACATTGATCTCAATACTCATTTGAGATATGGTAGCTAATGGTGTTTTTTGTCTTCAAGACCAAACACATTGATCATAATACTCATTCAAAATCTAATAATTGATGGTGTTTTTTTCTTGAGTATCATCCTTTTGAATAGCAAGCTACAAATATCTTCACCAAATCCATCATAGTGGTGAAGTTTCTTTGAATTTTTAACTTATTGGGGATGTAGTTGTCATCGCGAAGGAAAATTAGTTAATGGAAACTTTCCCATGTGACTCTAGCCCTCTAATCATCTTTAAGGTTGAATGTTAAAATCAGAATGTATTAATGAGTTTCTATTGGTATTTTGACCAAGTTGTTCTTCAATAACTCACAATATTGTAAAATGGTTTTCCCACATGTATTATGGGAAAATATCTCCTTTCACTCTTTCATATAGACGAAGGAGGCTTTATTGAGTGTACAAGTGACCAATGTAATGATCTCTAATGCTTGTGTGCTGGTGGATGTTTCCCCTCTCTCTGTTGTTTTGTCTTGCATTGTTTATTTATTGTTCTTGTCTGATGTACATAAAAGATTAGACTATGTAGATTTATTCTATGTTTTATGCATGTTTCTAAAATCTAACAAATATATGCCCAAATAGTTATTTAATTAAATATATGTACAAAGGACTTATCTATTACAAATGAGGACATCCACCTATTGTAGGATTCAATGGTATGATTTACTCAACTAAGGAGGTTATCTCTTAGTTGCTTCTCACAACTAGTCAAGATTCCTTGATTAACCTCATGTACATGGTAAATCCTACATTCCACAAGCATGGGGAAATCCCTTCATATACATGGTATAAAAGGGAAATTGGAGGAAATTGCGATAAAAAAGTGAGGATGTGGTCACCGGTGCTATATAATAAGTCTAATTACTAAAAAGTAATGACTCCTCTTGAGTCATATTTATTTATTATTTCAATGCTTTTATCATTTATATAAAAAATTAATTACTTTTATTAAACAAAAGTGCATATAAATACATTTCTAATATGACCCTTGGTCCCATATTACAAAAGTCTCTTGTACTTCTCATAACTTTCCATTTTCACTTGTGGCTTTTCACCTTCCACATAAGTGAATACGCCAAATTTACATAACCTCTAAGGATAATGTTTCCAACATTTCCCCCCAAATCTGAAGGCGTGTATGTAAGTCCAAGAAGAGAGTTGAAATATAAATTTGGATAGCAACCAATGGTTGCATGTGCTCTCTGAAATAGTTTATTAAGGAATACCACAAACGAAATGGGTAGCAAAAGCCAAAGTCTTCCTATTGGTGGTGGTTTAAGGCCAACCATCAACTTTGGAATTTGGATCAAATCAATTCTTGGAACACTTCCAAAACTAGGTAGCAGTCGAAGTCTTCTTTGAAATGGAAGCGCTCCCTGATGATGGTTTAAGGATAATTAGAAATTGAATAGATGGGAAGCATAAGCCAAAGTCGTATACTAGTGGTCATTTAAGTGTGGCCACCAACCAATTTGTGCTCATGGAGCACGAGTCTATCTTTGACTGCAACTCTAGCTTTGGATGACTCTAGCTCTAGGCTTTGGTTGTTGGCTTTGGTTTAGAATATGGCTCAAGCTCACCTGATATGACCTTGAAACTAGTAGATAACTATCAATTCCTACAATGATCACAAGGGTGAAGAGAAAAACAGTAATATTTCATGTGGCCAACTCAATCACAATGTTGACATTTGAGAATATCATGTAGAAGTGGAGTAGGTGAAGATGAACTTCCTTGAAGAAATGCAACACTTTGAAACTGGATGGTTTTAGAGTAGTCTAGAATGTGAAAGGTCACTTCCTTTTCATATCCAAAACTAGTTTTGTAGTTATTTTTAATTACTTCTTCCTAAAGTCTAAACATGACCTTGGGAAGTGCAAGATGAAATTGTTTTTGAAAAACTCCGTCTTCATTTAATTATGCTCGTGATGTGGTGTCATTGATATGATCAAGTGTACTTGGCTGCTGATGGAAATCAATTTCATATGGACAATTTTTCTAAACAAGGACTAGTTCAAAAATATGATTCTTATGTTGTAGTTCATCTCGCTAGAGTTGAGATCCAAGCTCAAGAAACTCGATCTTTCTCTGTGAACCTGGTAAACAGGGTCGAATATCTGTTGAGTGGCTTTGCTAATTTTGAATGTACCATTAATAATAGAGTATCATAGTATTCAAGAACTCTAATACTCCATCAATTTGAGCCATTTAACTTTGTGTTTGATTTAATTTTTTTCTTAAATTTCAGTGCACTATATTTTCACTATAAAAACTTCAAAAACTTGCGATATTAAAAGCTTGCTAATATCAAAAGTTTTCCATATCAAACTTTGTGTGCATTCACAACACTCAAACTTTGCAGGTTCACATGATGCATATGTCAAACAATTTGTTAGTTAAAACTAACAAGAGAAGATTCCACATATCTAGCGACATTGTAAACCAATCAGAGAGCTCAACTCCAAATGTAACTACTATAGTGTGTTCTATTATGCCAATGCATGCTACTGGAAACAAATGATTCAACCATTAAATCACTATATTTCATAGGTTACAGTGTCATTTTGGTGTGGGTGAAAATAAGCATCTACTTCACTTCAACAAGCATAAGATAGGGACTTAGAGAACTTACACCTAAGCATCTACTTCACTTCAACAAGCATGAGATAGGGACTTAGAGAACTTACACCTAAAAATTCTAGAAGTAAACACTCGGAGTCACGTCAAAATAGTGAATACATGATCAAGTATAGGGTTCGAGATTTGTTCACGACCATATTTGGATAACTTGGAAATGACCCCGTTCCAATATAAAAAAAAATTGATTTCTTTTGAACTAGATTTTGCAAGCTATTGGTTGATTATAAACTAGATGAATGATATCAAGAGCACAATTATTTCTTTATATCTCTTCCGAAACACCAACAGATTCATGTACGTAGATTAGCTAAAGCATGCATTGACCTGTTTTGAGTCCCACCTAAGTATTTTTTATTTTAATTGGGTAGACAAACACCTTTACAATTACAAATTTAGTCTAACTCTTTTTAACACTTGAGCAACAAGAAGATGATGAATGAGAATCTTGGTTACAACTATTAGGCTTCAAGATTTTTGGTATTTTAAAAGTTTTTGACTGGTTATGATTATCTGGCTTTAAGATTTTGGATGCTTCACGAGTTTTGTATGGTGTTAGATCTATTTCTATCATCAAAAACATGATTCAAACACTCCCACTAAAAAAATAACTAGATTCAGACAAAAAATAATTGTATAAACAAAATTGTGGACTCCGTAAACAATGTCTATAAATATATTTTCTTAACCCTTAATTTCATATTCAAAAAAATCATATTCCAAAAATTATATTTTCTCATAACTTTTCATATTGGGTTCAAACTTTTAACTTTCCACATGTCCAAATTTACATAACCTCTCTAAAGATTAGGCTTCCAATACTTTTAAAATATTTATTCTTTCCACACAAATGAATATATCAAATTTCCAACATTTTAAAAATATTTATTCTTTCCAATATTTTCTTTCACAAAATTAGTTTATGACATTCTCTTTAAATTATTAGTAATTTTTTTTTTTTAACAAAGTTGGTTGCTATTAGTATTCAAAAAAGGGAGACGAAGCTCAAAAGTTACAAGAGGTGAAATATAAGTAGCAGAGAGTGGTGTGGCAATGATGTCTGCTACCACCCTTTTGCTTCTAACTTTCCTAAAAGACTGAAAAACAGAAGGTGCATAGGTTCGAATGAACTGAAACAGTAAGAAGATAAATTTTCAAGACATGATTAGTCAATATTTATATGGCTGATCTGGCGAGCGGTGGAGTCTTCAGGGTTGGCATCTGCTCCCTGATTTCTTAAATTTGTATAATTGGAACTCGGTGCAGTATTCTTTTCCAGCATGTACTTCAAAATTTCAATTGATTTTGTGTGTGAGCACACTTGTTGGAGAGATCTTTGAACTGTTCCTGGAGGGAGGTGACCCTTTGGTGGAAGAAGTTGAGATCAGCTTCATGTCTCTCTTTAGCTAGCTTAGCCTGAAAATGAAGCTTATTGTCCATGATCTTCTGATGGGCTCAAATTTGCTCCAGTTCTGCTTGGAGTTCAGCACAGTGCAAGAAGTCTTCACTCCTCGCCATTATGGGAAGCAAGAAACCAATTCCAGAATTCTGTAACAAAAATAGGGAATAAGGGAAAAAGGGTAGGGATGAAGCTTCAAGCAGCCAAAGATGAAGCGGTGGATAGAGGGGGCAAAGGGACAGACACTGGAGGCAGGAGGAGAGCTCGAGGGGCGGAGGACGCACCCACAGAAGGGCAGACACAGCAGCAGCTTGGAAAAAACTTCCATAACAAAGAAGCGCGGGGAGAGGAGTGAAAGCCAGAGAGGGGAGGAGGGCATATAAGAAGGGAGGGCGGGGCAAGCCACAGGAAGTCACGAGGAAGAAGAGGGAAGACTCGAGTGAGGGAAAGGGGAGGAAAACAACCTCGAAAGGGGAAAACTTGCAGAGACGAAAAATATTTAAATCAGGTGAGAAAGGATTCGAAATCATTGCAGAGGATGTAATAAAAGGACCATGAGCAGGTTCAGGTGGCATGTGAACCCGCCTCCAATTTGAAACTATGATGGTAAAGGCACACCAGGTCCATAATGTGTAGAGTCTTCTGCTGAGGATCCAAAATAGATTTTTCAGATTCATGGCAGGTGGATTTGGAGATCGACATCATTGCAGGAGAGGCATCCTATGGTTCTGTGGCAGGCCCTGTTGGCATGGAAGTCCGCCTCCTTGTTGAGGTTGTGGAGAATGTGATAGAAGCTAACACCCTGCATATTTTTGATAAGGAGTTGACATTTGCTAGTGGTTTGTTGAAGGGCCACGTTTGATGCCAAGCGATTTTGGACCATGACGCTGATAATAATGGCCGAATCGCCAAAGATCATGGCATTGTTTATGCCAAGATTTTGCAGTTGTAATATGACTTGGAACAATGCGAGAGCTTCGGCCCTATTATTGGAAAGAGCACCTAGGCCCCTTTCAAAGGAAGAAATAATGCTACCGTCTTCATTGCGAATAATACCACCAGCCCCAGCCATGCCCAGGTTGGACTTAGACGCACCATCAAAGGATAGGGAAGGCCTTTTGCAATTTTTTAACCAGATGTTGAAATCCTCCTTACTCAGTTGAATTTTCCAACTATTATTGGTGATGTTCCACTGATTGGTGAGGCTGCTACTGCGATTGATAATGTTATTCTTGTCCAGCAGGTAGCTTATGAAGTTGCGCTCTTCCACACATAGATCCCTATAATCAATTTGGCTTGCATGATTCTTAGTTGAGATGGTTTCGAGAGTAAGACTTCTAGCCTTACTACACAACTTCCTAAAGTTGGTTGCTTTATCCTTGAAAACTTTTTGGTTTCGAGCCAGCCAGATATTCCAAAGAGTTGTGAAGGGGAGAATATCCCAAACTCTTTTTGCTATACTGTTCTTTTTATGTTTCCATGGGTAGCATTTCTTCCATAAGCCCAAGGCTTCAGCGATGGAGCTATGTGAGATCCATGGGAGGTAAGAGTTTGGAGTGAGCTCCTTCCAAAAGTTGGTGGAAAAGGGACATTTGATAAAGAGATGTTGAATGGTTTCTTCAGCAGCTTGGAAGTTTGGGCAGCGAGAGGGACCAATCACACCTCATTTTTTTAAATTCTCTGAGGTTAAGATTTTCCCTTTGAGTAAATTCCAGATGAATAATTTGATCTTGGGGAGGGCCTCAGTTCTCCAAGCTAATTTCTAGAGAGACCATATGGGCGCAGGGTATTCCATATTGCAAAGATTTTGATAGGCTGCTTTAATAGAATAGGTTGATCCTGATGGATCCCAACGAAATTCATCCTCGCTGTCTTGCTTTATAGGAGCAATGCCATGGAGATGAGTTTGGAGGGTTGAAAGACTCGCATCTAAGTGAGCTGGGACTTCAGGAAATTCCCACCCAATCCAAAGCAGAGATAGAGCATCCCAAGTGGATATCTAGTTTAGACTATGCAACCCCATGTTGCTGAGATAGGCTAGAATATGATGAGTTCCCGATTGCTGTTAATGGGGGCCTGCCCCATAATTCTGTCCGCTCCAATGTTGATGTTGCTACCACCCTTTGGCACTTTGGATATATTATGCGCTAGAAAGGAAATAGATTTTTTACAGAGCCCCCAGATCCTGGTGCAAGCTTTATTGGGGATAGCTTGGTCAAGAAGATGTTGCCTTGAAGTATTAAGGTATTTAATTTCCAGAACTCACTTCCACCATGCAGGTTTTCCACTGATTAGCCTCGAAAATATCTTCCCACCAAAAGCTAGATTCAAAAGCTTTGGGGAGGGGATACCCAAACCCCCATGCTCCTGATCTTGGATGACCTGCCTCCAATTTATGAGATTGTATTTTATTTTCTCACATTTCCCTCCTTGCCAAAGAAATTGATGAATAATGGCCTCCACTTTGTGATGGAAGGTGGCAGGGGCTTGAAGGAGGTTAAATTGGTATAAAGGCAGGGAAGAGAGACCAGATTTGAGGAGAATGAGGCGGCCAGCAGGGTTGAGCCAAGAAGCTCCCCATTGCTGCACTTTTCTTTTCATTTTTTCAATGATAATGTCCCAAACTTCAACCTTCAGGGGAGCTGTGCTCATAGGCATGCCCAGATAATAAAAATGCCCCCATTCCAACTTGTAAGGGACCCCAAAAATGTTGGCAATGTTGTGGAGAGAATGAGCTGAAGTATTCCATCCATAAATACAACTTTTAAGATGATTGATCAAGCCTCCTGAGTAGCTCATGAATTTATCCAAGAGAGATTTGAACCGATGATCTATGATGTTGGAGGCCTCACCCATTAGCAGTGTGTCGTCAGAAAATTGAGAATGGTTCATGTTTTTGACTCCATTGCCAAAATTAATGCCAGTGATGAGCCCTACTCAGCGCTTGTGGTCCAGGGCCTTGCTAAAGGATTCAACCATTAAAATTAAAAGATAAGGGGACAAGGGATAGCCTTGTCTTAATCCACGAGACGACTGAAAAGAGGGAGATGGCCTCCCATTTATGAGGGGGGAGATCCAAGGACCAGTAATGCAAGCTTTAACAAGGTCAAGGAAGGAGGAATAAAATCCCATTTTTTTAAGTACAATGATGAGGAAAAAGTGTCAGACTCGGTCGAAAGCATTGGCCAAATCAAGCTTTAGGATAAATCCTTTTTCTTTGCTAGAGAGGCTAGAATGGATTGCTTCTTGGACAAGGAGGATGGAATCAGATATTTGTCTATTGGACATGAAGCCTCCTTGGTTCTCAGAGATGAGAGAATGAAGATGGGGTTTAAGGCATAGAGCAAGAATTTTGGTCAGAATTTTATAAGAGGAGTTACAAAGAGAAATGGGCCGAAATCTGGAGAAGGAAGAGGGGCGATTTTCTTTGGGAACGAGGGCAAGATGAGTAGCATTAGTATAGACTCCTATTTTGCACCTGTGTTGGGTCCATTGTATCATTTTGACCAAATATTTTTTGATAATTCCCCAATATGTCTTGTACAAACTAATAGAAAATCCATCTGGGCCCGGAGCTTTATCTGGTTGCAGGGTCCATATTTCTCTTTGGATCTCTGTTTAATCAATTTTTCTGCTGAGTGGATTATTGATTTCCTCATTGACTGTAGTGGGAAGGTACTAGAGGAAATCAGAGTAATCCTCATCGCTTCTCGTCTCAGTGAGAAGGTCTTGAAAGTGTGCAGAGGCGGCCATTTTGATTGCTTCTTGATCAGAATGAAGATTTCCTTTTGCATCAGTGATGGAACTTATGTTGTTCCAAATTTTCCTAACAGTGGCCTATTTGTGAAAAAAAGCAGAATTCTTGTCACCTCCTTGTAGCCACAGCTGTCTCGATTTAATGCGCCATTTCTGCTCCTCCTCTCTATTGGCGCAATAAAGCTGGCAATAAAGATCGTTTTCAAGTGCACGATGTTCTTGGATGAGTCCAGTTGTTTCAATTTTTTCATGGACGCCTTCCAATCTGCGCTTTATTTCTAATTGAATCCTCTCTGGCTCTTTGTAATGGAATTTCGCCCATTCCTTGAGAGCGATTTTAGTGTTCTTCAACTTGCTTTCCCATATGAATATAGGTGATCCTTCTATATGTTGGCTCTAGTTATACCGGACAATTTGATTGGCTTCAGGGATATTGTTCCACAGAGGACTGTATTTAAAAGGAATTGGCCCTAAAGGGCGTTGCTCTTCAAGAGTGAGCGTAATTGGGTAGTGATCAGAAGCATAAAAGGGAAGAACAAGGGTCGTAGCCGTTGAGAAAGAAGATAAGAGGGTGATGTCCACAAGAATTCTATCTAGCCTCTCCATAATATTGTCCTTCCTGATTCTACCGTTACTCCATGTAAATTTGCGGTTTTTAGGAACTATGTCTACCAACTCATGCTCCTGCATGATGCCTTCCAATTGAGTTCTGAATGGATCTTTGGTGAAATTTCCTCCTCTTTTTTCATTGGAGTGGAGAATGAGATTAAAATCTCCTCCTATTATTATATTACTGTTCTCTTTTTCATCTATATCGGTCTTGATATAATTCTAGCACTGTTCTTTATCTCTGTAATGATTTGGGCCGTAAACATTGTATGTGACTATTTTTTTGTTATCTCCGAGGTTCTCTAATATGACTTTGATCCAGTTCTGATTAATAATGCTACCTTTAAGTCTCCATTCACTGTTGTTCCAAAGGGTGACAAGTCCCCAGAAGGCCCTCTTGATTAAGAGAGAAGGCCTTCATAATGCTTGAACTTGTCAATAATGTCTTTCATTTCTGGTTTCCCTTGCTTAGTTTCTTGCAGGAGAAGGATTCCTGGTTTCTCATGATTTATCAGATCTTTAAGGGCAACAGTTTTGGAGGGGTGCCCTAATCCCCTACTGTTCCAAGAAAGGACTTTCATCATTGAGTACCAGTGGTACGAAGGGTTTCTCGCCCTCCTTGTTCCTTAGCCCCCATCTCCTTACTACTTTGGCCCAAGATGTAGGTTTCTATAGGGTTTTGGGTGCCCATTGCAATGTCCTTTTGTGCATTTTCATCCCTTTGTTGCTTGATGGATCTCCTTCCTGGCCCTTGCTTTTTATGTGGTTCAAGGTTGCACCATGCTCTTTCGAAGAGTTTCTAGTAGCACAGGTGGAGGGGGGATCAGGGGCAGAGGGAGGATCCCAGAGGGAAGGAGAGGAGAATCAGGTTGAGAGAGGGGGATGATGAGAGGAGGATCATCATCGGGAGGAGATAATGAGGAAAAGGGGTTGGAAGATTCCAGGGCGGAATTGCGAGGGGGGGGCTGGAAGATTCCAGGGCGGAATTGGGGGGGGGGGGGGGCTGACAGAGGGTGCAGAAGGATGAATGGGGGGTTCCTAGGAAGAAGGAGGGGAGGTTGAGGCTAAGGGATTGGCTTGAGGAGGAGCAGAGGACGAGATAGCTTTAGGGTTAGGGGCAGATTTCTTTTTTTTAACTGTTTCCCATTGTACATCTTGGTCAGGGTTTTCAACATCAATTACTTTAGAATAATGATTTGCAAAGTGGTCGTATTCGTGACATACCTTACATTTGAATGGGATCTGCTCGTAATCTAGTTGTTGAATGTGGGTCCAATCATCCACCTTGAGCTTAATGGCCTTCGGGAGACCTTTACCTAGGTCTACCTCAACGCAGATCCTGGCACATGCTTGCATGTTGTCCTTTGGTTCGCTATGATCAATGAATTTTCCAACGGCATTCCCAATGGCACGGACCGATTCATCTCCCCAACAGTGAAGATGGAGGTGAGGGAGACGGACCGAAACTGGAACCGCGCTGGGCACATCTAGCTCGGGATCGAAGTCCGGGGTCCATTTGTTAAGATACAGACCTCTAGAGTCCATGAAATAAGGCCCATTCCTGAAGATTAAATCCTTGTCCTCTTTGGGTTCGAAGTGAAAAGTGAAATACCCTTTCCCACAAAAGCGTATGGAGATTTTGCCATTAATTTTATCGGCCCAGTTTTACTCAACCCATTGCTGCACCGTTCTCGGAGAGGGCCAAAGCCCAGTAAATTGTCCAATAAGTCCTTTTTCAGCCAGAGAAAGAGCGGCCATGCGAGGAAGAGATGGAGGAAGAATGACTTCCTGAAGACCCTCAAGTTTATTTACAAATTTAGAGATCGTCGGGCGAGGCCTTTGAGGCGGCAAAGATTTAACAAGGGCGGAGAAAGCAAGTTGAGCAGCGGCAACCATGCCAGCAGAAGAGAGGGAGTAGAGCCAAAGGCGCTGGCTAGCCAGGTGCGACCGCAGCAGCAACGCGACCTAAAGAAACCCTGAGTGCAGCAGCATTCGATCAATTCGTGAAAAAAAAAAAAAAAACTAAAAAATCATATTAACCGGTTCTCAATTAAATTATTAGTATTCTTAACCACTTTAACTTTATTTATATAAAAAATCTAATATAATATAATAAAATAACTAGAATTTTTTTTTAATAGATTATATATATATATATTAAAAAACTTTTCTGGTTATTATAAAAATAGATATAAAACACCATTATTATAATCCAATAGATACCAACCAAATTTGATTTATACTCTAACTTCAGTAATAAATTTAGGGAAGCGTTATGTGACTGATTAGGCGCGGGGGCTAGAGTGCTTTGCTAAAATGACCAACCTAGTAATTGGGATCATATTCAATTGTTGTCAATGGATCCATTTGTGTCTTGTGTGAGGATAGAATGATTTAATTGAAACTTTTTAATAAGAGTGATAATTATATAAATTATCTAAATCTTTTTTAATGTAATTTATAAAAATATTATTAATATAAGTTTAAAAAAAAATTCAATTCTTCACTTAACATAAATATGAAGCAAGAAAAAAGTTATTAATATATAGTTAACACATAATAAATAAATAATACTTCACTTAAAAATGATATATTAATTACTATATTCAAAGCTTTAAACATGTCAATTTATAGGACTGAACTTGGGTGGGGAATGAGAAGAATTCTACTCAAACTAAGTTTAACTAACAAAACTATTAACATAATATAGATTATTAAATTGATATTTCATATTATACTTTCATGATTCTTGTAGTACACGTTTTATTTACAAATTAAAGTACTTTGACTTTACGTTAATTCAATATTATATTATAATTTTTTTTTTAATTTTCAAATATCTTAAAAAATACTTTACTAAATTATTTTTTCTTTAAATATTATTTTTTAATTTTATAATTATTTATGTGAAATAAAAATAAATAAATAAAATTATATATGAAATATATAACCTTCACGGAATAAATTTAATTCTAGAATGTAAAAAATAAATTAAAAATATTTATCATAAATTGTAAAAAAAGAAAAATATAGTAGATAAAACATAAATCTATGAAAAGATAATTTTATTTTGAAACTAGAGAATATAATTAAAAACATTAATTATATATATATATATATATATATATATATATATATATATATCAAGATTATTATATATAAATTTTCACATGTTATTTTCACATGTTTGGACTTTTGTTTAATATAAAATAAATAAAAAAGTTGTTATCACTATCTACATAATATTTTTTATTTTGATGTGACTAATTTATATTTATATTTTATTATTTTATGATACTAATTATTTATTAATATAGGAATTTTTATAATTATTTACTTTTAGATCTAAGATTTTTGTGATCTATAATGTAAATGAATGTCTTTGTGATTAATCATATTATTAGGATTTGGTCGACGTTTCGAACCAACTAATGTGGTTAATCTTTAGGACAAGGTAGAGAAGCTAATCTATCTTAATGAATAAATAGTGGGAATGCATCATTCCCGAAAATAGCCGTTAAGAACTAGTCGTTAAAACTAGCTGTTAAGAACTAGCCTAATTTTTTTAACTAATATAATAGAAAATTTTTTAATTAATATAATAGAAAATTATAGGAATAAAAGAGAAAATCAAATTTTAATTAAAAAGAGGTTAAAATTTGAGAGTGTAAACTTCTGTGATCCATATCATATTATAATAAATCTTCAAAGAAATCACATAACATATGATGAATTATAGTCATTAGTCCATATCATATTATAGTGAGCTCGGGAGGCTTCTCTCCAAGCTTTTTGAGCATAGGAATAAAATCTTAAATCAAATTAAATAACTCATTTCTTTAGGTCCGATAGACCAAAGATTGGTCTCAGTGGACGTTAACCATCATCATCATCATCATCATAAATCTTATATTATATTATAATAAATATTCTGGGAAATCACATATCATATGATGAATTACAGTCACTAGTTCGAAAGGCGTGGGTTTTAAAATTTCTCATGTGATTTCCCAGAAGATTTATTATAATAAGCGGTTAAAATTATATATATATATATATATATATATATATATATATATATATATATATATATATATATATATATTTATTTTAAAATTTTAATTAAATATAATAGGAAATTATGGGTTAAATAGTGAACATTAAATTTTTTATTAATAAAAAGTTTTACTTATATTATTTATAGTAATAAAAAAGAAATAATAAATATAAAATATTAAAGAAAATAAGAAAAAATAAAAAGAGGACAAGGAAATTAAAAAGATGGGAAAAAATGAAAAAATAAAAATAAAAATAAATAAAAAATAATCTAAACATAAAAATAAATTATGTGAGAGCGAGAGTCTAGCTCTAACTTAATTTCCAACCATCATCTCTGTTGAGATTCTTAGTATGCCTTTCAATTTTGATCACCTCCCTCAACTTCCTATGGTGGAAGTGATCAACTTTAGTAACGACTTTGGAGTCTTCAATATAGACATGGTGACACTATTTTTCCTCATGCTCAACAAGAGCTAAGGTACTTGATTGATTGTGTCTAATGTACGCAACATGCTCTCGGATTCTTTGTCTAATGGATTGATTTGTTTCTCCAATATAGGGAGTTCCATAAGAACAAGGAATCATGTAAACTCCTTTCATGTCCTTAGGATCGATAGGGTCCTTAACAAAACCAAGAGAATTTCTAATAATATAGAGAGGCTTGAAAGAAGCAGAGACATTATTTTTTTTAAGGACATGGGCAATTTTGTCTGTTGTTCCCTGGATAAACGGGAGATGGACCTTGGAAATAGGATCCACCCGGGTAGAATTTCCACTCAACCCTTATATGCCTTTCGAAAGGCTTTAAGACCTTGAGATCTACTGTAACCAGTATTTTCAAAAACTTCAAGAAGATGGGATTTCTCTGATTCCAAGTGGTTGTCGTCAAATTTCTTAATGACTATTTCCGGGCAATGATGCATCCCCACTATTTATTCATTAAGATCGATTAGTTTCTCCACCTTGTCCTGAGGATGAACCACATTAGTTGGTTCGAAACATCGACCAAATCTCAATGATGTGATTAATCGGAAAGACATCCATCTAAATTATTTACTTTCCCAATGATATGATTTTTTTTTTTGTGTAAATCAACAATTTTATTAGATCACAAAATAGTACATAGAGTTACATAGGAGGCTTGCCTGTTCCAGAGCCACATGAGAAACCTCGGGCCAGGCCAAACATAGGACGTCCTTAGCAAAGAACAGTGAAGATAGCAAAAGGGACTACGCCAACACTGGCTAGAAACAAGTTGTATCTTAGCTCCATCAAAATTATACTACCTAAGACAAAGACTAATGAAGAAAGTGGATGGCCACGCAGGGCTGCCTAACATAGAAAGGAGGACTATCTTAGCTAAAAACCAAATGGTCAACATATGCCAACGACTTCCAAACCCAGAAAGGAAGGTTATCATAAGTGAACAAAACCAGAAGGCCATCAAATACCAACAGTAAATGACCAAAAGGAGGCCTGTCAGGAACAACATGCTTACTTTTTGGGGTTTTCATCCCCAGAGGTGCTAGCAGCACTCGGGCCTACGCCGTCATCATTCTTAGGCACACTGCGAGGCTTAAAGCACATGATGATGGTCGTCTTGGTGTCTTCTTCAGGGATTTCAATCGAAACATTCAGAGCATGCCGCAGGTAAATTTCAAAGAGCTTGATGAACCCCTCGAGATGTTTAGACTGCATTCTGAGTTCTTCAGTGAGGGACTTGAGAGAAATCTCCAGGTTGTCCAGCCTCGCCGAGTTTTTGGCCGAGGCAAGGGAGTTAGCTTGGTAAGCATCTTTGAAAGTTGCCCCTTGCAGGCTTATCGCCTTGGCCAACATTGTCTTCGTTTTCCAGGCCATGCTCTGTGTCTTTAAAAACTGCGTTGCTCTAGTGGTTGGGGTACCCTGGTCCGAAATCCAGTCTACCTCTTCACTTATGGCCTTGTCATCCATTTCTTCCCTTGCTTTTTCCACCTCTATCTAAATAATTTCAATGCTCTGTTTTCCTTTGTCAGAGACAGAGGCGTTGAAGCCTTCCTTAGCTTTCTGTAACTCACGGGCAGCTTTGGAGCTGCGGAGGTTATGCTCGGCCATGGTTCTATATCGGTTGCTCTTTGTTAGCTTGCAGGCAGCTAAACCTGACTCAAGAACAGGAACAGAGAAGTTTTTCAAGCTAGCAAAGGTGTATCCTTTGTCGTTTAAACCGGTATTTATAATAGGACGATCGATATAAGGGGCCTTGGTCTAAATCAAAACTCCTGTCGTTTCCTTACTCTTGCCAGCGCGGTTCGCATGCAAGTGACAGATGAGGTTCCGATCATTACAGTTAATTGCGCTCTGGTAGCCACGCTTTTCCTTTATTAGATGAAGCCACGTGTGCCATTTATAGGACTTGGTGTTCTTTTTTTTTCAGTGGGATAAATCTTCCACATTACCCAACACGAGCCATAGGTCAGTAGCCTACGGTGCCACCATCGAGAATTACGAAGTTGAGAATAAACATAAAGGTTGGACCTCATTTATCATTAATTATCAGTACTTTGTAACCTGTCCTCCTCGCCTGATATTCCCTCCAGGTCTTTTGCTGAGATCTGAAGGCAATCATCACGCAGGTTATCACATGTGATGTTCTGCCAGCAAGTGTCAAAAACACTGTTTGGGTTTTCCACCGCGTGATTAGCTAGGACATCCACCATAGCATTCGCAGTACGCCTAACAGCCTGAAACACAATCCCATTGAGAGTGGAGAGGTGTGTGGTGATAAGCGAAGTGACCATGGAGAGATGCCAGTGCTTGGTAACCTTCCCTGACTGAGAACCATTTTGCAGTTTTTTTGCTGCGTTGATGGCTAATAGCAAGTCCCCTTCCACTATAGCCGCACCATTCCCCAGCCAGATGAGAATTTGCAAACCCTGCTCAAGCACCGTAAATTCTGCCTCATTATTGGTAGCTTCGCCTAAAGGGTAATTGTAGACATGCATGATTTCCCCTTTGTCGTTGCGAATGACTCCTTCGTGACCAGCCGACCCAGCGTTTCCCCGTGAGGCACCATCAAAATTCAGCTTGCAGTATCTTGGGAGAGGGAGCTACCAAGACAAAAGCGATGTTGCTGGCTGTTGTTGTTGCAAAGGAAAATTGGAGCCTGTTGCAACATGAATGCCAAACAAAATGAGAATTCGCTGGTCATTTGTCGAAGGTCTATCCTTATGCTCTGTTTTACTTATGGTAAGGGATGTTTCTCGTATGTTCTTCATTATATCAGTTTTAATTTTATCCATTTGGCGAAATTCATCTTGAAAACTTCTTCTGTTTCTTTCCTTCCAAATAGACTAAACAATGAAACCCGAGCTGAGCCGCCACAGAAGGTTAACCGTTTCATGGTTAGTATATTTGGTTCGCGAATTGGCTATGCTGTCATGAATGGAGTCTTTGTTCCTGTCCGTTTGTCGAAATATTTCCGCCAACCACATTCATAGGTTATTGGCCCACTCGCAGGAATTGAGGAGGTGATTCATGGATTCCTCTTCTTTCCCACAAAGAGAACACCACGAGGAACCTATGAAGCCTTTCCTGCGCAAATTCTCCCAGGTGAGAATTTTCCTGTGCATTAGAAGCCATAAGAAGGTTATGACCTTAGGCCAGTAGATAGCATCCCATACATTATTGTGCCAATAAACTTTATCTTCTTGATCTTTCTATTCTAGGTAGAATCTAGCTTCTTTGAGGTTGAAGGTTCCGCCTTCCAATTTCCCCCATCTGAGTTGATCTTCATCTTGTGAGTACCGAATCTTCCTTTTATTCAGCCAAGACTGTACGGATAAAAGTTGATTTTCCAGCAGACCTTCCTGAGAAGGGAGGTTCAGGTGCCAATGGTGCCACTGATGGTTCAAGTGGTTGTCGGTCCAGTAATGATAAACATTTGTTTTTCCGAGCTCTTGAAACCTATGCTAGAGGGGTTGGAAATCCAAATTCTCGAGCTTGGGAAGTTTTTTCCAGGCATCTTCCCAGAAGAGAGCCGTACAACCATTGCGAATTTCCCTGAAGCAGTGATCATGGATGATTTTCTTATTTTCCCAAGCCATGTTCCAAATGGGGGATCCAATAATTGAGCCAGTCATACGAACAAGGTCTGGAGGGTGCCAGTTTTCTGCATACTTAGCCTTCCAGAGCACGGCACAAGGTGCCTGTGGTTCAATGATCCATCTCCACCAGAGCTTCACTCCACAAGATTTGTTGATAGTTTATGGGTCTTGAATCCTCAGCCCGCCCAAGATTTTGGGTTTGCATAGCTTTTCCGAGGCGACAAGGGCCCATTTCTTTTTGTCAGCTTTTCCTGACCAAAGGAAGGTTCTTTGAGTGTCTCTGATCTTTTTGAGGATACCTTTCGGGGTAGGAATAATGGACAACATGTACTGAGGGATAGCTTGCAATACTGCTTTAGTCATAACCAATCTACCAGCGAAGTTGAGGGCTCTATTCGTCCAATAGTTTCCCCTCTCTTCTAGGTTGGAGAGTAGTTTTTCCTAGTCGTTTTTCTGCCAGGGCTTGTCCGTGAGGGGAATCCCAAGATACTTGGAGGGAAGGCTTTGCCTTCTAAAGCCAAGGATAGATATGAGGTTTCTCTGAATAGCCAAATGAGTATTAAAGAAGAAAATAGAGGATTTGTCCAAGTTGAGGTCCATACCTAACGCCCGACCGAAGAGGTTAAGGATAGCTTTGAAACCTTCGGCCTCTCGAACCATGGGAGTGCCATGGAGCATGGTGTCATACACAAACTGCTAATGAGTGGTGGCTGGGCAGTTATGCATAGGTTGAAGACCCACAATATCATTTCGTGCTTTTGTTGTTTTGATGATACGGCTTAAGCCCTCCATAAGAATAACAAAGAGAAAAGGAGAGATAGGATCTCCTTGCCTAATACCCCTTGAAGGAGTGAGGGGGAAGGTAGGGGCACCATTGACCAAAATGGAGAAGCTGGGTGACTTGACCATGGCCATTACCCAGCTAATCCAACGGTGGCAAAAACTAAACGTCTTCAAAATTGCCTCCAGGTACTTCCAGTTGACCTTGTCATAGGCTTTAGATAGATCAAGTTGGATGATCATGCCTGCTTTTTTCCAAGATTGAAGGGTGTGAACCATTTCATGAGCTAGCAGGATGTTTTCCATAATTTTTCTGCCTTCCACATAGCCTGATTGCTCCTCTAAAATAATCGAAGGGAGAATTTTCTTAAGTCTGTTGGCCATTACTTTGGAGATGATTTTGTAAATGGCATTGCATAGAGAAATAGGCTGGAATTTCGAAGGAGTGCAGGCTACCTCTTCCTTGGGGATCAGGGAAATGAAAGTTGAATTGAGGGATTTGAGGATGGAAGAAGATTTGCGAGAGTCTTCGACCACTTCCCAGATTTCGTTCTGCACTGTGTCCCAACAAGCTTTAAATAAATCTATGGTAAAGTCGTCCAGTCCTGGCGCCTTGCCATTGGGCATCTCTTTCACCGCTTCTTCCACTTCCAATAGGGTGACAGGGCGGTCCAAGTTTTTATTTTGTTCCTCATAAACTATCTTCGAGAAGGAGGCTGCCACTTCCCTGATCGTCCCTCCCCTGTTTATGTTTGGTTCCATGGCGATGTGTCCAAAGTGATCTATAAGGATGGTGGATATATCTTGATGTGAGTGATATGAGGTTCCTTGATCATCTTTTAACTGAGTAATCTTGTTGGTGCATCTGTAGTCCATAACTGATCTGTGGAAGAATTTTGTGTTCTTCTCCCCTTCCTTGAGCCACTGTATCCGAGATTTTTGTTTCCACAAGATTTCTTCCTGCATACATATTTTGTCCCACTTCTTCATGAGGTTTTTCTCAATGCTTATGGAGTCCTGGGTGATATCTCCACTTAGACAATCTTTATGTATCTGTTCCACTTGATCCTCCAGGGCCAGCTTCTCTTTGAAGATGTCCAGGTTCGGAGCCGGGCTCTTAGGTGTTTCATTCTTGCTTGAAGACGGTACATATTTGTGCCTCTGATCTCAAGAGGTTCATACCACCATTGCTTAATTTTTTATTTGAAGTTCGGATGGACTAGCCAAAACTTTTCAAACCTGAAGGGTATTTTTTTAGGAGTACCGAGTATGGCCGCATCCAGGATGATGAGCCAATGATCAAAGCCCCCACTTGGAATGATATCCGAATCCACAGTAACTCCCTCTAAGATAATATCTTCTGTTATGAGGAAGCGGTCAAGTCTAGAGGCAATTTTCCTATCTCTTCCTCTTTTATTATTCCAAGTATAAAGCCCATTTTTGGGGAGGATGTTTATTAGTTTTGCTGATTTGATGAAATTATTGAGAGCCTTTGCATCCCTGTTTAGTTTCCTTAGCCCCCCTTTCTTTTCTCCTAGTGAGGTAATCATATTGAAATCTCCCCCATAGATTCATTTTTCATTAATGTGTCTAAGTTGCAGCTTAGAGAGGCGATCTAGCAGAAGTAGCTAGTCCTCCAATCTCTGAGGGCTGTAAACATTAGTGCATAGATAGGTTCCAGGTTCTCCTATGATTTTCATTTCTAGAGATATGAAGGATCTTGGAGCTTCTTCATTGATGAGATGAAAGGAGTGGGGGTTCTGAAAGGTAACCAGACCTCCCTCCATTCCATTGCCCTCCACCTCTTTGTATTCCATTCTTTTCCCAATATTTCTGCTAATTTCTTTCATTTTTTTACCCGAGCATTTGGTTCTTGTATGAATATCATGTAGGGGTTTTCATTTCTGACTTTCTTCTTCAGAAGTTGTTGTTTCCTCTAGCGTTCCATGAAATGATCTTCATAATAAACAGGAGTTAAGAAGAGGTTGTGAAAGGCTCAAGGGCTTTCATCTTACCCGAATTCAGGAGCATCTGGCCTAATTCCTGGAGGGCCTCCTTATTGGTCCTTCTTCCTCTCTTACGTCTGTGTTTGGCATTGTGGTTCGTCTGGTGCAATCCCTAGGCCTTGACTCCCAACCCTTTGGTAGCTCCAAAACCCCTTTTTTGTCCTCTTATTTCTGCATCTTGCCTTGCTAAGAAAAGAAAATTAACCCTGTCCATTTCTTCTTCAGGGATGTGTTCCAATCCTTTTTGCTTCCACTGTTCCACTATTGTGTTTAGGTTCATACCTTCCTGCTCCAGGATATCCCTGAGTTCTAGATCCTCGGTCCCTATTTAACTTATAGTCATTTCCGCATCTCCCTCTGTGTCTTTCTCATCTTCAGGGTTGTGCAGTATGTTGTCCATCATGACTGTATTAGGATCTTGGGATGCCTGTGTAGGAGTTCCCAGAACATTCGATTCAGAGTCTGGTATTTGGGGGTTTTTTGCTAACACTGTTTCCGATCCTAAAACTTAAAATACATTGCCAGTGCCCTTATTTGAGATGCCTATTTTCTGCTGGTGTCTTTGATTTTCTCTCTGTCTCCCATTTGGCCGAGAAAAACCTTCCTAATCCTTGACCATACTTTCCTTAATTTTCTTTGTTTGCTTATTCATAGGGCACTCCCTGAAGAGGTGCCCATGTTCATGACATTTACGACAACGAAAGGGGATTTTTTCATAGTCAATGACCTGAAAGAAAGCTTCATCCCTAAATTATAACCACAGTCCCTCATGAAAAGCACCTGAGACATCCATTTCAACACAAATACGCGCACAAGAGGTGTACCTTTTTTGCAGGGTGGCCTCCGAGGCCTGGATGAAGGTGCCAAGTTTGTTGCCAATTTTTTCAAGCGCTGATGGCCTCCAATAGTCGATGGGGAGAGAGAAGAGGCAGATCCAAACAGGGACATGCATGAAATTCTCCTGTTCTGGGGAAAAGTTAGGTTTCTAAGGTCTCATGTAGAGACTTGCCAAGGCATAGAAATAGGGTCCTCCATCAAAGATCTGATCTCTGTCTTCCAGGTTGGAAAATACCACCGTAAAGAATCCTTTGGCTACCAGATGCAACCGGACATCGCCCTTGGGTTTCCATTGCTGCTTTATCTATAGACATAGGGCTTTTTCCGATGGCAAAAAGCCCATGAACTTACAGATCACCTCATGTATTGACATATGGTCCCTATAATATTTCATTTCTGGATCTGTGATGATGACTCGTAGATTTTCTGATGTTTTTAGCTTGCAGCATCCGTGGTCCTCCTGTTTTTTATTTTCTGTAACAGATCCTGACAGATCCGGGCCTTGCTGGGGTTGGGCCTCATATTCTGCAGTTTCTTTTGTTTTTTCTCCTGTCCCCAGAGACTCCTGCTCGGGATTGGGGTTTCCATTGTCTTTTCCTTCTGATATCTTGATTCCATTCGACCGTTTCTGACCTTGTATTTCCTTAGTTGTCCTACTTTCCTTTTTCTTCTTGCCTTGCTCATATTTTGCATCATTTTCAGATCCGACAATTTGAACCCCTTCCAGTGGGGCCTTTCCTTTGTCCATCATTGCTTGTTTATAGGAAGGGGCCCCATTGGCCCCTACTCGCCTCATGTATTGGTCCAGGACTGACCCACGTCTCCGGAGCTCTACAAGAAGGGCCCTGCCCTCCGCCAGAGCTTGTTGCAGTGCTCAGACTGTACACCGAACCCTCTATCCAGTCTTGCTAGTTGCGCTCCAGAGCTACTATCTTCCCAATGATATGATTAATTTGAAAGACATTCATCTAAATTATTTACTTTCTTAATTTTATATTACACTTAGATTTTATTTATTTTCTTACCTTTTATATTTGATAAAAGCTAATTACTTTATAATATATTCATTTCTTGAAATTAAAAAAATTGACCTAAAATAATCCAAAACATCAACATTCATAAATTCACTCTAAATCAAATATTATCAAACAAAATAGGTTTCTTAAATAGTCACCTATGTGTATAATATTAATTAGTTTTATTGAAAAAAATGTAACATTCCCCAACAAGGAAAAAAAAAAGGCACAAATGTATTCTTATTCATAAAAATATTTTCATTCACAATGTATAATAAACTTTTCATTTATATAAATTTTTGTAAATAATAAAAATAGTAACTTTCCATTATTTCTACTGAAATTTATTGATGATTTTTTTTTTCATTATAATAATACACTTCTTAAAAATTTAAATCATCTCACCCACTAAAATTGAACTTGTTAGTAATGTGTCTATCCTTTTAAATAAACATGCATATTAAGTAAAAATTTAATATGAGATTTTTTAAAGATTATATGAAATTTTTTACATGATTATTATTATTTTTATGAATAAGAAGCCTTTGAGCCATTATAATAATACACTTCTTAAAAATTTAAATCATCTCACTTACTAAAATTGAACTTGTTAGTAATGTGTCTTTCATTTTAAATAAACATGCATATTAAATAAAAATTTAATATGAGATTTTTTAAAGATTATATGAATTTTTTTACATGTTATTGTTAGTTTTTGTTTAATATAATATAAAATAAAACATATGTCAAAAAATTGTGTATGTTTGGTTTAGAGAGCATTTTTCTCATATATAAGCAAATAGGTTAAAGATGCAAGACCCGGAGGCATCGAGTGAAAGCATGCTCCTTTACAAACCACCAACATATAAGAAAGCTATTATCATATATAAGAAAATAGGTTAAAGATGCAAGACCCAGAGGCATCTAGCGGGAATGAAAGCATGCCCCCTTACAAACCACCAACATATAAGCAAGCTAGTATCAACTAGTGATAACCTAGTGATGACTGTCTGCACTGCTTATGATAAGTTTTCCCATTATATAAAAAAATAATATAAATAAAAAAATTGTTATCATTCTCTATATAATATTTTTTTAAACTAATCTATGCTTTTATTTTATCATTTTTATCACACGTTAATTATTAACAAAATCATTTTTATAATTATTTATTTTCTCAAATTTTATATCCAATTTAGAATTTATTGTTTTCTCATTTTTTATATTTGATAAAGGATAACCACTTTGGAGCATATGCACTTATTGAGATTAATTTTTTTTTTTTTTAAATAATAGAAAACATGGACATTCATAAATTCAATATAAATTAAATTCTAACTAACAATTCTTAAATGTTCATCTATATTTATAATCTTATAATCTTAATTAATTTTATTGGAAAAAAATTAACATTCTTCAACCACGAAACAAAGCAATAACACTGCTTGGAGCCATTATAATAATATATTAGAATCCATAATAATATTATCATTCATAATGTACAATGAACCTTTCATGGATATAAACCCATGTAAAGAATAAAAACTCCAACTTTCCTTTACTCCACAAATTTATTTATTATTATTATTTTGATCATTATTATAAAGATACACACCCTATCCTATTGTCCAGAGGTCTTGCAACCCTAGGAGCCCTTACTATTATATTCCCACCCTGTGAACTCAATAACAGGAAAGAGCGTGCGCCCTTGATTCCCTTGGAATACCTTGGACGAATTTGAAGTAGAGGTTCAGATTGGCACTTCTTCTTGTGAATCCAAGCTTCACCAGGTAACTATCAATGCAGGCATACCAAGCTATGGGGGCTTGCTTCAAACCGTATAGTGCTTTATTCAACTTGCAAATGTGAATCTTCCTGTCCTTTACTTCAAATACTTGAGGCTACTCAACATATACTTCTTCTTGTTGTATTCCATGAAGAAATGTCGTATTTACATCCATCTAGTGAAGGGTCCATCCTTGACTAGCAGCAAGGGAAAAAATCAATCTAATAGTGGTGTAGTGGAAAACAAGAGAAAATACATCATCATAATATTCTCCCTCTTTTTGGGAGAAACCTCGAGCCACAAACCTTGCTTTGTACTTCTTATTGCTTCCATCAACTCCATGCTTGATCTTGTATAGCCATTTTTAAGTTACGACATACTTTCCTTTAGGTCTCATAACAACATCCCATGCATCATTATTTATAATTGATACATACTCTTTGGCCATGGAATCCTTCCAAACCTATTCTTTCATATCTTCTTCAAAGGTGGGAGGCGTAGACTTGATGATAGTTCTCATAGATACAATGTATCCTTGGTTCCGGCATGGATTCTTGCTTTCTCTAAAGATCCCTTTAGCAAAAACGTGTCTCTCAACATCCTATAATGTATCACGAAGCCATAATGGTCTCTTCTTGGTAGGGTGATCACTTGGAGGAGCATCCAAGGGATCCATAGGCTCCATGGCATCATCAACAATGTCCTTCTTAGTTTTTGGTACAAAAGGGCCTTCTAGCAGGTTCATATCATCATCTCTCTTCTCAACAGGAGGAGGTGGAGGAAGGTACCTTGCTTTTCCAAGGGCAACATCTTCATCAAAAGTTACATTCCTGCTAAAATCAATCTTCCTTTGGCCATATATATATATATATATATATATATATATATATATATATATATATAGATAGAGAGAGAGAGAGAGAGAGAGATATATGCTTTAAAATTTTCACGATATCCAACAAACATACATTTCTTTCTGGTGGCTTCCATCTTGTTCCTCTTTTCCTTCGATACATGGAAATGCTGGCCAGAAAGAAGGTCTCTAAGCAAGACCCTATTTCAGGATGGAGGCCAACAAGGTTTCCGCAGTAGTCTAGCACAACGCCGACATTTTCACTCTACTCCGAGGAGTAGAGAGTCTCACCCGAGGCGTGTCGTAACCTTAATAAAGTTAGAAACATATCATATATTCCCCAATCACAACTACAGAATAAGACAGACATAATGATGTACTCCGAAGGGGTTTAACTACGTTGCACAAGATGCTACTAATGAACATATTCAAGATGAAAAACAAAATTTAAAGTGACCAATACATTTGTCTTAACCAGATACACATTACAAGACTTAGAACATCAAACCCAGATGAAAGTATATTGCATTAACATTAATGGATGGTTACATTTCTCTTCGGAATGATCCTGGCAGGGCTGATTACAATATCATCACATAGAACAGACAAACTTGACAGAGTGAAAAAAATGAACATAACGACCAGAGCGAAAAAATCTCTCCTACGACTCTCTTCCTCTACTCTCCACTGCACCCACCTCTTGTCTACACTGGCCAATTGCCTATTTTTTCCTTTTCCAACGCTACTGTTAGTTTCCCCTTTCTTTCCACTCTGCTATTTTTTGCGTCTCTCTGATCACTGGGAGTTCCACTGTTTGTTCTCGTCGCTCCCTTCTGTCATCTGTTCTTGCTTCCACAACAACTGCGCCACCTGTTCTTCAGCTCTTCGCAACCGTGACATCTCTCTGTATACCGTGGTTGCGCTCTGCCACTTGTTATCCACGACTCAAAAGCGTTTTATTTTCAAAACAAGGGCCCAACAGGCCCCGACCACATGCTATTGACTCGTCCTGAGTTAATCCTTTTCTGCTGCCCCGATCTCCATCAGTCCACTTGCCTCCATGGCTGGCCCTGCCTTCTCCTTTTCCTCTCCTTGTCCAAACAAGGGCCCCAACTCGAGGACCTTTTCCAACGCTGATGCCTTGAGTTCAACGAAGTCGGAAATGGCCTATTGCCATCCCTTCATGAGGAGGTTCGTTTCTGTGGTTATTTGTTCTGCTTCATTTTCTCCCAAAATAGCTGGTAGCTTGCTGAATACTTCCGCAATTTTGCTCTCTGATTTAGTGACCATTTGTTGTATTTTCTGTGAAATTAGCTTGCCGAGTTGCCTTAGTTTCCGGAGGGCTTGTTTGGTTGTTACTGAAGTCTCCAGCTCCTCCGCTTGGTTGTACAATTGGTTAAGGCTATTAGGGTCTGTGTCCTCCTAAATTTCCTTCGATACCTGCTGCAACTGTGCCGATATCGGCTGTGACTTCATAGTCAGCGAGGTTGAACACTCATGTAGATGTTTCAGAAGGTCGTATGATTCCTTCACCATGGTGCTCAGAGTCTCTTGCAGCCCGGTTACTTGGTTCTGTCTTTCTATGATTTTCTCTGTGTAGATGTATGTGGGGTTTGGCAGCACTGGCCTAGTCGCTAGTGCTGCTTTCAGTTCTTGATTTTCCCGACTGAGATTCAAACATGCTATCCTGAAATGAATGGATTTTTCGACCAGTGTGCCAGCTGATATGTAAATCGGTATCTAGTCATTGTGAGCCGTTACTGTTGGCCATAGATCCCTGAAAACCTCTGTCACCTTTTCTAGTTAGTCCTGAAAGTTATCTTTCTCCATCTTCAACTGATCATGCTCTTCAGTAAGCGCAATGATCTGTATATGTTGTTGCTCAAACTTCTGCTGGAGGTCGGTGTGGAGACCTTCGGCCTATTGTGCTGCCTATTGAGTAAAACTGTATAATTGTGTCGTTCCCCAGGTCTGCATTCTCTCAGCCCCAGACGTATCTTGATTTGGCAGTCTCTCTCGGAGTGGTTGACCGCTAGCTATGGACTTGGTTGAGTGCTCCTGTGGTGATGTCGGTTGTGTCAGTTGCAGTGGCAGATTATCAAGGTTGCCCATGATGGGAGTAGGTTGTATCTAGTGGAGTATCAAGTTTTCTTGTTGAAACGGGTTCAGCTCTTTGGGCGAGGATGTTGTATCTTCACTATAGGATCTCCCTCGAACTAACAGGTCGAGAAAAGTGATATGTTCAACCATGGTTTGGTTAACTTCATGTACCAATGCCATACAAGAGTTAACTTCTACCTCGTGGTCTCCATTTGTTTTACCCTTGGCTCTGACTGGGTCTGAGATGGTGGCTGAGGTGGATGGAGTTCGGGTTGAATGGTCTTTGGAAGTGAATTATGTGTGAGGCGATGAGTGGTGAGTGTGAGGTGGAGATGTACGAATATTTAAAAATGAGTAGGGGTTGAAAATAGGTATCTCAGGAGTTACCTGGGGGACCATGACTGGCTCCTCCTGAATTGGGGCTCCCGTATCCATTGGTTGTGTTTGATCCTCCCCAGTGAGATCAACGACTTGGCTAGACACTATAACCTTTGCCTTCTTGGCCTTTGGTGTAGCTACAGGTGGCTTAGGTGCTTTGTTATTTTTTGTTGGAACTTTGGTGGTTGCCGATGGTGAGTTAAACAAGTTGACCGATAAGGTCATGACTATGGGGGCCATTATGGAAGAAGAGGCAGAATTGGAGGCCTGAAACTCTAAAAAAGTGGGAAACAAATGAGAATCACTGGTAGAGTTTTCATTACCTGATTAAAGCCTTGTACCTTTGTGTTTATCTCCTCGATGATGGGTGTCAACTGAAGTCACGACACTCTGGCCATTGTTTCATCCGATGTTTCCCTTGGTAGTGGATTCGATAACATGCCATCAAATGAATAGTGATAGACCCCGCTTCTGACCTCCATTCCCACCCCTGGCCAGGAACATACTTTTGTGTGGAAAGTTATCTCATTAATTTGAAACTTCAATGGTTTCATTTTGAATTTCGTTTCCGGCACTAATGTTGGCCTGATGTAGGTTTGCCTATGGCTGACTCCAAACCATATCTACGCAGAGTAATTATCCAGCAAACTCTTTGGGATTCTTTGTTGTGTCACCACTATATCGACCATCTAGTTGTACCAGAACTTGAATGCCTCTTCATTCACCTCCTTGGTGCTGGGGTCCCCTGATGCCTTCCAGGGTGTGAATTTCATTGCCAATGACTGACGTGATGTGAGTTCCACAAGATGTCTGATTCTCGGGAAAGTCCATTTCCACATTGCAAACGCCATGATAAGGTAACCATAGATGAACCCAGTGGATCTCTTGTAGTTATCCTCACAAACTTCAAATTGTTCATTCAGAAAAAATGAACACTAATTTAATTGTGTCCCCTGGATATAGTGCTCCGCAACCGAGACGGTATCAAGTGTACACTCACCCTTTGTATAATGCCTCATGGTTTTACTTGCAATCAGATAACAGGAAAATTTGACTGCTGGTTTGTTTATAAGGTCTATCTTTGCCCCTTTTCCTCCTCTCTTAGTGTCATATTTCTTGTAGTAATTTCCATCTCCTGCCTTCTTCGCCCTCTTTGAGACATTTTGGAATGTTGTGGAGACATCTCTACCTTCTTGTGATAGCCCTGTCAGCCTATGAATATCTTTCGTGCGGATTGGTATTTCTTTTCCTAGCCATAGTGACCGGTTCTGGATTCTTCTCAGTAAGAATTTCATACATTGCATCGCAACTTTGGTAGTTCTGAAAACTGGAAGATTTATGAGATTCAATATCATTGATTGTTCGATACCTCTGAATTCTAGGAGCACTCTTGTTCCCCCTTCTCCTACTTCAGTAGCGTAGTTTTCCATATAGACTTTCCTCTTCATTGCCAGGAACTGGTAGGAATCTGTAAGGTCTATATCGATTAACGACGCATTGTCGTATTTCCCCACCAACGACTCCATTTTCTGAATTCTCTCATCGAGTTCCTACACGATGACTATTGGTGCTATCTTTGTCATCTTGGCTCTTCTTTGGTATACTTGCAAAGCTACTCTTACTCTTTCCTTGCAAATTCCTACATGTGGGTGCTTGCTCTGGATTCTTCTGATGAAGTTTCTCTCACTATTGTTGTTGTTTCTGGTTCTAACTCGGACTTCTCCGGCATTCTCGTGCTTTTTTTCATGCAGGTTATGTAAGTAACCGGCACGAATGAGGTTGATTAGACCCCATAACTAATTAATTTTTTCTGCTTCCCCCGCGACTATAATCGTGTGAGTAGTTACCGCAATGAGGTGGGTTCTGACATGGCTGACTGTGGCTTCGGGATTTGGGCAGACACGATGGGTAATGATTATGGCCTAATAGGGAAAATTTATTGCGGTATGGACGATACTAATTATGGAAATTACTTCTCAAATCTCAGTAATCCTACGGACTCACATGGAAATAATGAATCATGATGATGGAATGATATTCGACACATTTGGCTCTCTGACATGGATGACACGCCGGACACTACCCTCCACATCGCATACGTGAGTTTATTTTATTACTACGGTGTTGCTTTATTTTCATTCCTATCTAGTCTCTTCTCGGTTGTGAGAGAGTTATTGACCCTATCTACTCTAATCTACCCTACTGAATCCTCTCGGTTGCGAGTTATTGAAAAATGAAGTAATAGAACTTACTCGTGATAGGGCTTCAGGTGTGCGTCGTTCACCCATCCTGGTAATACATGGTTGTCCAATCGTGCTAACCAAACTTCTCCTGAATCTCAGACTTTAATCACATGATACAGGTCCATCCAATGCATTCTTAGTTTACCTGGGAACTTTTGGTACTTGCTGTCGTACATTAAAACTTTTCCTCAGACCGTAAACTTTTTACGCTTAATATGGCGGTCGTGCCAAGATTTTTGTGTGTTTTTATGGATAGTTTGGTGGAATTCTGCTAGAAACCTGTCCTCTTCCAATTCTTGTAGCTCTCGCAATCGCTCTTTCAATGAATATTCCTCTAATAACTTTAGTGATGATGCAATTAGCAAGCTCAGTATGACAAATTCAGCCGGTACTATTGCTTCCTTCCGTACACCAGCTAGAACGAGGTCTAGTTGTTTAGTCTTTTGACAGTTGTTCTTTACGCCCACAACATTGCTAGTATCCATTCATCCCAGTCGTCTCGATCAGCGTTGCAAATCTTGGTTAGGAATTTTTCCAGAATCTTATTGAATGCTTCGACTGTATCATTTGCTTGTGGATGGTACAGACTGCTTTTATGATGTTGTACCATGAAATTTTCTAGCATAGATTTGACCATTTCATTGATAAAATGCGTACCTTGATTGATGGTCAGGCTTCTCGGCCAACTAAACCTGCTGATGATAATTTCAAAAATAAATCAAGCTATTGTTTCAGCTGTGCAATCCTTCACTGGCGCAGCTTCTTCCCACCTGGTAAAATAGTCTGTTACGGTTATGATGTATCTGGCCTATGAGTGTCTTGTAACAGGAGCAATCGACCCTATGAAATCAACGACCCACTTCTCAAAGGGCTGCAATGCTTTTACAGGGTGAAGTGGCAGCTCGTCTCTGTGTGATGGGCGTCCCGTCCTCTGTCACACATCGCATTTTTTCACAAATGCTTTACTGTCCATGTGTACTATTGGCCACCATAAGCCTACCTGCAGTATTTTCTTCGCTGTTGGTTTTGCTCTGACATTTCCTCCCGCAACTCCTCAATGGCATTCCCACAGTATGCCTTCCCTCTCATGATCCAGGACGCACCTCCGCAAGATTTGGTCTAACCCCATTTTATACAGGTGTCCTGCTATTAATTGATACTCTGCTGCTCGGACTACAAGATGTCTTTTCTGGGTTGCTATATATTCATTCGGGCAATGTCCTGTCATTAGATAGGTTTCTATTTGGTCTAAGTAATATGGAATGGCTTCTACTCTAAAAATATCAACATCTGGCAGCTGATCATCCAAAGACCCACCGTTTTCTCCATTTTGTAACCTTGACAAGTGATCAGGACCCACATTCAGTCTCCCGGGCTTCACTATCACCTCGAAGGTGAACTCGTGAAACAATAGGAGCCATCTGCAGATTCTCCCCTCCAAGACCGGTTTGTTAACTAGGTACTTTAAAGTCGAATGGTCTGTAAAAAACTTAAACATACCTCATAGTAGGTAGTGGAGAAAATTTTGAAGGGAATACACCATTGCCAATGCTTCTCGTTCTGTTGTGGCGTAGTTTCTTTCAGCTGTTGATAACTTGCGACTTGAAAAATAAACTGGGTGATCTACTGAAGTATCTCTTGGTTGAGCCAATACTGCTCCAAGTGCGATGCTGGAAGCATCGATGTGGACATGAAATTTCTTATCCCAATTAGGGTGAACCAATATGGGCGCGCTTGCCAACTTTTATTTCAAGGTGTTCAGGGCTGTAGTACAGGCATCTGTCCAAATAAATTGCTATGTTTTCTGCAACAATCTCTCCAATGGGGTTGTTATCTTTGCATCGTTGCGTATGAATCGCCTATAGTAGCCAATGTGGCCTAGTAATGACCCTAATTGATTCACGGTTTCTAGTGCTTCTATGTTGATTATAACCGCCACTTTTTCTAGATCGACGCAAACCCCTTTCTTGCATACCACATGTCCTAACAGTGTCCCAAAGGGTACTGCAAAGATGCACTTCTTAAGGTTTAATGAAATATAGAGTTGCCTACATCTGTCGAACATTATCCTTAACAATGTTGCATGGTTCTTTAACAGGCTGTAGACTGTCCATTCATCCATATAGACTTCCAACAATTTATGGATATACTCCGAAATGCTGCTATAGCAATCCTTGAAAATACCGCGGTGCATTTTTCAATCCGAATGGCATTATATGATATGCAAATGAACCCCATTGGGTTGTGAAAGTTGTTTTCTTCTTATATTCGTCATCTATCCTTACTTGATGGTATCCTGAAAATCCATCCATAAATGAATAAGCCTAATTCCCCGCAACATTATCGAGAACCTCGTCACTGAACGGAGTGGGCAATGGGTCATGTATACATGCATTATTCAGGCTCCGGTAGTCAACACGGACTCAAATTTAAAAATTTTCTTTTTTACTTTGTATGACTATGGGACTTATCCATTCTGCTTCATCTACTGGGAATATCAACCCTGCCTTTAGCATTTTATCAATCTCTGGCTTGACTTTTTCTTTCACTCTTGGATTCAGACGGTAGGGTCTGTGCTTGACTGGTCTTGCATCAGGCTTCAAAATTATACACATTCCCCCCATTTCTCCTTTTATTCCATTCAACTCCGCTACTGAGGATGGGAAAAAGTCTTCATATTCATGTAGCAGATTGAATATCTACTTAGTTGTTTCAGCCTCCCAGTAATCGCCAATTGATGCAAGTTTGGGATTTTCTGGTGTCCCGATGTTCAGGTTCTAGGTTTTCAATAGATGCAAATGAATTCCTTCTGTTGTTGGTTCTTCTTGAATATCCCGCTCCCCTTATTTTTCTTCAAAATATAGATTTCTAAGATCTTCTAGATCATCATCATCCATTTTACTATTTATCTTTTTACATGCTACTGACTGTTTGGTGCTCTGTTGTGCGGGTGGTTTCTCTTCCTCTTCCTGGATTTCTGGAAAGAACAGTACCCTTTTTATAGCCTGCAATGCTTGTGCGACTGGTTCTTTTTGGGCCAGAATTGTAATCTACAGATAAATTATGCTTCCCTAGATAGGTGTTAGTCTAGAACAACAGGTGAAAGACTATACTACCATTTCTCCTAACTCAGAATAGATACACAGAGAGGATTGGATGCTTACTTGTTTCAGTCGCTTCCAAATGACTCCTTCTGTCACTTCTGCTACAACTTCAAATTCAAGCGGTTTGTTGGTTGAATGCTTCTTGCAAGAAAGAATAATGAAATGGCAGAAGATGCAATAATATAGATATATATTCAAGCTAGTTAGCTAAATCAGTTAAGAATAAACTACATTCATCAACCAAGATCTTACAATATGGAAAATCAAAGTTAACATAGATGCATGTAGGGAAAAACAAGAAGTACTCTTTATTGATGATAGAAGGAGAGGTTACAACCTAGTGACTGATTTTGAGTGACCTTCCAGCATAGTTCCCAAGTCTCATCACAACATAAATCTCTCCAGCAGTAGCTCTACAAACCAAGCTCTAAATTGAAAATTCTCCAACATTTCTCTACTCAAATTCTTCCTTCTCAAATACTTAGATCTGTGTTCAATTTATAGATGAACTGTAGGTTGTTTTGCAATCAATAGCTTTCCAAAAATAGGCAAGACATGTTTCCATTCATGTAGATGATAAATGGACACTTGGATCTGAAGCTTGACACATGTGAACTCTTCTAGAAGGCACTGGCCAAGTGGAAATTCCGAAACAATGAGAATTTCGCTCCCAATGTGACCAACGCACCTGTGAATGTCGGGAAGTGCTTTGCAGAGCAGCCTTGCATGGGGCTACCTGTATATGCAACGCACTTAGGCCCCTTAGAGCCTGCATTGGTGAGCTCTCATGTGCTATACAATAAGCTTCAAACCATGGAAATTCTTGCTTGAATTGTCTTGTTTCATGTCTTAGGGCATGTAGCAACTGAAATGATAGGGAATGATAGACCCTTGATCATTGGTCCTGGAGATGATGCCCAGCTAACCACGTCATTGGGAATGGTGCCCAAATTGACCTATAACAATTTCCCCCTAAAGCATGAGATCCAAATAATAATAACATTTGATTGAGATGCTTTACACTGTGATGAGCCTGGAAACGAAGCAGAATGGTCACCTTCATCAATATTACAATACATTTCATCATGAAATATCCTATATTGATCATAATTGCTGAGGGTATGCATTCCCATAGTCATCACATAAAACAATCTAATAACATGTACATAATTCAGAAAGTCGTCTACATTGGAATGTTGCCCAGATGCAGACACGCCTACAGATATAGGCCCATGTTTGGATGACAATATGTATGTAAAGTCATCGTACAGATGATGTGTACAAAAATCTTGAAATCGCAGCCCGGATGGATGAAACTAGATTCGGGGTCTTCTTATCTCGTTCACTCGATCATTCGGGTACAAGTATAGCCATGTGAATATATGATTTTTCGTCGAACATGGAAGGACATCGTTTGATTACCAGCCAATAATGTGAGTTGTTAACAAATGAGAGAGAACCACCATTAATTTCAATGGCCCTCAAGGTACTGCAGTACATTTTTTAAGGCGTGAATAGATGATTTGATGTCTAACACCAAACAAAATCTTTCGGTCAAAGGTCCGGAAGTGAGGATCTTGTCGATGCTGTAACAAGCCTCATGGTACTCGAATCTGATGTTTCTAATTGAACTTCCTAGATATTGATTTGTAGTCGACAAGAAGTCACCTTATTGCAAAACTGGAGTTATTGATTTCGAAGACAAGGGTATGACTTGATATAGCAATTTTCAGGGATGACGGTCATGAAAATGAAGGTTTACGAGTATTGCAGATGGATGAGTTTTTAATCACTAGATGACTTCTCTTGAACATATTGGCGACACTGTAATGAGTTGGCAGCATTGACCCAAAACCAAAGTGAAGGTATGATGAACCATAGGTGTGAATGAACCATCAAGATGATTACCCAACCCAAACAGTCAAGGACATGGAGTGAAAGAAGTGTCATGTTCAAGAGAAACTTGCTACCAAAAAGAAACTTTACTTGCTTTTCCCAAATTTTCCCCGGTCATTTGTCGACCAGTACCTCTTTATTTTTTAACAAGCTTGAGGAAGATAACATTTGCTTGATCTATAATTCAACCCTTTGGGCGAATAAAGTATCGCTATTTAATAATTTAACGAGTCTAGTGATGAATGAAACTCGATTCTTTCCATGATCGACAAGCCCGTCGTTATTTTATGTTTTAACGAGCTTAACGATAGGGATAGCCCGGTCCTTTTTCATATTTAGATATTTTGAAAAAGAGGACGAAAGATAACTCCAAAAGTACTTTTTTCATAAATTTGTCTCTCAGATCCAAAAAAGTGTAAAATAATATCTGAGAGAACCTCTTTGGTTATGTTTAACCAAGGTATTCATTTTTCGTAAATAATCCATCTCAGTCCGGAAAAGGGTTAAACTTATACTGAGTATATATCAATTCATTTACTTTAACGAGCTCGAAAACACAAGTGCTCAGCAATATTTTCGCATTATCGAAGTCTGAAAAAAGCTGAAAGAAGACTCTAGGGGTTCCTTTTTCACTATTATCAAAGCTCGAAAAAGTGATAAAAGTGCTTTTAAATCCTTTTTCGTTTTTATCCAAGCTCGAAAAATAAGGACAAAAAGTATGCTTTGTGGTCAAGTCATTCTTTGAATAAATCTGCACGACTAATCTGTTTGTCAGTTGTATTTCCTGTTCAGAACAACATCAAATGGATTAAAAATACCTGTTTCATGATAAAAACATAATAAAACCATAGTCATAGCAATAATTTTAACTTGCAAACAATTAAATGACTATATAAAGTAGTTTCACTATTCATTTTTACCATTCCATAGTTACCATTTGCATTTTGGAGCTCTAAACCTGATTTTTCCCCCGAACTTCAGTCGTTGATTGCGGTCATTTCTGTGGACGGATTTCATTGCCGTTTGATCCAGGTTAGTGCCATGAACCTCCTCTTTCTTTCAGTATTCATTTCATTCCCATTCCTTGCAAATTTTTAGGGTTTTGAGGCCCCTAGGGTAAATTCTGCCCAAAACAAGGGCAACGCACCCCTGAATGTCGAAACCTGCGTTGCATAACAAGTACATCGAAGTGTAACTGCATGTGCAATGCACTGTCTCAACCCAAGGAGTGCGTTGGGTGCAATTAAAGTTTTTGGTTTTCATGTTGTGTCCAAAATTTGCCTAGTTTTTTGCAATTAATGGTATCTAATGGATCTTATGGTTGATTTTCAGGTTTCCATCGGATTATAATGATGATTACATGGAGAGAAAGAGAACATGAAGAACAAGATATGATTGCCTTGAATGATCCGGATACTGTAAGAGCCTTAAGAGATTGCGGGATTCTTAAGTACTTTAAATTGTTGGGAATGAGGCAAAAAATAGAACTCCTAGAGTTCCTTGCTCGAGCATGGGATCCGGCGATAGAGGCATTTCACATAAAAAATCAAGTGTTTTCCATAACAATTGAGGATGTGTATTTTCTCACAGGTTTGTTGAGGAAAGGTTTGCCCATTTCTCTCACAGGGTCTACCGTTGGAGGAGAGACAGTGAGGGATTATGTTATGCAGTATTCTATCCAGGGTCAAAACCTAGCAAAGATGGAAAAATAAACATCTGGGATGTCAAGGATTTGCCTTTGAGAGCCATCCTTTTCACGATCGTTAAACTTGCTAGCACCGTTACACTCCATGTAGCGAACAAATCGTATATGCAGTATGCTCTAGAGTGCTTAGAGCCAATAGTCTTCAACTAGTCTGAAGTTGTTCTATCTCAAATAAAGGAACAACTGAATAAATCAAAGGGAGGAAGAAAGAAAAATTTCATCTATGGTTCCATCCTTATCTCCTTCGCTTTGGAACGGATTCCATTGATGCAGCCACAACATTTAACATTGGATATATCTAGTCCTAGAGATCCTCGAATGCAGAGATGGGTAGAACTCATGGGTCAACATTCAGGCCAATTGACTGTTGTGTTCTCGACTTCATTCTTCACCTGGTTCCAGAGACATATCGTCACCATCGATGAGTATGCATACACAGGCGTTGACTTCCGAGGAGATCCAAATGTAGTATTACCAGAACGCGCTCAGTGGGGTGCAATGGGTAAGAATGATTCGACCATGTTTTTTTATTTTCCTAAGGTTTATATAATGTTTTTGTGTTTTGATCTATTTCCAAGACTAAACTAAATGTTTAATGTAATGCATATATTGGTCACGTTCAACCAGTAGAGGAACCGGAGCGCGAAGCAGATGCACCAGCAGAGAGGGCTGTCGGGAGAGCAGTCCTTCAGGACCTTGATATGGTTGAGACTCTAGCTGAGCTTTAGTAGCACATAGAGGGATTAACCTTCGAGATTCCAGATTGTTGGCTCGAAGAGTTACCCATGTGACTTCAGCAACACACTATTGGGGTTCCTAATTGTTGGATGCGGTTGCTCCATAGAATTGCTAGATCTATAATGTGCTACCATGAGAACCATTAGTTTACTTGTGATTTTTTGCATACATTTTGAGATCAGATGATCAACGTGTCTTGGGCACAAATTTTGTAAAAACATGTAACTATCTATCTATATGTTTTCAGAGTTTTTCCTATGTTTAATGTGTAATCCAATTCAATGATGTGAATGTTTTCTTTATCTATGTCGCAAATGTCTATCTAAAACTTGATTAGCTAATGAATTAGTTAAAGTGTCAAGATTTATGGAAATGTGTTTATATTGAATGAAATCAAAATGTCTTTCCAAAATTTGAATTCTTAGGAACAATCTAAGAAGTGTTGGATTTCTAACAGAATAAATACTAGTAAGTTGTAGTACCACAAATTGTGAGTCTAACCTTATGATTATGCAGTTAATACCAAATGAAATGGAATCATAGAGAAGTTCAATCAACGCGCTATACTCAGCGATATTATTTGTTGATCTACCGATACAAATCCCTTGAAAACTCACTAACTCGTCGTTCGGAGCGAAAATGGCCCACGCTGCAGAGGATAGATTCTGCATACTACGACTAGAACCATCAACATATCCAACAAATGGTTCTGAAGATTCAGACATCTGCCATAAAATGTAAAGAGAATTACTAACGTCAATAAAACTCTAAAAAACAAATTAAGATAGTGAATGCAAATCAACAGCATATAAACAATATAATACAAAAAATTACTATGCTCATGATTAAACATAATAATGTTTCAAATACAACCCATTTCTAGGTTGTGCCAATGGAATTCCATCGTAATCAACTAACTTGTAGGCACCCTTAGCAAGAACTCTTTTCACAATATAGGGGCCATGCCATAATGGCTCGAATTTCCCTGTACCTATTACATCAGCTTATTGATCGTAAAGAAGGACCAAGTCACCCTCTGAGAAGATGCGAGGCTGGACATTTTTGTCGTATTGCGCCTTTATACATCTCTTATGCGCTTCGTTGGCCAATTTGGCTTCATGACGTGTTTCATCTGGATGGATGAGGTTAAGGAGACACGCTTCTTCTTCTGAGGTGTCAGGTAACAAGTCTATCGCAAGTCTTAATGGATATTTCACATTGGATTGGTAAGATAGCTTCTAGACCATACACCAATTGAAAAGGAGTAAATCCGGTCACATTTTTCACCGAGGTTTGATATGCCCACAAGGTGGAGTACAGGATCAAGTGCCAGTTCCTTTTACGGACTCCAATCATTCGTTGAAGCATTTGTTTAAGAATTTTTTTAATGGCCTCAACTTGTCCATTTGATTCTGGATAATAAGGAGTAGAATTATCATGTGACAATCCTAACTTGGCTGTCAATTCAAACATCATATGGTTGTGAAAATGCATCCCATGATCCATAACTATAGCCTATGGGACCCCAAACCGTGCAATAACATGGTTGAAGAAAAACAATGCAGTTGTTTGTCTTGTGTTGTTGAATGTAGGCATCGCTTCGGCCCATTTGGTAAAATAGTCGATTGTGACAATAATATAATTGTGCCCCCCAGACGAAGGAGGGTTACAGGTCATGAATTCAATACCCCATTTCGTAAATGGTCCAGCAGAGACAACAGGATGCATTGGCGTTGGTGGTTTGCGGATTTTATGGTAAAAAATCTAGCATGCATGACAACTTCTAACTGCGAGGATACAATCTTGAAAAATAGTAGGCCAAAAGTAACCGGTGCGGAGTATCTTTTGCATGGTAGCATATCTAGATAAATTTCCACCACAAGCCCCGGCATTGTAGAAATTTTCTGAATAATGATTAATTATCCACCAAGACTATCCTGATCACATACAATTCGAATTTATATGCAACACATAATCTCTTCCACTCAGATCATCAAACATGCGGAAATAAAATCAAGCGATAACACATCAAATCATCATACACATTAACACGGTATGTATGGGGAAAGCTTATAGCTGAAAACCCCGCAGCTATTGTGTATATTATAATGGAGAAATCATGTAACAAACTCAGTACAATACTCCTCACAAGTACTCGGTACTTTCTCATGAAGTTACACACAAACTAGCTCAGTTTTGAACAGGTTACTGGTTCAAAACTCACCGCCAATTGCCTTGCCTCTATTGCGCAATCATGGCTTGTCTATATAGAGATCCAAGGTTCGAATCTCCTTGGCTTGACAGCGCAATCATCATGGGCAATTCCTCCAAGTGTGGTGCAAATCTCATGCACAACTGATGTCGCCACTGATAGCTAACTCCACCCTTTCATCTGCCTCTTTCACTGGTCTCCACTGAACTGATCATGCACTGTAGTGAACTGATGTGTTCTTGAGTTGAATAATGAGTTACTAATTAATGAATTAAATAATATTTAATTCACTCCACTCATAACTAATTGATTAGCTAGTTAAACTAATCTCAACCAGTTCAACTAAAATAAACGAACACAACTCCACTAGCTGTCTCATTAACTCCTCCAAACTTCTGCCACTGAAGTCCTAACTGAAGTCAACCATGCATGATGCCATAAAACCCTAGGAATAGCGTAATTCCTCTGTCAGATGCATGAGCCACTTCCAAGGCTCGAACTGAAGTGCTCCAAGAGAGTAAACTGTTGTTTAGAGTCCAAATATTATTAAGGGTAAATAATATTTGACTTCCCTATTTTTAGGATAGGCAGTCTAAAAATAGACTTCGACCTCTTCGACCTATAGGTCACAAAAATAGAGTCCCATATATTTTTACCAACATTACCAATGCTCCAAGAATCTCAAACTGGAATCCCCGAACCATGCTCCATATGTCTAAAAATAGACATAGTCTAAAAATAGACTTTGATCCAGAATTTGCCTGCGGGCCCACTTAGTGAAGGCGACTTCATTTCACTAAGCTCCATCATCTTGCTGCATTATCAACACTCCCTCTCAGCAAGATATGGATTATCTGCAACCCCTATCCTGCCTCTGTGGAATTCGAACTTGCTCCTGGTGAGCGCCTTCGTCAGGATGTCGGCATCCTGATCCTCCGTGGGAACATATGAAAGCATCATGATTCTCCGCTGAACACAATCTCTGATATGATGATACCAATCCGTGAAGCCATGCCACCTCAACTGATCCTCCTATCTGTACCATGAACCATATCCCGATGTGCCTCTAATATAGCGTAATACATGCTTGCCTGCCTTCCAAAAGAGCTTGGTAGGCTTAACCATAGCTTGCGAAAGCTGGTTAACTGCATAGCATATATCGGGTCGTGTATTGACCAGATACATAAGCGACCCCACCAACTGCCGATAGACAGTGGCATCCACTACCTCCGTTGAAGTAGCATCCTCCTTCCTCCAACCACCAGGAAGAGGAGTGTCAACAGGCTTGCAGCCTTGCATGTTGAACCTCTCCAGAATCTCCCGGGCATACTTGCCCTGAGAAACAAACAGTCCTCCACTGCGCCGCCAAATCTCCAATCCCAGGAAATAATGAAGGATGCCCAGGTCCTTCATCTCAAACTCTCGTGCAAGATCCTCCTTGCATGAAATTATCAACTGCTCGTCGCCAGTCAAAATCAGATCATCTACATACAGTACGATGATCAACAGCTTCCCCTCCACCACAATCTGGTACAGGTTTGGATCCGCCTCACTCTTGGAGAATCCAAGCCCGGTGAAGTAGCTGTCTATCCGAGTGTACCAAGCACGAGGTGCTTGCTTCAGCTCATACAGTGCTCTCTTGAGTCGGCACACATGCGACTCACTGCTGAAGATCTCAAAACCTTCAGGATGCTCTATGTACACCTCCTCCTCAATAACTCCATTGAGGAATGCAGTCTTCACATCCATCTGATGAATGTGCCACCCCATCTGCGCTGAGAGAGCAAGGATCGTCCATATGGAAGAGTACCTTGCGACAGGTGCAAAGGTCTCCTCATAGTCAATCCCCTCGATCCGTGAAAAGCCACGGGCGACAAATCTCGCCTTGTACTTCTCCACACTCCCGTCAGCTGCCTGCTTCACTTTGTAGATCCATCGCGAACCCACCACTGATTTCCCCACCGGTCTTGGGACAATCTCCCATGCACTGTTCCTGACGATCGAATCATATTCTTCAATCATGGCATCAACCCATGCGGGTTCCTCCACAGCTTCCTCAAAAGAGGATGGCTCTGTCACAACACATTGACTCACAAGAGCCATGTATCCAGTGTACCGATCCGGTGACTGTCTCTATCTGCGCTGTGCTGTAGGTGGTCCTACAACCTTCTCTGCATCCCGAGCCAGTCGCTCAGCTTCTGTAGTGCGCATGCGCCCTCTGATGGTTGGCGCTGCCTGGGTGGTTTCTTCCACCTCCTGAACCTCCTCTTGTGGCTGTTCCACATCCGGAAGCTCCTCCTTAGGAACTAACAGCTCCTCATCTGCATGCAAGTGTAGCTCCCTCTCAAGCGAACACTACATGGCTTTCTCCTCCTGAAATTTTATATCCCGTCGCACAACAGTCTTGCGACTGTCTGACACATACACTCGATAGTTATGAGGTGTATCAGTGTACCCCACAAATATTCCAACTTCAGCAGTTGGATCCAGCTTCCTTCTCGCATCCTTCGTCACATGCATGTAGACAGGAGATCCGAAAATCCGCAAATGGGAAATATCAGCCTCTTGCCAGAATAAGCCTCCTCTGGTGTACTCATGCCAAGAACCTTGTGAGGACAACGGTTCTGCACATACACTGCTGTATTGCATGCCTCAGCCCACAAGTGAAGGGGTAGGCCCTGATCATGCAACATCGCTCGTGCAACACCCACGATCGTTCTGTTCTTCCGCTCAGCCACCCCGTTCTGCTGTGGGTTATGGGGTGCGATGAGCTCTCTCCGAATCCCTTCTGCGCTGCAGAACTCCTTGAATTCAGCCGAGATGAATTCACCACCATTATCACTCCTTAGAGCAATCAATTTCTTCCCCGACTCCTTCTCGACCAGTGCTTTAAACTCACAGAACTTCGCGAATGTATCGCTCTTCTTCTGCATGAAGAAGATCCAGCACTTTCGAGAGAAATCATCAACAAAGATCACATAATACCTGTGCTTTTCTGTTGAAGCAACTGAGAAAGGACCACACACGTCTGTGTGAACTCTCTCAAGGATCGTCGTGGCGCGACTATCCTTCTCGTGAAAGGTGGCTTTCACATACTTCCCTAAAGTACACCCCTTGCACTGATCTGACTGCACAAGAGTGCCCTTAGGAAGCCCAGTAGAAATCTGCTGCAGAATCTTCAAAGCTCCATGGTGAAGGTGGCCCAATCTCCTGTGCCACAGTTCGCCCTCATCATCCCGGCTCACCACTTCTCCCGCCTTGCATGCCATAGCTGCGCAGCCATCTACCTGCAACTGATAAAGGTTCTTGGTTCAAACCCCTATCTTCCGGGCCTCTCTAGTAGTCTTACTACGCAGGAAGGCTTTTCCTTCGTTGAAGACCACATCATACCCCTTATCCTCCAACATCGCCACAGAGATCAAGTTCTTCTTCAATCCAGGTACATGCATGACATCCTTCAATACAAAGGGTTTACCAGACTCCCTCTGAAAGGATATGGTACCGATACCAGTCGCACTGTATCTACCATCATCGCCCATCTCGATGTGCACACCCAGATCTTTGTCCTCCAGATCTGAGAACAAATCTCGATCTCCCATCATATGAAATGACGCACCGCTGTCCAAGAACCACACCGATCCCATCACACTTGAAACCAAGCATGCGATCAGTGAAAAGTCAAGCTCAAACTGTGAAGCCAAAGCTTCTCCATCTGCAGATCTTCCCGCTTGCTTGTTCTTCTTCTTCTTTGGACAATTGGTAGCATAATGTCCGTGATCATGGCAGTGAAAACACTTCACTTTCGCCATATCCTGCTTCTTTCCCTTTGCACCGGAATGAGAAGGTTTCTTACCTTTCCCTTTCTTTGCTTTGGCCACCAAAGCGCAATTTTCTTCATCAGCTACCTTTGATGAAGATCCATCCCGAGTAGTCCTCCTTATCTCCTCCTGCATGAGATCCGCCCAAAGGCGCTCCCATCCCGGCAGCTTCTCCCGACCATTTACACTATCTTGATATGAGTGCCAAGCCTTCGAAAGACCAAGGAGAGCTAGGTCGACCATGTCCTCGTCTTCGACAGTCACCCCCACACTTCCCAGCTCATCTCTACACTGAGTGAACTTCGTGAGGTATTTGGCGATATTGTCGCCCTTCTCCATCTTGATGTTCCTGAGCTTATCTTTGAGCGCCAGCTTCCTTTGGTCACTCTTACTCTGGAATAGATCCGTCAAAGCTTTCCACATTAAATATGGAGTAGCCTTTCCATGCAAGTTGGATACAATATGATCCTTGACGCCCTCCAACAGGATCCTTCGACACTTCGCCATCTTCTTTTGCCATGCATCGACTTCAGCAGGATCAGTGGGCTTTTGGACATCCGTATCTACGAACTCCTTCAGACCATTATCTTCTAATACTTCCTCCATGCGATCCTTCCATGCAACATAATTCAAACTTCCTTCAAGAGCATATTCGAGTCGCAAACCGTTGAAAGACATTTTCAACACCGGCAGCAAGAAAACAAAACTGCTGCAAAATTTCGAATTCCACTTCAAAGCTCAACCGCTCTAGATCTGTGAGAAAAAATTATTTCTAGCACAGAGATCGACTGCAAGGGGAATTTACCAGACCTTTCACTTTCCGAAGAAAGATGAATGCGGAGGCTACCTGACTCGCATGCAGACTCTGTCTACCGAAATAAGTTTGTAATCACTGTGATGATCAATCTCTGCTTCAATAGCTCCGATACCATGTAGAAATTTGCTAAATAATGATTAATTATCCACCGAGACTATCCTGATCACATACAATTCGAATTTATATGCAACACATAATCTCTTCCACTCAGATCATCAAACATGCGGAAATAAAATCAAGCGATAACACATCAAATCATCATACACAATAACACAGTATGTATGGGGAAAGCTTATAGTTGAAAACCCCACAGCTATTTTGTATATTATAATGGAGAAATCAAGTAACAAACTCAGTACAATACTCCTCACAAGTACTCAGTACTATCTCATGAAGTTACCCACAATCTAGCTCAGTTTTGAACAGGTTACTGGTTCAAAACTCACCGCCAATTGCCTTGCCTCTATTGCGCAATCCAGGCCTGTCTATATAGAGATCCAAGGTTAGAATCTCCTTGGCTTGACAGCGCAATCATCATGGGAAATTCCTCCAAGTGTGGTGCAAATCTCATGCACAACTGATGTCGCCACTGATAGCTAACTCCACCCTTTCATCTAACTCTTTCACTGGTCTCCACTGAACTGTCCATGCACTGTAGTGAACTGATGTGTTCTTGAGTTGAATAATGAGTTACTAATTAATGAATTAAATAATATTGAATTCACTCCACTCATTACTAGTTGATTAGCTAGTTAAACTAATCTCAACTAGTTCAACTAAGTTAAACCGAACACAACTCCACTAGTTGTCTCATTAACTCCACCAAACTTCTGCCACTGAAGTCCTAACTGAATTCAACCATGCATGTGCTCACCAAACCCTTGGGAATAGCATAATTCCTCTGTCAGATGCATGAGCCACTTCCAAGGCTCGAACTGAAGTGCTCCAAGAGAGTAAACTGAAGTTTATAGTCTAAATATTATTAAGGTAAATAATATTTGACTTCCCTATTTTAAGGAGAGGCAGTCAAGTAACATCTCGACCTCTTCGACCCATAGTCACCAAAAATATTCCAATCTATTTTACTGACACAATGCTCCAAGAATTTCAGGTTACCTGGAATCCCCGGACCATGCTCCATATGTCTAAAAATAGACATAGTCTAAAAATATACTTTGCGCCAGAATTTGCCTGCGGGCCCACTTAGTGAAGGCGACTTCATTTCACTAAGCTCCATCATCTTGCTGCATTTTCAACAGGCATGACAATCATTTAAGACTTTTTCAGCCTCCTCATGAGTGAGGCACTTCTTTAAAATGGTATCGACACCATGACAATAAAGTGTATCGCTGACGATCAGATAATCTTTAGCTTGGTATCGAATACGTCGTTGATCAGAGCGAGAGGTATTAGGTCGAAAAGTTTTGGTTTGGAGATAAATGATGAAGTATCCATACCAAGGATCATATGATCCAATCAAAAACAGAGACTCGTATAGAATAGATGGTTCCGACGTAGTTGCATTACTATCAGAGGGAAGGTCACAGAGAAGCTCAGCCAAAACTAAAGACTTCTTTGACTTGGATTTGATGAATGCCAAATCAAATTCCTACAAAATGAAAATCTGAATATTAGCCCCCCAGAAATTGACGTGATAAGATGTAATTCATTGGGTTGAAATCCGAAACTATTGTTGTTTTTTGGAGCAGGATATAATGGCGAAATATTTGGACAGCTTGAACGGTTGCCAAGGCAAGCTTTTCCACGTACGAGTACTTAACTTCCATATCATTGAGATTAATGTATAAATTTGAATAACTGATATGTTATCCACCGAGATTCTCCTGATCACACACTATTTTAAGTTCATGCACAATACAGAATCTCTTCTACCATTGATCAGTAATTGCGAAAATAAAAACATTCGCATGCGCACATTAAAACCATAAACAATCACACATATGAACACAGAATTTCATGGGAAAGCTTAAAGCTGAAAACCCCAACTATCTGTATATTATATGTCATATAGATCATTTAACAATAATTATACAAATCTCCTCACAAGCTCTCAGTACAATCTCCAATCGCTACACACTAATCAAGCTAGATCTAGCAAAACACATGATCCAATCTCTACCACCTGATAGCCTGCCTCTATTGCATAATAAATGCTGAAGAATGGCTCATAAATAACTTCAAACCACCTAGATTGTACTGCGCAATCCTCATTGGCATCTCCAATCACTGGTTGTTGCAAATCATGCAACAGTATAGTCACAACTGATAGTCACACTGCTCTTTCACCTACCTCTTCACTGGTCTCCACTGAAACTGTCCATGCACTGTAGTTAACAGATGTATTCTTTAGTTGATTAATGAGTTAATAATTAGTGAATTAATTAATAATTAATTCACACCACTCTCACTAGTGTATCAATCAGTTAGACTAGATACAACTATCTCAACTATGTTTAGACAAATAGTTAAACCATACATGAACTCCATTAACTTCCTCAATCAACTCCACCAAACTCTCTCACATGCCTCTAACTGGCATCCATGCAATAGCTCTCAGAATAGCGTAATTCCTTCCCGTTAGCTCCCCGTGTGCCACATCTGTGCACTTAACTGAAGTGCTCCAAGAGAATAAGATAATGTTTAGAGTCCAAATATTATTAAGAGCTAATAATATTCGACATATCTATTTTTTAGACTGGCAATCTAAAAATAGATTTTTCCAAATATGTCTAAAAATAGAAGTCCATCTATTTTTCCAACTTGACCAACCATCCACAAATAACATCCTGCAACTCATAGAATATGATCTACATGTCTAAAAATAGACATAGTCTAAAAATAGACTTTGCGCCAAAAATAGCCTGCGGGCCCACTTAGTGAAGGCGACTCTTTTCACTAAGCTCATCATCTTGTTGCAATCTCAACACTCCCTCTCAAAAAGATAAGGATTATCTTCCACCCCTATCCTGCCTCTATGGTATTTGAATTTGCTCCTGGTGAGCGCCTTTGTCAAGATATCAGCATCCTGATCCTCCATGGGAATGTATGAAAGTAACATGATCTTTCGATGCACACAATCTCTGATATGATGATACCAGATGTAAATGTGTTTATATCTATCATGAAATACTAGATTAACCGAGAGTTTGATGCAACTCTGATTATCACAATATATCACAGTAGGATCTAAGTGTGAACCGAACAACCCGACCAGGATCTTCCTCATCCATATAGCCTCGCATGCAACCAAACTCGCTGCCATATACTTGGCCTCTGCTGAACTGAGTGCCACGGATCTCTGCTTCCTGCTGTACCAAGAAACTGTTGTCGACCCGATACTGAAAATCCCTCCAAATGTGCTCTTTCTGTCCGTTGGGCTCCCTGCCCAATCTGCATCCGTGAAGCCACATAGCTTCACCTCATCCGACTGTCTGTACCATAATCCATATCCCGATGTGCCTCTGAGATATCTCAATACATGCTTGCCTGCCTTCCAAAAGAGCTTGGTAGGCTTAACCATAGCTTGTGAAAGCTAGTTAACAGCATAGCATATGTCGGGTCGTGTATTGACCAGATACATAAGCGACCCCACCAACTGTCGATAAATAGTGGCATCCACTACCTCCGCCGAAGTAGCATCCTCCTTCCCCCATCCACCAGGAAGAGAAGTATCAACAGGCTTGCAGCCATGCATGTTGAACTTCTCCAGTATCTCCCGGGCATACTTGCCTTGAGAAACAAACAATCCATCACTGCGCTGCCAAATTTCCAATCCCAGGAAATAATGAAGGAGGCCCAAGTCCTTCATCTCAAACTCCTTTGCAAGATCAGCCTTGCATGAGTGTATCAACAGTTCATCACCTGTCAAAATCAAATCATCTACATAAAGTACAATGATCAGCAACTTACCCTCCACCACAATATGGTATAGGTTCGGATCCGCCTCACTCTTGGAGAATCCAAGTCCGGTGAAATAATTGTCTATCCGTGTGTACCAAGCACGAGGTGCTTGTTTCAACCCATACAGCACTCTCTTGAACCTACACACATGCGACTCACTGCTGAAGATCTCGAAACCTTCGAGCTGCTCTATGTACACCTCCTCCTCAATCACCCCGTTGAGGAACGCAGTCTTCACATCCATCTGATGAATGTGCCACCCCATCTACGCTGAGACAGCAAGAATCGTCCATGTGGAAGAATACCTTGCGACAGGTGCAAAGGTTTCCTCATAATCGATCCCCTCAATCTATGAGAAGCCTCAGGCAACAAATATTGCCTTGTAATTCTCCACACTCCCGTCAGCTGCTTGCTTCACTTTGTAGATCCATCTCGAACCCACCACTGATTTCCCTTCCGGTCTCGGGACAATATCCCATGCACTGTTTTTGACAATCAAATCATACTCTTCCACCATGGCATCTACCCATGCAGGATCCTCCACAGCTTCCTCGAAAGAGGATGGCTTTGTCACGATGCACTTTCTCATAAGAGCCATGTATCCAGTATACCGATCAGGTGACTATCTCTGTCTGCGCTGTGATGTAGGTGCTCCTACAAATTTCTTTGCATCTTGAGCCAGTCGCTCAGCTTCTATAGTGCGCTTCCGCCCTCTGATGGTTGGTGCTGCATGAGTGGTCTCTTCCACTCCATGAACCTCATCTTGTGGCTAATCCACATATTGAGACTCATCCTTAGGAACTAATAGCTCCTCATCTGCATGCAAGTGTGGCTCCCTCTCAAGTGAACACTTCATGGTTTTCTCCTCATGAAATTTGATATCCCGTCGCACAAAAGTCTTGCGACTGTTTCGAAAATACACACGATAGTTGTGGGGTGTATCAGTGTACCCTAAAAATATCCCAACCTCTACATTCGGCTCCAGCTTCTTCCTGGCATCCTTCGTCACATGAATGTAAATAGGTGAACCAAAAATCCTCAAATGGGAAATATCAGGCTTCTTACCAGAAAACGCCTCCTCGGGTGTACTCATGCCAAGTATACTGTGAGGACAACGATTTTTCACATAAACTGCAGTATTGCATGCCTCAGCCCACAATTGTGTGGGAAGGCCCTGATCATGCAACATCGCCTGTGCAGCACCCATGATCGTTCTGTTCTTCCGCTCACCAACCCCATTCTGTTGTGGGTTATGAGGTGCTATGAGCTCTCTTCGAATTCCTTCTGCACTGCAAAAGTCCTTGAATTCGCCAGAGATGAATTCACCACCATTGTCGCTCCTAAGAGCCTTCACCTACTTCCCCGATTCTTTCTCAACCAAGGCTCTGAACTCACAGAACTTTGAGAATGTCTCGCTCTTCTTCTGCATGAAGAAGATCCAACACTTCCGAGAAAAGTCATCAACAAAGATCACATAATACCTGTGCTTTGATGTCAAAGCTACTCAGAAAGGTCCACACACGTCTGTGTGAATTATCTCCAGGATCCTTGTGGCGGGACTATCCTTCTCATGAAAGGTGGCTTTCACAAATTTTCCCAAGGTACATCCCTTGCACTGATCTAACTATGCAAGTGTACCCTTGGGAAGCCCAGTAGAAATCTGCTACAAAATTTTCAAAGCACCATGGTGAAGGTGGCCCAATCTCCTGTGCCACAGCTCGCCCTCATCCTGGCTCACCACTCCTTCCCGCTGTCTGCCATTGTTGTGATCAATTGACTAGCACTGATAAATATTCTTAACTCAAATCCCTATCCTCCTGGTTTGACCAGTTGTTTTACTGCGCAGGAAGGCTTTTCCCTCGCTAAAAACAACATCATAACCCTTGTCTTCCAACATCGCCACAGAGATCAAATTCTTCTTCAATCCTAGAACATGCATGACATCCTTCAAGATGAAAGGTTTACCAGACTCCCTCTCAAAGGAAATGGTCCTGATACCAGTCGCACTATATCTACCATCATCGCCCATCTCGATGTGCACTCCAAGATCTTTTCATCCAAACATCGCAAAACAAATCTCGATCTCCCGTCATGTGAAAAGACGCACCACCCACAAGAAACCACCGAACCCATCACACTTGAGACCAAGCATGCGATCAAAATCCAGCTCAAACTGTGAGGTTAAGGCCTCTCCAGCTGCAGATCCAGCAGCCTGCTTATTTTTCTTCTTCTGTGGACAATTAGTGGCGTAATGTCTGTGTTGGTGACAGTGAAAGCACTTCACCTTGGACATGTCCTGCTTCTTGCCTTTCGCACCGGATTGAGAAGCATTCTTCTTTCTCTTCCCCTTCCTTGCTTTGGCAGCCAAAGAAAAATTTTCTTCATCTAAGTTCTTTGATGAATATCTGTCCCTGGTACTTCGCCTTATCTCCTCTTGCACAAGATCCGACCAAAGTCGCTCCCATCCTGGAAATTTCTCCCGACCATTGACAGAGTCCTGATAGGAATGCCAACTCTTCGGAAGCTCAAGGAGAGCCAAGCTCACCAAGTCCTCGTCATCTACAGTCACCCCCACACTTCCCAGCTCATCCCTGCATTGAATGAACTTCGTGAGGTACTTGGGCATACTGTCGCCTTTCTCAATTTTTATGTTTCTGATTCTATCCTTTAGCGCCAACTTCCTCTTGTCGCTCTTGCTTTGAAATAAATCTATCAAAGCTTTCCAAATCAAGAATGGAGAAGCCTTCCCATGAAGGCTGGATACTATGTGATCCTTCACTCCCTCCAACAGAATCCTTTGACACTTTGCTGTCTTCTTTTGCCATGCGTCAAGTATGACAGCATCACTAGAAGTAGGTTTTGGAATTTCTGCATCTATGAACTCCTTCAACCCATTGTCATCCAACACCGCCTCCATCCTGTCCTTCCATGCAATATATTCGAGCTGCCCTCAAGGGCATACTCTCCAATCACAATCCGTTGAAAAGACAATCTCAACTTCACACCAAGAAACATCACTAACTAATTCCACCAGCTCAAAACTCAACAGCTTCAATGTTTTGCAATTGCTCCAATGATCAATATCGCTCTGATACCATGTAGAAATTTGAATAACTGATATGTTATCCACCGAGATTCTCCTGATCACACACTATTTTAACTTCATGCACAATACAAAATCTCTTCCACCATTAATCATTAATTGCAGAAATAAAAATAATCGCATGCGCACATTAAAACCATAAACATTCACACATATGAACACAGTATTTCATGGGAAAGATTAAAGCTAAAAACCCCAACTATCTGTATATTATATTTCATAGAGATCATGTAACAATCATTATACAAATCTCCTCACAAGCTCTCAGTACAATCTCCAATCGCTACACACTAATCAAGCTAGATCTAGCAAAACACATGCTCCAATCTCTGCCACCCGATAGCCTGCCTCTATTGCGTAATCAATGCTGAAGAATGGCTCATAAATAACTTCGAACCACCTGGCTTGTACTGCGCAATCCTCATTGGCATCTCCAATCACTGGTTGTTGCAAATCATACAACAGTATAGTCACAACTGATAGTCACACTGCTCTTTCACCTATCTCTTCACTGGTCTCCACTAAAACTGTCCATGCACTGAAGTTAACTTATGTATTCTTTAGTTGATTAATGAGTTTATAATTAGTGAATTAATTAATAATTAATTCACACCACTCTCACTAGTGTATCAATCAGTTAGACTAGATACAGCGAGCTCAACTATGTTTAGATTAGTTAAACTGAACACAACTCCATTAACTTCCTCAATCAACTCCACCAAACTCTCTCACATGTGTTCTAACTGAAGTATCCATGCAATAGCTCCTCAGGAATAGCGTAATTCCTTCTGTCAGCTCCTGTGCCACATATGTGCACTTAACTGAAGTGCTCCAAGAGAATAAGATAATTTTTATAGTCCAAATATTATTAAGAGCTAATAATATTCGACATATATATTTTTAGACTGGCAATCTAAAAATAGATTCCGCGCAATATGTCTAAAAATATAAGTCCATATATTTTTTTCCAACTTGACCAACCATCCACAAATAGCATCCTGCAACTCATAGAACATGATCCATATGTCTAAAAATAGACATAGTCTAAAAATAAACTTTGCGCCAAAAATAGCCTGCGGGCCCACTTAGTGAAGGCGACTTCTTTCCACTAAGCTCATCATCTTGTTGCAATCTCAACAATTACGACTCAAATAATAGATCGGATGCTCAATTCCATCTTCTACTTGAACCAAAACCATAGCGATGGTTGTTTCAGCCGCGGAAATATATAGGAAATAATAATTTTGATAATTAGGAGGATACATTAATGACGCTCGGACAAGATGGTCCTTGACAGCATCAAAAGAAGCTTGTGCAACTTGGTCCCAATAGAAGGGAACCCCCTTTTTCAATAATCGAGTAAATCCTTTAGCCATTTCAGCTTAGTTTGGAATGAAACTTCTCAGAAAGTTAGCCTTTCCTTGAAGTTTTTGTATCTGAAGTAGGTTTGATGGTGCAAGAAAATCAAGAATGGTATGTACCTTTAGTGGGTCTATTCGAATTCCTTCTTTTGAGACTACGAATCTGAGCAGTCGACCAAAACCAACACAAAACACACATTTGTGCGGATTGAGGCGTATCTTGTAGTGTCGGCAGCATAAGAAAATGGCTCTCAAATGCATCGGGTGATCAGTCTGATTTCGTGAATGCTCTGGTAAATCATCTAGATATGGTTGAACAATGTGCTTGATGTCGTTGAAAGCATAATCCATTTCTCTCTGAAATGTTGCCCCAGCGTTCTTTAAACCAAACGGAAGTTTCCAATATGCGAATGTGCCCCAGGGACAGATGAATGTTGTCTTATGTTGGTCATCTGGGCGGATATTGATTTGATTGTAGCTGGAAAATCCATCTATGAACGAAAATATTTCACATCCAACACAATCGTCAATAATCTATTTGATTGTAGCTGGAAAATCCATCTATGAACGAAAATATTTCACATCCAACACAATCGTCAATAATCTGGTCGACAAAGGGAGTAGGATAGTTGTCTTTTGGACAAGCCTGATTGACATCCCGATAATCGACGCACACTTTAATGGTTCCTTGTTTTTTCATAACAGGAACGATATTGGAAACCCAATCAGTTAGCGAAACAGACTAAATGAAACCAACACGCAATAGTTTTTCAACTTCTGCTTTGATGGCAGCGGCTTTCTTTGGATGAATAGGACGAAGCTATTGACACACTGGTTTGACATCAGGATACATATTAATAGTGTGTTCAACTATACTAGTATCTATTCCTGGAATTTCCTTGTAAGACCAAGAGAATACGTCATGAAATTCACGAAAATGAGAGCGATATGAATCAAGTTCTGATGGAGAACAAGATACACTGACATGAATATTTTCTACAATGCTAGGTTTAGTCGAAATATCGATAGAAATAATTTCTTCGATATTAGATAAATTTCGTTCAGATTCAATTGGATTAATCGGAAAATAATTTGAAAAGAAATTTTGAATGGATGGGTGATATAGTTCACTAGGATTGTTTTCTTCATAATCTAGAAGATGGGAATGATGATGATAATCTTCCCATGGTTCTCCTTCTTCCATCATAGGTTCCAAAATATTTTCATCTGTCAAAAATTTTGAGGAAAATGGATCAAATGGAGTACCAAAATCTAATGAACGATCAACCCAAACACTTGGCAACGCTGATTTCTAATTTGCCGCCCAAGCCAAATAGATTGATTGTTATTATAGCTCAATAGGGCTGAGCGGTAAAACATCATCCAACGTAGAAATATCAGAATCACCCGTACTCTTCCTTAAGCCAGATGGAGTGGAAGAGATCATGTAGCAGGTCTCTATGCTTGCAATTTCTGCCGATGTCGCAGGCGACGGTAATGCAAAGGTTCCCATAAGAGTGGAATCCTTTAAGAGTCCTACACCAATGTTCTGAAATTCTAGTTGGGGTAAGTGAATATACGGAACGCTTCCAGTTACCTGTGAAGCGGAGGCAAAAAAGGATAATTGATTAATGACTGTGATTGTACCTTTATGTGGAAAGGCAATCATTCTAAAGTATGTAGAAACAATGGCAGTCATCGAATATACCCATGGTCTTCCGAGTAAAATATTATAATCAAGGGGTCCGTCAACAACCTCAACATCAATACTTACTGTTTTTCGCCCTAATTCAACTTGCAGGTTATTGGTAATACCACAAGGTTTATATGTTCTTCCATAAAAAGCCTTCAACGTCGTTGATGATTGTGAAAATCGCGGCGAGCCAAGTGACTTCCAACAGTTTAGAGACATAATGCATGTAGATGCTCCCTCATCAATAATAGTGTGATGAACAAGGTGATTGAGAACATTTAATTGGATGGAGAATGCCAATTCTGCTGGTAATTGCGGCACATAACCCGTATGATTAAAGACGACAAGATTATAATCAGTTGGATCAATTCCACCAATGGCCGACAATAAAGCCTACTTCTGGGAGGGACAATTTTGTAATACCTCAAGAGCAGACATAGCTTAAGGGGATTGAGCCAAATCTTCATCTATATTATTATTTTGTGCAGCTCTTGCTCAAGGATTATATGTCTATTTATGAATTGCTCCCTTCGGTGGCTTAATCGTCAATTTAGGAGGTGGTACTGATTCATTGGATGGATTCGTTGTCGAGGTAGTAGGTTGATCAGTGGCCGGACTACCATAGTCTTTATTCCGCGTCGACACCAAAATATCTTGTGAAGATTTTGTGGTGGATAACATTAACACTTGGGAACTAGGAGTTGGATCCGTAGCAACCAAATTTGTGTCCGGATTTGGAAATGGGTCTATCAACACAGTTGATGCATGAGAAGTCTTGATGATTTTTGAGACTTCAGCATGGTGAGGAAAATCCCTAACAAAGTGTTCCTCATTACATAGTATGCATGGATAACGAGGTTTCCATGGTCCAGACGGTTGATCAGATGATCGTTCCTACGGGTTAGAAGTTTGCTTTTTCTTTGATTTCCCTTTTTTCTTACCCCCTGGTTGCTTGTCACTTTTTCCTTTTTCAAATAACACGACATTAATTTTGGAAGTAGGAGCAGGATCAAATGCAACAGGGTGGTGTGTTTTGCAGTGCCTATCAAGCCGCCTCCAGCATGAGAGTCCTTTATTTGAGGAGGAACATTGAAATTAGATCGCAGTGCATTTGGAATTTTCTCATAGAGGGTGCCAGACTGAGTATAAATCAAGTCTAAATATTGGGCACGAGCGATAACTTTCTCTTATGTGACGACGCCACCTTTAGCCACATCCTCAGTTATAGATGGTAACAGGGACTTAATTAACCATTCAGCAAGGAGCTGATTGGGAACAAATGTCTTAACCATTCGTCGACGGCGACACCACTCATGAATATGATCGGAAATGTGAGTAGCATTAATCTGTTTGAAGTTGGTCAAGAGTTCCATTCCAATTTCGTATCTGATCGGTAACTGGAAATGGGTCAAAAATACAGTAGCTAAGGTAGTGAAATTGTCGAAATAAGCTCTAGGTAATTCAATCTACCATTTAGTTTCCGGACTTGTGAGCGTTCGCTGGAAAAGACGTAATCGAACAGAATCATTTAGGGAATTTGATGAACACCATAAATGATAAGTCATAACATGATTTGATGGATCTTCTCCAGGGTTTCCATTGAATTTAGGAATTTCGGAGGGTAATTTATGAGGTATCACCAGCCACCAACGAGCATAATTAATAGGATCATTGGTTAACCGATTTAAATCTGGTAATTCCAAGGTTGCAATAAAAGGAAATTGTATATTAAGGTCAGGTTGAGCATAGCCAGGGTAAGATGGAATTGCTTGGGCAACAGGTCTTTGAGCACCGACATATGGAATTTTCTGCTGGTAACCCAGATAGGGGTTGTTTTTCATAGCAAACACTTGAGAATTATGTTGACCAAAACCTGGATATGATACTTGTTGAAATGAAGTTTGAGGCATTTGCGCCTGTGGCTGCCAAGGGGTCTATCCACCAATGTTATAACCCAAATTAGTGTAAGTTGGATTTAGTTGATATGTATAACCAGGTTGCATTTGTGACATCCCATAAAATGGTACACCAACTTATGAATAATTGATCCCTAATACAGGTTGTTGTAAATTAACCAAAGGATTTTGAGCCTGTGAACCCAAAATTTGATGATATTGAGTCGAAGAACTTGCCTGATAAGGTTGATGTACACTATTTTGATTCTGTAACAGGGGTATAGATGTATTAACAAGCGATATTGAAGTGGGTGTAATAGGTTGAACTGGTTGATACGAATGTACAACCGTTTCTGGTTGGATAGGCAGAGTGGGCTGCCATTGACAAACATTCATATCAACATTAGTTTGACTAAAATGTGACTGAGTACTGTCGTATTGGGTGACCAAAGGTTACCCCCAAACATAAGGAGGATAATAAGACGGAAAATATTGTTCCCCGAATGCTGGGAATCCAGTTGATATGGTACTTAAAGGAATTGACCCATAAAGAGTGACTTGATATTGCCCTGATGATGTGTGTAATGTATCAAGTCGTTCAGTACTGATTATAGGACTACTAGTTAAAACACAAGATGATGACATTGGTAAAGACTATGGTCTTGAAGATGTACTAGAGAAAGTGCCAGATAATGATTTGTAACCTGTTGGGACCAAAGGGCCACCATGAAAATATGACTCTGGTGAGGTTGTGAACATTAACGGAGTAGCGAGGGTAGGAGCTGACATAATTGGAACAGCAGACCCAACCGAAGATGTTGGTTCAGGCATGGTTGTATGACCAAATGTATACTCTCTGAAATCAACAGGAGATTGAATGGCAATGGGATCAACAAAAGCAGAGGAAAACAATTGAGGAAAATACTGGTACAGGTAAAGGTCTCCCCCAAAATGGGTTGGACTTAAAGGTGTATCAGGTTGTGGTATTTCTTCAATCGCAATTAAACCAGGAGGAAGAACTTCACCGTCAGGCCCAAAATATATTTCAGATGGTTAACTATGTGATATAGGAGTTTCAATTGCTACAGAAATTTGTGGAGTGACCAAGGTAGGAACAACTTCCGGTTGTTCAGGATTCAGATTTTCTGGCAAAGAAGACACAAGATCTGGATCAATTTGTGATTGAACAATGTCGGGTTCAGGAGGTATGGTCTCAACGATTGAATGGATCGTGACCATGGGTAGCTGTGACGACTCTGTTTCTACAACAGTAAATGAACCAGGATGTGTGGAAACAATTTGAGCTAACTCTGGTTTAAATGATGATGTTTCGCCAGAGGTATGAATTGTACTTGATTCGGAAAATTGTGATCGCCTTCGCCTACTAGAAATAACTTCCGGTGGTAAAGGTGGTTTTAAATCTAATCTACGTGAACGACAGGGGATAGGATTGTGTTCTTCCATGATTACTGATTTATTTTAACCAAAAACAAATAAACAAAAAGAGGGTAATGCTAGGCAAAATGGTTTACCAAGAAACAATGTACTGCAGACCTCCTGGCGAACCAAGAAGTACGAGCAGGTAATCTCCCCGAATGTTGTGTTCGGTGTATCACAATTTCAAGGCAGCTGACTCAGTTCACTATGGATGGATAGCACCTAAATGTTGTCCTCCCAAATATACCCGAAGGTACGTGGAGGCCCAAGTCCATATTAGTGTTTTCTGATGCGAAACCGCATAGTGAGAGCACCCCTTTATACTTATCGTACTATAACACCACTCGATATACTTGAGAGTACATGGAATAGCTACGATATACTTACGTACGCGGAGTGAGGTATCACACTCAGAATGTATCACAGACAAGTTAACGACAGCTGCTATGTTTTACGACGTTGGAACACGTCTCTAGCCTAGACCTTCTAAATGTTATCGTTATGGTTCCAATGCGTTGTTAAGTAAATTGAGATTTATTTTATATTGATCTTGCTTAACAATTTTCCTTTCAGGTTCACCACGATGATGTATATGAAATTCCCAAAATGCAAGCTAAGAATGATAAACAAACTTTCACTTTCAGCTTTTTCAATGAAGAACCTAGCTACTAAGGGAAGAGAACGCTAGTTTGTTTGAAAAAGAGAAAATAATTTGTGAGCAAACAAATCAATGAACAAAAAAAAAATCAATGAATCACAAACTAAATGCATATTTCCTAATGTTCCTTTAGCAAAAAACACACAATCCTACATGCAAATGCAAGTTTTTCTTTTCAGTTTCTTTAATGTCATGAATGCAGAAAAGAAACTAGGTGCACTAGATCAATAATTGAAATGCTTTTTACTTTCAAGAAACGAAGAATACAAACAACAATTTCTCTTTTCAAGGAAAAATGAGGATTTCAACAAAAATTTCTCCCATCAAGGAAATGAAGATTTTATGACAATTTCCTATTTCGAAAGCAAATGATTCTTAATGCGACCATAAAAAAATACTTTGAAATCAACTTGTCAATGATAAAGAAAAACTTTTCTAAACAAACATTGAACAAATTTTCAGCCAAAGGAGGAAGAATTATATAGAGACATTGGTCAATTGAGCATCAAACTTTCAGAACACAACAACAAACATAATTGAAGCAAGTTGCAAAGTCATATTCAATGGAATTGGTCCCTTTCAGCAGCCAACGCAGTCTCCAAGGGGAGACAGTGCTCTGCAATGCAGGCTTGGAAGGGAGACAGTGCTCTGCAAAGCACTGTGCCCTGACTAAGGGTGCATTGGTCATAGTAGGCAAGGAAAAACAATATTGTTTGGCTCACTGTCTTTGCAAATTAAGCTCTGAAAAAGTCTAATATTTATGTGTAACAGCTACTGGGTGGATAATCAAAGAAAATTAGAGACTAAAACACCTAAAACTAAGAGAAATTATCCCCAGCGGAGTCGCCAGTTTCTTGGGCCAGAATTGTAATCTACGGATAAATTACACTTCCCTAGACAGGTGTTAGTCTAGAACAACAGATGAAAGACTATACTACCATTTCTCCTAACTCAGAATAGATACAAAGAGAGGATTGGATGCTTACATGTTTCAGTCGCTTCCAAATGACTCCTTCTGTCGCTTCTGCTACAACTTCAAATTCAAGCGGTTTGTTGGCTGAATTCTTCCTGCAAGAAAGAACACTAAAACAGCAGAAGATGCAATAATATAGATATCTATTCAAGCTAGTTAGCTAAATCAGTTAAGCATAAACTACATTCATCAACCAAGATCTTATAATATGAAAAATCAAAGTTAACATAGATGCATGTAGGGAAAAACAAGAAGTACTCTTTATTGATGATAGAAGGAGAGGTTACAACCTAGTGACTGATTTTGAGTGACCTTCCAGCATAGTTCCCAAGTCTCATCACAACATAAATCTCTCTAGTAGTAGCTCTATAAACCAAGCTCTCAATTGAAAATTCTCCAGCATTTCTCTACTCAAATTCTTCCTTCTCAAACACTTAGATCTGTGTTCAATTTATAGATGAACTGTAGGTTGTTTTGCAATCAATATCTTTCCAAAAATAGGCAAGACATGTTTCCATTCATGTAGATTTCAAATGGACACTTGGATCTGAAGCTTGACACATGTGAACTCTTCTAGAAGGCACTGGCCAAGTGGAGATTCCGAAACAATGATAATTTCGCTCCCAATGTGACCAACGCACCTGTGAATGTCGGAAAGTGCTTTGCAGAGAAGCCTTGCATTGGGCTACCTGAATATGAAACGCACTTAGGCCCCTTAGAGCCTATGTTGGTGAGCTCTCATATGCTATACAATAAGCTTCAAACCATGGAAATTCTTGCTTGATGAAATTCTTGCTTGATTTGTCTTGTTTCATGTCTTAGGGCATGTAGCAACTAAAATGATAGGGAATGATAAACCCTTGATCATTGGTCCTGGAGATGATGCCCAGTTAACCAGGTCATTGGGAATGGTGGCCAAATTTACCTATAATAGTTCTTTTTTTCCTTCCACGGAAAATCATTGGGTGAACTGATTCACAACTGTTTGCCAAGTACTGGTTCATCGTTTCTTCTCTTCAGTTAGGTACCAAGCCTGTGGAATTGAATCCAGTGAGTGTATAAATTTGTGTACCCATAGTTCTTCCAAATACCTTGCATTCTTCCATCAGTCCTCACAATATTGTAAATGCTTTCTGGGGTCAGAGTCCCCTTGGTATTTTTCAGTGAATTGGGGTCCCTCCTCTTCCTTTAATCTAGCCCTCAACGCTGCTGCAATTTTGTCCCATCGTGACAGTGAGTTGCAGGGGTTGCTCCACCACCTTGCTGATGTGGATTGCAAAGCCATATCCATGAGTGGGACCTTATGGTCCACTGGTACCTTATCTTCTATCCTGGTAATAAACGTATTCACAACATTCATAGTTGACAAAGTAGGGTATTATCTTACCTCATTTCCGATCCAATTGATCCTTCTGATAATAGCGCATCTTCTTGTGGTTGTCTCATATCCCCCTTGCTTCCAATCATCCCAGGCTATTTCTGAGCCTACGTCTGAGCTTTGAACACTTCTCCAGCTCACTGTCCCCCCTGCTATTGGGTTGATATAATCTTATATTTTTCCCGCCATCATTTGATAAAGATGATCAAGAAGCTGAGCATCTTCTCTATTGTCGACAGACTTTGTATATCATGGTCCTTGATAAGGGTCAAGTGGCTGTGTGACCATGACTTCCCCGTCTTCAAAGATCATAAGTTCCTTCTTCATATCTATTATTGCATAGTTCTTGAACGCCTAGTCAATCCCCAGTAATGTTGGATAGGGGTCCTTATCCCCCATAATGTCTATCACCTCGAAGCCCGTGTATGTCTTAACCCCCGCGACATCGACTTCGACCTCCTCCAGCCTGCCTATGGGTACAATGCAGTACTAGTTTGCCATGCGGAGTTGGATTGGTGAATATGTCAGCTTTGGTCTTCCCAATGCTTCCCATGTCTTCCTTGGTAGAATGTTCACATCTAAACCTAGGTCAAGCATTGTGTCCTTAATTTGGAATCCTGCGACTTGAGTGTTTACACGAAACTATTTCCATGTTCTTCTATTATTTCTTTTGACTCTTCGTATGTATTTTTGTGTCGTGCCAGCTGGTTCTCTTGGTTCTCCAGCATCCTGCACCACCATCTCCAGATTTTGCTTCAGTTGTTCCAGCATTGGTTCGTTGGTAAAAAAATTTAGAAACAATCGGAACCATTCTTAAATCATATTACTTGTGTTAGCTTGGTTCGCATTATCTACCCGAGGTTGTGGCAACCCAATGTCTTTGCTTCCCCCAAGTTGGGAAAATGTTTCGACTACTTCTTTAAAGTATTGCTTATGTGTTTCTTGCCTGAACGCTAGCTTCAGAGATGCTGGCCTCATCAGCTTTATTGGGTCCAAAGTTTGTGTGTATTCCCAAGTTCTCTTTGAATCCTCCTCGCGTCAATATGGCTATGTTATGCATAGCCTGAGCCTCTACTATTCTTGGCTCTGCATTTACCAGATTTTCTCCTATTTGTCTGGCTCTTTCTTCCCATCTTTTAATCAGCTCTGGGAAATATTTTGTTGCATGTGTGTTAACTCTGCACTGAGAACACCATGGTCTTCTAGGAAGTGGACATTCCCTGGCTACGTGGCCCTCTTAGTCATAGTTGTAACTTTGTACAGGTCCTCTTCCTCCAACTCGGCCTCCTCTCATGCCCCCTCCTCGTCCCTTGGGAGCCTCATTCACCCTATATGAAGGCCAGTCAAATCATTCCTCTAAAGCATCTAGAGCTCTACACTACTCTGTGTTGTGTGTTGTGGAAGCACAGAACTCACAGTATATGTTGTTTGGAATGTTGGAGTATTTTTTCAAGATAGGGCATACGCGGGGTGTGTGTCCAATTCTTTTTCATATCTCACAATATTCAGTTGCGGCCTGATTCTGTTGCGTGGGGAACCCTGGGTAATGGGGTTGCGGTGAATATAGTCCTTGTGTGTTTATCTGCGCTACTCCTCCTACTGGTGGAGCTCCCTATGTTCCTGCTGCTGATGTCCCCGCATTCTTCCTCCGCAACCTTGGACATTCGGTGACCATGTGTCCCTCCATCAGACAGTGCATACACCATACATTGGGTCTTACAGCCCTCATTGGTTGAATGTCCTTCAAATTTTCCGTCAGACTAGCTATCTGATGTTGTAACCCCAATATGGAAGGATCTTGAGCTACGGCCCCTCCTTTGAACTCTTGCGGATATCCTGTCATGGCCTCTATCTTCATAACTTGCTCCAATGCGTCTTGTAATGTATCAATCTTCTGTTGTGTTAATGGGGTTCTTTTCAACGGAAGAAGAGCCTTGATGAACCAATCTTTCTGATGATTTGGATCAATTGGGTAACTCAGTTTCCCAACTGCATCCTTGAATCTCCTCATCAGTTCCCATGTAGTCTCTCCCTCTTCCTGTTTAATTTCCCACATCTCCGACAAACCTTTTTGATCTGTCTGAGGTAGTTTGAATTATTTAATGAATTCCCTCTTGACATCGTCTATCGCTGGGTTCGAATGAGCCTTGGACCATTTATAAACCAGCGTAGAGCTCTTTCTCTGAGAGTAGTTTGAAACTCTATCAACTTAACTGCCTTTGGTGTCTGTCGATCCCTCCATATGGCTTCGCAGAGATACCAGTGCTGCTCCACATCATCATTACCCCTCCCAGAAAACTCTGGGTATTGGCTAAATGATCCTGCCATGCTTCTTTGTGTAGGTGATACTAGAATAAAACCTCTATCTCTCGGCTGTGAAATGGTATTACTAGCGCTACTGCTAGTGTGTATTACTGCTACAAACTGAACACTATTCAACTCACTCAATTCTCATAACTTAACAAAAATTTCACCTAGTGGTTGATAGAGTACCAAGGGAAGGTCGTGAATAGAGCTACTTGAACTTTGGGGAATAAATTTACCTTGAGTTATGGGTGTCAGCCCCTCTCGGAATAGTTGCTCCATCGCAACATGCAACTCCACATCGGACATCTCCTCGGGGCGCATGTCCTCCACGTTGGACTTTTTTTCCTTCTCTGTTTGGGCTGGGCTCCTATAAACCTGCCTGACTTCCTTCACGTTCCCTCCTATTCCTTTGGATTTCGTCTAAATTTCCATATCCTTTGTCATATGCGGTGCCTTCTCCTGGTTCTGTCAACTGCTTTCCCTTTTCTCCAACTCCTTCATTACTCTCTCCCGCCACTTCTCAGCTATCTGCGCCCTCCGATGTGCTCGTCGCTCTCTCAATCTACTGGAGGTCTCGGTATCCATATCCCTACTCCTATTTCCAACTTACTTGTAGCATCTCTACCTCAGCTCCTTCCCCCAGTACTGGAGGTTTAAGTCTCCATCTCAACTTTTTGAAACTCCATCAATCCCTCGTCTACCATTAAAGCTTTGATCCACAAGGGAATCTCCTTCAACAGCTCTCCTCGTAATATGGATCTGAACACATCTTCTGCTTTTGAAAAGGACTGGTAACACTATGTTGCACAACATTTTTTCACTGTCCCTGCAATCCCCATCTCGCCCATTGGAGGGTCATTTCCATGATCAATAATTAGTGTCATGCCTTGCAAAGACCATCATTGTATCCCTTTGCATGAGAGTAATATTCCTTCTATTGACAATTCCTTGAGAAGAGACCCAAAAACCCCTGTTTTTTCCTGGGCGTGAGTAGTCAGTTATGCCCTTGTGCCGAAGAGGAAGATTAACACTGGGCCCCGCACCAGCTGGCACTATGTCTCAGTTAGCCACTTGCGTCGAGTTGTTTATGGAATGTTTTTTTAAAAATAGAGGTGCATATTCCACTCCAACAACTTCGAGGATGAGTCATTGGGAGTGGTTGAACTGATAAACCACAGACTTCCTCCTTTGTTTTATGGTTTCCACCTCTTATGGGAACCTTCTAAAGGATAGGCCTCCCTCCCACCTTTGTAGGGATCCTAACCTCCTCCTTTTCCTCTATAAAAAGAAGTTGTGTCTCTTTGAATAAGCTAGTTGAACTTGGAGAATTGAACATACTATAGCAGAACTTCTGAAGAGATAGAATAAGAAGGAATTATGTTGAGAGAGCTTGAGTCCGTGCCTTCTGAGAGAGCCTGAGTCCATGCCTTCACCCCGTCTGAATTCCCTGAAAAACATCTGAGACGTGCTTTGACTGAACCCCGCTAGAGGAGACCATGACGTCAAAGCTTTGGTTGTATCTCTTCCTTTCATTAATACATATACGTGAATATTGTTTGGTTCCACTTTTGTGTTATGAAATTTGTTTAATGCAATATTTTTAGCCCTCTTTGACTGGCTAATAGTTATGAATGAAATGTTATTATGTCGTATGTTGTTCTTTCTTTCTGATTCTATGTTCAGGTGTCCGAGCATGATTGCGGAAGGATTGTGACTTGCCAAGGCAGGAGCGAGAGGCCACCACCACTACAGCAACGACGACAGCATTAGACTCCAGGTAGGTCGATATACCGTGTCCTATTTCATTCAATAATTAGGAATCAACCCTTTAGCATGTCTCTTTGTTTCTAGACCCACTTTAGGGCTAGAGGGATTGTCTCTGTTCGCAGAGAGGATTTACCTGCTTAACACACTCAGCTAAAAATTCCACTACGTATCCTTCCAAGGTAGATTGCACCCAAAAATCTACGACTCAGGTCAAATCGGTATCCAACCGATGGAGGGCTACCAGATCCTCGTGTACCCACTTGCGACAGATCCTCTACGAACTTTCTTGGACTGCCTTGACTTGTAGTCTCCACAACCAATTGTAGAGTTTCTCTGGAAATTTTACCCAAAAAATTTCATATATATCACTCGCAGATTTAGAGAATAAACCTTATTCTTGACATTTTTCTCCCTCTTCTGTCTCAACTCAGCTTGTTGCGCTATGAACTGATCAAAGTGGTTATCCCACCAGTTTCATATTTCCCTTTCGAAGATCTATGATACCATGATCTAGCTCCTAAATCAAATTTGTGGGTCTCAGCTACAGAACCATTTCTTGGCGAGAAATAAGGTCTCTGAGCAAGACCCAGGTTCAGGATGGAGGCCAACAAGGTTTCCGCAGTAGTCTAGCACAATGCCGGAATTTTCACTCTACTCCGAGGAGCAGAGAGTCTCACCATAGGCGTGTCGCGACCTTAATAAAGTTAGGAACAAATCATATATTGCCCAATCACAACTACAAAATAAGACAGACATAATGATGTACTTCGAATGGGTTTAACTACGTTGCACAAGATGCTACTCATGAACATATTCAAGATGAAAAACAAAATTTAAAGTTACCAATACATTCGTCTTAACCAGATACATATTACAGGACTTAGAACATCAAACCCAGATCAAAGTATATTGCATTAACATTAATGGACAGTTACATTTCTCTTCGGAACGATCCTAGCAGGGGTGATTACAATATCATCACATAGAACAGACAAACTTAACAGAGTGAAAAAAATGAACAGAACAACCAGAGTGAAAAGAGCTCTCCTACGGCTCTCTTCCTCTACTCTCCATTGCACCCACCTCTCGTCTATGCTGGCCAATTGCCTATTTTTTCCTTTTCCAACGTGACTGTCATTTTCCCCTTCCTTTCTGCTCTGTTATTTGCTGCATCTCTCTGATCACTCGGAGTTCCACTGTTTGTTCTCGTCGCTCCCTTCTGCCATCTGTGCTTGATTCTGCAACAACCGCACCACCTGTTCTTCAGCTCTTCGCAACCATGACAGCTCTCTGTCTACCGTGGTTGCGCTCTGCCACCTATTATCTGCGACTCAAAACCTTTTTATTTTCAAAACAAGGGACCCAACAGGAAACATACGGGACAACCAAATGACCTGAGATGTCTAATATCAGGCTTCACACCTATGAATATTTCTTCAAGAGTCTTGTTGTCCAAAGCTTGATGAGGAACCCTGTTTTGAACATAGATCTTTGTATTTGTAGTTTTTCCCCAGAAGAACTGCGACGAATTTTGATCATGTAGCATAGCTCAGGAAACTTCCATGATGCACCTTTTCTTTCTTTTAGCCACACCATTATGATCGGGATTATAAGGTATAGTAGTTTCCTTCTTGATTCTTGCATGCTTGTAAAATTAAACTAACTCATTTGATGTATACTCTCCACCATTCCCAGACCTGGAGACCTTGATCTTATTCCATGTTTGATCCTCTATTAATGCTTTGAAGTCCTTTAACATATTGAAAGCCTCATCCTTATGCTTCAAATAGTATATCCATGTTTTCCTGAAGAAGTCATCATTAAATATTATGTAATAGATATGTCCACCAATAGATTGTATTGGCATGGGTCCACATAGGTCAGAATGAATGAGTTAAATAATATCATTGATCTTGTTCTTGGTAGAGGGGAATGGTCCCTTAGTCTTCTTCCCACTAGCACATCCCAGACATACTCCATCATGACTAGCCTAAACATCAGGCATTCAAAAAACCAACTTCTTTAATTTCAGCACAACTTCATAATGTGGATGTGCCAACATAAAAATCTGTAGCTCACTTTAATGCTTCTTTTCATGGTCCATTGCTAGCAGAGGTATTTCCCTAACTCTATATAGTCCTTCAACTCGAGATCCCAAAGTAAAAGCATCCCTCATGCGAGATTCCATAGGCCGTGTGAGGAATTTTCCTCTTATGAATGCTACTCTCATCCCTTTTTCTTATAAGGCAGATATAACTAATAAGTTCTTCTTTAGTCTCGGAACATACATCACATCATGAAGAAGAACGGATTCACCAAAGTCCAAAATGAAATTTGACGGAACTGAAACCCTTCACAGGATGAGTAGTATTGTCTCCAAGGAGGATTTTAAAATATGTGTCCCTTTCAACTAGGTATGAGAGGCCTTCCCAATATCCATAGAAATTTCTGGGGCCCCCACTATCTACCAACCAACTATCATACGAATCCGGAGGGGAAGAACTAGAAAGAGAAAAAATAAGAATATATTCAGATTGACTAGCAGCTACATTATTTTCATACCTGCGGTTCCTTGACCTATTTTGAAGATGATGGCCTTCTTATTGGTCATCTGGAGTATCTCTTCTTCTTCTATCATCCCTTCTTATTCTATTTACATCTATTCTTCTTCTATCATCTCATCTTATTTGATAATTGAACCGATCGTTGTTGACACCTCAATTGTTGTTGTAGTTGGATCTTGAATCATTTCTCTTTTTTGGGAATTCTCGAGCATAATGACCATGCTTATGGCAGTTAAAGCATTCAATTCTACTTCATATTATCTTGATTCCTTTGATTCAGGGAGAGACATTCTCGAACCGCATGGTCTTCCTCTTCCTTTCCTCTTCTTGCCTTGAGAAACAAACGCAAAGTGCTCTCTTTCTTCATGCTTTTGAATCCTTCCTCTGGAAATCATCCTAGTCTCCTCTTGAGTGCATTTACCAACAAGATCATCAAATGTCGGAAGAACATTATTTTTGCTTAGAGTAGTGATAAGGTTTCCCAAATAGGAGGAAGACCTTGAAGGGTCTCCACCACCAGCGATCTTCCAGATATTTGTTCACCAACATATTACATTTGCTCCTTTATGTAGGATACCCTCATAATATAGGATTGCGCGAATTCCCCCTTGTTCATCTTCATCTCTTTGAGTTTATTTTTCAATGAGAGGATTTGATTCAGATTGTTGACCTTATACATCCCGACTAGCTTGTTATAAATATCCTTAAACTTATTCAAGATACCAACATAAACAAGCTAATTATCTTGCAAGCCATCAATGAGAATTTTCTTGGATTTGAGCTTACCTTTCTTCTACTTGGATTTGGTAGTAGCAGTAGCATTTTCCGAAGGCTCATAAATTTTTCCTTCTACCCATTCCAAGACGTCATTTTCATTCAATTTCACTTCAAAACGTAATCTTCCAAGCAGAAAAGTTTGATTAGTCACCCAGCTTCCAAGGATCCTTGAAGTAAGAGGTAGACATCTTGACCAAATCAAATAGGCTCCTTTAGCTTCTTTCAAGAATGATTGCTCTTGTCTATTGTATCCTTGGGATTATCTTCACCTTAGCACTAGTACCATGTTAATTTTCCACTATTCTATGTTGTTACAATCACTTTCGCCCAATTATTATCTTTAATTAGAAATATTTCAAAACAAATTCATCTTCTAATAATCAATATAAATTGTAGATAGAATAGTAAATGCAGTAGATAGTAGAAGACAATCAAGAGCAATAAGAGACACAAGTATTTGGTCAAAGACCAAGGAAAAATCCATAACGAGGAAAACCATTTCAAAATCTTCTTCTTATTAGATTGCCATAAAATGTTCAGCAAAGAGAGTAAAATGATCCAATTCATCAATTAAGAGTCAAGTTCAAACATTTTAGTATCCAACAAATCCAACCAACCAATATCCAAGAGATGAGCCCAATAATCAAAGTCAGTCTCCAAAATTGATCAAAGTCTGCAGTCAATGGTCAACAATATTTTAGGTCACAATCGCAGGGATGTAGTGTCAATTAGTGCGGTTGTAGCCCTCCAACTGCAGGGAGCACCCTATCAACCCATTGACTGTAGTCTAATTTTCCTCGAACCAATCTTATGGCTCCAATATAATTTTTTTTTCTTCGCACGTGTGAGCTCAAACCCTGCAATTTTTGGACCTATACAAACCAATGCAAATAAGAGAGAGAAAATAAGATTATTGATGTGATGTCCAAATTAGGTTGACTTGTCTTGTATTTATATGCTTCCAAAGGTTCCCAATTTTTCTTTGAAGTCGAACTATACTTTTGTGCACATACGGGTTTTCACCTTAAAAATACATTTTTCCTTAACCAAATTAAAATTTTCCAAGGGCTAGGAGGGGTATTTCTTGATGACGAAGGTTGTCCAAAGGAGGGAATTTGTCACTGAGATATTAAATTAACATCAAGCAAGAAAGTATTGACAAGTACAAGGCGCAATTTGTGGCTAGAGGTTTCTCCTAGAAAGAGGGAGAACATTATGATGAGACATTTTATCCTATTTCCATGTACACCTCCATTAGATCCATTATTTCTCTTGTTCCTTCATTGGGATGGAATCTACATCAGAAGGATGTGAACACTGCTTTACTCAATCGCATAATTGAGGAAGAGGTGTAGATAGAGAAGCCTCAAGGTTTTGAGGTGCGTGGAAAGGAATCTCATGTTTGCATGTTAAGAAGGCCTTGTATGGACTCAAGAAAGCTCCAAGAGCTTGGTATTCTCAAATTAATAGCTATTTGACAAGACCAGGATTTACCAAGAGCGATGTCGATCCAAACCATTATTTTAAGGTTGTGAAGAAGGCACTTGTGATCCTATTACTAATTGTTGATGATTTTTTTATGACAGGTGTTGAGCCTCTCATTATTCAGTGCTAGAATTATTTGGCTTATGAATTTGATATGAAGGATATTGATTTGATGAATTATTACTTGGGACTAGAAGTATGGAAGAAACCTGGCGAAGTCTTATTTAGTCGAGGGAAGTACGTTATTTAGATCCTTCAAAAATTTGGCATGATGGACAGTAAATCCATGGTTACTCCCATGGTGACTAAATTGAAGAATTTGAGAGGCTTTAAATCTATTTTCTAGGTCCATATATGTACCAATGGTGGATTGGATCGTTGATGTATTTGGTTAACACCAGTTTGGAAATTTTCTTTTTGGTGAACACGTTGTGCCAACTCCAGGTGGAATCAAGACATGAGCATTGGATTTTAGAAAAGTGCATTCTAAGATATCTACATGGTATTGTGAACTATGGTTTGATATATGTTACATATAAGGATGTACATCTTTAGGCATATATAGATGATGATTGGGGAGGAAGTGTTGATGACAAGAAGAGGACTTCATGGGGATGCTTAAGCTTGGGCTCCACTATGATATCTTGGATGAGAAGGAAACATAGATCTGTCGCACTCATTACTACAGAAGAAAAATATATTGCAGCAAATGAAGCGTATACAGAAGAAGTGTGGCTTCAGAAGTTGTTTGCAGGATTGTTCGACCAAGAGTTGGAACTAACGGTGATATATAGTGATAATAAAATCCGTGTGAAGATTTCAGAGAATATCTTGTTCCATGACAGGTTGAAACATACTGAGATCAAGTACCACTACATTTGTTACATGGTACAGAGAATAGCGATAAGGATCGAGTACATCTCCACAAATTAAAAGACAGTTGAATGTTATGATGAATTCATTTCCCAGGGAGAAGTTCATGTACTTCAAATACAACGTGGGGCTTGTGGATATTTCCCCTCTCATTGAGAGGGAGTGTCTATTTGATACTAGCATGGATTGACATTCTTTGGGTAGGGAGAATGGTTCAAGAGGCTCAAAGTGCTCACCAATTAGGGTTAAGAGAGTGCCTCTAGAAAGAGACTCGGTCACTCACCATAAGGGTTGAGTAAGTTTTGGACTCAATCAAACACCAAGAAAGGGTGTAGTGAGGTATGTTATTATTTGGTCCCGGTCACACACCAAGAAAGGTGTAGTGAGGTCTTGTACCTGATCAAACACAACAGAAGGGTGTAGTGAGGTCCTTCATCATCTAGACCCAATCACACACCAGGTATGGTGTAGTGAGGTCCTTTAGTATTTAGACTCGATCATCAACAAAGGAGGTTTGAGTGAGGTCTTGGACCAAAATTCTATGATTAGGGAGGATGAGTGAGTGCTTTCTAGTTGCTATATAATCATGTTGGCTTAGTGAATCTAGATAGGCTAATGATATGCCATGGGTTTGGTATTGGCCTAGATATTTCCACTAGCGGATGTTGATGGTAGATGATGGTATAGATGATGATTTGATATAACCTTTTATTTAGAGAAATTTGTCAACTTGAGAACATCTATGACAATCATTATGAATACCTCCCTAGTTAAGAGGGAGTGTTGAATTTGTAACTATGGTCAGTATTCATAATGCATATTTTTCCACTTGATTTATTTGTATTGATCTTTGTAAATCATATTGTAAAATCTAGAGTCAAAAGAAAAATATTTTTTTAGTCAAAATCTCATTGAGACTTTTAAAATTAAAAAGAAAAAAAGAAAAAAAATTTAGCTCCAAAGTTTTCAAGTCGATCTCGCTCCAAGTCAAGCCAGCCTAGGGAAAAGGACACACCTATTCGACCTAGAAATCACCATATAAAGGCAGCTCGACCTCATTTTCTTGGCACCAATTCAATGTTACAGTACTGGGTATAGAATGGTGAATCCGCATTTTTTAATTCACTTCAACTTTCAATTTCCTATTGAAAATTTTGTATTCTACTTTTCTTCAAGTAACCCACATGTGTACGCGACTTTAATGAATGAAAATAGTGTATATCCAATTTAATTAATTTATCATATCTTTCATTAGTAAGTTAACTTAACCATTGCATTAATAATTCCTTCACCCTCCAGAAATCAGTAAAGAACATATAAATCACAACACATAAGAAACACACATAGAACACCAGTGTTTTAGGTGGAAACCCAATGTGTGATAAAACCACCGCTGTCATCTTCTTTCTTATTATATAAATATAATCTTCATTACATCATGTACTAGTGCAGACTCTTACTAGCACGCAGAAACCCACCTGTAGGAGGCTACAACCTCCACTCATTCTCTAGCACCCACTGGAAGGGAGCTACAACCCCCAAATCTTGTTTACTGGCTCCTATCGGAAGGGATATCCTACCCCCTCACTTAAGGTTGCAACCACCAACACCTTGTGGACCATGTTTCAGAATGCATCACATTGGACCCATTGTCAAACAATCAACAAATGACATGTAGGCCGCCTTTCATAAAATTTTCATACTCGACTCACATCAGCAATATGCCCAAACCAAACTGAATACTGAATCTGAAATACAATCATTGAATCACTGAAAATCTTTCGAATCTCTAAAGCATCAAGCTACTGAATACAGAAGCCAACCAAAACAAATGAACCTCATAATATATATGCGGCTATTCTTAAGAGATCCTGTGTATATACGTGCTTCCTTTGCATAACATATGCATACATATATTAAATCATTGACTACTAAAAACAATGCCAGGCTGAATCATTGTATCAGCCATTGAATCATTGAAAACCTGAATCACAAGAGATACATCAATACTAACTCTCTAAAAACCCAACCATAATGTCGCATCATCACTGATCAATATACCAAGCCACACTCAAACCAACCCAATCAACACTGCTAGATACAGACCATTCTTATCAAGACATCATTGACACAACAACAAATAAAACAAATATCATAAATTTTCATCAATCAATAACTCAAACCCTAGTGCATATACGCGAAATCCACAAAACATATCAGTGTATGTACGTGATTACCATGCACAACACCTTTATATATATTTCAACACACCAGATACATTATCACAGAATTTGTACGTGACAATACTGAACCACATATGCATAGGTACGTGGCATTACTGAATAAAAATCGTGTTTAGATCTTAAATCACTAGATCAATCCTTCTCTCCAAACACAACAAATACTAACATACCTTACTGCAAATCACAGATCACTTCAAATTCATTTAAACAGTTCTATCTTTTTTATCTACTTATTACGCAAGTCAATCAATCATATATTTCAACATATCTTCATACATGAGTCTTCTCCTTCCTTCTTGGTGTGCACCTATTTCAGATCAAATCATACATTAATAATTATTCACTTGCACACTTAGCACCATGATCTTCATCTCCTTATATAGCTTTTTCCTTAGCCAATACCTCTGGTAAATCCTTTGGTAAATTTGATGGTATTCGTTGACGGGATCAAATATACGTTGTCACCCCAATTACTATGGGAAAATACCATGGTAATTACCCCTGGTATCCATATTTCCATGGTTAGGATTATATATGTGACTTTTTCTCACAGGACTTGCATATGTACGCGACCCTTCTTCACAGGAACCACGTATACTTTCTCAAACTTCACTTTTGTCATCCATATGTCATTGAACTGTCATTTCTCTGTCCATAGAATCTATACCAATCAGAATGAGTTCCACAATCATCATATTATCACAATGTTGGCATCAAGTACATATTTGTAGAGTAGTTTGCCATCAAGGACAACATATTAGCCATAATTCCAACAATCCCCCCCTTTAGACTTGATGGAAGCACTTTGGTGTTTGGACACCACCTGCAAACACTTACACACACCAAGTATTTTCTCTAAACATGGTATTCTTTCCAAAAAAACACCGATATTCTCTCCCCCTTTGACATCAAGGGCAAAGGGTTGATCTAGGCTAAATGAATTACTTCCCTTGTAGTGTTGATCGTTGTGGGTTTGAACTACTAAATATGAATCATGAATGTTGCATATTGACCATGCTCCCCCTGAGCATATGTTGGACCTTCTAAAGATAGACAATAAAATTTCAAGACTATAGGACCCAATACATGACTTGTCCTATACCAATGACTCTATGTGCTCATCATTACATCAAACACCCAACATAATGGTGTTACATATTTGACCTAAATTTTACATCAATGTCCCAAAATAATGGGATGATATACCCCATACATGACTAAATTTTACAATGATTACAACATGGGTATTTTCATTATCTTTACATCAAGAGACATATATGACACTTATAACCAAAAACATGGACCTCAATAATGAGGTGGCAAGACCACGATAATAATCAACAACCACCATGCACCATATAGAAATCTGCAACATAAACATCTGATAGCTGCAACATAGATGTCATAATGAAAACAACATAAGCATCCTCATCATCAAGAAGCTATGTAAGATAAGACAGTGTAGCATCAACATGTAACCAAATTTGCGGTTTTCCCAAGCATCATCTATCAACATATGCAACCTGTGTATCATTTATAATTCATAACATAATAACAACAACATATGTATATTCAGTAGTAACAACAGCGATAACCATACATCCATATTACCAGCATTGATATGTACTCATCATAGTCAACATAATGCAACAAGGAGTTCTCAAGCAATCATAATTCCAACAATGGACCATTACAATCATAGCAGATGCTCCCCCTTAACCCATGCCAATCATATCTGATTATATCCATCTCATCAATCAGAAAATGCACCAAAGAATCATTACAACTTATAACCTTATCATGAACCAACATCATTCCTAAGCATCATCAACATATTGTAACAAATCAATGCCAAACATAAATTGATGGAAGCATATGAGAAGCTCCCCCTGAATCTGTGTCACTTCTTTCTCATTACTAAGAATCATATGTGATTGTCTAAATCAAAAACCACGTATATACATGACTATATTTTATAAGATCCGCGTACAAAAAGTAAATTGTTGGTGTTTATAGCCACAGTTTCCCCTGAACATGACATGCATGTTATTACAATTAGCATAGTGAAGAGGCATAATCATTCCTAATTTATGCCAGAGATTTTCAAAGGAATCACGCGGAAGAGGCTTTGTAAATAAATATGCAACTTGTTCCTTTAAAGGAACATATTCCAACTTGACCTTTTGTTCAAGCATTTTCTCTCTAAGAAAATGGTATTTTATTGGGATGTGCTTATTTTTTAGAGCATGAAAAGATTTTTAGAGATACTTATGGCACTAGTGTTGTCACAGAGAATAGGTACAGGTTGAGGACAAGTGACTTGAATATCCTGTAATGTTTGGATCATCCGTAGAAGCTTAATACAACAAGAGGAAGAAGCAACATATTTTTATTTAGCAGTTGATAAAGTAATAGAACTTTATTTCTTATTAAACCAAGAAACTAAGTGAGGTCCTAAATAGAATGATCCTCCACTAGTACTTTTGCGGTCATCAAAATTACCTTCCTAGTATGCATTTGTGTAAGCATGAAGTGAAAAATCTGTGTTTTGGGATACCATAGACCAAAATATTGAGTGCCTTGCAGATACTTGAATATCCTATTGACTGATTTGAGCTGAGTTTCCTTGGTTTTTGCTTGGAATCATCCAACTATGCCAATAGAATGCATAATGTTTGGTATTGTACAAGTAAGATCAAGAAAACTATCAATCATAGATCTGTATTCGGGTTGATCAACTGTAGGAGATTCGTCATTTTGACTGAGATTGCATCATATTACCATTGGTGTGAACACAAGTTTACATTCTTCCATTCCGTACTTCTTCATAATCTACTTGAGATACTTGGTTTGAGATAGAAAGATAACATCTTTAGTTTGATGAACTTGAAGACTAAGAAACTATGTTAGCTCACCAAGTAGAGACATTTCAAATTCCTGCTTCATAACTTAATCAAATCCTTGACTATTCAATATTGCTTCCAAATATGATATCATCAACATACACCACTCCTATCAAAAGTTTGTCTTTGTCATATTTCATATATAAATTGTTATCTGCAGATCCTTTCTTGAATCCTTTTTGTTGAAGATACCTGTCAAAACGATAGTACCATGCACGAGGAGCCTCTTTTAACCCATATAATGCCTTCTTAAGTTTTCAAACAATATTTTTATCATTTCCAAGTATGAATCCTTTAGGTTGTTCAATATGAACTTCTTCTTCTAGGTCCCCATTTAAATTGCAGATTTAACATCCATTTAATATACTTTAAAGTTTCAAAAGTTGGAAAATGCAAGAAACATCATTATGGCTTCAATTCTAGCTACAGGTGAAAATGTCTCTTCAAAGTCTATCCCTTCCTGTTGAGAATAGCCTTTGCATACAAGTCTTTCTTTGTTTCGAACTACTTCTCCATTTTCATTCAGTTTATTCTTAAACACCCACTTTGTCCCAATTACATATTTATTATGAGGTCTTGGTACAAGTTCCCATGTATGGTTATTTTCTATTTGATCAAGTTCTTCATGCATTTCCTTAACCAAAAATTCATATTTTTTTGCTTGATTTACATTTTGAGGTTAAATTGTGGATAGGAAGGCCAAGTGACTAGATGATCCAAAAAAAAAATCTAGTTTGTATTTTTTCTTTTTAATCACCTAGAATTTGAGATTCAAGTCGATTTTTCCAAACATACCTTGATCGGGTATTTTTTTCCATACTTGTATTTTCTTTTTCTACTGATGCTTCTCTTTCTTCTTCTCCTACAACTTCTTGGATTTTAGTAGGGAGAGGTTCGTCATCTGCTTGTGCTTCCTTTTTGGTACATGTGGATGCTTCATCAATCACAACATCTATATTTTTAACAATATTTTGGAACTTAAGCCTTTTATTATAAAATTTATATCCTTTGCTTTTGGAAGAGTATCCAAGAAGGATTTCTTCATCAGCTTTGGATTCAAACTTTCCAATCTTATCATCATTTCTCTTTATGAAACATTTGTTTCCAAAGATTAAAAAGTGTTTGGAAATTACATGCTCGCCATATAATAGTTTATATGTTAATTTATCATTATTTACTCAAACAAGGGCTTTGTTAAGTATATCCATGGTTGTATGTACTACTTCTCCCCAAAATGTGTGAGGTGTTCCTAACTCACCAACCATGGCATGCGCCATTTGTTGAACTATTTTGTTCATTTTTTTCCACTCCATTTTGTTGATGAGTTTTAGATATGGAGAATTGTATTTTGATGCCATGTTGCTCATAAAAATTGAAAAAATCATCTGATATAAAGTACTCTTCTCCTCTATCAGATCTAATACATTTGATTTTTAGTTCCAATTAATGTTCTACCAAAGCCTTGAACTTTTAAACTTTTCCAATGCATCATCTTTATACTAAATTAGTAAACCAACCCAACAAATTCTTGTAAATTCATCAATCAATAGCATGAATTATTACTCACCACGAGGATCCTTCTTTCTCATAGGTCCACATAAATCAGTGTGAACAAGTTCGAGAGGTTCACTTGAAATGCATTCTTTAGCTTTAAACTAAACTCTAGATTTCTTACCAAGTTGACATGATTTGCAAATGCTATTTTTAGGTGGAGAAATGTTGGGAAAGTCACAAGAAACTTCCATCTTGCTCGATTTATATAGTTGATAAAAGATGAGGTGTCCCGATATTTTGTGCCAAAGCCAACTTTCTTTAGATTTTCTCAAAAAATAATGTTCTTTGTTTCCTTCTAGGATATAAACATTTTCTGGAGTTCTGGTCCCTTTGATTATAGTCTTACTTGTATTCAAATTTATTATCATGAAATTATTTGATCTGAAAATAACTTCATGCCATTGATCACACATTTGAATAACACTTAACAAGTTATGTTTTATCCCATCAACAAATAATACATTCTCATCCTTGACCTTTTCTTTTAAAAACACAAATCATTTTCCTTTAATAGTAGCAGGTGAGATATTACCAAATGTCACATTCTTCTCTTTCTTAATTTTATTAAAAGAAACAAACTTATCTATGTCACATGTCATGTGCTTTGAACAACCGTTTTCAGCGTACCATAGATTCTCTTGATCTCCTAGATACAATGCTATATCACAATTTTTAGAGGAAGTAATTTTCATTTTCCATACCTTCGGAAGTTCTATCTTCTGCTCATGTTGATAAGATGAATTCATCCTGCTTTTGCATTCATTTTCTTCATGACCAAAGTTATTGCAAATAGAACATTCAACTTCATTCTGAAGAGGGGAGAAGGCATTATAAGAAGACTTTTTTTCCATGTTTCCATTATGTTGTTTTCTTGCTTCTTTAGTCATAATCGTTTTATAAGCAACACAATGAGGAAATTTCTGACCAAAGTTGTGACAAGTGAAGCATTGACCATTGAAGTAAGAGTACCTGGGAGTATAATACGTTTTTGAGTAGCTTGCCCTTTGTTCATGGAAAGGTTATTTTTCCTGAGAATATTTTTCCTCTTCATTCTTTTGCAGAGTCCTGTAATTTTGATGATTGTTTCCTTTTACCATATTGAAATAGATTTTTGTACCTGTTTCAAAATATTTCATAGGTTATGATGTTTCACCAGCTTTATTTGGATTTTATCCAAGATTTGTCTTGATTTAAGTGGAGAGCGTTGAACTTTAATGATTTCTTCTAAAGTTTCAGATCCTTTTGCAAAATCTACGATTTAGAGATTTTGTTTTCTCAAGTTCCTTTCTTAGACCCACTATTTCAACTTCTAAGGTTTCACATTGCTTCTCCCTTTCTTGGACTTGTTTCTTCAAAGTTTCTTCTATTAATTTAGCCTCTTCTAGACAGATCTCCAGCTTAGATATCTCTTCAACAAGGGTGTTTTTTTTATACATATTGATTTCTTGATTCTTGTTTATGACCCTGAGTCTATCAATTTATTCTAGAGCATTCATAAAGACATCATCAGATTCATCTACACATTGTAATCTTCTGTTGTGTAACCAGCTCAAAAATAGAAGAAAAGAGATATCAACGCCTTAGAAATAAGCCACTTCGAGGGGGCAACCTCCAATACATTACATAAATGCACAATTATTGGATGATTCAATTTACAAAACCTCCTTTCTATATATAGGAGTCCATGGGGCCATAATGTAATCCTAGTGGGCCACAATGTAATCCTAGCCGACCTAACAATAATAATTTAAGGGCACAATAATAACAAAATGGGGGTTACAAGGGTACAATAACAATAAGGGGTTTACACTAACAATAATAAGGGGCTATACTAGTGATATAGGGACCTAACATGCCCCTCTCCTTCAAAAAAGTGTTGTCCTCAACACTTGAGTAGCTCCGGGTGCTTCTGTATAAAATTCTCATCCTCCCATGTAGAATCTTCCGTGGGTAAGTTCTTCCACTTGATGAGATACTCTGAAATTGATCGATTCCGTAGCTATCGATTTCTTATTTCGATGACCGATTCCGGTTTGAATATGATTTTTCCTCCCTCATCAAGTTCTGGCAATATTGTTTGAACTGGAAGATTTTCACCTATAACCTTCTTTAAGCATGAAACATGGAAAACTGGATGTACTCGTGAAGAAGCAGGAAGCTCCAATTTGTATGCCATAGAACCAATCTTTTGCAACACCTTGTAAGGACCATGGTACTTTGGTGATAATTTATTATCCTTCTTAGCTTGCTTGAGGGACATTTGTTTGTATGGTTGTAGCCGTAAAAATACCCAATCTCCTACATCAAAACTTCTCTCGCTGCGATGTTGATCTGCCTGTTGTTTCATTCGATTTTGTGCCAAATTCGGGTTATCCTTTAAGAGTTGGAGAACTTCTTGCTGATGCTCGATGTGATCTTCCACTGCTTGAACCTTCGAATTTTCTCTTAAATATGATGTGATGGATGGTCGATGATATCCATAAAGTGCCATAAATGGGGTCATTTTTGCTGCAGTATGGAAGGAAGTGTTATACCACCATTCAGCAAGAGGTAACCACTTGACCCATTGTGTTTGTTTATCGGATACAAAACAACGAAGATATCCTTCCAAACATTTATTTACTATCTCAGTTTGACCATCAGATTGAGGATGATAAGATGAGCTATGAGCTAATTGCGTACCCAAACAAGAAAATAACTCCGTCCAAAAATTTCCAGTAAAAATGGGATCTCTGTCGCTCACAATAACCCTTGGGCTTCCATGTAGCTTTTGAATTCTGTCCATAAATGTAGTAGCAACTGTACTTGCTTTAAATGGATGAGATAAAGCACAAAAGTGTGCATACTTAGTAAGTCTATCAACTACCACCATGATGACACTCTTTCCTTCGGACTTAGGTAAACCTGTGATAAAATCCATTGAAATCTCCTCCCAACGTTGACTTGGAATGGATAAAGGTTGTAGAAGTCTCGGGGTCTTAATTGTTTCCACTTTATTCTGCTGGCAAACCAAACATTCCGCCACAAACTTTTGAATATCAGATTTAAGGCCATCCCAAAAAAATTCTTTCTTCATCTTGTGGTAAGTTTTTAAAAATCCCGAGTGTCCTCCTAAAGGAGAAGTGTGCAATTCCAGAAGAATATTTTGTTTTAGTTGGGAATTCTTACAAAGATATAAGCGATCTTTGTACCATAAGGAATCATTTTCCAACTAAATGTATCAGATGTACTAGGATCTTGCTGCAACTTTTGAATGAGTATCCATACATCTTTGTCCTTCTTCCATTCATCTCTTGCTTCAGTTATCCAATCTGGTTGGATAATAGAAATGGCACAAAGCAATGCTTCCACCTCTTCATTCTTTCTTGAGAGTGCATCTGCAACAACATTAGCTTTCCTTTTTTGTAGATTATTTCAAATTCATAACCCAACATCTTTGTGACCCATTTTTGCTGCTCTTCTGAAGATAGTCTTTGTTCCAAAAAGTGTTTAAGACTATCATGATCATTTTTTACCTTGAAGTGTCTTCCCATTAGGTAAATTCGCCATTTCTTTAGTGCATGCAGTATTGCTAACATTTCCTTCTCATAAATAGGTTTCTGTAAATACTTTCCTTTGATTGGACGACTTTCAAAAGCAATGGGTCTTCCTTCTTGCATTAAAACCGCACCAATTCCATTTCTTGAGGCATCACATTCCACAATAAAGGTTTTCGTGAAGTCTGGCGTAGCTAAGACCGGTGCTAGGCACATTGCCTCTTTAAAACGTTCAAAGGCCTTAGTTGCTTCAAGAGTCCATGAAAATGCATCTTTCTTCAATAATGTTTTTAGAGGTGCTGCTATTCTCCCATAATTCTTAACAAACTTGCGATAATACCCTGTTAACCCGAGAAATCCTCGCAACTTCTTTATGGTTGTGGGGACTTTCCATTCCTTAATGGCTTTAATTTTGTTAGGGTATACTTTAACACCCTCGTGAGATACAATATGACCCAGATATTCCACCTCTTGTACTCCAAAGAAACATTTGGATTTTTTTTGCATATAATTGTTTCTCCTGCAATATTTTGAGCACCCTGTCAACATGTTCAACATGATCCTTCCAAGACCTGTTGTAGATTAGTATATCATCAAAAAATACTAGCACAAATTTTCTAAGGAAGGGTTTGAAAATGGAATGCATCAACCCTTGAAATGTAGAAGGTGCATTGGTAAGGCCAAAAGGCATGACCAAAAATTCATAATGACCCTCATGAGTTAAAAATGATGCTTTTGGAATATCTTCAGTCTTCATTCTAATTTGATGATATCCTGAATGAATATCCAACTTGGTAAAATAAATTTCTCCATGTAATTCATCCAATAATTCATCAATCACAGGAATGGGAAATTTATCTTTAATGGTGAGCTTATTGAGATCCCTATAATCCGGACACATTCGCCATGATCCATCCTTCTTGTGTACCAATACTACAGGAGCAGAGAAAGAACTTTGACTAGGTTGAATTATACCTGCCTCTAACATTTCTGCAATCATTCGTTCAATTTCGCTCTTTTGGACGTAAGGATATCTATAAGGCCCGATGTTTGGAGGAACACTTCCTGGAATCAAATGAATAGCATGATCATGATCACGAATAGGTGGGAGTCCTTTGGGAGTTTCAAACACCTTGGAATGATTGTCCAAGACTCGTTGGAGATCTGCAGAAATAGATGATTTTGATGTCGGAACTTCTAGAGAGCATAATTGTGCAATTACGCCTCGTTGTTCTTTCTTTAGAAGCTTTGTCATGACATTAGAGCTTATTATCCTTTCTGGATTCCCTTCAATACCCCGTAATTCGACTTCCTTTCCTTCTGAAAAAAATTTCAAGAAAAGTTCTTGAAAATTAAAAGCTACCGTCCCCAAAGATTGTAACCATTGTACTCCTAGTACAACATCAGCACCTCCCATAGGAATGGAAAGCATTGGACTAGTCAATACATATTCCCCCATGGTTAGCTTGGTATTATGGCATTTCCCAGAGCAATTTATAGTTCCTCCATTTGCAACCATCACTTGGCATTCTGGTGCTGGGTATAGGAAACAATTTAATTTGATGGGTATAGGAAACAATTTAATTCCTTGGCTACCTTACAATGAATAAAATTATGGGTGCTACCTGAATCAATCAACACTATTACCTTTTTCTTCTTGATCTGTCCTTCTATCTTGAGAGTTTGAGGAGTGGTAATTCCTGCCAGTGCATTACATGATATGTTCGGATTCATTTCTTCCTCTTCTAGGGCCGGTTCCTGGTGTATATCCTCTTCTTGTTCATTTTCTTCTTCTTCTTCACAATCTATGTAAAATAATTTCTTTTCAGCACACTTATGACCTTTAGTGTATTTTCTATCACAACTGTAGCAAAGCCCTTTTGCTCTTTTTCTTCCAATTGTTGTGGTGTCAACCTTGTAGGTTGTGGAAATCTAGGTGTAGCAACACTTCCTTCTTTATAGAATTGAGTGGTAGGCTTCCTTGTCGCCATAATTTTACATTCAACTTTTCTTGCCAACTTGAATGCCTTCTCTAATGAATCAGGTTCCAACACACGAACTTCATGTTGGATGTTATCCTTTAGAGTACCTATGAAGAGATCAATCCTGTGTTCCTCTGGAATATCAGTTACCCTTATATTCAATTTTTGGAAGTACTCAATGTGCTGCCCCACTAAACCCTTTTGTTTGAGATTTATCAATTGGCTAAAGAAGGTGTTGCTCTTTGTATCCTCATAATGTGCTATCATTTCCCCCGTAAAAATTGACCAAGTGACAATTTTTTTACGGGAGCAAAGCCATCGATACCATACAAATGTATTTTGTTCTAAATGTAAAGTTACAATGCGTACCTTTTGTGTGTTTTGCACGTTATGGAGATCAAAATATTGCTCCATCTGTAGTATCCATGTTACAGGATCCTTTCCATCAAACTTCCTCATATCCATCTTTGGAATATGGTGGTTCTTCCCGCCAACATTAGAGTTTATAAAATCACAATTAACATTTATTTTGTTCTCATCATGAGGTTCTTCTACTATCTTTTCACCATTAGGAAACCTTTCTTGTATAAACTTTGTCAAACCTTCCATGTCCGCTTTTAGAAAATTCTTCATGTTTTCCATTTTCTCATCGATCTTAGCTTCCATGTCATCCATCTTAGATTCCATGCCAGCCTCCATGCCATCCATCTTAGCTTCCACACCATCCATCTTAGCTTGCACACCATCCATCTTAGCTTCCACGCCTTTCTTCAAACCTTCCATCTTCACTTCCATGCCATCCATCTTAGCTTCCATGCCTTTCTTCAAACCGTCCATCTTCACTTCCACGCCTTTCTTCAAAACTTCCATTTAATTTTTTGTTGCTCTTTGCGAGAGTGAAATTTGTTGCACTTGCTCTTGTAATTTTGATAGATCATGTTGCAATTCTTCATCTTCATGAGTCATAGTAGAGCCTTCTGAAGGCTTAATGGGTGTTGAATTATTTTTAGGGGCCATTTTAGAATCCAATATTGATATATATTCTACAATATGCCCTTGGAATCAATTCAACTTGATTCTTCAAACAAGACTTATGCAATTCGGAAAAAAATACACACCTTTTACTTGCTTTGAGGAGCTCGATATTGAAATTGAATTATCTCTGTAATTGAAAATCTTAAATATCTGAAATTCAGCTCTGTAGTAGCCCTCTGAAGCTTCTTTCAAATTCCACTGGTCTGATCTAATTTGGATTCTCCGAGACAAATTTGTGTCCAATCTCCTGATGACCTAATTCTGAATTTGGTTAGTAGAAAACTTGTAGGACACACATCATTTCGTCCTTTGTCTCACGAGAAATTGATAGCGAAGAAACTATAGTCGGTGTACTTGCGACCAATTTTGATGGCACTCCAATCCGATGCTCAGAGAGAGAGTTATGAAGATTTTCCCACGATCACCTCTTTGAGATGAAATTCAGGAGCCTAAAAAAGCACTACCTTACACAGATCATATCTCCAAATATTGAACCAAGCTCTGAAATATTTTTGAAAAATTTCTCCTCGGAAATTTGGCTTCGCACCATACGAATTTCAGATTACGAACGGCAAATGAAAAAAAAATTTATAGCGAAAATTCCACGATGACTGTTAGGAGCCTGAAAAAAGACATAACTTCCACAGATCATATCTCCGAAAATATTGCGAACCAAGCTCTCAAATTTTTAGACAATCTTCCTCAGAATTCCGGCTTCGCACCCTAAACATTTCAGCTTCTGAAACTTCGTAGAAAAAAAGTTATATCAAAAATTACACGATGACCTGTTTGGAGCAGCGAAACCCTAGAATCCAAAGCTCTGATACCAAATGTTGTGTAACCAGCTCCAAAAATAGCAGAAAAGAGATATCAATGCCTTAGAAATAAGCCACTTCGAGGGGGAAACCTCCAATATATTACATAAATGGAAAATTATTGGATGATTCAATTTACAAAACCTCCTTTCTATATATAGGAGTCCATGGGGCCATTATGTAATCCTAGTGGGCCACAATGTAATCTGTGACCTAACAATAATAATTTAAGGGCACAATAATAACAAAATGGGGGTTACAAGGGTACAATAATAACAATAAGGGGGTTACACTAACAATAATAAGGGACTATACTAGTGATATAGGGACCTAACATCTTCAAATGCTATAATTAATTGAAATTTTTTATCTGATTCGTCATTCTCATTATTGGAAGAATATACACTATCTTCATGAGTATAAAAACTTATCTTGCTAGGCAAAACTTATTTTATCATTCTTCTTTGGAATATTCTTTCCTTTTTCATGATTTTCTTTATAAGGACACTTAGCGACATAGTGACCGACTATTCCATAAGAAAAACATTTAAAAAACAACTTACCTTTGAACCTGTTGGTTCCTACTTGGAGCTTCTTCACAAAATTTGTTTCTTCTTCGTCTGAAATGTAACATGTTTCCTTAGGCTCTTATTTTTATTTCCTTTTGCTTGTGGCTTTGAATGTTGTTTCTCTAATACCTAATGTACCCCCTTTTCTCATTTCATAAGCTATCAAGATCCCATGGAGCTATTCAACAATGAGATTTTTCAATTCTTGCATCTCTTCAATGACAGAGACTTTGGAATCAAAATTTGGGGTTAGAGATCTTAAAATAATTTCAAAAACAGTAGAAATCCTTTATTTCGTCACCAAGATTTTTTATTGAGTTAAAAATCTTGTCTACCATAAGGAAAAATCTTGCAATACTTTCATCATCATGCATTCTAAGAGTCTCATACTGAATTTTATATGTTTGAAGTTTAGCACTTTTTACCTTAGTGACACCTTCATAGCTTTACACAAGCTTGTCCCATATTTCCTTTGCGGTATTCAACTGCATGACTTTTACAAACTCAAATTCATCCAAACTTCCCAAGATAGCATTGACAACCTTTGCATTGATCTCATATTGTTTCTTCCCTACATAATCTATGGGAACGGAGATTGGGTATTGATATCCACCTTCAATAATTTCCCATACATCCACTCCTAGTGCATGCAAATATGCTCTCATTCTGACTTTCCAAAATACAAAATTACTTCCATTAAACAAAGGTGGCTTAACAGAGGATACTCCCTCTTGACTGCTCATTATTGTTACCTTTATTCTTATTATTATTTCTAGGTTGAACATTCTGAGCTTGATTTCGTTCCATTTGAATCAGCCTAGACTGCATGCCACTCATTTCTCTAGCATGCTCAATCTTCATTTATTTAATCATCTGATTTAATTCCTTTATTGGGTCATGCTCTACTTCCTTTATCTCTTTTCGTTTAGATTTGATGAGAACTCTTTCAAAACCAAGAATTTCTTATTTACCAAACGTTTTCTTATCCTTTTCTGACTCTTCGGCTATAGCTTGAGCAGAAGCTAAATCTGTTGGATTAGTACGTTTTATCTCATAGGAAGTATCAACAACAAATGCTTTAAGACACTGCTCTAATAAGAATTTGTCAGGAGGCTTATAGTCCTGAGTCATCCCTTTGACATTGCCAATGAACCTTTGGTTAAATTCTTCAATGGTTTCATTCTCATTCTTCTTAATATTGTTGATGGCTTTGAAAAAATATCTTCCTTATTTTTTGTCCTCATATTTACCCTTAAATGCGTTGATGATAGCTTGAAAAGAATCAAAAGAGTTATTTGTTGAGATTCAACAAGATGATGATCCTAGTGAAAATTAAGCACCTACACTAGGTGGAGCCCGCAGGCTATTTTAGGTGATATGTCTATTTTTAGAATTTGGATCAAAGTCTATTTTAGAAGTAATATATTTATAGATGGCTAAGAAAATTATATGGATGCATGGGCATCTACTTTTAGAATGCATGTGCGAAGATGGTTCGTTGATCACATGTCTAAAAATAGAATGCATGTCGATTATTGTTATCTCTTAACAATAATTAGACAATAAATAATAATATATTGTAGCACTTGATTTCCAGTTAGCTGATGTGGAAAACTAGTTAATTGAAGGAATTTCGAGTTCAAGGTTGGTTGGTGGGACATGCTAGTGGACTTCGTATGGCTTGGTGATATAAATTTGTAACAAAGTTGAATGTGTAGTTATGTGAGTTGTAAAGTAGTTTAACTCAGTTAAATGAGTTAAACTCAGTTGTGCTAGTTGTAACTAGTTGTAACTAAAGATACACTAGTGAGAGATCAGTGAATTAAATATTAAATTAATTCACATGGAGTGGTCTCACATGCAACTGAAGATTCACAACTGTTAACTACATGCATGTCAGATCCAGTGGAGACCCAGTTGAGAGATAGGTGAAAGGGACAGTTTGACTATCAGTTGTGACTATAGTGGGTGCACACTTGCAACCAAACACACATTGGAGAGGCCAACGAGGATTTCGCAGTCAAGGCAAGGCAAGTTTGAATTCATTCAGGGATTGTGATCAGCATGGATTGCACAGTGGAGGCAGGTTGTCAAGAGGCAGTAAATTGGTACATGAATATGCCAATTTTTGTATGACAGTGTAAGATGATTGTATATTGTACTGAGAGCTCTTGGATTAGAGTTTTGTATGAGATTGTTTCATGATCCATGATATATACATAATATATGATAGTAGAGTTTTTATCTTTATGTTTTCCCGGTAAAAACATCTATGTTATGTGTGATTGATCTTTCTTCATGTGTTTGTAATTGGCGATTAAATTTCCGCAAAGATTTAAGTAGAAGGATTTTGTATTTAACAGTGGCATATAATTGTTAGATTAGGAGAATCCGACAATACATAATTGTATTAAAATTTCTACATGGTATCAGAGCAAAGAAGATTACAATACTGAAGCAGTAGCTGAGTTTTTTGGTGGAAACAATTTGAATTTGCTGCAAGAATTTCTTGGTGTGAAAGTTGAGTAAACATCGAAATGGCTTTCAATGGTTTGCGATTAGAGTATGCACTTGAGTGCAGCTCGAACTACATTGCATGGAAGGATACAATGGAGGCAGTGCTTGAATATAATGGCTTGAAGGAATTCATTGACAGTGATGTTCTTAAGCCCACTTTGACAAATGTTGCATTACTTGACGCCTGGAAAAAGAAAGTAGCGAAGACGAGAAGGATTCTGTTGGAAGGTGTGAGAGACCATATTGTCTCAAGACTTCATGGGAAAACCACTCCATTTGCAATGTGGAAACCTTTGATGGATCTTTTCCAGAGCAGTAGCGACCATAGGACATTGGTGCTAAAGGATAAACTCAGAAAGATCAAAATGGAGAAGGGCGACAATATTCCTAAGTATCTCACAATTTTTTTCCAACGTCGGGATGAACTGGGGAGTGTGGGAATCATGGTTTCTAATGATGATTTGGTGAGTTTGACTCTCTTGGGACTTCCTAAGAGTTGGCACAGTTATCAAGAATCTGTCAACGGACGGGAAAAACTTCCAGATTGGGAACGACTGTGGTCAGATCTAGTGCAAGAGGAGTTCAGGCAAAACCCCAGAGATGGCTCTTCATCAAAGCATGATGATGAAGAAGATTGTGCTTTGGCTGCCAAAGCAAGGAAAGGGAAGGGGAAGAAATTCTATTCAAAATCCGAGGCTAAAGGCAAGAAGCTGGATTTGTCCAAGGTGAAGTGTTTTCACTGTCACGAACATGGGCATCTCGCCACTAACTGCCCACAGAAAAAGAAGAACAAGAAGGTTGTTGGAGCTGCAGCTGGTGAGGCCCTTGCCTCGAAATTTGAACTTGATTTCTCTTTTATCGCATGCTTGATTTCAAGCGCAATGGGATCAGTGGGGTATCTTGATAGTGGTGCTTCCTTCCACATAACGAGAGATAAGGAGCTTTTCAGTGACTTGGAGGAAAAATATCTCCAAATGCATATAGAGATGGGCAACGATGGATGATACAGCATGACCGGCATTGGTACCATTACCTTTGAGAGGGAGTCAGGTAAACCATTTTTGTTGAAATATGTTATGCATGTTCCAGGTCTGAAGAAAGACTTGGTCTCAGTCGTGATGTTGGAGGACATAGGTTATGACGTTGTTTTCAACGATGGAAAAGTTTTCCTGCGACATAAAACAACGGGTCAAACCAAAGGGATAGGGATTCGAGGTAAGAATATCTACAAGTTGGAGGTAATGGATGCGCTACAATGGTGGGCAAAGAAAAAGAAGTGGTGAGCTAAGATGAGGGTGAATTATGGCACAGGCGATTGGGCCATCTTCACCATGGTGCCCTAAAAATTTTGCAGCAGATTTCTACTAGACTTCCCAATGGTACACTTGCATAGTTAGATCATTGCAAGGGATGTGCTATGGATAAGTTTTTGAATACCACCTTTCATGAAAAGGAGAACCGTGCTTCGGTGATCCTGGAGAGAGTTCACACATACGTGTGTGGGTCATTCTCGGTTTCTTCAACAGAAAAACATAGGTATTATGTTATTTTTTTTATGACTATACTCGTGGATGTTGGATCTTATTCATGCAGAAAAAGGATCAAACATTCTCAAAGTTCTATGAGTTTAAGGCATTGGTTGAGAAAGAATCGGGGAAGCAAGTGAAGGCTTTGCGGAGCGATAATGGCGGTGAATTCAACTCTAACGAATTCAAAGACTTTTGTAGCAAAGAAGGAATTTGTAGAGAACTCATAGCCCCTCATAAACCACAGCAAAATGGGGTCACGGAGAGAAAGAACAAAACAATCGTGGGTGTTGCACGAGCTATGTTGCATGATCAGGGCCTATCAATGCACTTGTGGGTAGAAGCATGTAACACTACGGATGTGCAAAATCGTTGTCCTCATAGAGTACTTGGCACGAGTACACCTGAAGAAGCTTTTACTGGTAAGAAACCAGATGTTTCTCACTTTAATAGTTTTGGTTCATATGTTTATGTGCATGTGACCAAGTGGCAAGAACACCAGGAAGAAGCTGGAGCCGACTGCTGAAGTTGGGATATTTTTGGGGTACATAGAAACACCCCATAATTATCGTGTGTATTTTCCAAACAGTCGAATGACTGTGGTGTGATGGGATATAAAATTCAATGAGGAGAAAGCCATGAAGTTGTCGCTTGAGAGGGAGCTAGACTTGCATGCAGAGGAGGAACTGCTTTTTCCTAAAGATGAGTCTATAGATGTGGATCAGCCACAGGAGGAGGTTCATGGAGTGGAGGAGTCCACTCATGTAGAGCCAAACATCAGAACTAGCAGAAGGCGTACCACATAAGCTAAGAGGCTGAAGCTTGATGCGGGATAGAATGTAGGAGTCCCTACTTCACAGCGCAGACAAAGACAGTGTTCTGACTGATTCACTGGATACATGGCTCTCATGAGAAAATGTATTGTGACTGAGCCATCTTCCTTTCAGGAAGCAGTACAGGAGCCCACATGGGTAGATGCAATGGTGGAGGAGTATGACTCCATAGTCAGAAACAGTGCTTGGGAAATTTTTCCAAGGCCGGTTGATAAATCAGTGGTAGGTTCAAGATGGATCTACAAGGTAAAGCAAGCTATTGATGGGATGTTGATAAGTTTAAGGAAATATTTGTGGCACGAAGCTTCTCACAGATCGAGGGGATTGATTATGAAGAAACCTTTGCACCTATTGCACAGTATTCTTCCATAAGGACCATCCTTGCTCTCTCAGCGTAGATGGGTTGGCACAATCATCAGATGGATGTGAAGATTGTGTTCCTTAATGGGATCATTGAGGAAGAAGTGTACATTGAGCAGCCTGAAGGGTTTGAGATCTTTAGCAGCGAGTCGCATGTGTGCAGACTCAAAAGAGCATTGTATGGGCTGAAGCAAGCACCCCATGCTTGGTACACTCAGATCGACAGCTATTTCACTGGACTTGGCTTCACCAAGAGTGAGGCAGATGCAAACCTATACCAGATTGTAGTGGAGGGTAAGCTGTTAATCATTGATATTTATGTTGATGATTTAATACTAACTGGTGATGAGCAGTTGATACACTCATGCAAGGAGGACCTTGCAAAGGAGTTCGAGATGAAGGATATGGGCCTCCTTCACTATTTCCTTGGATTGGAAATATGACAGCGAGAAGGTGAACTGTTTGTGTCTCAAGGCAAGTATGCAAGGGAGATACTCGATAAGTTTCGCATGGAGGGTTGCAAACCCATGGATACTCCTCTTCCTGGAAACTGGAGGAAAGAGGACACTACATCTAGAGAGGTATTGGATGCTATTGTCTATCGACAATTGGTGGGTTCACTCATGTATTTAGTTAATGCAAGGCCGGAGATATGCTATGCGGTGAACCAGCTTAGTCAAGTGATGGCTAAGCATACCAAGATATTTTGGAAGGTGGGCAAGCATGTCCTGAGATATCTCAGGGGCACATCTAAGTATGGCTTATGGTACAGAAAGACGGATGAAGTGAAGTTGCATGGCTTCACGGATGCAAATTGGGCGGGTAGCCCAACAGATAGAAAGAGCTCATCAGAAGGGGTCTTCAGTATCAGATCTACAGTTGTTTCTTGGTACAACAAAAAATAGATATTTGTGGCACTCAGTTCAGCGGAAGCGGAATACATGGCAGCAATTCAAGCTGCATGTGAAGCTATCTGGATGAGAAAGATCCTAGTCGGTTTGTTCGGTTCTCATTTAGATCCTACAGTGATTCATTGTGATAATCAGAGTTGCATTAAACTCTCAATTAATCATGTGTTTCATGATAGCTCTAAGCATATAGATATCCAATATCATCATATCAGAGATTGTGTGCAACGGAATATCATGTTGCTTCAGTACATTCCTAGGAAAGATCAGGATGCAGATATTCTGACGAAGGCACTCACCAGGAGCAAATTTGAATACCATAGAGACAGGATTGGGGTGAAGGATAATCCATTTCTTGTTGAGAGGGAGTGTTGAAATTCAACAAGATGATAATCCTAGTGAAAATTAAGCACCTACACTAGGTGGGGCTTGTAGGCTATTTTTAGAATTTGGATCAAAGTCTATTTTTAGCAGTAATCTATTTATAGATGGTTGAGAAAATTATATGGATGGATGGACGTCTATTTTTGGAATGCATATGCGAAGTTGTTTCATGGAATGCATGTCTAAAAATAGAATGCATGTTGATTATTGTTATCTCTTAACAATAATTAGACAATAAATAATAATATATTCTCTTGAAGCACTTGATTTCAATTAACTGATGTGGAAAACCAGTTAAATGAAGGAATTTTGAGTTCAAAGGTTGGTTGGTGGGACATGCTAGTGGACTTCGTTGTAACTGAGTGATACAAAGTTGTAACAAAGTTGGATGTGTAGTTATGTGATTTTTAAAGTAGTTTAACTCAGTTAAGTGAGTTAAACTCAGTTGTGCTAGTTGTTACTAGTTGTAACTAAAGATACACTAGTGAGAGATCAGTGAAATAAATATTAAATTAATTCACATGGAGTGATATCACATGCAAATGAATATTTACTACTGTTAACTACATGCATGTCAGATCCAGTGGAGACCCAGTTGAGAGATAGATGAAAGGGACAGTTTGACTATCAGTTGTGACTATAGTGGGTGCACACTTGCAACCAAACACACATTGGAGATGCCAATGACGATTTCACAGTCAAGGCAAGGCAAGATCGAATTCATTCAGGGATTGTGATTAGCAGGGATTTCACAATGGAGGCAGTGTTGAGATTGCAACAAGATGATGAGCTTAGTGGAAAGAAGCCGCCTTCACTAAGTGGGCCCACAGGCTATTTTTGGCGCAAAGTCTATTTTTAGACTATGTCTATTTTTAGACATGTCGAGCATGATTCTATGAGTTGCAGGATGCTATTTGTGGATGGTTGGTCAAGTTGGAAAAATAGATGGATTTCTATTTTTAGACATATTGGGCGGAATCTATTTTTAGATTGCCAGTCTAAAAATAGATATGTCGAATATTATTAGCTCTTAATAATATTTGGACTCTAAACATTATATTATTCTCTTGGAGCACTTCAGTTAAGTGCAAAGATGTGGCACAGGAGCTGACAGAAGGAATTACGCTATTATTGAGGGTTAAGTGGAGCTATTGCATGGATACTTCAGTTAGAACTCATGTGACAGAGTTTGGTGGAGTTGATTGAGGAAGTTAATGGAGTTGTGTTCAGTTTAACTGAGTTAAACATAGTTGAGCTAGTTGTATCTAGTATAACTGATTGATACACTAGTGAGAGTGATGTGAATTAATTATTAATTAATTCACTAATTAATAACTCATTAATCAACTAAAGAATACATCAGTTAACTTCAGTGGATGGACAGTTTCAGTGGAGACTAGTGAAGATGTAGGTGAAAGAGCAGTGTGACTATCAGTTGTGACTATACTGGTGCATGAGTTTGCACCACACATTGATGGAGATGCCAATGAGGATTGCGCAGTGCATACCAGGTGGATTCGAGTTCATTCAGAACCCATCTTTAGCAGGGATTGCGCAGTAGAGGCAGGCTAACAGGTGGCAGAGATTGGAGCATGTGTTTTGCTAGATCTGAGCTTGATTAGTGTGTAGCAATTGGAGATTGTACTAAGAGCTTGTGAGGAGATTTGTACAATGATTGTTACATGATCTCTATGACATATAATATACAAATAGTTGGAGGTTTTCAACTTTAAGCTTTCCCATAAAATACTGTGTTCATATGTGTGATTGTTTATGGTTTTAATGTGCACATGCGATTGTTTTTATTTCCGCAATTAATGATCAATGGTAGAAGAGATTCTGTATTGTGCATGAAGTTAAAATAGTGTGTGATCAGGAGAATCTCAGTGAATAATATATCAATTATTCAAATTTCTACATGGTATCAAAGCTATATTTATCATTGGAGCAATTGCAAAACATTGAAGCGGTTGAGTTTTTTGCTGGTGGAATTCGAATTTGCAGCAGTGTTTTCTTGGTGTCGAAGTTGAGATGTCTTTCAACGGATTGCGATTGGAGTATGCCCTTGAGGGCATCTCGAATTATATTTCATGGAAGGACAGGATGGAGGCAGTGTTGGATGACAATGGGTTGAAGGAATTCATAGATGCAAAAATTCCAAAAACTACTTCTAGCGATGCTGCCGTACTTGACGCATGGAAAAAGAAGATAGCAAAGTGTCGAAGAATTCTGTTGGAAGGTGTAAAGGATCACATAGTGTCCAGCCTTCATGCTAAGGCTTCTCCATTCTTGATGTGGAAAGTGTTGACAGACTTATTCCAAAGCAAGAGCGACCAGAGGAAGTTGGCGCTCAAGGATAAACTCAGGAACATAAAAATGGAGAAAGGCGACAGTATGCCCAAGTACCTCACGAAGTTCATCCAATGCAGGGATGAGCTGGGAAGTGTGGGGGTTACTCTAGATGACGAGGACTTGGTGAGCTTGGCTCTCTTTGGGCTTCCGAAGATTTGGCATTCCTATCAGGACTTTGTCAATGGTCAGGAGAAATTGCCAGGATGGGAGTGACTTTGGTCGAATCTTGTGCAAGAGGAGATAAGGCGAAGTACCAGGGATGAATCTTCATCAAAGAACTCAGATGAAGAAAATTGCTCTTTGGCTACCAAAGCAAGGAAGGGGAAGAGCAAGAAGAATGCTTCTCAATCCGGTGCGAAAGGCAAGAAGCAGGACATGTCCAAGGTGAAGTGCTTTCACTGTCACCAACACGGACATTACGCCACTAATTGTCCACAGAAGAAGAAAATAGCGAGATCTTCAGGTCTTGCTGCTTCAGAGAGGCCTTAGCCTCGTAGTTTGAGCTTGGATTTTTCGTTGAATGCATGTGGTCTCAAGTATGATGGGTTGATGTGGTTTCTTGGCGGTGGTCGTTCCAAAATATGGCCAGGAGATAGAGATATGTTTGCGATCTGGATGAGAAGATCTTGGAGTGCACATCGAGATGGGAGATGATGGTAGATACAGTGCGACCGGTATCGGTACCATTTCCTTTGAGAGGGAGTCTAGTAAACCCTTCGTATTGAAGGAAGTATTGCATGTTCCAAGATTGATGAAGAATCTGATCTCTGTGGCGATGTTGGAAGGCAAGGGGTATGATGTGGTCCCCAACGAGGAAGGCTTTACGTACGGTAAGGCAGGTGAAACACGAGATAGGGTTCGAACTCAGAACCTTTATCAGTTGCAGGTAGATGACTGCGCAGCTATGGCATGCAAGGCGGGAGAAGTGGTGAGCCGGGATGATGAGGGCGAACTATGGCACAGGAGATTGGGCCATCTTTACCATGGAGCTTTGAAGATTCTGCAGCAGATTTCTACTGGACTTCCTAAGGGCACCCTTGCGCAGTCAGATCAGTGCAAGGGATGTACCTTGGGAAAATTTGTGAAAGCCACCTTTCACGAGAAGGATAGTCGCGCCACGACGATCCTTGAGAGAATTCACACAGACGTGTGTGGACCTTTCTCAGTAGCTTCGACAGCAAAGCACAGGTACTATGTGACATTTGCTGATGATTTTTCTCGTAAGTGCTGGATCTTCTTCATGCAGAAGAAGAGCGATACATACTCAAAGTTTTGTGAGTTCAAGGCACTGGTTGAGAAAGAATCGGGGAAGTAGGTGAAGGCTCTCAGGAGTGACAATGGTGGTGAATTCATCTCTGGCGAATTCAAGGACTTTTGCAGCGCAGAAGGAATTCGAAGAGAGCTCATAGCACCTCATAACCCACAACATAATGGGATTGTTGAGCAGAATAACAGAACGATCGTGGGTGTTGCACGAGCGATGTTGCATGATCAGGGCCTTCCCATACACTTGTGAGCTGGGGCATGCAATACTGCAGTATATGTGCAGAACTGTTGTCCTCACAGGATACTTGGCATGAGTACACCCGAAGAGGCGTTTTCTGGTAAGAAGCCTGATATTTCCCATTTGAGGATTTTTAGTTCACCTGTTTACATTCATGTGACGAAGGATGCCAGGAAGAAGCTGGAGCCGACTGCAGAGGTTGGGATATTTGTGGAGTACACTGATACGCCCCACAACTATCGTGTGTATTTTCCAGACAGTCGCAAGACTGTTGTGCGACGGGATATCAAATTTCAGGAGGAGAAAGCCATGAAGTGTTCGCTTGAGAGGGAGCCACACTTGCATGCAGATGAGGAGCTATTAGTTCCTAAGGATGAGCCTCAGGATGTGGATCAGCCACAAGAGGAGTTTCATGGAGTGGAAGAGACCACTCATGCAGCGCCAACCATCAGAGGGCGGAAGCGCACTACAGAAGCTGAGCGACTGGCTCAAGATGCAGAGAAGGTTGTAGGAGCACCTGCATCACAGCGCAGATAGAGACAGTCACCTGACCGGTATACTGGATACATGGCTCTTATGAGCAAGTGTATCGTGACAGAGCCATCCTCTTTCGAGGAAGCTGTGGAGGATCCCGCATGGGTAGATGCCATGGTGGAAGAGTATGATTCGATTATCAGAAACAGTGCATGGGAGATTGTCCCAAGGCCGGAAGGGAAATCAGTGGTGGGTTCGAGATGGATCTACAAAGTGAAGCAAGCAGCTGACGGGAGTGTGGAGAAGTACAAGGCAAGATTTGTTTCCCGAGGCTTCTCACAGATTGAGGGGATCGATTATGAGGAAACCTTTGCACCTGTGGCAAGGTATTCTTCCATATGGATGATTCTTGCTCTCTCAGCGCAGATGGGGTGGCACATTCATCAGATGGATGTGAAGACTGCGTTCCTCAATGGAGTGATTGAGGAGGAGGTGTACATAGAGCAGCCCGAAGGTTTCGAGATCTTCAGCAGCGAGTCACATGTGTGTAGGCTCAAGAGAGCATTGTATGGGTTGAAACAAGCACCTCGTGCTTGGTACACACGGATAGATAGTTATTTCACCAGACTTGGATTCTCCAAGAGTGAGGCGGATCCGAACCTATACCAGATTGTGGTGGAGGGTAAGTTGCTAATCATTGTACTTTATGTAGATGATTTGATTTTGACAGGTGATGAACTGTTGATACTCTCATGCAAGGTTGATCTTGCAAAAGAGTTTGAGATGAAGGACTTGGGCCTCCTTCATTATTTCCTGGGATTGGAAATTTGGCAGTGTGATGATGGATTGTTTGTGTCTCAAGGCAAATATGCCCGGGAGATACTGGAGAAGTTCAACATGCATGGCTGCAAGCCTGTTGATACTCATCTTCCTGGTGGTTGGAGGAAGGAGGATGCTACATCGGCAGATGTAGTGGATGCCACTATTTATCGACAGTTGGTGGGGTCGCTTATGTATCTAGTCAATACACGACCCGACATATGCTATGCTGTTAACCAGCTTTCACAAGCTATGGTTAAGCCTACCAAGCTCTTTTAGAAGACAGGCAAGCGTGTATTGAGATATCTCAGAGGCACATCGGGATATGGATTATGGTATAGACAGTTGGATGAGGTGAGGCTATGTGGCTTCACGGATTCAGATTGGGCAGGGAGCCCAACGGACAGAAAGATCACATCTGGAGGGATTTTCAGTATCGGGTCGACAGCAGTTTCTTGGTACAGCAGGAAGCAGAGATCTGTGGCACTCAGTTCAACAGAGGCCAAGTATATGGCAACGAGTTTCGCTGCATGCGAGGCTATATGGATGAGAAAGATCCTGGTCGGGTTGTTCGGTTCACACTTAGATTCTTCTGTGATATATTGTGATAATCAGAGTTGCATCAAACTCTCGGTTAATCCAGTATTTCATGATAGATCTAAACACATTGACATCCGGTATCATCATATCAGAGATTGTGTGCAGCGGAAGATCATGTTACTTTCATACATTCCCACGGAGGATCAAGATGCTGGTATCTTGACGAAGGCACTCACCAAGAGCAAATTCGAATACCACAGAGGCAGGTTAGGGGTGGCAGATAATCCTTATCTTGTTGAGAGGGAGTGTTGAGATTGCAACAAGATGATGAGCTTAGTGGAAAGAAGTCGCCTTCACTAAGTGGGCCCGCAGGGTATTTTTGGCGCAAAGTCTATTTTTAGACATGTCGAGCATGATTCTATGAGTTGTGGGATGCTATTTGTGGATGGTTGGTCAAGTTGGAAAAATAGATGGACTTCTATTTTTAGACATATTGGGTGGAATCTATTTTTAGATTGTCAGTCTAAAAATAGATATGTCGAATATTATTAGCTCTTAATAATATTTGGACTATAAACATTATCTTATTCTCTTGGAGCACTTCAGTTAAGTGCACAGATGTGGCACAAGAGCTGACAGAAGGAATTACGCTATTCCTAGGGGTTAAGTGGAGCTATTGCATGGATACTTCAGTTAGAACTCATGTGACAGAGTTTGGTGGAGTTGATTGAGGAAGTTAATGGAGTTGTGTTCAGTTTAACTGAGTTAAACATAATTGAGCTAGTTGTATCTAGTCTAACTGATTGATACACTAGTGAGAGTGGTGTAAATTAATTATTAATTAAATCACTAATAACTCATTAATCAACTAAAGAATACGTCAGTTAACTTCAGTGCATGGACAGTTTCAGTGGAGACCAGTGAAGAGGTAGGTGAAAGAGCAGTGTGACTATCAGTTGTGACTATACTGGTGCATGAGTTTGCACCACACATTGATGGAGATGCCAATGAGGATTGCGCAGTGCATACCAGGTGGATTCGAGTTCATTCAGAGCCTATCTTCAGCAGGGATTGCGCAGTAGAGGCAGGCTAACAGGTGGCAGAGATTGGAGCATGTGTTTTGCTAGATCTGAGCTTTATTAGTGTGTAGCAATTGGAGATTGTACTGAGAGCTTGTGAGGAGCTTCGTACAATGATTGTTACATGATCTCTATGACATATAATATACAGATAGTTGGGGGTTTTCATCTTTAAGCTTTCCCATAAAATACTGTGTTCATATGTGTGATTGTTTATGGTTTTAATGTGCGCATGCGATTGTTTTTATTTCCGCAATTAATGATCAATGGTAGAAGAGATTATGTATTGTGCATGAAGTTAAAATAGTGTGTGATCAGGAGAATCTCGGTGAATAATATATCAGTTATTCAAATTTCTACAGGTAGGCTGTCAGGAGGCAGTAAATTGGTGCATGAATATGCCAATTTTTGTATGACAATGTGAGATGATTGTATATTGCACTGAGAGCTCTTGGATTAGAGTTTTGTATGAGATTGTTTCATGATCCATGATATATACATAATATATGATAGTGGGGTTTTTAGCTTTATGTTTTCCCGGTAAAAACATCTATGTTATGTGTGATTGGCGATTAAATTTCCACAATGATTTAAGTAGAAGGATTTTGTATTTAAAAGTGGCATATAATTGTTAGATCATGAGAATCTGGAAATACATAATTGTATTAAAATTTCTACATCATTAGGCTTGTCTAAGTACCATTGCAATGCATCATCTTCTAATTAAAGGACAAAGAGCTTCATTAACATCTTCATGATTATAGGCATTTGCATGAGCATGTCTTAGCAGGAAGGATGTGAACTTCTTGAGATGAGCATCAACAATTATTGCACTATTCCCCTGAAACATAGGAATCTTATCCAAACCAACATTTGGAAGAGCATGAGGATATACTTGGATATTGGCAAAGTTGCAAGGCCTGTAAAACTCCATGATATCATGACTGATGGGATCAGGGAAAAGAAAGTGGATTCAGGGAGGGTTTCATATCCGAGAAAGATTAAATGCTTACTAGAATGTAATTTATTTAATCGGGCTCTTAGAACCTTTTCAGGATCGGGGGCAGGGTTGACCAAGCTACCAGGATTTCTTCTAGTATAAACTCTTGTGAATGGATGAACTCGTGGAGTCGCCACCCAAACAATAAACTAACCCCAAATGTCTGGGTGCTAAGGGTGAAAATAAAAAAGGTGAACAAGGTGATGAAAAGATTGGTGAGAAGATGAAAAACGAGAGGATGAAACGATGAATAAATGAAGAGAATGTCGTGAAAAATAAGCAAGATGCAACAAAGCTCAGGATGGGGGTTGTCACTCTGATCTTCGCCATCTTCGTTCTAGTTGTCTCCCTACAGCAAGCTATGGGGGGTAGTCTATATGAAATGTGAATATGAGAGACTCATTGGCGACCAACAAGTCTGGGAGACAAAACTAAATAGCCTAGAAACTTGGTCAATTCAGCAAGTTTAAATATAATATTAGATTTATCTTGAAATACCAGGGTCTTAATGAAGTCAAATACTTGCTTTAGATTGAATTATTTACCAAGTAACCGGATGAACAATTGTTGTCTTAGGATGCTTCATTATTCTAAATCAGATGCAACTCCTAAGATCCAAGTGAGATGCAAAGTCTTGTTTTATTTTAAATTATATCCCTACCTAAGTGAATGCTTCCTCTCAATTGTTTTGAAGCTAGCCTCTAGAGTAGGTTGTGAGAGAGAAACCAAAGGGAAGAAAACTATGGCTTGATTAATGATCCCTCTCCTTGAGTTCTAACCACTCGATGCCTCCTGCGTTGTAGAGACTGTGGCTATGACCATTGCAAGGTCATATTGTTAACCACTAAAAAGGGTCTAGGCTTCGTAAGTTAGGTGAGAAAGGTGGTCCTACCTCTATATCGACCAAACTTATACTTGAAAGTAAGTTAATTAATGCAAAACTAGGCCTACGATGCAAGTGCAAAATATGGGTGATTAATCTTAAGGTGAGATTGTTAATGTTCTTAAGTACTTAGATACAAATGATGATTTTCAACTTGGAACAATGAAGTAGTCAACAATAAATAACGAAAATATTCACCACAAGAGAAAGTGTTAAAAATAAATGGTGCCAAAAAATGCTACCAAGATTACCAATAGACAATTACTTATGAGATAGACGAGATCAATGTTTGTTTCAACAATTAGAAAGTCTTCAAAATTATAACAATAGAACACCAATATGCCAATTAGATACACAAGAGATTCAATTCCTTATGAAAACAATTAGACTGCTTTAAGAATCCTCTTATCAGAATTATGATTAGACTTGATTAAGTGATTTAAGAGTGACAAATTAATCGAGATTGTAAATCCACAAGAGATATTTATTTCAAAAATATCAATGAAGAGTGATGTGTCCACTTATCCAATAAACAATAATAGCAATGAGAAACTAGAGCATTAATCCACATTGTTACTCCTTAATCTAATTAACCAATCCCATCAAACAATTATCAAATCAATTAAAGCACTTGTGTCTGTTAATGCAATTAGAAACATGCTTATGCAAGAGTGCAAATGAATGCAAATGATGCAAAAATGCAATGGAATGCAAGATGGGGCAGCCAAGAGACCAACGATTGCAACAACAAAAAAGGAACTCAATTCCACTAGAAAAAAAAATACTTGTCGAAGCCCAACAAGAAATCGCAGCACCTACACTAGTGTGGGACCAATAGGTCCTAGCAGCACCTACACTAGTGTGGGCTAAATTTGGTGCAGTGTCTAATTTAATTATCCCTTAATTAAATTGGACAATAAAATGTAATCTTATCTCATGATCACTTGTAAAAGTTAACTGAGGGTGATAAACTCAGTTAGCTCATGTATTTCGAGTTGAGGGTGGTTGGTGAGGCATGCAAAGTAATTTTATTAGTTATGGAGTTCAAATTGCACTTGGTGCATTAGTTTAATGCATGTGTAATCAATTAACTCAGTTAGGTGAGTTAGAGTTAGTTGAACTAGTTGTAACTGTTTGTTGCACTAGTGAGAGATCAAGTGAATTAAATATTATTTAATTCACAATCAGTGATCTTACATGCAACTGATAATTTACTATTAATAGTTGCATGCATGTCAGTTCCAGTGGAGACCCAATTGAGACAAAGGTGAAAGGGAGGTTAACTATCAGTTGTGTGATTAGTAGGTTACTTGCATGCAACCAGACATCCATTGGAGTGCCCATGATCCTTGCACAGTTTGGGAAGGCCAAAATTCCTAAAGAATAGGAATTGCATTCATCAGTAATTGTGCAAGCAAGGCAGGCTGTTTAGAGGCTGAGAATTGGCTAAGTGTTGGTCAGTTTTGTCCAGGACAGTGTGAGACAGTTAGCAGAGTGCAAGAGACTTTTGTGAGAAGAGTGCATTGTAATTGTTTCATGATTCCATGGTTAATATACAATAGAAGATAGAAGGGTTTTGAGCAGCAAGCTTTCCCCAGGAATTATCTATGTTGTGGTTTGATTTGATTCTTTCTTTGCTTCATGTGATTGGCGATTGTGTTTAATTTCCGCAATTGGTTTGTAAAAGCGATTTAGTATCTAGCTTTAGTACATTGTTAGATCAGATTGAATACATTGATATACATGTGTTTGTATAATTTCTACATTATCCAAGATGCACAAGATGCAAGAAACTAATGCCAAATGAAATTAGATGACCTTCAACACTTTTTAACACCAATGTAACATTTATATCATATCGTTATGCAATATATATCAAACCTCAAATTATTATGACAACGTTCAAAAAAATGATTATATATACCAAGTAATGCAAGCCCAATGAGTGCAAATGATAGAGCAATGAAGTATGACTGCTAGTTTGCATTTATGTCAATACTAAGTCATTTTACCACTATTGTAGATGATTTTATGTGGTTGTAGAAAACAAATCAGATCTGGAAATCTCCCAACAGTCCACAAAAATTCACTTACGTGCACTCAATTTGACTTTAGATCGACTCTTAATGTCAGGTGAATTATTAGTGAATTTAGAGTTATTTAAAATGTGTTTAGGCTCTGAATATGTTGTTGTCATAAGATACTTCATAATTCAAAATAAGAACAGTGATAAGAATGAAGGATTAGAGAGCAAACCAAGAGGCTTGGTGGCCTTGTAGATTACTAGATATGCTCTCAATGAACTTGACTACCTGCAATCACCAAATTAGCTCTAGAATCGCTGCAAAACCAAATGTTAGAGATGAAATACTAAATCATTGACTGAAGAATGGTCAAATGAGGACTGGGAAAATATGATAGGGCTAGGAAACCCCAACAATAGGGCTAGAAAGAGGAAATGAAGGGCTAGAAGGACCAAGCAAGAGCAGTGATTAGGGAGAAGAGGCCTTAGAAGGCAACGACCAAGGAGGAGAAGCCCACAAGGGTTGACGTCAATCCCTAGAGGGTTGACGCAGGGTAAGGAAAGGCCCTTTTAGGGCCGGCGACTAAGGGAAAGGGAGGGTCGAGGGCTTAGAGAGGCAGCCCAAGGCTGCGGCCAAGAAAAATCGAGGCTCCTAAAGAGATAGACGGCTAGGCTAGAGGCCTAAAGAGGCCATGGCTAACACTTAAGGGCTTACAGCCAAGGGAAATAGGAGGGCCGAGGATTAGAGGAGCCCTCTAGGGCCCACAGAAAGGCTAGAGAAGGAGGATAGCTAGGCCTATGGGCCTAAAAAAAAATTGAAACCCCTGCAATTGCCAAAAAAAATCACTACAAAATGTTGGACGGCTTCCCTTCTTTAGTTGGACTTTGAATTGTTGGAAGTTGGGGAGGCAAGATCAGTCTTCATTGCTTGAATGAGTGGCCCAGAAAATTTTGTTTCGTCAAACCCTTGATCTATCATTGCACAAATGTCTAAAAGAATTCTAAACCCCAAATATATATACGAAAATATAAAACCCCAAATACCCAGATGTTGCAAAATAACAAAGGTTAGGAAAATTATTTACAAATGTACAACATTTACAAAATTAAATTACAGTCTCTCATTAGCATATAAATTATTTTTAGCCCAAGATCAAATAAAAAAATTTAAATTATTTTTTAAATAAATGGCAATGGATGAATAATTTTGAATGATAGATTGGCCAAAACCCTTATGCAAAATTAATTACCACAACAAAATCTCAAAGCCCAAACATAGTTGGCTCTTCCCCATAATCTATGAATTTGGAGCCCAAGGGGTAGCATACTTGTAAATCTCTATAATTTTCTCAAGATAAAATTGTTAGGTCGTATGGTAAACCAAATCACCTAAGATAGCATGTACCAATAAAATATTCTTATCACCGACAAATGAAATAACAATTTATAAATAAATAAATAAAATATTCAGCGCAATATAGGATAACCCATACCACAAATCAGCAGAAGAAGAACACCATGAACTGAACCCCAAAGTCTTTCTATTATGATAAAAAAAAGTTCCTAGAAGCAACTCAATACTAGCTTTACAAAAAAAAAATCATCTAGAGATCGTTCGAAGGTATATCATAGAAGTTCCATAGTTTCTTTATATAGAGAAATCCCTTCAAGTGGAAAATAACAGCTAGGTGGCTTGATTCTCATCAAAATAATCTTGACCGTTGAAAATAACTTGATCATCTTTTAATCTCCACCATCGAATTTTTATTTTGAGAAAAATTTCGAATATTTTATAAAATCCACTTTTAATTAATCCAAAAATTAATATTTTTGATTAATTTTCTCAAAAAATTAACTTTGACTTAACCACCAATGTCCAAGGGTTCAATTTTTTTTTAGATATCAATTTTTCCTTGTAGAGGACCTCCAAAAATTGACTTTCCTTTGACCCGAGAAATTTTTTTTCTAGTTGGAGAGAAATTAATTTCTCTATAATTATTTCTTGACTCAAAATTAATTAATTTTCTAGCTTAGGATTTTAATTTTAGCAGAAAAAATTAATGAACTGACTCTAGATGGGATTAATAATTGTTTCCATGGCAATGATTTATTATTGCGAGGGACCATTAACTAAAATATTTTCACATCAAATAATTACAATTTCAACCCTTGAAGGGAGAAAACACTTTTACATATAGACTCTCAATAATTTACCCAATTCTGCGACACAATATGATCTAGTATGAAACCAAGTGTGCTTGTAATAAAATAATTTAGCCATGGTTTCTAATTGAGAGGAACCATGCACTAAAATTATTCTCAAATACACTGTTACAATAGACTCGATATAACACTATGACTCACCCGAGACCTTGTGAATTCCATCCTAGCTTTGGGGTTTAAGCTATAAAAAAATTATGCTAATTATTTGTGTTTATAAATACACATCATTCGGGGAGGTTAAAAAACTTCTTAAGATGAAATATTTTGCCAAAATCAGAGGCTTACCTAGGTGTTGTGACATAATTAAATGGCATACTAGCATCATTTACAATATTACTTGTAGAAAATTGGTTTACAATGATATAATTGTGTTGGTTGAAGACACTGATATTCGAAAAAAATTCCTCGCATCTTTGTACCTTGTTTCCTTGGATGATTGCCAAAGTGTGGTCAACAACACCTAATCTGCTAAAGGTTATGGTGTGGAAGGGGAACCATCATAAGGAGTCCAAGAAACTTTGGAAGATGAATCCAATGGTCACTCGATGTCTTTATATGTAACATCTTTGAGAATAAATATGCAATTCACGCTTATCTTTCATATCTAGTTGCTCATTCCAACATTACTAAGGAGAGAGGGAGGCCAATTTGATTGGAGAACTCAGTTTTCCAAGGTTTAATTTCCAAAGGCGCAATGGTAGCTCGAAGGGAAATCATAGGGTCGATTTACTGGCACATTGTTGAGTCGAATTCTTCGGGTCAACTTCATTCAGAGGTTGATTTCCATTAGGCCAAATTCATCCAATGGGGGGCTAGGTTACAGGTTCTAGTAATTATTTTTCCTCGTAATTTTGTGTGGGACGAAAGCCCTAATTTTTCATATGAATGAATGATGGAGAATTGTTGTGGTTATTTATTGCAATTTGTGATTGATTTCGCCTACTTTTTATTTTTCGCTGCATATTAATTCTAAAATTTAAAATACTAGTTATTTTATTTTTCGACGATTCAGAGTTTATTTTGATTAATTAAAAAATTGTTGGTAATAATTGTTGCAAGAAAATAAATTCGGGTTAGTATCATGAGATTTGACAGAAGTGTCTCTTAAGAATCTTGGAGAAAGATAAAGCAAATCCAAAAGAATTTCCTAACTTCTAATCTCAAATTTAGAGGCAATACACCCTATCTTATTCTCCTTTTAGAAGCAAGTATTTCTTCATTGAGAGGATGGTCGTGATTACATAATGTACAAGAACAAGATAAACAACACAGATGACAAGAGTCTCCTAAAATTGCTCCAAACTCCAATCAAAGCCACCAATGGCTCAAGCAAGGATGGCATAAAGATGCCAAGTCTTGCCTAAATCATTGGGAAATATAGGAAATATCGCTTTACAAAATATCAATAATATTAAAACTATTGTTACATCTAAATTTAAGGAGAAATTATGGTGCAATAAAAAAAATATGGGATAAAAGGAAACAAAGACAATACAAACAGGTGGTCAACCTTCATATGGAAGATCAAATCTGTTGATTTTGACTATTCAAAAAAAAGAAAATCAACATTGCTAAAATATGAACCAACTCCCACACGCTGACATAGTGAAACTAGGCGCTAGACAATTCCCAAAACACCATGGGATGAAAAACATATCATCGCTACGACGCTAAGAGAGTTGAAGATGAAAAGCACTTTATCCTAGTATGCCCTGCATGTACACAAATTCGATCACAATTTGAAAATACTTGTCACAATACCAGCCTTCTTAACCTATTAAATCATCAAAACTACACTGATCTTGGGGCAGTTCTTTCAATGTTTTTTTAGCACAAAAATAAAATCCTAAAGGAATCCAAGTAATCTCCTACCTTTTATAAAGCCTAATAGACCAATTCTAGTCTTGTGGACATTAATCATCATCATCATGAAGACACATCCTTTAGGTTTGCCACAAGGTTTTCCTTGGGAAACAAAATAATTACCTACTAATCTTCCACTCTTCCACTTATACAAATAGACATAAGCATAACGGTACCCCTACCCTTAACTTCATATTCAACACCCATGAGAGAGCTAATATCATTAAATTTAGTGTTAGCAACCAGAAATGCTTAAAAACAGAGATAAAAAGAGGATTTTATAAAAGTGAATCAAATCAGAGCTTGAAATAATACATTGCGATCTACAAGCATCGTTCAACCACTAAGTCCAAAATATTTCCATGAATGTAGGAGGAGAACAGAAAAGGTCAATACAAATTGTGAAGTAATCAAGCAAAGTAGTCTTCGAAAAATTGTGAAATAATCAAGCAAAGTAGTCTTTGAAAGGACGTTAAAAGCTCTCAATATCTGCTCCAGACAGTCATCAACGAAATCCAGGAGCTTGAATCCACTAAATTTTGAAAAAGGACATCACGTCGATGTCTATAGGAACGTGTTAATGTCAAAATTTCCAGTGTTGTTTCTAATCATTAAAGAGACTATTGTCCAATTTTTGTAGAATGTATCGGCTCTTGTATTGAGTCTCGTGCCTAGCTAATATCTGAATTTGTTATGCTGTAGGTTTGTCAATAATAAAGAAGACCTAACTTGTGTCTCGTTACTGGTATGGATAAGAGGAAGAGATGCACAAGCACCTGGGCCTCACATAGAATCAAACAGAACAACAGATAGGGACATTCTATGCACATATTGGTTGTTATTTGCCACACATGATTAACAAATTAGACAACGGTGAAATATAACAATAGCCTGAAAATATCCGTAAGCGACCAGACACCGGCTATAGCATTTCAGAAAAAATTATAAATGGAAATTTTTGACTAATTGGATTTAGGGACCTCCCCATTTTCTACATGGCCCAATCATATAAAGTCTTGTCCCAGAATAGTCAACATAATTACTTTACATCCCACAAACGCCACAAAAGTGACAAGAAATTCCGGCTCTCCGAATCAGGTTGTTGATATTATAACATCAAGCAACCATTATTTTTAACAATGCACATGTATTCCTTCGTGGAACAAATAGTTACATCAATCTAAGAACAGAATTAAAATGAAATTCCATTCTTAAATAGCCAGAGATGCTAACATTTGAGCCTCTGCTCTAATAGATAGGGATACAACATCTTTACAAAACAATTTAATTTGCCTTTTACAAGCAAAGCCAATTACTGCTTTAAAAAAGCATCAATTCCCCTAAGCTAAGGGGGATGGTTCCTCAAGACAAGTATTGCATAGCTCCTGTAAAAACCATGAGTGTATTTATCCTTCAAGTGCCAAACAATTTGGATTGTCTACTTCTTATTGTCTCCGAGCATAACTCAGGTAATAACCTGCTGGTGGAAGAACACATCCATTGCTTCTGAAATTTGAATAGTTGAGGCATTTATGAAGTTCAGAACAACTCTTTCGTCTCACTCCAAGAATCATACTGGATTAGATGTGCAAACAGAGTTTAGTAACAAATAAATTTTTGTGGTCATCACAAACGAAATACCATTTTTCCAGAATATCATATCACATGTTCACTCACAGAAAATATGCACAGCTTTTCCAATCATTGATCCTTCTTATGTAGCATGGTTATTTCTATATTTGGAAGTGACTTACCTTTAAATATTGGATTGAGCTCTTTGCTCCTGTGTTCCTCTGTGCCAGTCTCAGCTTGGACTGACTCCATTGCATCCATCTCTGACTCATATTCAGAAGATGTATCCTCATTTTCACTGTAGCTGTTTGAAGGCTCACTATCTGACTCTTTATCTTCAGTCTATGTGCCAGGCAAAACAAAAGCATGATCGTTATAAAGTTGATGAAGCATTCCTGAAACACTTGGCCTTCTTAATTGATCATTACAGAATAAACAAATTACCAAGTAGTAGGCAGCTAAATTTGACTGGTACATTAGATATCTTTTTTCATTTTGAGATTCAACTGCGTTAAGTAAGTCATTCATCTATGACCATTTCCATGAGAGGTAGTTGTAACTGACTAATTTCTCATGATTTTTGAATAGTCCACTTAGCACTCATTGCATCAGGTGATGCTCACAGGGGTAAAGAAGTGGGATTGAAACTAGTGAAATGAATCACATAGCGTCAATCATCACTTCCGGGACTTGCACCCAGTAACCAGGACTTCCCGGGAGGTCACCCATCCCAGAAATCCTCTGGCTCAAGCGCACTTAACTGGTACAGTTCCCACCTCTAAATTTGCAAATTTGGTATTAACTTCTACATTTGACTCTGCAGTATTTACATCCTCGTCTACTTTTTCCGCCTTGAAGAAAAAACACAAAAAATATAAAAGTCATTGACTCTGCAGTATTTACATCCTCGTCTACTTTTTCCGCCTCGAAGAAAAAACACAAAAAATATGAAAGTCACCATATCAAATGAAAATCCATATAATCTATTGCTTCAAAGGGTTGATTTTAAGCTGAACGCACTCACTAATCTAATTTCAGATAAAATATAACACGTACATCCACATACAGTGTGCAATTATAACAACTAGTATCATTGCTAAATAACTCAAACTATTAACAATTTGAATTAACCTATGGTGAGTTGTTTATATAAAAAACTAAAACCGATCTTGAGGAAGCAGGTGGGCAGAAACATACAAGGTCAAATGTTAGCTGTTTTATGTTCTCCTCCAGTTGCGATATGTGATAACTCAGTGCCTGCAAATTTGTGCAAAAAATGACAATGCACATTATAATAAGTATAGTGCATTTAAACTAATAGCAGTAAAAAACAGAGAGACAGGAACTTAATCTACAGCAATTCTAGTTCCCATCTAAACGAAAAACACAAAATTAAAATTCAATATTCTTTGCTACAAATAAAATAGAGAAGTGGGGGGATATGAAGGTACCTCTTGGCGTTGGATCTCAATTGAACGTTTTAATGCCTTTCTCTTGTTCAGGAGGTTCATTGGCCTCAACTTAGTTGGACGCTGATAATTTTTGCCCCGATAAACAATTATAGCATAGTCGTTGGACACTTTCTCAACTGCCACTAATATTCCCCCACTTTCATATTCCAGCATTCTTGCTATGTCTTCAACATGTGCACGGCTAATTCCTTTTGAGAGAATTTTCACTAATTCCCTGTGCTTCCAATGCAAGTGCATATTTTCCACTACACCGTCAAAGACTCCTCGCCTCCCTGAAGCATGGGTCATGACAGACATGTCATGTTATCGATAGTTTAACCTGTCAAAAGTGATTGGTTTAAAATGAATCAAGCCAACTACCTTTCTAATCCAATTAAAACTCACCCAACAATAAAAATGTCTTCATTCTTAATCCAAGTTTGCGAAACATGAATTTCTCTTCATTGGTTAATGTCTCTTGATCTGCTGGTTTTTCAACAGGTGCCAACGATACTTCTAATTTAGCTAGATCTGTCTCCGCTTTCTGCTTCTTTAATTGTGCCTGTGAATCCATAATTGGAGCAAATGGCCTAAGTATAATATGTAACTGAAAAAGCAACAATTCTTTGAAGAAAAAGGAAAAATCTGTGACCTATTTTCAAATTGGTACTTTATTGATGGAATACAATTCTCATCTTCACCTTTGAAAGAATGGACACTATACATAGCTAGTTTACTAAAGATACAGCTAAATAGCAATTCTGCCCCAAAAAAATCACAAGTCAGTTCAATTTCAATGAGTAAACTTACAATAGCCAGCTTTCGCTGAACTCTCCTGACTGCCTCAGCCCGCTTAGCCTCGGCAGCAGCAGCTCTCATCTTTTCTTGCTCTTCACTATCCATCATCCACTTAGCTTGGGCTTCAAAGGTTTCAGCTAGTGTGCCAGCAATACTGGTTCCCACATCAGCTCTTGCCTGAACTGCTGCAGCAGCTTCTGACCTTGCAATTTCTTCTTCATCTTGATGTACCTTTGCCTCTGCTGCTCTCTCTGCTAATACCGTAGCAACAAGTGGAGGAAGAAAGTCTTTTCCTCTATAAATAATAATGAAGAACTTATTTCTCAAAAGTAGAACACCTCCTGTAAGCTTCTGCAAATATAAAATATGTAAATTTCAAAGGAATACAATGCACATCATCCACATAAATATTCTATACCAGACTTTGACCAATAAGATTCCTAGCCATCAGTCTAACTTACAGTGTTATAGGTTTCTTCACTCTATTTCCTTCTTGAACATATACACAATGGACTAGCAGCTTTGTTTTACTTACTTTGTAAAAGACCTCATGGTCACCATGGAGTAATGTAAGATATGACATCAAAGAAATACTAAATATATGATCCATCTTAAGAAAGAAGTTAAATAGCTAATGGTATGGTTTTGTAGGAGAGTTTAGATGAATAATAACAGGAAGGAGGAGACCGTGAAGCAAGAGTCTGAGGAACAGCTCCTAGACTACTCTGCAGACCTGTACAAGGGAACTCAGATCTGTGTATCAATGTTACATTTATCGTTATCGGAAATTTATCGCCGGTGGTCAAAATTTTTAATTATTGGCAATATCGGGGAAATTATCAGGAAACTTTAAAAAAATAAAAAATAAATACCCACTTTTTTTCAATTTTTTAAACTTCTAAAGCAACATCAACATCAAACAAACACATTGTCACATAAATACGAAGATAAAACTACTATATAAAATGTATAAGGATAAAGCTACTATATAAAATGTATAAGCTGTCAAGTGGTACATCAAACATCTATACTGAAATATGATATCTGTCCTGACTCTCCTGAGTCACAAGTCTTAATCAGATCAAAGAAAATTGCATCAAAACAAAAAGGTGTGTCTCATGAGATGATCATCATGAGGCATCTAGGTACTACATGCCTACAAGGCTAATCATGATGCACTAAAATTTCAAGTTTCAACAATTCCCTCTACCCCTTTTACAGGCAAAGGTCACTGGTGTCATTCTTCCACTAGAAGCAGTAGATGGACGTGTTGACCCTGAGCCTGAGCCTGAAGTGGAAGGTGAAACTCTTGGGGAAAATGTAGAAGACAAAGTGGGATGTCTTTCGCCTCTTCCCCTAGTTGGCAGTGTCTGTGGAGGTGGTCGTGGTAGCTGTGGTTGTGTCTCTGGCACACTCTCAAATTCAATATCCTCCCCCTGCTCTAAATTTGTCTTTCCTACAAGTGGAGCATCCTTCTCCTCCTCCTCTTCATCCTCTTGCTCTAACCACTCAAGTGCCTCCATGATAGGCATCTTGATCTCCACCCTCCACGAACTTATGGTGTCAAGTGCCTCCAATGAAATGGCATCTATATCAGGCACTTTGTTTATCTGCCTGACCCATAACTTAGGATTGTAGTAGATACCATGTCATTGAGGCGTTGGACATCTAACTTGCATGAGGGGCATTTTGTGATTAATCATTAGAGGAATCCGGATTCGGGATGATGTCCCACATATGCCAGAAATTGCGCTCACACCCTGAAGAGTTGCAAGTTTGACTTAGCACTCGAATGGCAAGTTTTACTTTTTTCAACTTTGGGACTCTTCTATCATAGTTTGCCCACCAAACATCTACAACAAATAAATTGAAAGGATTCAAATTTCCAAGGAAAGACAATGACTTATATTTCAATTTTCCATTAAGTAACAAACGTCAAAATTTCAAATAGAATTATAGATAGGTCATAGAAAGGAAACACATTGAAATTTGAAAGTGAAAATTGAAATAAATTATACTTTTAGCTTCCCTGGCATCCTAGCAGTCCTATCTTGGATAGCCATATCATTACCCAAATGTCCCAGAACTCAACTTATATACCTCAAGTTGTTTGAAAATATCATTGCATTCAACGGAAGTCAACACCATCCTCTGAATACATTGGTAAAATCCATCCATAACCTCTGCACCAAACCTAAATCCACATGCATAAGTGAATGCAGGGTTGAGGTAGAGCCTTGCTGCATGAATCAGACAATGGAGAGTGTTGTTCCATCACTCATCAATCACACCCCATATTTCACCTCGTCTAGTGAATCCATCTTCTCCCTTGTCCTCATAGTATCGATGGATAGCTTCCTTGGCCATACCCGTGGCCTCATACAAGTAGCCCATTGTGGGTTTCTCACCATCAACCAAGCAAAGAACCTTTACTAAAGGTTCACTGATAGCACACAACTCCTCCACTCCCATCCAAAAACTTTGGTTGTCTCACAAGTTGGGCCATGCCTTGCCCATCCACTTTAGTGCTATAGACACAAGCAATCCACTCATCTAAGAGAAGCATCCTCTGCAACGTGCGATAGCAGGATGGACCACCTCCTTTCCCCTTATGAATTGTCTCATGAGTGTTAGAACAAATGTATGCTTGCAAATATATTTTGTAACACTCCTAGACAACTCAACAATTTCCTTGATCCAAGGAATGTTTCCCATATCCTCTAGCATCAAATCAATGCAATGGGTGGCAAAATGAGTCCAATATAAGCTTTAATACCTCTCCATGAGCAACTTTCCAACGGCAACATAGCTAGCAGCATTGTCTGTAATGACTTGAACAACGCACTGCAAACCTATCTCCTGAATGAATTTATCCAATAACTCACAAAATAATTGTGCATCTTTAACATATGTAGATGCATCAATAGATTTGATAAACATTGTCCCCCTAGGATAATTAACCAAGAAATTCATAATGGACCTGCCCTTCCCATCTGTCCAACCATCTGACATAATAGTGCATCCGTGAGCTCCCATGATTCTTTCAACTCAACCAATTTCCAATCAACCATTTCCCCTTGAAGGAGATGCCCTCTCAAGTCATTAAAAGAAGGGACCTTGTAGCCCAGACCAACAATGGTAGCAGCTTCAAACATGGAATGGTAGAATGGGTTGTTCTTGGCAATGTTGAATGGTATGTCACTCCATAGAAAGCATTTCGCCACAATTTTGTTAGCCTCTTCCTTCTTCAATTTCACCATTGACTGAATAGAAGGTTGCCCCCTAGGCACAGATCTTGGCAAAAAGAAAGGTGAGGACGCTGAGGGGTTAGACATTGCAAAAGGTGAGCCCAAGGTTTGGCTTTCCCCCACTTGAGAAGCTTGTGGATTTATTTGCAAGTTCAAGCCTTGCTTCTTCCTTTTGATATCTCTTCTAATGCATTTGAAAAATGGATTGGTTTGCAATATGGATAATTTATGGGGTGGATGTTGGGCAAAGCTCCACTTCATTCCCTGGTATTTTGGTAAGGTGGTATTTCAAACTGTTGATTCCACCAAACATTTCCATACCACATAACTTGCAATTCAACCTCTTTCTATTATGACCCTCATAGGGTAGACCATACTCCCACATTGGATTTAATGGCTTTGGCATTTTGATTCTTGAAATGTGTAGAGTCTAGAGCACTAATTCAATATGTAGACCTATGGGACAAAAAAATGAGGGGAACTTAGAATTGCAAATTCTAAAATAGAATACAAATCCACGAAATTGGAAAATCATGAAAAATGCTCCAATTAAAATACCCTAGCTACATAAGTATTAAATCCTCATTTCAAAGAGAGAGAAAACAGTTATATCTAATGAACATTGCATACCCTATACTAGATCTTGAAAAACAACGAAAAGGGATAATTTTCTTTTTCATACTTGGAAATGTGCAAATGGTATATTGGAGTAGATATCCACTCCACGAATACTCGGCTAATGGCAAAAAAAACTATAGAATTCCCTTTTTTTGTTAGATATCACCAGGTCATAAGGTCGCTATACCTCTCAGAGCTCAATCTTAGCAAGAGAAAAACCAAAATGAGCAAAAAAACCAACTCGGACGCTTTAAAACCTAAGAAATCGGATTCGTGGATATAGGGCCACGTGTCATGAATCCATCGAATCTGACACGACACGTATGGATTCGAATCTGAAATCCCGGATTCGATCATGTCCGTACAGGACAAGTTGAATGCCGATCGTGTCCTATACGAACACGATCGAATCTGATTCTGCCGGACACGAACAGCGCGAAAGTTCGTCCAGTGAGTTATAAAAAAGGGTTTTGCCTCATTGTTTCTCACCGAAGTTTGTGTGTGATTTGAGCATAGAGCAAGGATTAGCAAGGAGCAAGGGAGTGTTTTCAAAGAGATTCGAGCAACCGGTAAGTGCACTGTCTCTCTATGTTTTTGCATTTAGTTTGCTGTTAGTATTTGCATTGTGCATATGTTTTACATATTTGGTCATTTTTGTTTATTTTTTACAATATTCATGGCTCAATCAAGGGCAGCAAGGTAGGGGCAAAGAAAGGGGAAGAATGTCCTCATTGGAGAAGCCCCTCTTGTCCCTATTTCATCAGGGTCTGCAAGTATTCCATCTATTGGAAGTGGAGCTGCAACAGGGAAAACAAACTCAAGACCCCAAATACCCATTGTGGAAATATGTGACAAGAGAGGCAGGGCCAAGCAGCAAGGCGAAGGGAGGAGGCAATGTTGCATGGAAATGTAGTTTTTGCCACAACCATTTCATGAGCACATATTACCGTGTGAAAGCTCATTTGTTGGCTTTGCCAAGTTGTGGCATTTCAGCTTGTACACAAATGCCATTAGCAAGGAAGAAGGAAATGGAAAAAGAGGCATTTGTTGGTGCAGCAAATGTGGCATCAAAATCAAAACAAAACAAGAATGATGACCCCCTTCCATTCTTGAGGAAAAGCAGCAACAAGTTCCCTTTTGAGAGTTTTAGTGGGGGACAAGCAGCAAAAAGAAAGGCAACTGCACTTGGTCTAATGGACAAGATTTTCCAAAAAGAGAAGAGGGAAGAGCTTGATCTCACCATTGCATTTTTTTCTATCAGAACTTCATATCCTTTAATGTTGCATGGTCACCTCTATTTATTGAGATGTGCCGAGCTCTAAGTCAAGGGGCTCCATCAGGGTATGTGCCTCTTGGGTCAGAGAAGCTTAGAACCACATTGTTGACAAAGGCAAAGAAAGAGGTGGACAAAATGCTTGAGCCTATTAAATCAGCATGGCCAACATCTGGGGTTAGCATTGTTTCTGATGGATGGACAGATCCAACACGGCACCCACTCATCAACTTCATGGTGTCATCCCTGAATGGTCCGGTTTTCTTGAAATCAGTGGATGCACTTGGACAGTACAAGGATGCACAATATATGGGTTAGTTATTTATTAAATTATTGAAGATGTAGGTGTCGATTCTTATGTGCAAATCATTACAGATAATGCACTTGTTTGCAAGGCTGTTCGCATGATTGTAGAAGCAAAATATCCACAAATATTTTGGACACCTTGCATTGTCCATTCATTGAACTTAGCACTGAAATCTATTGCCTCTGATGCGCTTTGGATTGGAAGCATTATTAAGGATGCACGGCATATCTGCAACTTTGTACAAAACCATACAAATGCCCTCACTATCTACAAGGAGTACACCAATCTATCATTGTTGAAGATTGCGGATACACGGTTTGCCTCTTCATTCATCATGTTGAAGAGGTTGAGGGAGGTCAAGACCGCTCTTGGGGCCATGGTTATTTTAAAGTTTTGATCTTTTTGGAGAAACACGGATCAAACAACCTCAAAGAAAGTGAAGGACACAGTGTTGGATGATGTCTAGTGGGAGAAGGTAGATCTACTTATTCAGATCATGGACCCTATCATTTCCTTGCTTCGATTTGCAAATACAGACCAACACATCCTAGGAGAGGTTTATGAGGGATGGGATTCCATGATTGAGTCTGTGAGGAACATTGCTTTACATAGTCAGTGACCAGAGTATGAGACATCACCAGAGTCCTTCTTCACCAGTGTTATCGCTTGCCGCCTACACCTACCTACAGTTAACGAGAAAAGCCTTTAACCCCACAAGGTGTGGTTGGTGGCAAGGAACTCAGAGAAGGGGCTGTCACCTATTCCCGACTCTCTCCATTTAAGCTATCTCCTAGGTTAGCTATGGGGGGTGGTCCCTAAGGAAAAACTATGTTAATGATGTGAGTTTTCTAGGAGAATATTAGAGTGAAATTGGATTACTTTTGAAGATTCATGAACATTTATGAGCAACTTTGAAATAATGACCAACTATTTAACCAGTGCCTTTACAAATAACGTGCTCAAAAGTAAAAGAAATGCTCAAAGAGATGAGAACACAGTAATCCTGAAATGGAAACAAAAGACTGCTAGCACAAGATATCAGAAATGCTCTCAAGATAAATAGATTTATGAATCAAAGCATGAGAAACTATCTTGCTCATAAGGAAACATTTAGTGTTCTACTTTTGGAGAATGTAAATGAGATGATAGAAAAACTCAAATGTTAGACCAAGATCACAACATGCAATTAAATTTGCAACACCAAATAAGGGTATTTGCCAATGAAACGGGATATATCAATCATCCATAAGCATAATGATCATTAAAATGACAACATGCAATGAAGTTGCAAAAGTAAGCGAATTTCCAAGTACCATAGAATTAAACTTGTTGCAAAATTTAAGGAATTAAAATGCTTGCATCCAAAGTGCTTCTTGAGAGAATATTTGCATGTGAATCTTTAAACCGTCAAGATAGCCAAAAATTTGGGAACTTTGCAAGTAAATATGATGAGAGAGTGCTCTTGGTTTATTTTATTAATTAGTTCTAAAGCAAGGTTACAATTGAACTCTAATCCTCAGACCTCACCCTCGCCCAAATATTTGGATCTCACAGTGAGGAGTCCATAGAGGTAGAGGGTCCCTAAAACGTCTATTCAACCAACTTAAGTTGGAGGTAAATTTTAGAGATACAAATCTAGTATGAAAAGTGAAATGCCTAAATGATATGAAAGTGAGTTTGCAAGTGCTATGTAAAAGATGGAGATGATTCAATTAAATACGCTTCATAGTTAGAACAATAACTCAAGTTGCCATAAATTGAAAGTGCTATGCTTCTTTACTTGTAGTATATTGTGAAACTTATCCAAATGAGAAATAGATCACAAAACATAAGTAAGTGAAGGCAAATGAGATTGCAAATTAAGAAATTAAAGGACTATGCGATTTGTGTTACTTCCCAATTAGAGCATGCATATGTGATGTGAAAGAAAACGGAAATTTCAAAACCACTAAGTCAATCCATCTACAAATTCTCTCATTTGAAATGGACAGATAGGGATGCCAATGGGTAAAACCCACGCTCCCACAACAAAAACATAAATTTTATTAATTTTACAAGAATGAAATGACCATGAGGTCTTTTCTAAACCAAAGAAAGTCTTTACAAATATTAAGACCATAGACTTTTCCTCGATGAGAATTTTTTTTAAAAAATTACTCAAAAGAATTCAAACTTTACAAAAGGAGAAGAGAAGCTAAGCTAAGCCCCTTCAATTCCCACGACCAAAGAAGAGAGAGTTATCCTCCTCATTTGAAATTCGTAGCCCAAAGGTCCTGCAACAACTTGTTAGTAATTTCCTGTAGTTGTCCACCCACGCTGTCACAAGAAAAAGTTCGGAAAGAGAGCTACAAAACCAATCAAATATTAGATAGATAAAATTACAAAATATTGCATAACAATTTACAAAGGGCTAAGCCAAAGAGTTCGAGTAAACTCTCATCTTTGCTTAGTCATCTTCAAGCTCTTAGATAGAAAATGAAAGCAATGAAGTATAATGTTTTAAAAGATATTCAAATTTAGAAGTATTCGACTTGTATACAAGCTATGTCCCAAAACCCCTGCAAAACCACTTTGTAAGATAAGACTATGAAGGTTCAAAGAACAAATGAGAGCTCCTTTGAGAATGTATCAAGAGTGGGTTGGTCTCTCCAAAGACTTCCCCCAACACTTGATTCTTTGATTCCAACAAGATGTTCCCTCTACAAAACTTCAATCAAGAATTAATTCCATATAGATCTAACAATAAACAATGATAAGAAACTATAGAGATTCATTTGAAACCAACTAGAGCATTCTATACCTAGAGCATACTCCTAAATCAAATGTCAATGTAAGATAGCTCTACATTAACAATTCTACAAGAGAATATGGAAACAAATTAGATCAAAGCATGAATAAAAGAAATTATACCAATGATCAACAATTCATCACACTCCAAAAGGAGGAACACCTCATGAATGAAACCCCAAAGTCTTTATTGATATTTCTGAAAGTGTACAAGGCAGCAATGCTTTCGCAAGCACAATAGCTAGTAAACAATGATACAATATGAGAGCCCATGGCTCCATTATATAGAAAGTTGGGAGCAAATCCCAATGAAGAACCATATGCCAAGTGATGAGAGGGAGGAGATCACAAGGCAAATTCGAATTTGGTAAATGGAGCTCCAATGCCAAGTGTAAAAATCGAATTCTGGCAAGTGGACATCATTTTCTTCTTCCCTTATGTGCCAAATTCGAATTTTATGATGAAATGACATGTGTATATGGTTGGTAACCCATGTGGAGACAATTTCCCACCAAAATCTCCACCAAATATTCTCCCAAATCCTCCCAAATATGCATTAATTTCACAAATTCGAATTTCCAAGTAAGCAACTCTCATTTAATGCCGGAAATTCAATTTTATTTGAGCACATGTCTTTTCCTTGATTTTAGGAGTCCATATCACCTTGGGACTTCACTTTAACTCCTCCATAATTTTCCACCTCATTTCCACCTCATTTAACATGTGTGGATATTTATTTTTCTCCATTTATTTAATTTTTGGCTTAATTAATTGCCAGATTTCCCACTAAATTTACGAAAAGTGGGTTTTGAGGGTTCAAAACACATTTTTAACCCCTCAAAGTGTGTCATAGTAGAAAGTTGAGCGTGAGAGGTGTAATTTTGATTACTCATACCTCATACAACTTCTCTAAACAACACTTATTACAATTCAATTACAATTTTTATTGCAATTTTCGACTTGCGGGAAATCTAAAAAATTAAAAAATCACTACCTAGACCTAACCAAATTCCACGAAATTTTTTGTGTGATCTAGTATGGTAATATACATTGACTCTAGACACTAGGACTCACCCAAGGCCTCACCATCAAGCCGTACTCCGGCTTTGGGGTAAAATTGGAGGAAAAAACTCAATTAATTATTAACTCCTGGTAGGGAGATGATAATTAACCAAGTAAAAAAAACCTCCCAGAGTAATACTCACTTGTTGGCAAGGTCCCAGGCTACCTAGGCCTATTACAGACTCAATACTGACTCAAAACTCATCATTACTAGCATCACTTATTACAATTCCCCGTAGGGCGTGGAATCCGGGCATAAGAGAAAATGATAAAAAGTAGAAGTAGAGTTTAAAACTCTGTTGAGCTGATGATATCCCATGGTACAAATGTCTTTTGATTCATCCTTGGGAATGGAGTCTTCTCATTATCATCAGGTGCCACTCCAGTGGTCAACAACCAGCATACAGGATATTCTTGTCAACAGATGGGACAAGAATTGCACACCTTTAAATTGTTTGGTTCACTCCTTGAACCCAAAATACTACAGCCATGAGTGGTTGAATGATGGACCTTCCCGCAGATTCCCTCCTCACATGGATGGTGAAATCTCACAGGGGAGGAAAGATGCATTCAGGAGGATTTTTCAGGATAGGGCATCCCTTGATGAGGTGGAGCATGCCTTTGCAGAGTTTTCCACTGGCACTGGGCGATTTGCAGGCTATGATGTGATTCGAGACAGGGGGGCTAAGAAGCCCTATTCTTGGTGGGCAACTCATGGGGCAACAAGTCCTCCTCTACAACAGTTAGCCATGAGGCTCCTCTCTCAGGTGACTTCATCCTCTTGTTGCGAGAGGAATTGGAGCACATATGGGAATTTGTACAGTGTGAAGAAGGGCAGGCTTGAGCAGTCCAGGGCAGAGACAATGGTGTATGTGCACACCAACCTTCGCCTCATCTACAGGCAGAGAGAGGATTGGTTGAAGGGAAAGACAAAGATGTGGGATGTCTTCCTTGATGATATGGGTCTGGACAACAGTGTTGAGTTGGCATTGGTCAACTTGGATCTTAATGAGCCAGTGCTAGAGCCTGTCACATTTGATGATGGCAATACAGCAGAGGGGTCATCCTCCACACCAACAGATGCAGAAATGACATTGGATACAGAGGAGGACGATGCAGCAGAGGAAAACAGTGGTGAGCATGATGATCAGGATGAGGACAGTGATGCTGATTATGATGATGAGGATTGATGACTCATGAGTCATGAGCTACCTACTGCGGCAATGCATTGACTCATTGAGGCTTGTAGTTGTTTTGTATTTTCTATTTCTATTTGCCATTGGCAGTGTACTACCTAGAGCCTAGAGGCTAGTACTTATGTAATGTAAAACATTTTGATTTTGATGACTTAATGAGAAAACTACAGTATCTTGTCTTTCTCCTACTGGATCATTGATGAAGATGTCTATTACTTTGTGATATGTATGATTGTATGATGTATCAATGTATCATGTATCTTAAATCTTTGAAAAACTTACATCTAGATGAAGATCTATGTTTGAATCAATGAATTTGTGTAAGAAATATCTAATTTTTAATATATATATATATATATATATATATATATATATATATATATATATATAAAACGTGTCTGGGCGTGTCTTGTTCTGGGGGGTCACCGTGTCCGAATCCGACACTCAAATCCGCGTGTCCATCGTGTCCCGTGTCCCCGTGTCAAGTGACTTAGTTTAAAATGAAGTTACACGCAGCAGGGCGATAATTTCCATCATCTCGCAATAAATACGGAAATTATCGCGATAATTTCAAATCTCGCAATTTATCGCAATAAATATCGACGAGGTGGTTTTCGGTGATAATATCGCTATAATTCCGATATTATCATGATATGTTCAACACTGCTTTGTATCCTCAATGGCCTTAAGCACCAAAAGACAGGGTAGCTAAAAACAAGTCCAAGTGGGTGTCTATATCTGTGGGAGAGAACTTTTGGCAACTATAAGAAAGGGGACCTAATTAGCATAAGATCAAACAAAAGGACAACAGGTAGAGACATCTAGAGAAATAAATTGCATAGCATCCAACATCACCTGCAAGGCTTGCACCCAGTAGCCAGAAGGTCACCCATCCCCAAACTCCTTAAAATTTGCAATGTTTAGTTAGCATCAGCTCTACATCCTAATGCAACCAATCCAAGGGTCATGATCCAAGATATGCTATAGTTGACAATCCAAGCCTTTTCACTAGCACCTTAAAGATCAATTTCTTCTCTTTTTTATGATCAAACATTGTTGTCACAATGGTTTTCTTGTTTGCATCTTCCCATGGAACATTTGTAAATTTTCCTCTGTTCCAGATTCTCAGCACTTGGCATTGTGGCTTAGCCATTAATGCTAGCCTACAATCAGCTTCTTCTACACTATACACATCTTGTCTATCATCCTTGTTGAGATTCACATAAGAGAGTGAAGATAAAATGGAACTGAACAGCCAACCCAAAATCCTGCAATAAAGGAGTAAATAACAGCAATAGGGCAGCACACTCAGAGAGACAAGATGCCCTGGCACAACTGTGCCAAAAAGAGAAACCTGCACTTATAGCCAAAATAAGCCTAAAGTAACAGCACTAAAGCTGATCATAAGTGCACAAGAGAAAGAATCGTCAAGCACAAGGGTGAAATTAACCCATGAAAAACAGAGAACACCAAAGATATAGGTGCCCTTAGGCATAAATCACTTTCCTAGAAAATGATGCAAGTTATCACTCAGATTGTCCCTAGAGGAGAAGCCCTAATCTCATTGTTAAAATCTCTATACCAACAACGTAGTTAAATTAATTCCTTATGATTCTTACTGAAAAATTAATTTGATTGAATTCTTTAGCTCATAGGATAAAATTTAACTGGAAATAAAAAATCAGCAAAACCTACACGGAACCAATCTCCAAAATATGCATAGAAATTTATGCCCTTTAAATATCAGTTTTTCTTTAAAATTACTCCAAGCTTACAAGGGTGCCCAAACTAGGAAAATAACACACTAAGAAAACAAGAAAATACAGCAAAACCTAGTTGTTCTAGTGCATTGTACAGCCTGTACACCCCTGCCAAAACCAAAAACCCTCCTGCTATTGCTAAAATCTGTCCCAGAAATTTGTACAGTCACCCTTTTCTTTGGTGGGTTGTACGGCCTCCTAAAGTTGCCTCTACACCTACTGTGTATGGCCCCTTCAATTTCTATGAGTTGGGTTAATCTCCTTTTGCTGCTCACATTGTTTCCTCTTTTCTCCTTTGGACTTGCACATTGAGTGAAAATCCTTTACTGCTCTCTCACTTGTGCTTTTTTAACACTCTCTATGTATCACACTCTACGTCTTTTGCATTCACTTTGTCTTTCTTTTATAACATTGAGTTGATGACTGCGTCTCCAATATCTCAATGAGAATGACCATTGAGATTAAATCCCAATTGATGGTGGAGATTACATTTTATTTGTTCGCTTGGATCAAACTATCCATCTCTATCCTGATGATGAACCACAGTAAGTGGTTCGAAACACATCGACTTAAAAACTTTCGTGTGATTTATCCAGAAGAGTCTTTATACTAATCAACTCACTAATAAAATACTATTCAATTTAATAATTAACTTTAATTAACGTGAATTACAAAATAGAAAGGACATTTCTGGACAGCTTCCACATGTCCAACACTAAACCTATGTGCAAGTTCCTATCCAATGCTACAAACATCAACACTCCCTCTTAGCAAGGAAAGAATTTCTTGAAAAAACACCTAGGATTCGCTTCCCCTTCAGTCTTGGCACAATGTCCCACACATCATCATTCACCATGGTCCATGGCATTCCTCCAAACCTGTTGATCTGCTTCTTCTTCAATGATGCTACTTATTAGTGTTGTATAGCTCAAAAACTCCTTCGGAGGCTTGCTCTCCCATACACTACACTCCTAGGAACCCCCATATGCTCCTAAGCATCTCTCAATGTTTACATGAACCATTGGGATCTCCTCGTAGTACTAGAAGAAGCCAATCTCTCCTCCTCATTTGAATGTGGACTTCCTGAATTGGAAGTTGTCGATCTACACTATGTTACCTCTCTTTCAAAAGGAGTACTCCAGAATTTTTTGGCGACAACATATGAGCTGAAAGGATGCGCCTTATAGCCCTGTAAAGCCATGTGGGTCTATGTTATTTTGTGAAAGACACTCTTAGATCCCTGTTGGTGTGGACGGCCATGGCTACTCCCAATATTGTTTGTTTCCTGATATGTTTGCCTCTGTGGCATAGCTGACTTCCCCTGGTGAGCAGTAACTCCCTGCTGTTGGAAATATTGAGGGAGTGAATCAATATTTCTCTTCAATTAGTTAATTTTTACTTTACAAGGTATTAATTAGCATCAAATCAAAACACAAATCAACACCATTCAACAACGCACAGTATCAAAGACAGTCAACACTAGATTTTTAGGTGGAAACCCTTCCGGGAGAAAAACCACCGGATGCTTCTTAATATTTGTCTTCAATAGTTTACATCAATAGAAAGCTCCAACTTCCAAGTTTTTTTCAGCATCAACCAGCATCAATTGAAGGAGGCTCCAACTCCCTGGTTTACAGGCTCCAACCTGAAGGATGCTCCAACGCCCTAGTTTACCAGCTCCAACTGGTAGAATGTTCTAATGCCTTATCTTTATCAGCTCCAACTGAAAGGATGCTCCGACACCCTGGTTTACCAGCTCCAACTAGAAGAACGCTCCAACGCCTTATGCAAGCTCAAACCTACCCTACCACCCTGCCACCCTGAAGTGTTCTCAGACTCCAACCTAAAGGAGACTTCACTCTCCTGCCTTGCACTGCCCAACCACCCTTGAAATTTAAAGAAATAAACTGTGGGCTCCCATACTAGGGATCATGAACCACTTACAAAGATATTCAATAAAATTTAATTAGTGTTGATAAATGTACAATGATGCCCAACTTCACAACTAATCAAACTGCTAATGTGAAATTAATTACAAATTGCTCTTAAGAAACAAGTCATACCTCAAATGTCACTTCTGTTGGTAAGTAATTCAGATGTATAATGAAAACAGACTTCTTAAAAACTGCTCCCAAATGATGTGTCAATGAACTGATCAACAAATTTCTTCAAATTTGTGCTTTTACTACAGGACAGGTTCTCTCATGCTTCTGCCTTGACTGTTGGAGATGATTTCTATGCAAGAAGTCTGCCCCTGATGAATACTTGTATCTGTGACTTAGGTACCCTTCCAATACCTCATAAATCAAACTTAATCAAATGCAATGACTCCTTACCTCTGAGTAATGATTTTGAAGCAAATAAAATGACACAAATAGATCCTGACAATCACCATGTAACAAACAAAGTTCGTATACTCAGAGGAATGCTCTGATATCAATGTAACAAAGAAAGTTCGTTATAACAGGTTAAACACTCCAAAAGACTTGGAATATGTAGATCTCCATTGAGGATACAAGAATATATATTAAAATGTATGAATAAGAATTATGATACAAATGAGAGTGAGGGTCTGCTTATATACCCTAGACAGGTGTCCCTTTATGAACGGTCATGTCTTTAGGGACAAACCTCTTCATTAACTAATTACTAATTAATAATTATTTATGATGTGTCATTATTTTTTATATTTGCATTATTTATATCTATATTTTATTCATAACACACAAAGTAACTCACAGTCTATATGACACTTGAAATTCAAACAGTGCTAGTACTTCACAGTTATTCTCACAAAATTCCAGTTCAATTAAACTGCTTGAAGGATGTGGTACTGTAACTAGGTTATGAATGGGGATGCAGCACTGTCATTTCTTTGTTGATGTTGAAGCCGTTTGTAAGTAAATTTCCCAGATCAAGTACCACTATTCAACAACTCTGAAACATTCCACAGTGGTTCAGTATGATGCCAAAATACTCCACGGATCAACCTTCAAAAAATGTCTTTAACAGTGATTTGCAGAGGATGCAAAAGATGCCTTCGATTTGTGTCCTCAACAACGCACACATTCCTCATATTAGTAATTTAGTACACTCAAAATGCTTCAAGATAACATCATTGCCATAATACTGGAAGATGAGATTCGGACCTGATTAATCCGTGAAAGATCCCGACAGATCTTATTCATGCTCAGAATTGTACCTAGTGATAAGTCTGCAATTAATCTTCACAAACAGATGCATAGTAGATCCACAAATGCAGTGCTTGATTGCCACAGATCGACACGGACTTCCACATTTCAGCTCACATTAGATTCAGTGATGCCCTAACCAGACTACTCTCAGTCTCAAGGGCCTAATTGTTCCAGAATTCAAAGAGTGATCTGCGAAGACAGCCCTTAGTTTATTGAGACAAAAGAGTCATAAGTTTGTTTCAACAAAAGGCTGCTTTGAAGGCCAAATAGATGCTCTCGGGTCTGAGTATGAATGAGCCTAGAAATTGCTTCAGATGTGTCCTAATGAGAAGGCTAAATAGCTTTAGACCCTCAATCAGTTCCAGGAAAACTCAAAAAAACTTGCCTAAGATCCATGTCGTTGAGGGTGCCTAAAATGGCAGATGTAAAGAAGACTTCAGAATGACCTTGTGAAGAGATGAGCAGACCTTAAATAGCCTCAATATCTTCAGCAAAATCCAACCCATCCATAACATGAAAAATCAAGATAAATGCTTCAGATTTCATGTGCCATAGGGATCAAAAATTTCACTGTTCAATCATCTCAAGAATGCCCTTGGGTGAACTCGGATTGATCTTCAAGATCACAAGATTTGTGGCCCAAAAGATTGTCTCTCAAGAAAAACAAAACGAGACCGTAAATCCAAAAAGAAAATAAGAATAACCAACCCCCTGAATATCCAGCAATTTTTGTACATAGAAAAAGATCCAAACTTCACAGAAATTCGAGCCTCCTTAAGATGACTTGTTGCTCCACAGGGCCAACGCAGTTCAGAGATTAATTCCTTTTGTATGCGCAGAAGTTGTGTCTTTGGAGGGCTAGCACGACTCTATTTATAGAATCCGGGAGTCTTTAGGAAGGGCAGTTGACTTGCCTTGAAGGGAATAAATTTTGAAATTTCAAAACTTTTGGAGTCAGAACCCCTTTGTCAGCTTACACTTAAATTTGAATTTAAATTTAAAAACCCTACATAAGGTAAATTTGTCCCATAATAGTATTTGATTTAACTTTTAATAAAATACCTTTTATCCTCATGACCCTAACCAATGATAAACTGCCTCATCATCTCATTTTGGGGATATTGACTACAACAAGGGGGCTTTGACCTTCCGAAGGGCATATCTTTCAAACAGTGAGGAGCTACAAGGTGTGCCATATATCGTTAGAATCAGCTTGACGAGGACTATCAAATGATGCTGATCATGAGCCCAAGAGACTTGATTTTCCTTATCATTTTGGTCAACAAAAGAGGGGCTTCTAGGGCTTCATGTCATTTGGAGCTTCCAAACAATGTAAACTAGACGAATATTAAGATGGAAACACAGACATACTTCCAAGGACAGACATTGGCATCAATGACAACACCATTCAACAATATCCCCCTTTGTCATTGATGGAAACACACATACTTCCCCTGCGAATACTGATCCCCCTGACTCCATGCTTCTTCTTCTTTTGATTTCTCTCCCCCTTTGACATCAATGGCAAAGGGTTACTCCCCCTGACGAGATATATTCCTATGTCACTTCTCTCCCACTAACCTTGTTGAAAAGTTAACTAGGTTCGGTCTTCATAATGACTGGTAAATATGAATTTATGTAATCAAGAAGACAAAAATAATAAAATGTAATTTGTAATGCTTGGCTCCTGGGTTTCATGAGCAAGGAAGTTTTTATTATAGGTCAAAGACTTCTTCTTGATGTCTTTAGGAGTTTGTCGTCTTGTCAAAAATATATAATTTAGAGTCATGTATATGAAGTAATGTTACACTTGTAAAGGACAATTTATTGATGTAAAGATATGCTCCAAACCCTTGTCACTATGCTCCAAAGAGTCGGCTCAAATACATTGAAGATCCACCCTTGTTCATGTCGGCCTACACACTAGATCATGTCGGCCTAGAAGAGGAGAGACAGTCCCTATATAAAGGAGGGACTGTGGTCTCATTTGGACACCAATAGTGCGAACAAGATCTGAATAAGTGCTTGAAAAGGTCTGTGTTTTGGGTGCATAATAAGGAGGCAATTCAACGAAGAGGAAGGGCTATCATATCTCGGTCTTGGAGTCTGCAATTATAGTGCGAGATAAGGACTATAACCAGTGCAGAGAATAAGGTAGATCGAGGGGTACCTCAACAAAGGATAAATCTATAATACAGTGTGAAGAGAGAAGGATATACAACGAAGGAGAAAGGCTAAGAAGAAATGTATGCGAGGAAGATCAATGTAGAGGAGAGGCAGTGCTAGCCTCTGTCATTGATCTCTCACTCTCACATACGCTCAGTGATATACACAGCGTGAAAAGAGAAGGCATCACAGCAGAGAAAAGGATCTTGAGCTAGGGCATCAAAGGTGCAGGAAGGTAGGCCGAGAAGAAGTCCCTAGGAGGCCAAGGCTAGTGCAAGGAAGGTCAGAAAAGGAGCTCACTATGTAGAGCTAGGAACCGAGCTTTACTAGTATCAGTGCAGTGCAATGCAGAAAAGGAAGATCAACATAAGGAGCCTAGAAGAGCAGTGACAAGGGTCTTGGAGGCATACTGGTGTCAAGGGTCTGTGTCATGGTTATGGTACTTGTCAATTGAAGATCTATAAGACGAATTACTTTAGGATTTTCCTCTCCAAGAGGGGGAGGTTTTGGCCCTAGCTTGCTAGCCTAAATATTTGTGTCTCTTGTGCATTTGATAATTGACTTGATGAAGAACGTAATAATCTAACGAAGATAAGATCTAAGTGAAAGAAGCATAACGAAATCACAAGTAATTATCATGAAAGAGAAATATTAATAAAAGCCCTAATTTCTCAACAAACCTGTTATGCCTCATACGGTTGATCATCTGCGATTTTGTCCATAACTCTGCTTTCCAAACATGCTAAATCTTCCCACAATGTTGAATACTGCTCTGACGACTTCTTCATATTTGCCATCTATCAAACCGTCAAAGGATAGATCTTCAAATGTGCAACCACTGCTACATAAACTCCCCCTCTTCAAAATTCACAGGACAGGGAGTTGTCAAGCTCGATCATTTAGAATGATACATGAACATGTGTTGCTTCAGGATCATCATCCTGAATCTCAATTTCTTCTTCACTTATAGATTCATCATGGTCTTGTGTCTTTTCAAATCCTGAAAGCATGGTCTCTGGGCTTTCTTCATTTACCTGTTCTTCTTGTTCTTGTTTTCTTTTCCAAACATTCTTGTTCCTAAAATTGGTGTTTTCTCTTAGGGAAGACTTTCGGCCATCATGAACGATATGTCCATAGTTGTGGCATTTGAAGCATTCCACATGATACGTAAATGATGGTGCAACTAGGTATTTGCCTTGTGTTCTTGGCAAGGCTGCTTGGGAGCAAAAGTGGAAGCAGGAGCGAGGAGCGACATTTTCAAAAGCTCTCGAGTTGAGAGTGATTTAGGGAGCGAATTTTATATAAAATATATTTTGATGCATATATGTCAACAAAAGCATGTAGAATGATGAATTAGTGATAAAAAACATAAAAACATGGATTAAACCATATAACATCAATCATCTAGTAGTTATAATCTTCATCAACCACATGTCCACAAATTACAAGTTCTCATTTATATAGCATGTAAGCGTGCACATAACCAAAATAGCATCGAGTGCAATACATCTCTGAACCGAAAATACATAAACAAAGAGGCTCTCAATGCCTCTAGCATCCAACAAAAGCATGCTACAACAAATACCTACATATCATCAAAATCATTGTCTATCTTGGGTTCTTTGTCATTAATATCACCCTCTAAGCATTAACATAAGATAGAAGAAACATAACATGTCAAGTCAAGATTTGGTTCGAGTGATGGGTACATTTTTAGTAGGGTCATGATAGAGGAGTTCGACAACCAAAGTCACTAACATCAAGGTACATAGAGGGCTTGGTGCTCATGATTAAATACGAATTCCATACCCTAGTACATGACAAAATCCAATGGAAACATTGCAATCCCCCCAATTCTGAAATGCTAAATAACTGATAAGTCTGTTGGATTTTGAGTGAGATCTAAAATTCTACTTTCTCCATATGAAAACCAATGAGATCGGAACCACTCTCAAACATCCTGAGTCATTTCATAGTAATGTTAAAAATTTAAGTAAAAGGTCCTTCTACTTTAAGAATTTAAAATTACCATGAATTGCATATCAATACTAGGGCCATAGGCTTGAATATTTGGCTGTCTCACTCAAAATGTCTTGTTTCTTTGAAAAAAATTTACGTTTAGAATGTCTTTAAGAAATGTTTTTGCGAAGAAAGCTAGGGAGTGAAATTTTTTTGCGAAAGCGCACTCCCGAAAATCACTCCTGTTTAGAGTGCGCTTCGGTCGCAGATTCGAGGGGGGCTGGGGGTGCGGGTGCTCCCCTGCAGCCCTGGGACTCGAGATGAGGTGAGCACCTATTTTAATTATTCTGTTGCAGGGAGTTATTTTGATGGAGCCTGTCAAGGGTCTCCAAGACTCTGCGGAGCCGGTATAATTTTGTATCTTTAAGTACTAGTATCTGCTGAAGGTTCTTTTTTTCTTTGGATAATTTTGGATAAAAGACTAAAAGGTCTCTCTGAGACAATCCGCACTCTCTGTGAGCTGGACAATCTTTGTATATTTTGATTTATATATGGAATAGCAAATATACAGATTTTTTCCTTGAAAAAAATTTAAAGGAGAAATACAAATTTATAAACATAAAATAAAAATAAAAGAGGTATGAAAAATATGGCAAGTCTACATAGTTTTCATGCATCAAAAGAAAGCTCAACTACACCTTAGATATTGATGACCAATGATTATAACAATCCAGCAATAACACTCACCTTGAGCTCCTCTGCCATTATTTTATTGTTGGTATTTTGAACCCCTCGCTTCACAGAAATCTTAGCAATTTCACATCTTTCCCAAATCTTCAGAATAGCAGCAGCTAATCCTTGGAGGCGCCTATTTCTCCCTTTTAGAAATAATAAGTTAAATTTACATGCCTAGAAACACTAAATAATAACAAAGCAGACAACATTCGAAGCATATTTTATATGTTTATGGACAATTCAGTTTAAGAACATATTGTATCAAGAGATTACCTAAGGCAAAGTGAACAGGTAGTGGCTTTGCAAGCTTACGCAAATTGGTCAGCTCTTGATTACTCAACTTCGACCTTTTTGTGCCATAAGGAAGAAGCCTGAAAGGTGTCTTGTAATTGGGCACCACTTCTGGAAGCAAGTCAGCATCTACGGGCAATGGATCATTTCCCCACCAATCAATAAAACGAGGACCCAGCCCATCTAAGATATCATTTGTTTCTTTTCGAGGATCCATTTCCACTGTAGACTGAGCAATCAGTGCCTCATTAGCAATGTCACAGCCAAGCTGAGGACCACTGTGAATATGTTCATCTATCAAAATGCTTTCCCTGTCTCTGAGTAATATTTCAGATGCCTTCCTTCTTATCACTGAATCAGCTGTTTTTTTTGCAGGGACTGTATCAGGTACAAATGGTTTGGTATCTTCAGCCAGTGAACTAACACCTGAACTGATTTCAGCTTGAACCTTAGCTGCTTTTATGGAAGGAGATTCATAGTTACTTCCTCTATATAAAACAAGAACACTTCCTGCCCTCCAAATAACCAGTCCTCCAGTTTTATCCTAAACAACACGATATAAGAAACCTGTCAATGCTTATAGTTTTATATACAAGACAAAAAAGATACACCAGGCCCCAAGCCAAGCAATTAAAAATGTAAAACTATTAAATAAAAATGAATATTTCATAAATTTACAAAGAGAGAAAAAAAAAATGCAGCCCGGTCTTAAAATTGAACAAGTATTCTATATTTTATTTATTGTTATTGAATATATGTAGAAATCTTCATCAATCTGCTAATGCTCTTGGACACCAAATACTCTGCACGCATAAAGCATAAACAAAGAGGCATGTGGAAGACGATTAATGAATTCTGAAGGCTTTCACCAGCAAACAATTTTAAATTTTTTTGACCTCCATAGAGTTAAGAATTTATTGTGGCAATACAAGGTAGGCCAAAGATTCTAGGAAAGAATAGTAATACCGGCTGTCAGTGAGTATCCATCACTCTTTTTTGCCAAACTTAAATGGAGAGGGGTCACTTTCAAACATAAGCGGATCATTAAACAGGCAGGAAAGAGTATATAGGACACTATATGCTAATTGGGCATCTCCTTCCTATATGGGAATGGCATTGCCGAGCAACCTTTTACAGAGATTATACAATAGTTCCTTTAGGTGACTCGGTGGCGTACAGGGCAGATTTAGCCATACAGTATCGTGCGAGGATAGACATTTTCAGGAAGGTGTTGGGGTATCTTACGATGAGTGCCCTTGCCAAAGTTGTGAGTGGAAGCCTGTTGAAATTTGGTTATTGGATGACAGGTGGTTCCCTAAGGCTTTGATCTTTGGCCTAGGGAAAAGTGTTCAAAAGAATTTAATTTTTCCCCTAAAGTGGCTTTATAAAGTTATAAAGTAAAATCTAATTTAAATGTGACTTTAAGTGAAAAAGTTACTAAAGTCTAATTTTAAAGTGACTTTAATAAAGTTGATGTAAAATTAGAAAGGAAAAGTGAATTTGGAAATAAATGACTAAGTGGGTCTTTATTAAAGTGGGGTGAACTAAAAAATAGAAAGTGAGATTTAAAAGAGCATTTAATCTTAGCCCTAGATCTAAAACTATTTCAGCCATTGGATTTCGGGATAACCCAAAAGTCACTTAGAGTTCTATTAAAGGAGGAAAAGGAGAGAAAAGATCATTCATTCATTAATTCTTTCATGAGCAGATTGAGAGAAGGAGGAGGAGAAAGCCAAAGAGAATTTTCTGAGCAGTGAAAAGGAGGAGGGCAGCAGCACTAACTTTCAGCAAATCCGTACAGCAAGGCAGAGCACAAATTTCGAGGAGAGAAAACTGCAGATTTCGAGGGAGGCCATACAGCCATTTTGGCACTGTTTTCGAAGTTGTTCGTACAGTTTTGAAGGCTGTAATTTCTGTTGTAATTTTCTGTTTTATGGGCACAGAAACCGGGGTGGAGTTTGGCACGGTTTTCGAGATAAGTTTTGTTTTGAAGTTGCTGTAATTTTTTTGCTGTGTAAATTTTTGCATCAATGTAAAAGCAATATTCAGAAAATAAAAAGAAGCTTTCGAACTGGTTTTCCCCAAGAGTTGTAGGGGGTTTTTCCAGAGTCATGTTGACCAAAAATCACTGTGTTAAAATGTTTTGTGTGGTTGTTTTAGTCTGCTGATTTTTATTTCTACAATTTCCAGCACTGTGAAATTTTTCCAAAATTTGTGTTTTCAAAAAATATTTATTTTTCAGCGTGTTGAATGTAAAGCTATGGGAAAGGGAATTTAACTATTTGGAGAAATAAGGTGAAACTGAAAACCGGAGTGGGAAAATAGAAATTTCTACAAAGCCCATATTCCCTTACTGTGACTCAGTACTGTAAAATTGTATGATATATATTTTAATGTGCATTAGTGAAATATATGCTACATTTTCCTTCAATAAAAAATAAAAGCTTTCTATGTAAGAGGAGAACATGGAAAGATATATTCGGAGGGGAGTGAGGGAGAGATGGCGTTCGTGTTCTATGCTGGCTCCGGTTTCATTCCTGATGTCATCACCAGTCATAAGCCCAATCTTTGCGTCAAGGGCAGGCCATGGAGCGCAGCTGCAGAATCCAATATCATTTTGGATGACGGTCGATGGGAGATCAAGATCTTCTTTGGGGCGGAATGGATGAATCTTCATCCCGGGGTGCTTTTGATCTCTGAGGATAAGTGGCGGTGCAAATATCCAGATCTCCCCAGTGAATGGGCTCTCGACAAGAAGAGATCGCTGAGGAGCAAGGTTCCCACACATATCGGACTTTGATTTGTGGCCACTGCTGATGGGGTTGCTTCTGGTCAAAGGACCAAGCCTGTCACCTCTTTTGATGAATGGTCAGAGACTCTTTCCTTCGGGTTCTCTGATGTTGATCGGTTTTTGAAGGTGTTGGCATATTTGATCTCTTTTTTTATTGCTTCATGTGGATCCAGTTCTGCAATTGTAGATCTACACTTTCCCATCATGGATCTGGTTATAGAAAAGGAGTGGCTCATACAGGAGCAAAATCTTCAAGGAAAAGGTTGTCAGGATCAGATCCGTGCCCCACATCCTTAGATCTGCTTCTTTGCCCCAGACCTGGAGGTAATCCATGTAGAAAGGATTTCTCAAATCCCATATATTGATCTGTTAATTATAGATCTGCCCAAAAAATCCTTGAATCTGGCAAATCTAGAGATGAGACAGCAAAGGAAGGAAAATTTTCAAATTTTTATAAAAAAACTAAATGGAAAATCCATTGTTTTGTGGATTCGGGAACGAGATCTTGTGGGAGATCTGAAGTTCACCATCCAATCCCATACGAGTATACCAACATCTTTTCAGGTGCTCGAATATTTCAAGAAGTATCCGGTGGAAGCTTATTGAGTGGGAAAGGACTCTTCTATTTCTCTGAGCTTGAGGATGAGGGGAGGATCATCCAATCTAAACTCACAGAAACCTAATGGCTCCACATCATTCAAAGATGTCCTTAAACGGAAGACTAACGCTCTAGCCAAAACAGACCAGATTCTCAATGTTCCTGGCCCCTACATTGTGGAACAGATGAATCAGGTTTCGGACATGGCAGTAGATCTTTCAGAGGTAAATAATATTAGTTCAATCCAGTGAAGCGAACATCGCGATTTTTTCGGTCAAACGATAAAATCGCCGGTTTTTAATCGCGAAAAAAATCGTTTTTTTTCGAAAAAATGGCGATTTGATCGGTAAAAATCGTGGGCCTGTCAAACAGCGACCAAATAAACTTGAAAATTCATTTTTTTTGTCATTTTTGCAGACAAAGGGAAAGAAAGAGAGCTAAGGAGGAGGAGAAGTCATCTTTAAGGGCAAGAGAGGAGAAAAGTGAAGGAATTTAGCACCCCAAGCCAACAAAATTCAAGTTTGGACCAAGTTTCTTCAGCAAAATGTTTTTTCCAGGTATGGGCATCAAATTTGACCCTTTTTTTTCTTGATTTTCCATGGGTTTCTATCACCCATGTATTTTCCATCATTTTTGTTTGGATTTGGGTTTTTTTTTTCTTCCTTTTTTTCTTTTTTTTCTTTTTTTTTTGAGTGGAGGGTTTATTTTGGTCAAAAATGCAAAAAATTGGTTGTTAGATTTATTTTTTTCATTTCTTCTTGTGCTCCTAGTTTCTTTCCATTATTTTTGTTTGGGTTTCAATGTGTATTTTTTCTCATTATTGTTGCGTTGAGTTGAGGGGTTTTTTTTGGTAAAAAAATCAAAATGTTGTATGTAAAATTGTTATTTTTTATTTTAATTTTTTAACTTGCAATTTTCTTGTGCCCTAGGTTCAAGTTTCAAAGTTCAAACTTCATCTTACAGTAAAACTCAAGAGTTCAACAAATTTACAAACATGCCAAGGAAATTGGACCCTATGTGGGAATTTGGTGAACCTGATCAGGGGTTTGACAGATCAAATTTGACTTGCAAGTTATGTGGGAACCACATGACAGGGGGGATATACAGATTGAAATACCACCTTGCACAAGTTCCTGGACATGAAGTAGGGCCTTGCATAAATACCAATCCAGAAATAATCCTAAGAGCCCTCAAATCATTGGAAGGAATAGAAACAACTAAACTTAGCAACGCAGCTTTGAGGAGTCAAATAGCAAAGTGTGGACGTGACCGTGAGAGTTGTAGTGGTTCTTCACCATCAGCATCTTCTACACCCAACCCCGTAGTTGTCTCATCATATTTTGTTCCTAGAACCACACCTGGTGCACAACCATCTATCTCCTCAATTATTAAAAAAGGGAGAAGGAAGAAGCTGACAAGTTGTTAGGCAAGCTTTTTCTTTGGAGTGATATTCCTTTCAGTGTTGTCAGGAACAATCCCTTTTACCAGTCACTGTTGTTGGCCCAGGATACAAAGCCCCTTCATATGATGACTATAGAGAATGCATTCTTCAAAATAAAAAAGGTTGACTGCACCAAGAGATTGGAGGAGATAAGGGCATCATGGGAAGTCACAGGATGCATTGTGATGTTAGATGGTTGGACTAATCAAAAGGGTAGAACCCTTATTAACTTCTTGGTCAGTTGTCCCAAGGGGACAACGTTTATGAAATCTGTTGATGCATCTGCACATGTCAAAGACACACGATTATTATGTGATTTATTGGATGTGTTCATTATGGAGGTGGGTCCACAAAATGTTGTCCAAATCATAATGGAGAAAGCTGCAAATTATGTTGTTGCTGGCAACATGCTTATGGAGAGGCATCCTAACATATTTTGGACATCTTGTGCTACACACTGCATTGATTTGATGTTGGAGGACACGAGAAAAATTCATTTTTTCAAAGATATTATTGAATCATCAAAGAGCATTGCAAAATTTATATACAATCATGCATCTGTGCTTCATTTGATGAAAACATTCACCAACAAGAAGGAGTTGGTGCGCCCTGCCATTACACAGTTTGCCGTTAGTTTCATATATCTTCAATCCCTCCTGAATTCTATGTGGGATTTGAAGAGAATGTTTCTTTCAGAGGAGTGGCGTGCTTTGACATACAGCCGCAAACCAGAGGAAGAGGCCATATGCAGGTTGGTTTCATATCAGGAAAGCTTCTGGGGGGGAGTGCAGAAAGTGTGCAACATTACTGAACCTTTGGTAAAGGTTCTTAGACAAGTTGATGAAAAGAAGCCCGCAATGGGCTACTTGTATGAGGCCATGGATAGGGCAAAAGAAGCCATTCAGAGCTACTATGAAGATAAGGGTGATGAGGGGTTTCAGAAACAACTTATTGTATGGGAAGTGATAGATGAGCGATGGAACAACACACTCCATTGTCCCATTCATGCTGCGGGGATCTTCCTGAACCCCAAATTTGCTTACTCGTGTGGTTTCTTATTTGATGCTGAGGTCATGAATGGCTTTTTCACTTGTGTTCAAAAGATTGTGTCATCTCCATCAGAACATGCAGATATCTCCAAAGAAATGGAGATATACAGAATGGCAGGTGGCACATTGAGCTTTGACATGGTTGTCCAGGATAGGAATACTAAAATGCCAAGTAAGATTTAGTTTGTTTCAAAATTCATTCTTTTCAAGTTCATAACTTCATACTTTGCTTCAACTTTCAATTTTCAAATTTTCATTATTTTAAAATTTTTCTTATGTTTATAGCTTTATAAGTTTATCTTATTTGTTGTAGATGCATCGTGGAGGAGCTACGGTGGCAGAATACCAAAACTCCAAAAGCTTGCCATTAGAATACTCAGCCAAACATGTAGCTCTTCAGGATGTGAGCGCAACTGGTGTTTGAAAAAATACACACGAAAAAACACAACGGGTTAAAAACTTTAAATATTCCAACTGATTTTTTAATTCATTAAATAATTTTTTTTACAATTATTAATTTATTATTTAAAATGTATATTATATAATTTATTAATTTATGACCCTTGTGCAGGTTGGAGCCCAGCACCTCAATGACATGGTCTACGTCTACTACAATCTTAGATTATGGGTGAGACAACTTGAAAGGACACCTAATATGGAGGCAATCTCTTTAGATGCGATTGACACCACTACTGCATGGAGGGTTGAGGCCGAGAGGCCTATCATGGAGTCAACCCCTAATTGGATAGAGCAGGAGGAGGAAGAGGAGGAGGAGGAGGTGACACCACCTACCCCTGTCACCAGTAGAGGACATGGTCTACCTCCTTTAGCTACTGGTGCTTCAGGTTCTAGAGCACAACAGAGTCCATTGCCAGCCCTGCCAGCTTCTTCATCTAGAGGGAAAGTTGTTACATTTTATCGCAAGAAGAGCAAAGGAAATCAGTAGTATAGGTTATTTGGTGCATTCCTTTGTATATGACATTATGACTCATGATATGAGATACATTATTATATTTTTTGTTGATATTTTGAGGCTGAGTTGGGACTCAAGACTTAGTATTCAAAACTTGATTCATTGTTATGTGTGATGTAGCACTAGACATGATATTACACATCTTATATATTAGTATTTTTTCATATTATGTGGTGTCAATGCATTTATTTTATGTTGTCGATGCTTGAAATATTAAAAAAATTGAAAAAAAATGAATATTTTTGTATGTGCCAATTTTTTCCCGATTTTTACGATTTTTTCTGATTTTTTCCCCTCGCAGATTTTCTCCGATCGCAATGTTCGCAACACTGGTTCAATCTTCCAAGCCTAGGCAATTATATGCAGATTTAACAGCTTCTGGCCAAAACCAACGGATCTATTGCAATGGGTTTTTACTACCTGAACAGTAAATTGTGATATTCATTTGTGCCAGGGGTCTTTTCATTGTTAAGTTTGTGATGCCAGGATACTGGTTAAACAGATCCTAGCATATAACTTGTGTGCTTCCTTCAGCATTAAAAATCTCATCTAATTCTTCATAAAAATAAAAATAAAAACATTTGATTCAGCTTCAAATATACATAACGAAAAGAGAGCTATACAAACAAAATATTGATTGATATTAACACAAAATTTCAGACTCAATCATTGGCCGAATATTACAATGGATGGCCTCTCGGCTCTCGGCCCTCTTACGAAAGCTCTCAAACCATTTCTCTCAGTCTCTCTGTATTCCTCACTTGTCTTTCATCCTCACACAATCCTCCTATTTATACATAAATATATATTTATTTCAATCCATAATTTCCTCCACACAAATCTCAACTAAAATCTAAATTAGATTTATCATTTTTTTGGACTCAACTAAGTCCTGTTTAAGAAATTCCTAATCCCTAGATTATCTACCTAATTCAACTCCACTCATATCCTTAATTATTAAAGAAATATTTACAATAATCCTCACTTTACAGTTTTCTCTCTTAATTTATTAAAATGAGTACAATAATTTATAAAATAATTAAAAAATCATCACCCCCTTAATTACACAATATTTTAATAAAACCCACGCAGGATGCTCTTGCATCAGACTCCCCATGTAGAGAAGTTTTCATAGACTCCTGTCTATGAGGTCTGTCGCTTTTCTGTAATAATGTGACAGCCGCAAGTCTTGATAACTTGCTCCCTCCAGGATTCCAAACTCTATTCTGTCGCTGGTCCTTAAAAGTATTAACTCGATTTGGTAACCCATCACTCACTCTGTCAATCGGATTCCATCGGCCTTTCCAACACTTTATTTCGTCAATTCCTCGAAGCAATTCCTCTTTGTTTGATGCTTCCGTATCCAATTGTGTTGAACACTCATCTTTCTGCCATGAAGAATAATCAAGAACTCCTCCTTTACAACTATAGTCTTTGATTGCTTTTATAGCAACAACTTTCTCATCCGGTGTTATACCTGCATTCATCAACAAACTGTTAGTTTTAAAAAGATAAGACCTTTCGGCCTCTTTTGATGCTTCAAGCACCAATCTCCCATTATCGACTTTCTGGATTTCAACAGATCTTGTTTTGAATTGCTGGCTGCTTTCATCTTTACCCTGCTGGATCAATATTTATGTCTCCTTTATGTCTCTAGGGACATAGTTTTCTTGTTGCCCCTGATCTTCCATCTCAACTCCAAATAATTTCTGCTCAATTTCTCTGATTTCGACATCATATCTGTTAATGTCATTTTCTGTACCTACAGCCACATTATTATTTGAAAAGTTATAACATTCATTCAACTCTATAAATGTTAAAAACATTTCATCCCTATCATGCACAGCAACTGCAATTTCTTCTGGATCAGGTTCTGCAAGCTTATCTCCCCTTCAAATTCCTTAAGCCATCGTTCCAAGAACTCTATTTCCGTGTGAAATTTTTTCAGCATTTCATCACAACCTTCATTCCCAGCTTCACTCTTCTTCTGGCAATCTTCCTGAGTTATCATGTTTTTTGTTTCATCACACTGCAAAACTTCGTCAGCAATTTCATTAAACAAATACATTTGTTTACCTCCTTGGAATATCTCTTCGGCATTTCCATTATGCTTCTGCTCCATAACAGCTTCAACTGGCTGTCTTACCCCAAACAAGAATTCATTTATGATTTCTTCCTGCTGTAACAAATCACTACCTTCCCCCTCTGAAAGGCATTCTCCATCAGACTTCACCTCAAGAGTTTCATTCTTCTCTGTGACAGTTTCACCAGACTGTCCACCATCTTTCGCACATCCTGCAAACATATATAAACTGTGAGATTTAAAAATACAAGGCTTCATAGCCTCATTTGCTCCTCTTGTCAACACATCTTCAAATTCTTTTGAACTATTCCAATAGTCCATGAGATCTTCCTCATTGATCTCTTCACCCAGAATTTCACCCTGTTCTGGGCCACAAATGGAAACTTCCATTTTCAACTCGGCCTCTCTGAGTTCTTCACACCTCATCATGTGCGCGAGCTTCCTCAGCTCTTCTGTCAATTGTATGTTTACCTGTTGTTCCCTCTTTGCGTGTAGTCTCTGCCACTTCACTTTCTTCCTCATGGTCCAACCATGTGTCTGGTCTTTCATATTTCTCTGCAACAATTCCATTAACAATTCAAGGTGAACTGTTATCTCAGCCTTCTCCCGCTCATAATCTTCATCAGTCAACTGCTCACATATGCCACTTACCTTGGCATTTTCCTTCTTCCTTCTTCTGTTGTGGTCTTCATCAAATCTTCTGAAATGACTATCAACAGTCATTTTTTCCTCCTTTGTGGACTTCATTGTTCACGTGTGGATTTCATTCAATCCACTTCTCAACAAGCTTTCGTACTTGCCATTCAACAATGCAAGCTCTCTTCCTGCGCTTGACCTCTTTCAGTTCTCTGTCTTAGAATCATCTCTGGGCAATTATCTTGCTTCACTTTGCTGCAAACACACTTTAGTAATGCTTGTGTTACAATGACCAAACTCTTTGGGTGTCGGCTCCACCGATCATGCACCCAATTACATTCAAACCTTTGACTTTGGTTTACGACTCTTTGACTTCAGACTTTACATCAACTCTTCATCTTGGATGAAAATTATTCAATCTTAACTAAAACTATGCAAACTTTCATTTGACCCTAACATCTGTTTTGACTTCAAGGCTTGCCCAATAATTATGATAGTGGATATTTTGACTTAATTCAAGTTATACAATCTTCCAACGAACATACACCCCTAATACATTTTAGGATGTAAAATCTTCACTCTCTCTCATACTCCATTGTTATGAAAGATCATCAGTTTCCTATGATACTGAAGTCTTTAATCGAAATGCAATCCATGTTTTCCAAGATTTATTTTATGGTGAAATAAATAAACCATTCCATTTTCAACATTCAAAAATACATTTCTGAATTATCATACCTTATGCTCCCATTAAGGTTATTAATAGACCTTCTCTCTACAATTGCAACTCTCTGGATTCCACTCTTCTGTGCTGTCTTTGTTACTGTGAATACTCGCATGCCCTTCATACCATAAGCTCGTCATTTTAGTGCAAACATTTTTCCTACACTTTGATGCACCATACAACATCAATTCACATCTTTCACCTATGTACAAAGAACAAGCTATTCATATTTCAACCTCTTTGATGAATAATGTACAACTCGTACATTATGTTCATCCTGAATAATTCCTCCTTAGGTGCCGCCACATGATGGTAAAATAAAGATTCTACAACATCAAGCAATTGTATTTTCAACCTTAAACACAAATCAAAATAATTCTCCCATTCCAACTACAAGCTTTGGTCCAAAATGACTTAACCAAAATTGCGAAGAACCCACATTATGCATAATAAATCCTCTCACATAAAAATGCATACTTCTTTTTATATCACCCAAGCTAGCGCATTTTCATTCATTTTCCATTCATTTATACCTCTGCATTTGCAACATTTTCACTCTTTCATAACATTTACAAAAGATCGACTTCTCGAGTATGGTAAGGAAATTTAATCATCCAAGTTTTAAAATACCTCTACTCACTGAATATTGATTCATTCAATGAGCACTTACCTTGAATCTTCTTGTGGTTGAAATGATCCAACCCTTCTCTCGCGTATTCTTTTAGGAATACATTCAAGCCTCTACAGACTTTGTCTCCACACCAAAATTCAATGCAATCAAACAATGCACACTTTAGTATTGCATGTATCAAGAAATTATAATATATATAATTCCAAATAATTTAGACTCTTCATTTGAATTCCTGATTTACTTTACTTTGAATGTGCAAGGTCCATTCTCTCCCCAGCAAATAAATCTCTTCTCAACAATTTTGTAACATAAATCTTTCCCAGCAAACAATGTTTGTAAACCTTCAAGGTACGCACAATCTCCCCTCTTAGCTTAAGCCAAGTTCCCTCATCTCAATCTCTCGGGTTTCTCTTTTAATTTCAATTTCTTGGCTTTGAAAACATGAAACCTTAATGTAACGGAATATCCTTCCAAGATTACATTCTCCAAAAAACGTACATGAACTATTTGCAAAAACTTTACCTTGATCAATCCCCGTGACCTTTTCTTATGCTGGAAGATGGTACCGTGGAAACACTAGATCCATACCTTGAATATTTCGTTGGAGCCGCACCTCTTTCACAAGCCCACACATGCCATCAGTGATATGAAATGTCCGCATAAATAAGAGAAAATGTCGTATGGCATTTCTCTCCATTGCTTGAAGTCTTTGCCGTATTGGAATCTATTTAAAAAGATTCAACGCAGTCTTGATGATTGAACCCACGGTTCATACAACCAACGCCACTACTACAGAATCCTCACACCATGATTCATATCAATCCAACCCACTATTAAACAATTTATGCTATCCATTAAAAGGATTCAGCTCGTCGTGCTTTGCGGTATGTAACATATGTTACACAACTTGACTTACGCAGGGATGCTGCTCCATACATATACCGCAGTATTGTGACATCATACCTGTGGCTCTTATGCTACACGACTTGCAAATGAAAGTATATGCCTGCGTCAACGCCGAGGAGGGATTCAAACAATGTCGTGGACTCTTATGCAATTTACCAATATTAACGCTGAGATAAACAACGCAATGTCGTGATAAACAACGTCGTGCAATCAATGTGCAATGCCATGATAAACAACGCACTGGATGCCGCGGACTCCCATCTGCGATATCATACCTGTGATAAACAATGCACTGCTCGCTCGCGATTATATCATTTCCACATGTGACACCAAATATGAACATGCCATCTTATACCAAATGTGTTATACGTTGTTCACACAGAAATCATATTACACTTGAAACATAAAACAATGATAACCCAACGATATCTATAGCCTAGCTTTACAATTCGTAATTGCTACTGATATCAACGCAAATAAAACATAAACACCGATATCTACAGCTCAGCTCAAGAAGTCGTAATTTTGTTTTTAGACTGCACTGCTATCAATGCAATTACCATACCATTGCAATGCCAGCAATGAAAGACATCAGGACAGAGAAGAAACAATGTCGTACGCATTTTTCTGCAGTGCTGGAATGCTACCATATGAACTGTCTTACCAAATGTTGGATTTACATCATTGATTCCCATATGCCTACATCCAACACCTGCAGCTACTTCACTCTCATGCTCGCTCGAATTTATGTGCTGGTAGATTCAAATTTGATCTCAATAGAACTCTGTCATTCCTTTGCGTTCCACGCAGTCCCAGATTACTTCTGCCACCATCGTTGTCCAAATACATAACGATTCCTACATTCACATGCTCATATAAATTTGCAGACTCAAAACGCCACAATCTTTTACCTATTTCAATCAACTCTCTCCCAGGCAATTCGACCTGCTCTCCTTGCTCACAACAAGCAATCAAAATAAAACAGCCTCACCGTAGGAGCGACTCATCCCCAAACTCATCTCCTTGGCTCTGATATCAAATGATGCCAGGATACTGGTTAAACAGATCCTAGCATATAAAAACTTGTGTGCTTCTTTCAACATTAAAAATCTCATCTAATTCTTCATAAATAAATAAAAACATTTGATTCAACTTCAAATATACATAACGGAAAGAGAGCTATACAATCAAAATACTGATTAATATTAACACAAAATTTCAGACTCAATCATTGGCCGAATATTACAATGGATGGCTTCTCAGCTCTCAGCCCTCTTACAAAAGCTCTCAAACCATTTCTCTCACTCTCTTTGTTTTCCTCACTTGTCTTTCATCCTCACACAATCCTCCTATTTATACATAAATATGAAATTATTTCAATCCATAATTTCCTCCACACAAATCTCAACTAAAATCTAAATTAGATTTATCCTTTTTAGGACTCAACTAAGTCCCATTTAAGGAATTCCTAAACCCTAGATTATCTACCTAATTCAACTCCACTCGTATCCTTAATTATTGAAGGAATATTTACAATAATCCTCACTTTACAATTTTCTCTCTTAATTTATTAAAATGAGTACAATAATTTATAAAATAATTAAAAAATCATCACCCCCTTAATTTCACAATATTTTAATAAAACCCAAGCAGGATGCTCCTGCATCAGTTTGAATCACTGGAGGTCAGGGATTTGGTCTTGAATGAAGGGCCATGGTTTTGGGGTACTGCGGGCTTTTTTATAATGCCATGGTTCCCAGATTTTGACACCAATACAATGGTGGCTTCCAAAATGTCGATGTGGTTCAAATTGCATAATCTGCCTCTTCATTTTTGGCATCATAAAGTTCTAGAAGGAATTGGAAACAAGCTAGGAAAGTATATAAAGACAGATGCACAGAGAACTGAAGAAGCAATCTTTACTTCCCCAGAATCTGTGTGGAGGTAGACCTTAGTAAAGGCTTACCCAATCACATTCATCTATTACATGATAAAGAGTGTTGGAACCAGTTTTTTTATTTTGAAAACACGGCATTTAGATGTTGAATATGTCTTCAAACCGAGCACTTACAAAATTCATGCCCTTAGGAAAAGAAAGATTCAAGAAGGCAAAAGAAATAAGCAAAAAACTCAAGGGATGGTAGTTTCCAAAGCAACACCTCTCAAAAGAAGAGGACGAAGGGGAAATGGGTAATCCCATTCCTGAGGTCAATCAAAACCCACAAGAAATAATATCAGACAGAGGAGGAAAACAAGAAGGAATAATGGTACCAAGTCCGACAAGTGTGAAAGTAGTAGGATCTTCAAGTCTAGGACAGCAAGGAGAAGACTCCCATCGAAAAGTAGATGGGAGGTTACAAACATTTTATGTATCTGAGAGTTCGGACTCAAATAAGGAAAATCCGATGGCAGTAGAAGAAAATCAATTAGCAATTGTAAATGCCACTCCTAATCTAGGAGGTTGGTGGAAAGTGGAAAAGAAGAACAGAAGAAAAGGGTAGCTAAGTATTTTTACTTAGACCAAGGTTGTTTTCTTTTTTGTTTTATGCCTCTGTTTTAGGTCACTATTTTTTGGGCACCAGTCTTCACTGGTATGATCGAATGCTCTTGTGTTGAAGAATGTAACTAGTGTCAGTGTTCATAATTGTATATGAATCATGATGTAATGTATTTGTCAAAATAAATTGACTTATTAAAGCATGGGTTTCATGCTTGGGTCAATGATTAATAGGTCAAAGCCTCCATTCTAGGCTTCTAGGGTTTATGTCAAGAGTCTTGTCCATGTCATCATGTAATAGACCTTTCTTGGGCTTCTTCAGTCAAGAAAGAATTTTAGTTTGTGTAAAATATGCCATTTAGGCCTCCTCCACCAAGTCGGCCTCAAAGAAGGACAAGTCGGTCTCATCAAGGGAATTTGACCTCACAGATTCACTATATATTGGCAGTTATTCAACCTCATTTTATGAACCAACTCAAGAAGTTCGATCTGCAATAGCTAGAGGCAAAAAAGAAGAGTGAAATTCCAAGAAGAAGAAAACCCTAGCAAAGAAGAAGGAGACACTTATCAAGCAAGAAGAAGTTGTTTTTCTCTCTCTTTGTTAAATTTAGATAACCATGGTATGTTCTATGCTTGAATGCAATTCACTTCAATCTTCTTTAAGGCCCAATTCAAATTTAGCAATCACACAAACATGAAAGTAAAGAGTTGATAGAAAATAATAATAGATCAACAAAATGTTGAGAATTTGGAAGGTTGGTGTTTAATACGAATTCTCTTCTTGATAATTACTTGCGAGCTTACTTGAGATTCTTATGTCTTCTCTTCTTTATATTATTTAGCCTTTCATCAAGTCAATTATCAAAATACACAAGACACAAAGTTAAGCTCCTAAAGCCTTGGAGAGGAAAACCCGCAAAGAATTCTTCTTATAGATCTTCAAATGACAAGTACCATTACCATGACCTAGGCCCTTGACTTCAGTATGCCTCCAAGACCCTGTCACTGCTCTTCTTGTCTTCTTCTTACTGATCCTTCCTTCTGCATTGCTCTACACCAGTACTAGGAAAACTTGGTTCCTAGTTAAACTATCCTTGGCCTCCTTATTATTGATCTATCCTTCAGCACTCTAGAGACTTCTTCCTTGTTGTAGTATATACTTCTGAGATATAGATCAAGACGTATGTGTAGCCTTACCTTACGACTGTATTGATCCCTTTGAGATGACTGTTCTCCTTCGCACTATGTCACAGATTCTTCCTTTGATGAGATAGCCCGCGGTCTATCTTGTCTTCAACCTTAGGTTCTAGTCCCTTCTTCGCTCTATCTTACATTCCTTGAGACAAACCTATGACCGAATGTGAAAGCCCTTATCTTCACTGTAATGTCAACCTTATTCGCATCATACTTCAGATCTGAACTTCACACTGTGATCTCAGAGCATCACCGAACTGTATTTAACCCTTAACACTTTGTTGTAATATTCTTTCTCCGCAGGTTGTACCTCGCACTTTTTCACCTCAGACTGATTCGAAAATCTCAAAGACATACGAACTGTTCTGCTGTAATTTATGTGCAATTCACTAGGGTATTTATAGTTGTTCGTCCCTGTAATTAGCCGACCTGTCAGTGAACTAATGTAACCTATTTGAGCCGACCTTTCAAGGGGTATTCTGCCGCATCTTCAAGCCGACTTCTTCCAACATTTTCTAGAGCATGATGACAAGGTCTTGAGGCACATTTTTTGACCTTTACAAGTGTAACAATCCTTCAAATACATGACTCTAAATTGTACGTTTACGACAAGATGAAAAATCCCTAAAAGACATCAAGAAGAAGTATTTGACCTATAATAAAAATTCCTTGCTCATGAAACCCATGAGGCAAGCATTACAAAAATACATTTTATTATCTTTGTCTTCTTCTTTACATAAAATACATAATTACATAGTCAATATGAAGACCGACCTAGTTGCACTTTTCAACACTCCCTCTTAACTAGGGAGGTATTCATATAGGTACATGGTCACTTTCAAACTAAAGAATCTCATAAGAAGAATCGGATTGGTAATCGCATCTGTATAGCATCATATCAACCAGCATTAGTGCAAGGCCTTGACTAATAGCCCCATCTTTGAACGAGACAATGGTCTACAATGTTGGCGAGACACATGACTAATAGACACCATAGTCATTGTCTCTCCAAGGAACATACTCCACACAGGTGTTCCCAAAGTATGACCTTCTTGGACTATTCTTCTCTTGGGTAGCCAGCCCTCAAAGAATATTCGTCCTCGACTACTCTCATCTTGAATGCCCTATCTCATTCTCAAAGAGTATCGAATGCTAGATGATTACCCAATCCTCCATTCTATCTTCCAGGTGAAGACCAAAATGATGTGTCTATCCATTCTCTCCACATGGCCTTCACTAAGACTTATGGTTGTTAGTCCTGGTCTAGTGCATGACACATATATTAGAGAATCACATATGTCACTCCCTCTCAACACAGGAAGGACATACTTCAAGTTTCTTCCAAGTAAGAAACTTACCACCAGGCTCCCTTTCAACCAGGGTCCTGCAGCAGCAATCCAACTACTCATGAAGAATTCCTCCCCTCGATGTCAAGGATTTCGATATTGAGGAATCTTCAACTTCTGGCTTCATAGGGCACAGAACATCCATCACTTTCAGTCACGAGTCATGTCCACTATCAGAAAGTGATTCATCAATCTTTCTCATCTGGTCCACCATTATGCCATGTTGCTTTTCTTCGAATCATTTCCAAGGATCATACATCCTTTCTCATGATTAGCAACCCTGCACAAATTCATCCAGATAAACATATACATATGAACTTTTTAAAACAAAAGTTACCTCAATGATGATCTTTCACCATGACATCTTCCTATAGGCATCGGCATCCTTTATTTAGATTAACACATCTCCTAATTATATGTTTTGTCAACGGTCTTCTTATTTATCAGACTTCTGTCAGAGTCTACATATCCTCCCAGGAGATCTCCTAGTCACATCTTCTTGGCTTCTAGATGATAACTACCTCTTGACATGGTTGCATTTCATGATCTCTTACTTTCTGCACATTCTCCATTCCCAGGAACTTACAAATTTTCTAGTTTCTTGTTCATATACAACCACCTCATATTCCATGAGGACATATTATGTTGATTTCATCTGTCAGTGCACCGAGAGATCCTTCTTCATAGATCATACTTTTAAATATGGAAGTCTATTACCTGCAACCATATGACAAGACTTCACAGCATCCACTGTCAGCATATAAATATATATACCTCATACCTTTTTCCCTTGAGTCATCTTGTAGCAATTTCTCTAGAATGAAGAGCTTCATTCCCTTGGCCTGCTCCATCAATATGTCATCACATCCCAGAATTTTGTTTCCATGATGACCCTTGATCTTGATGACTGCTTTCCATTAGTAATGTTATCAGAGAGGTTTTTCCCGGAGCTAATTCACCAAGAGCTCCTAACATGCTTTTTATCGTGATGCTATAATATACATTGCTTCCTATCGTACTATTTTACAACCAACGGAAATCACTTAAAGGAGAAGATGATCTCAATCATAGTGGAGATCACTCGCTTCTTCTTTCTTAGATTTCTTTGCATCAGGTTCTTCTCTTATATCTGAGACATGGGCTTCTTCCTTTTTCCTCTTGTCCTTTCTAAATTTAGGAAAATCTCGTTTATAATGCCCAAGATCATTACATCCAAAGCATCGTGCTTTGTCCACATTTCTCTTCTTATTCTGAGGACCAATTTTACCGAATCTTCCTTTCTTCCTAGACATGGTGTCAAAGGCTTGATTCCCTACACTTGATCCTGCTTTCAATCTTGATTCTTCTATCTTACCTAGACTTTGGAATGGCATGGCTTCTTCTCTCCCATCTATGCTGGAAGTGGAACCTCTCCATTCTTTCGGTAAAGCATTTTGTACCATAGTGAGTATTTATGTATCAAACATTACTTCTCCCAACTTTAGTAGTTGATCTCGTTTTGCGAAAATCTCCATCAGATATGGAATTATTCCTTCCTTTGATTTTCTCAATTTGTATAGTTTTTGTCTCAGGGATATAATTTCCTTTGTAGAACCTTTTGAGAATAGTTCCACCAATTTATCATATATTTCTTTTGAGGATTCTAGCTTTGATACATAGGGAATGAGAGAGTCTTTTATCGATTCTATAAGAATCCTTCGGGCTCTTATGTCTCCCTTCATGTATTTGATATAAGCTAGAATGTCTTCTTTTGGAGGTTGAGTTGTAGATCCTTCTATGAAGCCAATAACTTCATTTTCAATTAGCTTTAGATCTGTTCTTTTCTTCCATGCATTGAAGTTTGATAACCCAACCAATATGTTGCTCTCTATATTCATTTTGACAGATTTAGATAAAGTCATCGATACTTACTTGAGTGAGTGACTTTCTCCTTCAGCAGCTTCCTTGATGATGACGAAGGAGTTAGGAGCTTCTTCTAAGATAGAAATCTTCAATCTAAGTGTTCTTGAATCTTTGATGGCAAGGGATATCTTCAAAAGGTGATGTTCTCTTCAATCAATGTCTTGAATGAAAATCTTTGATGGCAAAGATTATTTTCTTGAAAAGTTGATCCTTTGAATGATATGAAGATCTTTCTCGAAAATGGCTTGAGAGTCTTCCTTGCAAACTGATTTGACTTCTCACCGAAACTTTGACTTTTGTTTCCTGGAGTGTCTGTTAAAATTGGACAACTAGGTCCAAACTTCGGGTTGTGCTGCTCATATGACGATTGCAATATTTTTATTGGATTCCTCTTTCGGAGAGGTGTAAGATTGATCTAAAGATCATCTCGATCGGATGAGCAGAACATATACTTTGAATTTATTCCACTTATGTGCTAGGTCGGCCTAGAATAAAATATAGACTTAAATGTCTTAAAGGACGTGTCACACACCCCCAAAGATTCCTATATATTGGAGAGACTTAGAGTTCATTTGACACATATTGGTGTGGAGGAATTCTCTCTCTCTGGATAGCGTTGGAGCTGTGATATATATGGATTGTTCTTTGTTTGGGTTGTTCTGGGTTATGTGTGACACGCTTGGCTGAATGACCTATTGAAGACTTTGCTAGTAGAAGCATCCTGCTGATCGTCGTAACACCACCATTTATTATCTCTGTTTTGGCTTGTCTTCTATCGATCTATTAGCATGTTCTATCTTAATCAGTATTATGCCCTAATCTGAAATGGCATAGAACATAGGCATAAATTAACATGGTTTCAGAGCTAAGGGAAGACAATGCCCATTTTGTGTTAAAGGACATGGTAAAGTAAAATTTCTCCTATGCTGCTACCGCTCGCAAACTGCCCTTGAGGGCCAATCGCTGCACTGTTTGGGCACCATTTTTGGAGGACCGATGGCTACCGCATTCCTCACTCCTCATTTTATCAGGCAGCAGGGCGGCCTGTTAGCAAATAAAATATTTGCGGAGAACCCATCCACATAAATATCCATACGAGCTGTGTCTTCTGCGGCAGCAGAGTATATGATTTATTACGATTCAGCATACTGGTGTCGTGGTTCCATTCGCTACTCATTTCTGTTGATGTCGTGATTCCTGCAGTGAATCTTTGGGTTTTCCGTCAAAGGATTCACTCGATTCACTGTCTAATTTCCGTCTTCCGTCAGAAGTACACACACTGCTAATATTATTAGTAGATTTGGTCCGCATGCAAAGAACATCAAACCGGGCTTTAAAATTTGAGGTTTCGTCGCTCGACATTTACAGCAGTGAATCGAATTGTGATTTTTTTATATGATTTTCTGGAAATCGAGTTGTGGATGAGTGTGGATAAGTTTCGCGTGATTCTGTTTTATGAGCAGTGATTGGCAATAATTTATGATGTTCTGCGTATTATCCAACGTCGTGGCCAGCAATGGCTCCTCGACGGTCGTGGTCGTTGCTGGGGAGTGGTCGGATTGGTGGTAGAAATCCTCTGTACGCGGGGATTTCTGGATCTCTTAATTACTAAGTTAATCGCTCTGGTTATGCAAAGATCTGGAATTGTAATGGCATGGAACGTGTTCAAATTTTGCACGACACTCAGGGGTCTCGGCTCTGTTATGATTCTTCTAGTTCTGGAGATCATGGGAGTGACGTATTACGCAATTGTAATAACGAATTACGGCCTCGCGTTACAAAGCAGAGGCTTGGAAGCCGCGGTGGCATTCTTCGTATTGATCCTGTTCCATGCTTTGGTAAGTACTCACTGAATCGCTACAACTTTCTTTACTTTCGTGGTCGTTGTCGGGGCTATACTGAGAGCTTCTGCTCTTCCTACTCAAAACATCATTTGCTTGTTTTCACAGAGAAAAAGGCATTAAATTAATTTTTTTTTTAAGAATGAGTTTCTGACCGCATTGTCTCGAAGGATTTGATAAAAGGAATGTAACAACTTATTGCAACGAACATGTTCTGCAATGATTCAAGCAATCTGTAGATGAAGCCCATATTTATTTTGCTTAGAGTTAGGGTTTCTACCGATCAAACTCTTGGGAAAGGAAAATCGCAGCCCTTACCAAGCCTGTAGCTGAAGGTTGAGGGATGTTCTATGCCCAGATCAACCGTAAAGAAGGCAAGAATTCCTTCAAAGGAAGGCTGCAGCAAGTGAAGGAAAGCCACTATCATTTAAATGTTGTTTGGATGGTGCGTGAAGAAGTTTGAATATAAGTGCGGAAAAGGGATGCGTATAACAGTGTTGAGATGTTGGAAATGATAGCATTAAAGTGAAAATTAAAGGCTACCAACAGCAGTTAAGGTCTGCCCAAAGGTAAGTTCGGATCTGCTCTATGTCGTTTTAATGCCCATTTTATGTCCTGTCTGGGACCCAAGGGTAGCTGAAGTTACGATAGTCTGTGGAAGACTGTTGGAAGACTATTTTTGGGAAAGAAAACCTTCATGTCTAAGCTGTAGGCCTGTAGGTGGCATTTTGAAGACCAAAATAACATAGAGGTGCCTCCTCACATTTCAAGGTCACTGTGGATGCAAGGGAAGGAGGTTGCATTATTTGAGGTGTGTTTTGGGCAAGTAGGATGAGGTAACTACCCATGAACAATCCAACAGCCCATTCATAAGGCACCTTGCCTTGCCTAGGCTATAGATTCAGAAGGTTGTCCAATGACTGGATAGTGGATGATGCAGCCTGCTAATGCCCTAACATAAATTTACAGCTGTATACAAAAACTTAGTAAAGCCTTGAATTACTAAGCATCTCCTTTGGACCGTCCCTGGAAAATAATTATCCTATACAGTTTTCTGATATGTTTGATAAAAATGTCACTTCTGCAATTGATTTCTTGGCTACGTGTATATATCAGGGTCTACAAATTATTGATCATCATAAGCAAAATTTATTTCTATGGAAGTCATCTATAAGATTTTCATTCAAAAATCTAGATTGTCTTGAAGATACAGGTCACTTTGATGAACAAAGGAACACATGTAACATGTATTGATGACTTGAGGGGCAATGCAGTGCCTCATTTAACAGTATTATGATACTTTTGTCTAGTGACAGTGGTTGTGAACCAACATATATCTGGACTTAATCTATTGGCAGTAACCTTAGAAAGCGCCTTGTCCATATTTATCCTGTTGGATGATTGGGGCTTGAACATTGATGAGCAGGAGTACCATTATGACTGTGCTGGATCTGCAGGGACTAACATGAAGAAGGGTAAATTCTGTGTTTTAACACCTATATGGTCGGTTCCTAGATCTGTGAAATCTAGGAGAAAAATAGCAAAACTGAGATCTGTAGTCTTGGGAAAATCTGTAAATAAGAAGCAGTGCTAGATAAGATGTCAGATAAAGAAGATGAAGCTCTCAAGTGCAGAGAAGGAATCATGTTTGGATTCCTCGTTCTGTGCGTCGCAGTAAAGAGCGTTGGTTGAGGAAGCTACAATAGACCTCCTCAGAATAACAGGACTTCTAACAAGCTGAGCTGTGTTGATATATTCTCCCTGTTGGACAGTGACATAGATAGACACCTATGTAGCAGTCAGCATGAGACAATAACAGTCTCACTGAAGCATAATGGTAAGATGTGTTTCGGCAGCATTCAGACACATTGGAATCTTGAACCATGATTAGTAAAGCCTACTGGATGGCTTTAAATGTGGAAGATTAAGTCTCCCTTTCCAAGTTGGTGTCTAGGATGCCCTCATTTGACATAAATGTCTTCTTTCACAAGAGAAGTTGGCATTAAGAGGGATAATTCAACTTTATATGCTCCTGGGCTAATATCATTGCTGAAAGAAAGAATATCCTCATGGCTCAAAGACATATGGCTTCAGAGGGGGAAGAAAACCGAGAAGCCATATAAATACCAGGAGTATCTAGCTGCCATGAGTACAATATGAGCCTGGAAAATTTGAAGAAACTGGAAAGCATCAAGGTCTACAAGGATGTGAGGGTGATGTCTAGGATATGGTTCCTAGACCACAGATCAAAGGTGTTGTCATAAAATCAAGCATGGATCTAATGAAAGTGCTGAAAAGCTCAGGTAAGATGCATGTCCCATGAGGAAGGCATAGACTATGATGTCACACCTACACCTGTGACCCGATATACCACCATTCGATTAACAATAGCCCTTGCTGATATGCAAGGATGGAGTCTTCATCAGATAGATGTAAAGATCACATTTCTGCATGATGCATTAAAAGAAGAAGGTGTATGTTGAGAAACCTCTGGGGTTCGAAGTCCAGGTTAGGGACACCCGCTATGCCGCAAGAAAATGACCCTCTATAGACAAAAACAAAGCACCACGAGCTTGGTACGAGAGGATAGATAGCTACTTGATGTACGAGAGGATAGATAGCTACCTAATGAAGTTGGGCTTCACTCATAGTAATGTTGATCCGAACCTTTACTTCAAGGTTCATAGAGAGAAGCCTCTCATTCTGGTGCTGTATGTGGACGACCTCTTCCTGATAGGTGTTGACCCTCTCATTCATCGGTGCAAGAGGGAGCTCGCTGCTGAGTTTGAGATGAAAGACCTAGGACTGATGCACTACTTCCTAGGCCTGGAGGTCTGGTAGAGACCTAGCGAGATTTTCCTTTCTCAAGGAAAACACATTGTGAAGCTTATGGAAAGATTTAGTATGGTGGACTACAAGTCTGTGTCGACACCGATGGAGCTCAACTTCAAGAAGTTGAGTGGCAACGCTACTGAGTTCGTATTGACAAATCCTACTGAGTATCGTCAACTCGTAGGTGCCCTGATGTTCTTAGTGAACACCCGTCTGGACGTATGTTTTGCAGTGAACACTTTGAGTCAACACATGGTTGATCATAACATTCACTGGGTTGGTGCCAAGAAACTCTTGAGATATCTCTGGGGCACGATAGACCTTGGGTTGAGATACACTGCCAGGAGCATGACACTCCTTGGTTATACTAATGCCGATTGGGCTGGCAGTGTGGTGGATCGCAAGAGCACATCTGGATGCTACTTCACACGTAGATCTGCTTCGGGCAGCAAACTGAAGTCGGTAGCCTTGAGCACCGCTGAGGCCGAATACATTGTAACATGTATGGCCTGTTGTGAAGTCACTTGGTTGCGAAAGCTCTTCAGTGAGTTGTTCGAGCATGTGCTAGATGCCATCGTTATCCTTTGTGATAACTAGAGGGGGATACGTTCGTCATAGAATCCCGTGTTCCACGATCGATCCAAGCATGTTGATGGTTGATACCACTTTATCCGGCATATGGTACAGCGAGGCGTCGTAAGGCTCGATCATAGGAACTGATGAGCAGGTCGCGGATATTCTCACTATGCCCTTGGGGAAGGTCATGTTCCTAACCTTCCGTAAGAATCTTGGAATCGTTGAATGACCCTATTCTGAGGGTCCTGTTGGACAATGAGCTCTGGGAGCTCTGGGGGGCTTTGGGGATAGTTTCTCGGAGCTATAAGCAACCATAGGGCTATAAGCAACCACGGGGCTAGGCTTGTGAACTTTACAGGACTAGGCTTGTGAACCTTGTTGGTGTGCTTGGGCCCCACTGGCGATGATTGGGTTGGTTCGCCTCTCATGATTTGTGCCTTGTCATCCATCCTACCCATTTGAGTTCCGGACTCATGGGAAGTACCTCTCATTTGGCCAATGAGGTGGAAAAAGCTAGAGACTAGTAGCAAGGGCGGTGGATGCATCGGAAGTTGCCGTACTCTATCCCGGGATGACACGTGTCCAACCACTTGATGCGGGATCCAAGTCTGGTGAGTTCGAACCTCCAACTGACTTCAAGTCAGTGAGACTAACTTCGGTTTAGTATATATGACTCTCTTGAGTCCAAGTGAGGTTTTGGACCTCCTACTGACTTCGGGTCAGATAAACAGACTCCGGGTTGGTATGAGACTCTTTGTGAGTCCTATAGAGATTTCGGACCTCTGGGCTAAATCTGTCAGCTGGGAATGATGTCTTTGTGACTAACCCACTTCTGTTCTTAAATAAAGAGGCCAGCAAAGCAAGTTACGGCGAGATGACGCACGATATTTGATTGCATAGGTGGATGGAGTTCTCCCTAGTTGAGAGGGAGTGTTTAAATTGGGCAACTAGGTCCAAACTCCAAGTCCTCCAAGTTGTCTTGCTCATGTATCATGCAATATTTTTTATTGGATTGCTCTGTCGGAGAGGTGTAAGATTGATCTAAAGATCATCTCGATCGGAGGAGCAGAACATGTACTTTGAATTTATTCCACTTATGTGCTAGGTCGCCCTAGAATAAAATATAGACTTAAATGTCTTAAAGGACGTGTCACACACCCCCAAAGATTCCTATATATTGGAGAGACTTAGAGTTCATTTGACACACATTATTGTGGAGGAATTCTCTCTCTAGATAGCATTGGAGCTGTGATATATATGGACGGTTCTGTGTTTGGGTTGTTCTGGGTTATGTGTGACACGCTTGGTTGAATGACCTATTGAAGACTTTGCTGGTAGAAGCATCCTGGTGATCGCCGTAATGCCACCACTCTTCATCTCTGTTTTGGCTTCTCTTCTACCGATCTATTAGCATGTTCTATCTTCTTCAGTATTATGCCCTAATCTGAAATGGCATAGAACATAGGCATAAATTAACAATGTCTCTTTGTCAAGCAGCCCTTGAGTTCAGTGCCTTAGCTCTGATTCCATGTTGAGAATTTGGAGGGTTGGTGTTTAATACAAATTCTCTTCTTGATAATTACTTGTGAGCTTACTTGAGATTCTTATGTCTTCTTCTTTTGTATATTATTTAGTCTTTTATCAAGTCAATTATCAAAATACACAAGACACAAAGTTAGGCTCCTAGAGCCAAGGCAAAACCTCTCCCTCTTGGAGAGGAAAACTCGCAAAGAATTCTTCTTATAGGTCTTCAAATGACAAGTACCATTACCATGACCTAGACCCTTGACTTCAGTATGCCTCCAAGACCCTATCACTGCTCTTCTTGTCTTCTTTTTGCTCATCCTTCCTTCTGCATTGCTCTACACCAATACTAGGAAAACTCGGTTCCTAGTTAAACTATCCTTGGCTCCTTATTATCAATCTATCCTTCAGCACTCTAAAGACTTCTTCCTTGTTGTAGTATATACTTCTAAGATAAAGATCAAGACTTATGTGTAGCCTTACCTTACGACTGTAGTGATCCCTTTGAGATGATTGTTCTCCTTCGCACTGTGTCACAAATTCTTCCTTTGATGAGATGGCCCTCGGTCTATCTTGTCTTCAACCCTAGGTTCTAGTCCCTTCTTCGCTCTATCTTACAGTCCTTGAGACAAATGTATGGCCAAAGATGTGAAAATCCTTATCTTCTTTAGCAATATCGCCTTCTTCGCATCATGCTTGATTTAGACTTCTGCTGTGATCTCGAACGTACCAAACTGTATTTAACCTTTAACACTTCGTTGTAATAGTCTTTCACCGCAGGCTGTACCTCGCACTTTTTCACCTCAGACATATCCGAAATTTTCAGAGACATATGAACTGTTCTTCTGTAATTTCTGCGCAGTTCACTGGGGTATTTATAGTTGTTCATCCCTATAATTATTCGACCTGTCAATGAACTAATGTAACCTATTTCAGCCGACCTTTCAAGGGGTATTTTGTCGCGTCTTCAAGCCGACTTCTTCCAACAATTTCTAGAGCATGATGACAAGGTCTTGAGGCATACTTTTTGACCTCTACAAGTGTAACAATCCTTCAAATACATGACTCTAAATTATAAGTTTATGACAAGATGACAAATCCCTAAAAGGCATCAAGAAGAAGTCTTTGACCTATAATAAAAATTCCTTGCTCATGAAACCCATGAGGCAAGCATTACAAAAATACATTTTCGTATCTTTGTCTTCTTCTTTACATAAAATACATAATTACATAGTCAATATGAAGACTGGCCTAGTTACACTTTTCAAAACAGAAGACAAGCCAAATAATATATCAGAATTTGTAATTCTTCTTGTCCGGCAAATATAGAGAGAAATGTTTGCTACAACAGTCAACAGGATGCCCTACCCAGCAAAGATTTTAGTTGGCCAAACCAACTTCTCCAACATACCAAAACAACCTTTCTCCAAGTGTCACACACACCCCTCAAAGACAGCTCCAAAAAGGTCAACTCAAGTCAATAGGATGCCCTAGCCAGCAAAGATTTTACTTGGCCAAACCAACTTCTCCAACGTACCAAAACAACCTTTCTCCAAGTGTCACACACACCCCTCAAAGACTCCAAAAAGGTCAACACAAGTCAACAGAAAATGGTCAACGCAGAAGTCAACGTTGCGGTCAACGGTCAATAGTCAAAGTCAAAATCCAGCCTCGATTTTCATGCCCTCCAATGCGGTCTCAAGAAATTGGAATTTTTGTGCTGAAATCGAAGCCAAAGCTCAAGTGTTGACCCAAAGTCAACTTTGGTCAATGCTATCCAGAAATCCCTAAAACAATCTGCAATTTCTCTAGGTTCAGATTCACACGTGTGAGGGATGGAAGCCTCTCCTAGGCTATATGAACCAATCAGATCACAAGAAGAATGTGTGATGAGATGATGATGAAATGAGCATCATCTCTCTCCTATTTATATCCATCAATGAGGGTGTGTGACACATCTATTGGGGCTTGTGAGCCTACATTACAAATCTGGCCGACCTTGTCAATTTGCACGTGTTGAAAATAAAATCAAAATATAAGTTCTGCTCATCCAAACAAGATGATCTTTAGATCAATCTTGCACCTCTCCGAAAGAGGAATCCAACAAAAATATAATCATCATCATATGAGCAGTGCAACATGGAGTTTGGACCTAGTTGTTGAAAAGTGTAACTAGGATCGGTCTTCATATTGACTATGTAATTATGAATTTATAAAGAAGACGAGATAATAAAACATATTTGTGGTATGCTTGCCTCATGGGTTTCATGAGCAAGACTTTATTTTATGTCTAAGGACTTCTTCTTGATGTCCTTTAGGGGATTGTATTTTGGTTATAAATATGTTAAAGAGCCATGTTAATGATGGGTCATCGTCAGTATTGTATGCCTTCATACCTTGTCTCATAAACCTTCAGATCATAGCTCAAATGTGGCTTAAGTTTAGTGTTGACGACAGCCAACATGTCAGCCTCAATACTCCTGCTCAAGTTGGCTCACAAGCAGCCCTACATGTCAGCTCAATTAAGAATTCATGTCCTGTCTATATAAGGAAAGATTGCAGTTAATTTGAAAACAGATTTGCGGAGGTCTCTGATATATAAGAGCGTGAAGAAGTATGAAGAAGCTGCATAGTTAGGACTGCGGAAGAACAAAATTCAAGTTTGATAAGAGTTGCATTCAAATAGTGATAAAGGACAATAGAATTATGGGCTAAATGAGACAATAGAATTATGAAGACATCTTAAAAATGCATAGTGCGAATAAAGGACAACAAACAGTGCGGATAAAGGACAGCTAATGGCGCGGAAAAAAGACAGTACACAGTGCGTTTTTAAAAGGAAGAAATGTGTGGGATACTAAGGTGAATAAGTGCATATCTGGAATAGAAGAACATGAAGGAAAACTGCAGAAAAGAACAGGAGGTACAGGTTGCAGACAACAAGGAATAGAATTACAAATTGTTGAAGCAAGGTTGTGAATAAGTGTTGGAAGAGTACAGTGAGTAGATCTCTGAGTGTAAGAGTGATAGTTCAGGGCTCAATGTGAAGACTATCTGGAATTATAATGCAAGAATAAATTTTTAATATATTATTTTGAAGAGCAGTCGATCTGAGAAAAGAATTTTTTAAAGGTGAGACAATCATCATAAGGAGAAAGGTAGTAATAGTGAGGAAGGTAAATCTATGATTTACCCTCCTACAGTTCGAGCTATTCAACTACAAGCATATGCAAGGTGAAGATAAAGATATAAAACTGAGCAAATTGGTGAAGAGAAGAATCAAGGTTGAAGAAGCTTGGACAAGGTCTTGAAAGCATATATGAGTCAAGGGTCAAGGGTCTGAGTCTGGATCATGGTACTTGTCATTTGAAGATCTATAAGAAGAATTCTTTACAGGTTTTCCTCTCTAAGAGGGAGAGGTTTTTCCCTGGCTCTAGGATCCTAAATTTTGTGTCTTGTGCATTTTGATAATTAACTTGATGAAATATTAACTAAGGTAAAAGAAGAAGAAGATATAAATAACATAAGCAAGCTCACAAGTAATTATCAGGAAGAGAATTTGTATTAATCAGCAGCCCTCCAAATTCTCAACATGGTATTGGAGCTAAGGTGTTGAACTCAAGGGTTGCTTGACAAAGAGACACTCCAGGAAGCGAAGATTAAAGTTTGGGTTGAAAGGTCAAATCAGTTTGCAATGAAGACTTCAAGGATTCAAGAACATCTACATTTCAATTTCAATTTCTGAAGATATACTTTATCATCAAGGATTCAAGAAAATCTACATTAAAGATTTCTATCTTAGAAGAAACTCTTGACTTCATCTTCAAACATCATCAAGGAAGTTGTTGAAGGAGAAAGTCACTCTCTCAATTAAGTATCTATGACTTTATCTAAATCTATCTAAATGTCTTCTTTGAAAAGAAAGCAACTAACTGGTTAGAGTTTCAAAAACTTTCCTGCATGGAAGACAAGTACAATGAAGTCATGCCAAATACATGAAGGGAGATATAAGATTGTTATAGCATCATTTTCCACCTTCATGTACTTGACGATTTACACTTTGGCCTTGGGCACCATTTCCCCTTAGACTTGAACATTTTCAAAAAAAACAATATCTTAAAACCCATACACGACTCTGCCCAGACTTTTCCGCGTATATACACGATTCAATTCATAGATATCCACGTATACCTTTTTAATTATTAAAAAATATATAAAATCCCTATACTTGAGGTGGGGTTTCGGTGTTATTTCGATGGTTAACCACCCCGACTGGTGGCCCTACTTGCTCTTAGCTAGGAAACTAATTTGAGGGAGTACAAAATCCCCTCAAAGGAATGGCCTAAGGGAGAGAGAAAAATATAGATATTATACTCTGTTGGAGCCCTATTCAAGTCTAATATTCCCGTGCCTCCTGCACTTCCCAAGTATATTCAGGAAATCCTTGTTTCCTTGAGATGCTCATCACCCTATATGACATCTATTGTGCACACATCTTGGAAGAATTCTTGTGAGGGTAGTGCTAGATGGATCGAGAGGATGGTATGCTCAAAGGTTGTGGCAGGATTCAAGTGATCTCTCCACGTTTTGATTTTTGTACATGTCATTTATAATAAGAATAGCCATATTCTTCCCGATGTTTATGTGTCTATGATGCTTTATACATGTGTAATAATCACTAATTGAACATTTCATATTGTTTTTATGATATTATGCATGGTTTTCACTAACATATAGGAACTATATATGTTGTAGAACTAGGTTTTTGTGTTCGTTCTTTGTGGATTTACAGGTTTCAAAGCACAAAGTGTTGTAGGGGGTTTGCACCCCGTGGGATCTACTTCGACCGAGGGACTTTCGAGTAAGTTCTGCAACCAATAGTATCTAGTTTCAATATAAAATTTGGTTAAGTGAGTCCTTCTTGAATGGCATGCCCCTGATCTGTGAAGGTTGTCAACCCAAGACCTTTAGGGTATTAATTCCTGAAACAAAGATCCCAGAGGATTCTTACAGAATCCATAAAAGACTCTCTCATCTCCAAGGTATCAAATCTAAAAGAAATATTTGAAAAATTGGTGGAGTTATTCTCTGAGTACTACAGAAGAAGCAATCTCTCTGAGATCATCTGCGGGAAGTGTGAGAAGTAATGTCTGACACTGAGATAAGTAAAGTGGTGTTGAAAGCTCTACTAGATGAATGGGGAAACTTCACTTCAGGTTTATACGAGAAAAAAAGAAGCCAGACCATTTCACAATTTAAGGTCTCTATGTAAAATAGAGGGAACAAGATTGAAAGCCAAAAGTGCTACAGGATCAAGGGAATCAAGCCTTTGCGGCCACGTCAAGGAAGAAAGGAAGATTCGGTAAGATTGGTCCTCGGAATAGTATGGAGAAAGCACGATGTAATGGGTATTATAATAGAAATTGTCCTTAATCTGAAAAAGGATAAGAGAAATAGGGAAGAAGCCCATGTCTCTAAAAATGAGGAAAGAACCTGATACAAAGAAATCTAAGAAAGAAGAAGCGAGGGATCTCCACTACAATTGAGATCATCTTCTCCTTTAAGTGATTTATGTTGATTGTATAATAGGAAGCAGTGTAGCATCCTGATCGAAGAATGATAGGAGCTCCTGGTGAATCAGCTCCGGGAAAACCTCTCTGATAACATTACTAATGGAAAGCAATCATCAAGAGCAAGGGTCATCATGAAAACAGATTTTTGGGATGTGATGACATATTGATGGAACAGGCCAAGGGAATGAAGCTCTTCATTCTTGAGAAATTACTACAGGATGACTCAAAGGTATGAGGTATGTATATATTTATATGCTAACATTGGATGTTGTGAAGTCATGTCATATGGTTGCAGGTAATGGACTTCTGTATTTAGAAGTATGATCTAAGGAGGAGTATCTCTCGATGCACAGACAGATGAAATCAACATAGTATGTCCTCATGGAATATGAGGTGGTTGTATATGAACAAGAAACTAGAAAGGTTGTAAGTTCCTGGGAAGGGAGAATGTGCAGAAAGGAAGAGATCGTGAAATGCAACCATGTCAAGAGGCAGTTATCATCCGGAAGCCAAGAAGATGTGACTAGGAAAATCTCCTGGGAGGATATCTAGACTCTGACAGAAGTCTGTTAAACAAGAAGACACTTGACAGAACATATCATTAGGAGATGTGTCAACTTGAATAGAGGATACTAATGCCTACAGGAAGATGTCATGGTGAAAGATCATCACTGAGGTAGCTTTTGTTTTAAAAGGTTCATATGTTTATCTAGATGAATTTGTGCAAGGCTGCTTATTATGAGAAAGGATGCATGATCCTTGGAGATGATTCGAAAAAAAGCAGCATGGCATAACGGTGAACCAGATGAGAAGGACTGATGAACCACTTTCTGATCATGGACATGACTCGTGACTGAAAGTGATGGATGATCTATGCCCTATGAAGCCAAAGGTTGAAAATTCCTCAAACATCGAAATCCATGACATCGAAGGGAGGAATTCTTCATGAATAGCTGGAATGATGCTATAAAACTCTGGTTGAGAGGGAACCTGGTGGTAAGTTTCTTGCGTAAAAGAAACTTGTAGTATGTCTTGACTCCTTCCCGTGTTAAGAGGGAGTGACGTATGTGATTCTCTAATACATGTGTTATGCACAAGACCAGGACTAACAACCGTAAGTCTTCGTGAAAGCCATGTGAAGAGAATGGATAGATACATCATTCTGGTCTTCACCTGAAAGATAGAATGGAGGATTGGGTAATCATCTGGCATTCGATACTCTTTGAGAATGAGATAGGGCATTCAAGTTAAGAGTAGTCGTGGACCGATATTCTTTGAGGGCTGGCTACCCAAGAGAAGAATAGTCCAAGAAGGTCATACTCTGGGAACACCTAGGTGGGGTGTGTACCTTGGAGAGACAATGACTATGGTGTCTATTAGTCATGTGTCTCACCAGCATTGTAGCCCATTGTCTTGTTGAGAGATGGGGTTGTTAGTCAAGGCCTTGCACTAGGGCAATGCTGGTTGATATGATGCTATACAGATGCGATTACCAATCTGATTCTTCTTATGAGATACTTCAGTTTGAAAGTGACCATGTAACTGTATGAATACCTCCCTAGTTAAGAGGGAGTGTTGAAAAGTGTAACTAGGATCGGTCTTCATATTGACTATGTAATTATGAATTTATAAAGAAGACAAGATAATAAAATATATTTGTGGTATGCTTGCCTCATGGGTTCATGAGCAAGACTTTATTTTAGGTCTAAGGACTTCTTGATGTCCTTTAGGGGATTGTCTTCTGGTTATAAATATGTTAAAGAGTCATGTTAATGATGGGTCATTGTCAGTCTTGTATGCTTTCATACCTTGTCTCATAAACCTTCAAATCATAGCTCAGATGTGACTTAAGTTCAGCGTTGAAGACAGCCAACATGTCGACCTTAATACTCCTGCTCAAGTAGGCTCACAAGCAGCCCTTCATGTCGGCTCAATTAAGAATTCATGTCTTGTATATATAAGGAAAGATTGCGGTTCATTTGAAAACAGATTCACGAAGGTCTCTGATATATAAGAGCGTGAAGAAGTCTGAAGAAGCTTCATAGTTAGGACTACGAAAGAACAAAAGTCAAGTTTGATAAGCGCTACGTTCAAACAGTGATAAAGTACGAAGTAAGGGTTGAATGAGACAGTGCGGATAAAGGACAGCTTATGGTGCGGAAAAAGGACAGCACACGGTGCGTTTTTAAAAGGAAGAAATGTGTGGGATACTAAGGTGAATAAGTGCGGAGCTGGAATAGAAGAACAGGAAGGAAAATTGCGGAAAAGAACAAGAGGCACAGGTTGCGAACAACAAGGAACAGAATTGCGGATCGCTGAAGCAAGGTTGCGAATAAGTGCTGGAAGAGTACAGTGAGTAGATCTCTGAGTGTAAGAGTGATAGTTCAAGGCTCAATGTGCAAACTTATCTAGAATTATAATGCAAGAATAAATTGCTAATATATTATTGTGAAGAGCAGTCGATCTGAGAAAAGAATTTGTTAAAGGTGAGACAGTCATCATAAGGAGAAAGGTAGTAATAGTGAGGAAGGTAAATCTATGATTTACCTTCCTACAGTTCAAGCTATTCAACTACAAGCATATGTAAGGTGAAGATCAAGATACAGAACAGAGAAAATTGGTGAAGAGAAGAATCAAGGTTGAAGAAGTTGGGACAAGGTCTTGAAAGCATATCTAGGTCAAGGGTCTTTGTCTGGATCATGGTACTTGTCATTTGAAGATCTATAAGAAGAATTCTTTGCAGGTTTTCCTCTCCAAGAGGGAGAGGTTTTGCCCTAGCTCTAGGAGCCTAATTGTTGTGTCTTGTGCATTTTGATAATTGACTTGATGAAAGATTAACTCGGCTAAAAGAAGAATAAGATATAAATAACACAAGCAAGCTCACAAGTAATTATCAAGAAGAGAATTTGCATTAATCGGAAGCCCTCCAAATTCTCAACACTAGTTGCCCAAAATTAACACTCCCTCTCAACTAGGGAGAACTCCATCTATCCACTTGTGCCATCCTGTCATCCAGTACCATCATGTACTATCATCATCATCCAGCAATCCTATGTCATCCTGCTATAACATGCTTTGTTGGCTCTTTGGGCAAACAAACGAGAGTAAGTCACAAAGACATCACACTCCGCTGACCTAAAGTTAGCTTAGAGGTTAAAACCTCAATCAGACTCACGAGAGTCACATACTAACCCGAAGTTAGTTTATTGACCGAAAGTCAGTTTAGAGGTAAGAACCTCATCAGACTTGATCACAGATCAAGGTGTTGGACACATCCCCATCATAGACATAGAGAGTACGACAATCTCTGATGCGTCCATCGGTCTTGCTATTGGTCTCTATCCACATTTCCCACCTCATTGGCCAAATGAGAGGTGCTTCACATGAGTCTGAAACTCCATGGCTAGGATGCATGCGGGGCATAGATCAAAGAGAGGGTGAACCAACTCAATATCATAACGGTGGGGAAGAATCACACCAACAAGATTCGGCGAACCTAGCCCTATGGTTGCTTATAGCTCCAAGAAGCTATCCCCAAGCCCCCTGGAGCTCCTAGAGCTCATTGTCCAACTCAAGTAGGACCCTCACAATAGGGTTTGTCCCTGATTCCAAGCTTCTCACGGAAGGTTAAGAATTTGACCTTCCCGAGGGGCTTTGTGAGAATATTCGCGACCTGCTCATCAATCCCAATGTGATCGAGCTTTACAGCGCCTCGCTGTACCATATCCCGGATAAAGTGGTACCTAATATCAATATGCTTGGATCGATCATGGAACACGGGATTCTCAGAAAGACAAATCCCACTCTGTTTATCGCAAAGGATAATGGTGGTATCTAGCACATGCCCAAACATCTCACTGAAGAGCTTTCTCAACCAAACAACTTCACAACAGGCCATACTCGCTACAATGTATTCGGCCTCAACGGTGCTCAAAACAACTGATTTCTGCTTCTTGCTCATCCAAGATATCGAAGCAGAACCCAAGGTGAAGCGACATCCAGATGTGCTCTTACGATCCACCACACTGCCTGCCCAATCGACATCAGTATATCCATGGAGTCTCAAACTCCTGGAAGTGTATCTCAGCCCATGGTTGATTGTGCCCCAAAAATATCTCAATAGATTCTTGACACCAATTCAACGAGTGTGATGAGGCTCAACCATATTTTGACTTAAAGTGTTCACTGCAAAACATATATCCGGACGAGAGTTCACTAAGAACATTAGGGCCCCTATGAGTTGTTGATACTCGGTGGGATTTCCCAGCGCGTGGCCCAACAGCGCTTCCACACAATTTCTTAAAGTTGAGTTCCATCAATGTCGACACAGACTTACAATCCACCATTCCAAATCTCTCCAACAGCTTCACAACATATTTTCCTTGAGAAAGGAAAATCTCACCTAGCTTTTGCCAGACCTCCAAGCCTAGAAAATAGTGCATCAGTCCTAGGTCCTTCATCTCGAACTCAGAAGCTAGCTCCCTCTTACATAGATGAATAAGAGGGTCAACATCTGTCAGGAAAAGAACGTCCACATAGAGAACCAAAATGAGAGGCCTTTCTTTATCAACCTTAAAATAAAGGTTTGGATCAGCATCACTTCGAGTGAAGCCCAACTTCATCAAGTAGTTATCGATCCTCTCATACCAAGCCCTGGAGGCTTGCTTCAACCCATAGAGAGCTCTCTTCAACCTGCATACATATGTGTCTCTATCTTGGACTTCGAACCCCAGAGGTTACTCCACGTAAACCTCTTCCTTGATTGAACCATGTAAAAAGGCAGTCTTCAAATGGTGGAGACTCCATCCTTGCACTGCAGCAAGGGCAATGATCGATCGGATGGTGATATAGCGGGAAACATGTGCAAATATATCATCATAATCTATGCTTTCCTTTTGAGAGAAGCCTCAGGCAATAAATCTTGCCTTGTATTTTTCAGCACTTCCATTGGCTCCATGCTTGATTTTGTAGAGTCATTTCAAGGTGATAACAGATTTGTCCTCCAGTCTCGAGACCACTTCCTAGACATCATTCTTCATAATAGACCCATATTCTTCGTGCATAGCATCCTTCCAAACTTGATGCTTTATGGCTTCTTCAAATGATCTAGGCTCAGATTGTACAATAGAACTCATGGCTACTAGGTACCCTTGGTACCTATTCGCTTCTTACTTTCACAGAATGTCCCCCTTGGAGCAATATATCTCTCGGCATCTTCGAGAGTGTCCCTAAGCCATGAGGGTCTCCTTTTATTAGAAGGAGGTGGATCAATAGGATCCATCGGTCCTTCAACAACTGGCATCGGTTCATCCTTCGGTTCTTCTTGCTTCCCTGCTTATTCTTCTTCTTTGTATTCCTTTGAGCTAGGAAGATTCCTAACTTTCTTGAGAGCAGCATCTTCATCAAAGGTGACATCGTGGCATATCTCCACTTCTCTTTGACCAGATACGTAGATTTTATATGCCTTTGAAGTTTCACTATAGCCCACGAACATTCCTTTCTTCTCAGAAGCATCTAGCTTGCTTCTCTTTTCCTTCGGCGCATGAAAAAAAACAGGACTTCCAAAAACTCTAAAATGGGAGACATCAAGCTTCTTACTAGAGAAGACTTCTTCGGAAGTTTTGGAGTCCAATGCAGAATGCAGGTATCTATTTTGAACATACACAGTAGTGTTCACAGCTTCTCGCATAGAAACTTCGGAAGACCTTGGTCATATAGCATGGCACGAGCAGCTTCCACTATGATTCTATTCTTCCTTTCAGCAACACCATTTTGCTCGGGAGTATACACAGTAGTGGTCTCCCTCTTAATGCCAACTTCCCTGCAAAAATCATTGAATTCATTTGACTCATACTCGGTCCCATTATCGGTCCTCAAAATTTTGATATTCTTCCCTGTTTGATTTTCAACCAAGGCCTTGAAGGTACAAAACCATTTGAATGCTTCATCCTTCTTCTTCAAGAAATATATCCAAGTCTTGCGGGAGAAGTCATCTATAAAAGTCATGTAATATGAACATCTTCCCAAGGATGTTATGGGGAGCACACTAGATAGATCAGAATGTATAAATTGCAAAATATCAGATGTCTTCGTGACACTTGAGGGGAATGGTCCCCTTGTATGCTTCCCTTCGGCACAACCCTAACATACACCTTCATGATCATCTTTGAATTCGGGCATCCCCATCACCACCTTCCTTGCTTCAAGAAGGGCTTTGTAATAAAGGTGTGCAAACCTTCGATGCCATAGCTCGGTTTGAAGAGTTGTGTCACATGACATGGCCCCCAATGGACTTCCACCAACCTAATAGAGTGTATTAACTCTAAAACCAATAGTAAGAGCTTCTTTGAAGTTCTTCTTCCAAATGCGTACCTTTCCATCGATGAATGCCACCTTGAATCCTTTGACTTCCATTGTCGAAATGGACACAAGATTCTTTTTCAAATCAGGTACGTACAACACATCTTGTAAGCGGAGGACTTTACCTTGAGATAGATTAAGGATTGCAGTCCCTATCCCTTTCACAGGATAGGTGGCATTGTCTCCAAGGATAATCTCCAAATTAGTATCCTTCTCAATCAAATCAGAGAGGGCTTCTTTATATCCAGTGAGGTGCCTTGACACCACTATCAATCAACCGGACATCGAGGGAACAATAGGAGGATACGACGGATAACGAAAATTTATGAATGTTACTTACGCAAAAATCTACGGTTAGATCTGGTTATGCTTCTCCTACTTAAATAAGTTATTAATGTTGAAACTTCAGATTAACATCGAAGCAAACACATAGCAGACTTTCACTGATTCAAAGCCAAAACTGAAAAAGTACAAGCACACATAGACAATGTTACACAAGATTTTCAGGACAATAGTCCCCAGAAAAACCCAATGCAGGAAAAGCTGGTCTTCTGGTGGCACAGAGGGTTTTATTATTAAGAAATAATGCGAATACGGCAAATACGGGTTCCAGGATCTAGAAAACCTAACGAGAGAAAATATAGATTTGCGGCCCGGCTCGCATTTGCAGGCCAAAATATTGACTAATCCACACCCTCGAACGGGATTTACGGACTCAACGAGATCTTAGCCCTAGAAACCCCCGAGGCGCTACCCTTGGGCCACTGCGTCGACCTCTGCCGGGTCTTTGCGTCCCTTTTTAATGTTTCGCTGGAGAGCCTGAGGATTGCGCCGCGCCCGGCGGCAGGTGGCGTAGACCTACGCGCCGGGGGACTGCGTAACCCGGAGGGTCTCCTGCTTTGCCCAACGCGCCGGGGAGCGTAGCAACACTGGTAGTTGTAGTTGTCCCTGCAGCCGCCTCTAGGGTGCTCTCTTGCCTCTCGTTGATTGCGGGCACTAGGGATGCGACCGCCCTTTGCCTAAACTCCCCTCTCTACATTTGAAACACTTCTGAGAATTCTTAGCAAACCCTGCCCTAAAATCTCAGCTTAGCTTCAGTGCTCTGCCTCTGTGTGTGTTTACAAATGACCCCAAGCCTTTCCTTTATACTTTTCTCGTTGGAAACCAACGGCCATGATCAGATCTTGAATCAATGGCTAAGATTAAAAAACGAGCAGTGTAACAAGATAGTTTCATCACATGTTTAATTTAATTAACTTTAATTATTTAATTTTCCTAAGTTAGACTTAGGAAATACATTAAAATAATTAATTAATAAAATATCTCCCAAAAACCAAATGAAATTTCCCAAATCCCTTTATGGGTCTTGTGAATCAGTGTACTCTAGTCCACTCCGCAATTTTTACCGGAGCTATAGCACATCCGGTACCACGATACACAAAATCTCAATGGCAGAGAGTGCAGATATAAGAATATATTCATTTTTCCTATCAACAACATTAAATTCATCATACTTGGAATTCCTTGACCTCTTGAAAGGTAGCCCATTTCCACTTCGATCAGAGGGAGCCTTCCTCTTTCCTTTGAACCTATTGTTCCTTTGATTTCCATTCCCCCTGAAGTTGTTGTTGTCATCATCTCTAGGAGAGTCCCTTCTATTGGGGCACTCTCTTGCATAGTGACCAAGCTTGTTACAAGTGTAACATCTTCCTTTTCTTCCTTTGGGACCCGCTCTTCCATGGTTTTGATTTCTCGGACCACCATTGTTCCTCTTCTTTGCATGAGCGGTGAAGGAAGTAGGGTCACCTCCATTCCCATTCGAGGGATGGTCTCTCTCCATCATCCTTGTCTCCTCTTGAGTGCATCTCGTCAACAATTCATCAAAATCAGGAATCACATTATTATTAAGAATGGTAGCGTTGAATACATACCATTCCCAGGGGAGTCCTCCAAGAGCAATGAGAACGAGCTCTCGGTCAGCTGTTTCTTCTCCAATAGCTAGGAGATCATTCCTGATTTTTGTGAGCCTCATAAAATATGATTGAATGGATTCATCTTTTCCCTTCTTGATATTCTTCAACTTGTTCTTGAAGAAAAGAACTTGATTAACATTCCTAGCCCATCCCATTTGAAGGATGGTCTCTCTCCATCATTCTTGTCTCCTCTTAAGTGCATCTCGTCAACAATTCATCAAAATCAGGAATCACATTATTATTAAGAATAGTAGTATTGAATACATACCAATCACAGGGGAGTCCTCCAAGAGCAATCAGAACGAGCTCTCGATCGACTACTTCTTCTCCAATAGCTAAGAGATCATTCCTGATTTCTGTGAGCAAAATAGGATTGAATGGATTCTTCTTTGCCCTTCTTGATATTCTTCAACTTGTTCTTGAAGAAAAGAACTTGATTAACATTGCTAGCCTGTTAAGTCTGAACTTTTCCCATTTTTGACATCTATCCTAGGCCTTGCCTCCCCTATTTTTAAACCCTTTTCGCTCTTTAATTATACCTAGTTCAGCTATGTTATCTAGTTTTGGCTAAAAAGGGTACCGTAAGCCTAAGGTCTGTTAAATTATCATAAGAAGTGTCATTTTATCTAAATTCGAGTATTCTTTGATCTAGTTGTGTCTTTATTGCATTACTACTCTAACTAGTCCAGAACTCGTGTGTAGATTTTCTAGATTCGAACAGTTCAGCAAACATAAACATCATACGTAGAGATTCACGGATATTCGAAGATTTCACTGAGATACGCCAATTTTACCTTTCCTACAAACCGTCTTGATTTCCTGCAGCGAGATCGATGGTTGAACATGTTCCACTCATCTCCAGATCGAGTAAAGATATGGGTTTTGAAGGGAATTTGCTGCATATGATTGTCCTTATTCAACATTCTAAATCCTATGGAATATGCGGGAAAGGAAATAGGGAAATAGACGACAATACAAACATCAAAACCAATATAGAAAATGAAGGAAATGAACATAAAGCAAATACTTATAAAATGCGGGAATGTGAGCCATTTTATTAATGCGAGAATATAAAGAAATACAATAGATGATCGGAGCAGTGCTTCTATTCTTGCTCGAGGCAAGGTGAAACTCTCTCGAACGGAAAAAATGGGCAAAACAGGGCGGGTACATTCTTTGGAATGGACTGAAACTAGGGGCTGATCCCCTTGTCGGAATGAGCTGAAAATCTGCAGATCACCTGTACTCACCACCCCGGAAAAAACCCAGAAACCATATCAAGAACGGTCAGCCTTCGAAAATCACCAAAGAACCCTCCTCAAGGAATTATGCTGCCTCTGCAAGGCTCAACACAGATGCCAAATGATAATAGCTGTGACAGTGCCTCAAACTCCTCAGGAAACCTCCTCCTGGCAAAGATTGATCCTCCACACTGGATATCAACTGAAACTCCTGCAGAAAATCCCGCAACGGAACACCTCCAACTAGAACTGCGTCCTCTCTCCCAAAGACCACGCAGTCACAAGAGAAGCCCAGCTCCTTAGCCAAACAACCAACCAAATCTCCCGCTAAAGACTGAAGGAAAAACCTTGCCCGAGCAGGCACTCGAGGTCCCCAGGGGCTAAGGGCGAGATCTCCGACCGGAGACACTCAACGCACTAAACAGTGCTGCAGACAGACTAAACAGCCAGCGTGCTCAAGAAAACAAAATGTCTAGCTCCAATATCATCAACAACAAGAATGCCCCAAATGAGGAGTCTCCTCCACCTTTTATAGCATTGGTTTCCCTCCAAAACCAACGTAGTCTCTCTCTCCTCCACGTGGTGTGTGGCCCCCCTTGGCTCCCCCCGTAAGTTACAACGTTGTGCTACTAGGAAGGTGTTTTATTCCACTAAAGTGAGTTAGACCCCCTTTTACTCACTTTTTTTATTTATCTACAAACCACATACGGCAAAACAATACAAAGTCGAATATTCCAATTAGCTGTCGCTAATTAGGAATATTACAGTCCCCCCTGGCAAAAATTTTCTTGCCCTCAAGCAACTGAAGTGATGGATGCTGCAAAATCTGCTTGCTCTCCCAAGTGGCATCCTCATCCGGAAAAAATTTCTTGCCCTCAAGCAACGCTTGAACAAGCCTCCTCTCTAGCTGATGCTCCCTACCAATACTGCAAAATGTGCCTGGGTCCCACTGAACCCTCCCTGACTTCGGCATCACCCTGATACGAAGGGATCTCTCAATGCCAAGATCCCAAACTAACATCTCACAGTACCAGTCAACCAATAATCGTCCCGGATCCCATCGCCTCCATGGCCAAGAATTGCCCAAGTCCCATGGCTCAAACTGTGCACGGCCTCTGGCTATAACTGATGCTCTAAGAGGTGAAGACCACCAACAAGCATCACTGCTCTCGGGCTTCCGCTGTGATGTACCTGTAACTGCATATGTTGCCTCTCCAACTACATACCAACTCATCGCCTCTCTCCAATCCACGTCCTGACTCAATCCCATGCTGATCCTGCTCTCCTGAAATTGGGAAGGAGTCCTGAAGTAATGAGAATCGGTGCCCTCCTGCCAACGGGGATCTGTAACATCTACTATGTCCAAGGGCGCCTGCTCCGCTGTGCTCCCTACGAAGAGTACCGTACCATCAAGAGGGTACCAACTCATGATCTCCCGCCAGTCCATCCTGGAAGTAGAATCCGTTGTAGCAACAACAACGGCATATGGAACATGCCTGGGATATTGCCGCCAGCCCGTAATCAACTCCCTCTGCTCTGCCCTGTCGGCCAATGAAAGCTGCCTATAGAAGGAAGCCCCTCTCTCTATAATGGGCCGAAGTGGGCAAGGTATGTTGCAAGCTCCATCAATGTACTCCTGGAGAGTGCTACCCACTAAAAACACTACAGCTCTGCTGACTGTGAGTACATCTATCTGCGCCTCAGCCCTGTGTCGACCCACAGATGGATGCTCCACCATATCCAACAGCTCCTGCTGTCTACTAGCCTCTTGCGGAACAATCCCATCAACCTCCAACACCTCCAGAGGATATGGATCTGCAACTGCTGTCACCGTACTCGATGTCAATGCATCTGACTGTTCTCGCTCCCCAGAAGCGACCTCCACTAATCCTATGGACTCATATGAAGAAGAGTCCTCACCCTGGCATACAGAAGGAATGCCCCCCTGTTTTACCTCCGCCACCTCATCTGCACTGAATATGCCATCCACCCTCTCGATGAAGTGTAGATACAATGTCTGGAGTCCAGACGTATGCCGGGATGCTACCTCTGCTGAACCCAGTATCCTCTGCTCATGCATGATCTCAACATGCCCTGAGGGAAAAATGATGCATGTCTCCCTCATGACCTGCTCCCCAAGCGTAGGCCCAACAATGACTGATGTGCCACCACTGCAGAGGATGATCTCATCCCCTAACCTGTGGCTGTCAACTAGCGCTCCAACCCAGTGCCACTGCTGAGAAGTCTTTCCTCTAGTGTGCTGAGTGTCATCCAAATATCTTGGGTGAGTCTCGCGTACCCCGCTGCTCATGCCCAAAGTGCCAAAGGACAACAACAAAATCGGATGTGCCAGTGAGTGATGTAGAAGAGAGGTAGGTGTATGAGTCTCCACAGATACCGCCAAGTATCGCTCATCCATCTCCCCATCGATCCTGGGTGAACTACTCCCAAAGGTGAGCTCGGTGTCCCTGTCCATGAGTCTCCCTAGCAGCAATTCTCTAAGATCCTGCTGTGCAGCACCGTATGCCCTCGCATACCACCAATCATCCATGTACTCCTCGCCATGCCACTGCACACTGAGGTATACCCCTGTATACTGCTGGATACCCCATGCTACTGTCGTACCACCCAGTACCGTCTCGTGCCCTGACTGCGTCCAGGCATCGGTCACTCTTCGCGAGCTCTCAATGTGATGTAGGACACTCCTACTCCACAATGCAGTCCCACACACTACGGTAGTACACCATGCAACTCCATGTCCACCAGCAGTCCACTGCTCAATGCTAGAGGCTCCCACACATCCCTGGATGTGATGACCTAGAGCTATGCCCCTACCTGTTGGACTACCACCAATCGGTATCATCGTCTCCACCGTCGCATCACTATACCTGCCGCCGAATGGAACATCACTCCAAATCCTCCTCAAGGGGTCCGAGAAGTGAATCTCCCTGTGTGTCAGTAGTGTTACCACCACTGCTCGGCTCCGCTGCGTCCTCTGTGCCCCACACAAAGGTGAAGAATCCTTGGCCCCATACAAGGTGCCATCTAGTGGCCTGCCAATGCCACCTCCTCCGACAAGCTCCTGCCAAGGTGTGCTGACCACCCCGTGATCCCGTGTATGAATGTCATGCCAAGACAACCTAGGGAGTCTGCCCATAAACTGGTTGGCCACTGGAGCTGACCAAAACTGCACATGCTCTACTACTAGGCCAACTGTACTCTCCAAGGCATAGTCAGCCGACCTGCCTGGGAAACGGTAGGTGATCCCACTTAGATCCCAATGCCAATCTGGGGTTCCTGTATTCCCCATGCATAGAAAATCCTGCTGAGCTACACTCGGATCCATCACTATCTCCATAGCCCGCTCCACCGAGTACCAACTCAAAATCTCTCGCCATCCAACCTCAACATGTGGATGCTGTACCCTGTGCAACTCTGATCGTCTCATACCTCTATCCAAGTCAACATATGAGATCTGACTAGGTGGCTTTGCCTCTCTCTCTCCAATGGGAAGAGATGACCCAACAACACTGCTAGTCCCATCCATGCATGCCTGAAGGGGAATGATCCGACGCTCCAACGTGCCCTCTGATTGTACCATCAGGGAATCCAGTCGTTCCCCAATGTGGGCCAACTTGGCCGCCGACTCGGCACAAGCCACTCTCATGCCCTCCAGCTCCTTGTCCTGCAACAAAATGGCTTCCCGTACTGATGTGGCCTTCCCTTTTAAGACTCGAAGGTCTGTCTAAAGCCGATGATACCGCTGTCTGCGACCATCATCCAATACCTCTGTATCTCCTAGTGCCTCATCGAAAGTGGATACATCTCCTGATACCTCACCCATCTGTCGTGTGCTGCTACCACCCGAAGACTCGGACATGGCTCCAGTCATCACCTCAATGGATGGCTCTACTGGGGTAGGCTCTACCTTCTCCACTACGATATCAACCGACACAGTCAAGGAGGTCTCTAATGATGGTGAGTCCTGTGTCACACTAGGTGTATCCTCGAACTCCCTGCAATCCTGTGTGTCCTCATCCTCCAAGTGCGAGGTAACCATTTTGATGGTTTCCCCCTCCGATACTCGGTCAAGCTGGAAAGAGGTATCCAACTTCTCCACCCAAGCTTTTCTCGAACGCTTGGATGACCCATCAAATGTCGGTAAATGGAGTCTGCTTACTGTGTGTTGTAAGCCCCCGTCATGTGAGTGCCTGTTCCCACTGTGAAAGTTGCGGGGTCTGCTATCTCGCTGGAGCTGAACAAAATCTCTAAATGGAAGGGCATCCCTGAACTCCTGCCCATATGCCTGATACTCGGCAAAATAATCTCCCATGTGGCTGGGCTCTGGGTCCTGCTGTGCTCCTGCCCATGTGTTTGCACCCAGAAAAGTGGGCATAGTGGGACGTGTGGGTGTATGTGATGCGATATGCTGATTGGCATCATGCTCCGGCAAATAGCGAGATGTGCCTGATCCTCCGCCAATCTGGAAACCCCTTGGGGTTTCACGCTGTCTGGCCTCCACAGCGGTGAATCTCTGCCCCATCACCTCAATCTGCCTCGACAAATCCTGTACTAATTTGAGGAGCATCTCCCCAAATCTCTTCTCACCATCATCACCTGCCATCAGCTCCTCCTGCTATGTGTCTACAGGCTCCTCATGAAATGGCACTGCTGCTCCAAAACTATACTGCGGCTTGTCTTCGACCTCTGATTTACCCACTGAAAACTACTCAGAAAATTCTAGGAACTTGGGAAGGTGATCCTTGCCCAAAACCTAGAAAAACCTCAAAAGGGTTTCTTCTAATTCCAAACTTCAAAATTTGACCCTTTGTATTTTGGCCCTTTTTCCAATTTCGTTTTTGGTACTGCAACTGCTATTGCTCTCCAAAATTCCAGCAAACCTCTGTATGATCTCTTTCTCGATGTCATAGACCACAGGCTGAGCCAGAACTATGCTTTGATACCACTGTAATATCCCGAAAGGGAAATAGACAGCAATACAAGCATACGACAATATAGAAAATGCCAGAAATAGAACATAAAGCAAATACTCATAAAAATGTCGGGAATGCTAAGCCATTTTATTAATCTGAAAATATAAAGATATACAATAGATGATCAGAATGATAGCACCTATTCTTGCTCAAGGCAAGTGGAGAACTCTCTCAGAAAGACAAAAAATGGCTGAAGCAAGAGACTGAGTCCCAGCTGCTGGAAAACTGCCGTAAACTGTTGCTGCTGGAATGGACTGAAACTAGGGGCTGATCCCCTTGCCGGAATGAGCTGAAAATCTGCAGACCACCTGTACTCACCACCCCGAACAAAACCCAGAAACCATATCGAAAATGGTCAACCTCCTAAAATCACCAAAGGAACCCTCCTCAAGAAATTACGCTGCCTTTGCAAGGCTCAGCGCAGATGCCAAAAGATAATAGCTGAAACTGTGCCGCAAACTCCTCAAGAAACCTCCTGCCGACAATACTGATCCTCTCCTCTGGATATCAACTAAAACTCCTGCAGAAAACCCCCGCAACGAAACACCTCCAACCAGAACTGCATCCTCTCTCCCAGGGACTGCGCAGTCACAAATAGAGCCCAGCTCCTCAGCAAAACAACCAACCAAACCTCCCGCTAAAGACAGAAGAAACAACCTTACCCGAGCAGGCACTCGAAGTCCCCCGGGGCTAAGGGCGAGATCTCCGACCGGAGACACTCAACGCACTAAACAGTGCTGCAGACAGGCTAAACAGCCAGCGTGCTCAAGAAGACAAAATGTCTTGCTCAAATATCATCAATAACAAGAATGCCCCAAATGAGGAGTCTCCTCCACCTTTTATAGCATTGGTTTCCCTCCAAAACCAACGTAATCTCTCTCTCTCCTCCACGTGGTGTGTGGCCCCCCTTGGCTCCCCCCTTAAGTTACAATGTTGTGCTACTAGGAAGGTGTTTTATTCCACTAAAGTGAGTTAGACCCCCTTTTACTCACTTTTTTTATTTATCTACAAACCACATACGGCAAAACAATACAAAGTCGAATATTCCAATTAGCTGTCGCTAATTAGGAATATTACATCCTATTTTGCAACCACCCAAACCTCCAGATCTTCTCTCGTGCCCACATGGAGAAACAGCTTCAGCCGCGCAACGGAAATTGCCTAATCCATGTTTCCAATCATGAATTAGACTCAACAGAAGTTTACTTTGTCAATTTGTATCCGTATCATTGGTTGTAGCCTTAGATTAGTGATCTACTTTGTTCAAGCCAAATATGGGCTTTGAGAAATGTATAAATCTGATGTATTTCGCTTTGTAAAGGAGGTTGGGTTGGGATTGTTGTTGATAGCAAGATATCAAACTGTACTTGACTGTAATTTCCAGATTAATAAAAAATTCCATGTTCTGTTTACCTTTCTGAGCAGCTTCTTCGACTTTTGAAGGAGTTGTGAGTGAGGGAGGGCCCTCTTCGCCTACAACTCCCGCAACATAGAGTGTGTTTTATTTCTGTTTCATTTATGCATTAATAATTCCTGTACACAGCTAGTGCTTTCTTTCCACATTTCTTGCAGCAAACTGTTAATTGGTTAAGTGATTTAATTTTTTATGTTAATGAGTTCTTTTCATTTGATCAATGTTTGGATTCATGCTCTTTAAGTTGGATTCTTGATTGTGGTTGATCTTTTATCTTTTCCTGCATCAATATCAGCAAACCCAAGTGTTGTAGAGGGATGTTATAAACCACTCCATAGCCATTGCTGCTAAAGTATTGATACGGGAAAGAAGCATGAGTTGTTGATTGTAGTTTGATCTTTATCCTTTCATGGTCAATATCAGCAATCCTAAGTGATGTAGAGGGATGTTATAAGACACTCCATAGCCATTGGAGCTAAAGTATTGATACGGGAAAGAAGCATGAGTTGTTGATTGTTGTTAGATCTTTATCTTTTCATGGTCAATATCAGCAATCCTAAGTGTTGTAGAGAGATGATATATGCCACTCCATAGCCATTGTTGCCAAGTATTGACATAGGAAAGAAGCATTAGTTGATGTGTGTATAATTTATTAACACTTGAAGTAATCAACCTGCATATACTTTGCACTGCATCTCATGAGTTTACCTTCCTGGGTTGACAATTTATGATTGCCAAATTATAAGCATATAATTTGACTCAACATTTTGGCGTCGTTATAGGGGACGTGCTAGGGGATGATATTGAATGTTTTTTAGTTTGATTTTTTTTTTGTTTTTCAGGACTGGGGGAGTTGAAGTGCAAAGACGAAGGGCAAAGCCCACGCACCCATAGAGGTCAGACACTCGCCAAAGTCGTGTCCTAATTGTTTGGTAAGTTTTTTTAATTTTGTTTGAATACTAGATGAATAGGGTCCAATATTTTCTATATTTTTTGTGGTGGTGTGAGCACCACTTCATTTACTAATACACTGGCAAGAAAAAGGAAGTCTGCAAGAAACAAGGCAGTAAAGGAAGAAGAATCTGAACAAGAGGTCTGCAGTCCAGAGCAGATTGACACTTCCATAGCAGAACACTCTGTTGGGGAATCTTCTATTGCTGCCCATATAGAATCTCCCCTTTCAAGGAAGACAACATCTCTGCTCAGTGGTCAGCCTGAAGAAGAGTTCCTTGTGACCCCTGTTAAATAACCAGAGTTCCATACCATTGACTCTGAGGAATCTATAGTCTTCAAAAGGTCCCACTCTTTCTTGGACTGATATGGCTTACGAAGAAGGTACTGGTAATACCAATGGAGGTTTTGATGAGAAGGAGGAGAAACTGGTCACATTTGAATTCCCTATTAGGGAGACTGGTGGAGCTAGTTAGATGAAAAATATCCCTCCTTCGGCCTTGCCTAATTTTCGTGGTACTTCTAGTGAGGAACCAGAGGCCTTCCTATTCAAATTTGTTGTCTTGTGTCGGAGCTATGACTATTCTTACAATGCTCAGAAGCTAAAGTTATTTCCTGCTACATTGAAGGATGCATCTCTCAGGTGGTTTATGGGGTTGGGGTCAAACTCCATTGCAACTTGGGATGAAATGAAGGTGGTATTCCTGAGAAAGTACCAAGACTACTGTAAGACCAGAGACCTCAGAGAAGAGATTTTTGGGATGACTCAGAAGGAAGGGGAGAGCCTTGAAGATTTGGTAGAAAGATTCCAATGCAATTTGCAGCGATCTAATATGAATCAATTGGATAGAGAGACTAAGGGAACCATTTTGCTTAGGGCAATCAGACCAGAATATCTTGAGGTCTTAAATCTAATGGGAGCAGGTGATGTATCGAAGCTGAGTTATGATGATGTCTGTGAGATTTGTAAAAGATATTCAAGAGGGAATTCCAAGACTGGAGGAGGACCAAGAGATCCTTCTTCCAAGCTTGTCAAATCAGTTGTCGGAGTTGGAGTAACCAAAGCTGAAATGGGTAATTTATTTGAAAATTTTAAAACTGATATTCTTAGCACTTTATCTTCACAATTGGATGTTTTGCAGGCTAAGAAGAAACAGGAGAAACAGGATGAACTGGAGAAAGCCTTGGCGGTGTTCTACTCCAAATGCAGGAAGAAACATGCTCTAATGGAATGCCCTACTGATAGTATCGAGGCATGTCGAATTTGTGAGGCTGAGCATTCCACTGATCAATGTCCTTCTCTACCTGAAATTAAAGCAACATACATAGCAGATCAAGGAGTTGTCAATGCACTTTATGCAATGGCACCTCAGAGACAATGGCAGCCACGTCCTGCAGGTATGTCACAGTCAAATTTTCAATGTCCTTATGCTCAAAATCAGATGTGGAATGTTCCAATGCCCTAGCAGCCTTGGCCTCCTCAATAGCTTTGGCAGGGGAACTATCCGTATCCTACTACACAAAGTTTCCCAACTCAAAATTTTTATTCACAGCCCACACCGCAATAAATGATACAACCACAACAACAACTTCAATTGACTGCCCCACCAAATCAACCTCGTCCCACACAGCTTCCTACTCAACCAGTGTCTAATCCCAACAATAAAACTGTCTGGTCCGCTCACAACATTGGATTGGTCACTTATCCCACTTTTCCTACCTACTGTATTGCACCTCAGCTGCTGCAGGAAGTTTTTGACCCTGTGTTATAGGAATTTCTTGCGTATCTGCAGGAAATGTTTGTTCCTGTACAGTTGCAAGAATTACTTGTGCAGCTGCACGAAATCAACCTTAGGTTGGGAAAAGTGGTGACTCAACCCAAAAGAATTGAGGAGATTGTAGAGGAAGATACCTTAGAAATGCATGAAGAGGAAACCACACCTGAACCAGCAAAACCATCCACCTCAAGGCCACAAGAACCTTCTTCATCTCATATAGTCCAGCCTCCTTTTCCAGAGAGGTTGGAAATGGAAATTAAAACAAAACAGCCCGAATTTGATCTTGTGTGTGAACTGAGAAATATGTGCATCAAGATCCCATTTACTGCAAGCAATAAAGGACATCCCAATATATGCCAAAACAGTGAGGGAACTATGTACCAAGAAACCAGGGAGACAAAAGAAAGAACGCTCAACAATTCAAGTAGGTGGAAAGCTTGCAAGTTTAATGTCTATCGAATTTGTTACTGAAAAATATGCGGATCCCGGAATCCCTGTGGTGACCACCTTCATTAATGGATACCCCATAAAGAACACTTTGATTGATTTAGGTGCTGCCATCAATTGATGACCATGGAAACTTCATCTCATATAGGATCCTTTGCCTTATTACCCACTCCTACCATGTTAGAATTAGCAAATAGGTCTAAGGTAAAGCCAAAGGGGGTTTTAGAAAACATTGTCATCTCATTGGATTCTTGGGAGTACCCTGCAGATTTTTATGTTCTTCAACCTAAAACTAACTTGGGAGGGCACCCATTGATCTTGGGGAGACCGTGTCTAGCCACAGCTAATGCCTACATAGGGTGTAGATCTGGAAACATGACTATCACTCATGGGACTGAAACAAATCATATCAACTTGTATCCCCCCGCTAAACCCCTCTTGAGATCAGAGAACACACATCAGGTTGAGAAAGAAGAAGAACATGATTCGGAAGGTACCTAGCTAGTTTTAACAATAGCCCAAGCCATGAGTCTTAAGGGAAATCTGATAAATTGTTGTATTTCTAATCTGATTTCCTGCAGCGTTTAGAAGGACAGTCTAGTCATAATTTAGATATCATTACTCATCTGTAGGATTTTTATGAACATAGTTCAGCTTCTGAATTACATTCAGCCATCTTATCTGCATTTCCTGCATATTCAATGTCTAAATGGGGGAGTAAGGTAGTGGAAATTTTTCCTGAAAAATCTTTAAACATTAATTATGCTTTAGCTCATGAACAAGAAAAGCAATTAATTCAAACATTGAAAAAATATTCAGATACATTTGCATGGGAATATACTAATATGAGAGGCATTCACCCAAACACATGCATTCATCATATTTATATAGAAGAAAATGCTAGGCCTGTGAGACAACCACAAAGGAGGATGAACCTTGCTTTAAGGGAAATTGTAAAAGATGAATTACAAAAATTGTTAAATGTAGGATTCATTTATCCTATCTCAGATAACCAGTGGGTGTCCCGACTAGTCATTGTCCCCAATAAAAATGGTAAATGGTGAGTGTGTGTAGATTACAGGGAACTAAACAAAGCTACATTAAAAGACCATTTCCCTTTACCGTTTATAGACCAAGTACTGGATACTCTAGCAGGGAAAAAGTATTTTTTCTTCCTAGATGGATTCAGCGGATACAATCAGATTAGGATAGCCCCTGAGGATCAGGGAAAGACAACATTTACATGTCCCTAGGGTACCTATGCATACAAAGTATTACCATTTGGTCTATGCAACGCACCAGCCACATTTCAACGGGCAGTCCTCGGTATTTTCTCTGATCTTTTGCATGATTGCGTATAAGTTTATATGGATGATTTTAGAGTTATGGGTGATACTTTTGAAGAAGCTTAACATAATCTTGAAAAAGTTTTGCAGAGATGTAGAGAAACTAATCTTTCGTTAAGTAATGAAAAATGTTTTATGATTATGACTGAAGGTATTGTTTTCGGTCATCATGTTTCTACTGCATGAATTAAGGTCGATCCAGCAAAGATTGAGGTTATTGTAAAGCTGCCCCCACCAACCAATCAAAAGGGAGTTCGTAGTTTTCTTGGACATGCAGGTTACTACAAAAGGTTTGTTGAAAACTTTACAAAGGTAGCCTCTCCATTGTTTCAATTATTGGCGAAAGAATCTGAATTTCATTAGAATGATGAGTGTCAAGCTGCATTTGATTAACTCCAGGAAAAGCTTTCTTCAGCACCTGTCTTGAGAGGCCCAGATTGGAATTTGCCTTTTCATATTTCCACTAATGCCTCTGATTCAGCCATAAGGAGCAGTATTGGGTCAAAAGGAGGATCCTGTAACCCATGCCACTTATTTTATTAGTAAAAACTTGACTCCTTCATAACTGAATTACATGGTAGCTGAAAAAGAATTCCTTGTTGTGATTTATGCTATTAACAAGTTTAGACACTACATCACGGGTTATGAAGTTTTTGTACACACAAATCATTCTGCTATTCATTATCTCATGAATAAACCAACCACTAATGGCAGAATTACTAGGTGGTTGTTGCTGCTGCAAGAATTTGACATCATGGTATTGGATAGACCGGGAAAAGAAAATCAGGTAGCTGATTTCTTGTCTAGGCTCAACCATGCAAGTGAGAACGTTCCTGTTAATGATAACTTTCCAGATGAAAATTTGTTTGCCATCTCTGTTAAAACACCTTGGTTTGCAGACATGGCCAATTATCTTGCTACAGGAAAGTTTCCACCTTACTTTTCATCTAATCAGAAAAAGAGAATCATTAGGAAAAGTGTTGATTATTCTTGGATTAGGGGAGATCTCTTTTTTACTGGACCTGATTTGATCATCTGCTAGTGTGTCAAAGAAGAGGAGATCTATGACATCTTAAGAGCATGTCATGATGAACCTTGTGGAGGACACTTTGTAGTCAAGCAGACAGCTTATAAGATCCTTCGCACAGGTTATTATTGGCCTAATCTCTTCAAGGATGCAAAGGAGTATGTTCGGAACTGTGATAGCTGCCAGAGAATGGGGAGGCCTATACAATCAGATGAGATGCCTTTGCAGCCACAAGTTCTCATAGAACCATTCGAGAGGTGGGCTCTTGATTTTGTAGGTCCCATCAATCCTATATCCAAAGGTAAGAAGTATATTTTGGTTTGTACTGATTATGTGACAAAGTGGGTGGAGGCGAGAGCACTACCTAGAGCAACAAAAAAAGCAGTGGCAAATTTTCTTTTCTCTGATATTTTTGTAAGATTTGGAGTACCTAGGGAAATAGTTATTGATCAAGGTGCTCAGTTTGTGTCTAAACTTATGCAGGAAATGGTGCAAAAATATCAGATTACCCACCGGAAGTCCACCCCTTATCATCCACCGGCCAATGGGCAGGTGGAATCAACCAACAAGGTGTTGGAAACAATCCTTACCAAGACAGTGCAATTACACAAGAAGGATTGGTCTGACAGACTTCTTGAGGCCTTGTGGGCTTGCCAGATTACATGGAGAAGACCACTGGCTTCTCTCCGTATGAACTAGTGTATGGAAAACAAGTTTTGCTGCCCATCGAATTTCTAGTCAAAACCTTTAGAATGGCATCAGATTTGGGTATAAACCTTGATGAAGCACAACAGCAGAGAATCTTGCAGCTCGATGAGTTAGATGAGATTAGGCATGATGCTTTTCAACATACTGACTTGATCCAACAACAAAGGGCTAAATGGCACGACAGATACATCAAGAAGAAGCAATTCAAAGAAGGAGACTAGGCATTGTTGTATGATTCTAAATTTAAAAACTTCAAAGGGAAATCTAACACACATTGGCTAAGCCCCTATGAGATTGAGAAAGCTTTTGATAATGGATCTGTTCGGATTAAAACTATTGATGATGAGAATGTTACCTCCTTGGTGAATGGGCATAGACTCAAGCTATATCAAAAACCCCAATCTAAGGAGGAATTTGCGGAAGAAATTGTGAAGAAGAAAGAGTTGGAGATGGTAAGGGAAGGGATCCTTCCTTCCGCTGTCTCTTCCTGATTTCCCTGTTGATACAATGAGCTCACTCTGTTCCTCCTCGTGCTCGATAAACCATGAGAGGAATGTCTATTGGGTATAGGTTTATTCCTTTTTCTGGGCCCAATGGACTACTTATGGAAAAGGAACCCCTTGGAGTCTTTTTTTTCAGTATTTCAGACTCTCTAAAATTGAAATCTGGCGAGCATGGACTGCCCTGGGCTCATTAAAAACACGGGTCAGTAGATCCCTTGGGATCCTTTCAATAGAATTTGTTTTTCAGTTAATTTATGGATTGCTCGTGTTGGACTGATGTGGGATTTCTTAAGGCCCTCCTTCCAACAATTCTGGCCCATCGACATCAGCGAATTATCTGGGTGCAGGATTAGAGCCTTGCGATGCCTTGAAGCTTGTATGCCCCAATGATAGGCTATCTCGCCAGTGGTAATGGAGAATCATCATGGCTTCTTTACTACTAGATCCTACAGGGGGTTCGACAACAACTCATATATTCACACCTGATAGGATGCATCAGGGTACCTTGGTCCTCACTCTCATTAACGGTGATGGACCTCGCATTGGTTAACAGTTGACCTCAATGGCTGGTAATCCAATGAGGCCATTACACATTCGACATCGGCACATTCATTCATGTGTAATGGAATGTACATAATGGGTGGAAAAAGCGGTTCCTGCATATTCAGCTTCAATTCCTGTAGAATGTTCAGCAATTGCAGTTTTTAATTCCTGAAGAATGTTCATAGTTATTTCAATTCCTGCAGAATGTTCATCAGTTGCAGTTCAATTCCTGAAGAGTATTTAACAGTTATTTTTGCAGAATGTTCAACAGTTGTAGTTTTAATTCCTGCAGAACGTTCGACAGTCAGTTTTAAATTCCTGCAAAACATTTGTTAGGCACAGCAACACCTGGGTTTCCTGAAAAGACAAAAGAAAAGAAAAATCATTAAACAGAACATTAGATTAAAATCACCTAATAAAGTACTAACAGTCATTATTTGGTTAAGGTCGTGGATTATATGTTTGATATAATAGGTTATTATTGCAAGAGCAAGCTACGTCAACGAGGACAGGACCATTGGAGGTAAGCGGTAAAGTACAGCCGGTGATAAGATGCTCGAGGTAAAGGTATAATGACGCTTTAATTTTTATTTTTTTTAAATTCGCATAACTAAGGCTATGGTAATCGTTGCGGCATTAATCCCATGAACTGTCATCATCACGCCGACGATGGTTGTACTTCTGAGGTCTATCCTGCAGGTCGGATCATGATGGCAATCATGATCACGACCTGCTGCCGAAAAAGCCCCATATTTCCTATTTAGCTCCTTCTGCTATCGAAATCGTTGCATACGTCTCGGACTATATTCCCACAACCCGCATTTGCTCTGTTCCTTTTGTCCTCAATTGCTATGTCTGTTTCCTCACTTACCTGTCCATTTTCTCCTCCGCCATGTCTAAGCTCCGAGCCCCCGTCCGATTCGAGCCACAGAGCCTTGCGTTGCTGGAAGTTGATCCTCGCAGCAAGGCGAGAATAGAAAAGGCAGGATGGTTGGCTTTCTTCCAGAGGTTCAGCGGCCATAACTTTGAAGTAACAAAATCTTTTGCCTTGAACTTGAATGGGGATAAAGAACAAGTTGGAAACATACAATTCAGGTTGACGGAAGACTTGGTGGCGCGGGCATGTGGAATTTCGCAAGATGGAGAGTAATGGTTTAAGAAAACAGCTGCTTCAGCAAAGAAACATTGAAGAAACGGTCTTGACATATGTTGGAATAGACCATTAAGGAACTTACCCTTTCAGAACGGGCCTTGAAAGCAGAGAACGCAGCCCTGAAGGAAAATAGCCTTAAGATGCAGAAAGAACATGAAGAGTGGCATGAGAAAACAGCGCGCATCATGAAAAAGAAGCAGGCCCAAATCAACCACATGAAGAGGAAGAATGAAACGTACAGGGGACAGATTCAAGCGGAATCTAGTCGGGCCCAGCTAGATCATCTGCCTGCAGTAGCTGCAGCCCAGGAAAAAGGTTGATTTTCTGTCTGAGGACTGCCTCAGTTTTGCTTGCATAGGGACATGCAAGAGTTTTGGTGTGGGGGAGATGTTAAGTCTGAACTTTACCCATTTTTGACACCTATCCTAGGCCTTGCCTCCCCTATTTTTGAACCCTTTTCGCTCTTTAATTATACCTAGTTCGGCTATGTTATCTAGTTTTGGCTAAAAAGGGTACTATAAGCCTAAGGTATGCTAAATTATCATAAGAAGTGTCATTTTATCTAAATTCTAGTATTCTTTGATCTAGTTGTGTCTTTAATTGCATTACTACTCTAATTAGTCTAGAACTCGTGCGCAGATATGCTAGATTCGAACAGTTCCGCAAATCCTGCAAATAGCTCATGCGGCCGAGATTCCTGCAGATGTTCCGGATTTCCTGCAGATATGCCGATTTCCTACAAACCGTCTTGATTTCCTGCAGCGAGATCGATGGTTGACCATGTTCCACTCATCTCCAAATCAAGTAAAGACATGGGTTTTGAAGGGAATTTGCTACATATGGAAGGTGTCCTATTGACTGATCTGAATCCTCTTTTGAAACCACCCAAACCTCCAGATCTTCTCTCGTGCCCACATGGAGAAACAACTTCAGCCGCGCAACGGAAATTGTCTAATCCATGCTTCCAGTCATGGATTAGACTCAACAGAAGTTTACTTTGTCAATTTGTATCTGTATCATTGGTTGTAGCCTTAGATTAGTGATCTACTTTGTTCAAGCCAAATATGGACTTTGATAAATGTATAAATCTGATGTATTTCACTTTGTAAAGGAGGTTGGGTTGGGATTGTTGTTGATAGCAAGATATCAGACTGTACTTGACTGTAATTTCTAGATTAATAAAATAGTCTATGTTCTGTTTACCTTTCTGACCAGCTTCTTCGACTTTTGAAAGAGTTGTGAGTGAGGGAGGGCCCCCTTCGCTCACAACTCCCGCAGCATAGAGTGTGTTTTATTTATGTTTCATTTATGCATTAATAATTCCTGTACACAGCTAGTGCTTTCTTTCTGCATTTCCTGCAGCAAACTGTTAATTGGTTAAGTGATTTAATTCTTTATGTTAATGAGTTCTTTTCATTTGATCAATGTTTGGATTCATGCTCTTTAAGTTGGATTCTTGATTTTGGTTTATCTTTTATCTTTTCCTGCATCAATATCAGCAAACCAAAGTGTTGTAGAGGGATTTTATAAAGCCACTCCATAGCCATTGCTGCTAAAGTATTGACACGGGAAAGAAGCATGAGTTGTTGATTGTTGTTTGATCTTTGTCTTTTCATGGTCAATATCAGCAATCCTAAGTGTTGTGGAGGGATGTTATAAGCCACTCCATTGCCATTGCTGCTAAAGTATTGATACGGGAAAGAAGCATGAGTTGTTGATTGTTGTTTGATCTTTATCTTTTCATGGTCAATATCAGCAATCCTAAGTGTTGTAGAGGGATGACATATGCAACTCCATAGCCATTGCTGCCAAGTATTGACATAGGAAAGAAGCATTAATTGATGTGTGTATAATTTATTAACATTTGAAGTAATCAACCTGCATATACTTTGCACTGCATCTCATCAGTTTACCTTCTTGGGTTGACAATTTATGATTGGCAAATTATAAGCATATAATTTGACTCAACAAGCCCTGAACATGCTAACCAACTTATTATACATCTCTTTAGATGTGCCCAACTCAGAGATATAAGCAACCAAGTGCTTATGTATAGAATCCCTGATAATCATCTTCGCCTTGACTTCCCCTCTTCTATATTTCGTCTTTGTGGTAGCCGGTGCATTTGATGGAGGCTCATTTATCTTCCCCTGCACATAATCCATGACATCTTGATCTTCCAATACCAAATCCAAAGACATCTTCCAGGCATGATAATCAGACTTCTCAGTCAACTTATCATCAGTCTTGAAACCCTTGTAGGTTGAGGAGGCCATTTGTCCTTGATAAGACAACTTCTTCGGTGATTGCTTTTCACACTAGCTTGGGCTTTGTCTTCACCTTAAGCTCGGATACCATGTTAAATTTAGATAACCAAGGTATGTTCTATGCTTGAATGCAATTTACTTCAATCTTCTTTAAGGCCCAATTTAGATTTAGCAATCACACAAACATGAAAGTAAAATGCTAATAGAACATAATAATAGATCAACAGAAGACAAGCCAAATAATATATCAGAATTTGTAATTCTTCTTGTCCAACAAATATAGAGAGAAATGTTTGTTACAGCAACCAACAGGATGCCCTAGCCAGCAAAGACTTTAGTTGGCCAAACCAACTTCTCCAACATCCCAAAACAACCTTTCTCCAAGTGTCACACACACCCCTCAAAGACAACTCCAAAAAGGTCAACGCAAGTCAACAGAAAATGGTCAATGCAGAAGTCAATGTTGCGGTCAAAGATGCACTCAACGGTCAACAGTCAACAGTCAACGTCCAACCTCGATTTTTGTGCCCTCCAATGCAGCCTCAAGAAATCGGAATTGCTTTGCTAAAATCGAGGTCAAAGCTCAAGGGTTGACCAAAAGTCAACGCTGTCCAGAAAGCCCTAAAACAGTCCGCAATTTCTGTAGCTTCAGATTCATACGTGTGGGGGATAGAAGCCTCTCCTAGGTTGTACAAACCAATCAGATCACAAGAAGAATGTGTGATGAGATGATGATGAAATGAATCATCTCTCTCCTATTTATATCCATCAATGAGGGTGTGTGACACATCTGTTGGGGCTTGTGAGCCTACATTACAAATCTAGCTGACCTTGTCAATTTGCACATGTGTGGAAAATAAAATCAAAATATAAGTTCTGCTCATCCAAACAAGATGATCTTTAGATCAATCTTGCACCTCTCCGAAAGAGGAATCCAACAAAAATATAATAATCATCATATGAGCAGTGCAACATGGAGTTTGGACCTAGTTGCCTAAAATTAACACTCTTTGATTCTCACGTGTGAAATTTTGACGCTGCTAGGTAGGCCGAAATTTTAGGTCTGCAGTAGGGCTGAAAATTTTGTGTTGTTGTTGGGTTGAAGCTGGGAGGCAAGAAGAGACTACTGAAGTTCGCATAATCATATTGGAAGGTTGACTTGGTGGAGAAGGAAGGATTTTTGGTCAGGTCTAAGGTCTTGGTTTGTGTCAATTTGATTTGAATCTATTCGTGGAAGAGTTTGACTAGGTTTTCCCCTATAGAGGGGTTTTAGCCCTGGCTAAGTGCCTATATCTGGTGTCGTTGATCTTCATGTTTTGATTCGATGATTGCTTGATGAAAAGAAGATAAAAGAAAAACATAAAGAAACTTAATAAGACTACAAGAATATCACACGTCATTAACATAAGAGAATCTTTCTGCCTTTCTGATTTTCTAACATCGTGGAGTATATACAACATGTAATTTTGTTTTTTAATAAAACTACAATTTTTCCTTGGGGGAAAATGAGCAGAACTTGTAAATGGAAAGCACATTCAATGTTCAAACAATTGTTGTAAGAAGAACGGAAGTATTACGCAATAGTTCTTGTGTTGTATCATAGAAAATCATAAAATGTAATAAGAAATACAACACAGTTACCATTACCCTCACGAGCAAACTATAAACAAAAATGGAAAAGAAACATGCTGCAAAATAGATAGCGGGCGGGTTTCAAATACTATTAGCAATGGAAGAACCAAAAGAAACAAAACGAAGGGACAACTACAACATCTTAACAAAGAGTTTTCTTTTTTTCTGAGAATATGTGGAGGATAAGAAGATGGCAAGAAAAGCTGTCAACCTCTGCAAGTTGGTGAGCTCTTTTCATGTTATGTAAGTAGGGTTCGTCAAATTTGAGCCTAACTAGCTCGGAAGTCTTCCAACTGTCATGTATCTTATCAATAATATTCTGAGTAAGTCCTGCCTTCTTCACATTAATCCTTTCCTTTAATCTTATTCCTACGGTCCTCAGTCTCCTTAGCTCTGGATCAGGAATTGTCAGCTCCGCTAATGTAGGAGCTCTTACTCTCTTCTGCTTCACGGCTTCTCCTTCTTCGGCGTCCTCGTCACCTCTCTCCCAAGGCAACAAAATGTTCGCAACCTGCTGGCCTTCTTCAGGAACCACGCTGTCCATATTGCCCCAGCTCTTCTCAAGTAAAGATCCAATGCTGTTATTGGGGAGAAATTTCCGATCTGGAGAATCAATTTCTGCATTGGGATCTCTCTCCTTTTTGGCTTCCAGAACGTACCTGAGATTCCTAACCCTTTCCACAATTCTGTTCATTGCACTTATACCTCTGCCTCCATTGAAATGCCGAGCTTGCACCATATCGTCGTCCTCGGTATCCAGCTCTGCCTTATTTCTTCCAGCATTCTTCTTCTCAAACTCCTTGGCGGGTACATTACTCCATTCTTCCATCCATGGGGCTGTAGGCATATTGAGTCCACTGCCAAATCCAGGACCCCCTCTGGAAGGATAAAATGGCGTACTTTGTTCATCAGGATAAGGTCTATCTTTCAGAGCAGTCTTTGATAAAGTCTTCAATGCATCTCTGGTTCTGTTTGCAGATGAGCTCTGTTTATCCCAGGGAAGTCTTTGTGATTCCCCTCTATCTTCTCTCCTTGGGTACTTTGGCCTCTGGGTATTAGCCCTGTCAGACCTAGAATCATGTGCTTTATCACGAAATCTGGGGTTCTTAATCTTATTTGAGTCGGTCTTTGGTTTGTTAGTATTATATGCGAAGTATGTACACAAACGGTTGTGATGCTGCCCGGGAGTTCCAGTTAACGAACGGGGATTGATGAATATGTGCAAACATGCGCCATTGACATGGGATAAGGATGAAAGAGAATGCAGTGCACTGACTGGGCATAGAGGATGAGCAGGGACCAATGCCATTGAAGAGTGAACGAAATCCCTAAGGTGTTGAATCTTTAAATTGTTCTTATAAATGCAGCTCATTACCCAGTTCTAATACATCCTTTCCCCGCCAAAATATCAGAGAAGTTATAGATAAAACACAACATAAGGACCTTATGTCCCAATTGGGCACCAAAAAGAACAGGGTAGGAGACAGAAGGAATGAAAAATCTTATCTGGGCTATCGTAAACTGATGGATTTGAATTAGGTTTCCTCTGCCAAGCTTTCACAACTGTAGCCCACCATCTAAGGTAACCTTCTACCGCTGAATTGGAAGAGCCCTTCAATCACTTTTGTGCCTTAGAGAATTCGAAAAGGAATGGGTAACAAGAGAGCGTTCCCATAAGCATGAAGATCGGCTGACAAGAAGATAAGAGAATAACTATGAGAGCGTTCCCATAAGCATGAAGATCGGCTGACAAGAAGATAAGAGAATAACTAGCTGTTACTGATTTTACTAAAAGGGAGACGGTAGAAACCTCCCTTAGCTTGTCCCTGCATACCTTCATATGGATATGGAGGGGATGAGAATACGTGCATCATCTTGGCGCTCCTCGTGGATATTTCTACGGCTTCCGACCAGTGCCGTGGAGGTTTTAGTTGTTTTTTTATCCTTGTCAAGTCTCTGAATGTTGAAGTATTAATAGGTTTCAGTGCTTTTCATTATCATGCTTTTTCCCTTGCTCTTATTTTTATTCTTTTCAAGTCTACATCTCTTTCCTTCTTTTTTCAATTTTGTAAGTCTTACTGGAAAGTTTTGGGAAAATATTATCGAGGACTTTTTGAAGGCTTTTAGGGTAGTTTTTTCTGATCAAATTTCTCTAAATTTCGGTAAGAATTTAGTGAAAATAGAAGTTTAATGGGGTAACCATGCACAATCAAAGTGCCCTAGAAGTTTTTCAGGGTGCTGAATCTATATAAACAGTCAAAAAACTAGTTTAAATAACAGAAATCGAGATTTTACCTCAATTATTTTCACCTGATTCCGGCACCTGAAACTCCAAAAAGTCGCACTAAAGACAACTCCAAATATTATTATTATTTTAATATATATATATATATATATATTATTTGAAATAATTTATGGGTGATATTTTATAGGGAAAATTTTTATTTTTGTTAGATAGCTTAAGGTATTGAATATTTAAAATTGTTTTTTATATTGAAGAAGATATAAAGTTAGCTAATTAAAAGTGATTTTAGGTCTTACTTTAGAACCAAAAGGTGGTTTCAACCTAAATAATATGAACTCTTGTGGTCATCAGCTAAGCTAACTTCGATAGGGTCATGTGCTTTTGAGTATCATCTAACATTAGTCCCATACATGAGACTAGATACTACCTGGGATTACAATTTAACATTTGGTCAAGGTGGTGCTTATGGGTTTATCGCAAGTGTCATCTAGTCTTAGTCCCATACATGAGACTAGATACTACCTAGGGTTACAATTTAACATTTGATCATGGTGGTACCTATAGTTTATTGCGTCGGTAATTTTTTAGACGTCACAATGAATTTTAGAACATTTATACTATGTGTGTGTTAAGAAAGCCTGTAATATTAATATTGGTATAATTCAAAAAGGGATGTAGGCATTGGAGGGATTTTGCTAAACCGTGAGAGAAATCTACAAATATCATATGCTTGGAGCCTTAAAAAGGCTACAAACAATCAATCATAAACCTATTTGATTACACTCCTAATAAAAGAGGATAGACTGACAACCCTAATAGTCTTATGATATTCAAATATATCTATAATTTAATGGCTTTGAAAACAACTCAAATTGATAATAATTTGGCCTTTGATCACATCTCAAATTGAAAACGAGATAAGCACTCTAGATACGGTCCCATTTTTTCAGGGGTAATGAGAATTAAACCTTCAAGCAGACTCTTTGGCAAATAGATGGGTCACAGGCAATCTTGGTGTTCACAAAAAAAATGAGAGGTGGAGCTATCACCCGAATCATTATACTTTCTAAGATTTTGAAATAAGTGATCATGACATTGTAATTGATAGTCAAATGTTAGTCAAACACTATCAATGGTTTACATGAAAGGCCCTAGGCATGAAAGGACAATCCTTCCTCTATCACATGCCCGACATTAAATCAGATCTTGGATTTGAATTCCTCGGCAAAGAAATGAATTGGCGAGGTGTGATAATGAAAGGTCATCCAAGAGAGGATTATGTGTTGAAGGGAAAAGGATAGGGTAGCCCAAACCCTATTCGATAAGAGCCTCACTCAATGTTTGGCCAATACTTTAGACATTTGAGTAAATTTCAAGGTGTGGGTCGCACATCTTCTCCAATTGGTTTTTGGTGAGAAGGCAAAAATTGTGTATAATTCTTTAGTTTGTTCCTATTTAGTTCTATAGTCTTTCGAGGGTTAGTGAAACTTATGTATAGTTACATTGGGCATATTTGCATCTTGGGAAACCCCTAGTCTTCTGAGTTTGGTTTTCATCTTGAACCTTATCTTTTGGGTACTCTCGATTCAAGTCTCTTCACAAAAATTGGGAGATTACTTCAATTTTTTCATGTGGTCCCTTGGCTGGTTGTTTCACTGGCATAATTAAAGGTATGTAGAGGTTTCTCATTGACTAGTGGAGACCAATATTTCTTTGGGTCATTTCGTCTATGCATCTTCTTAACCCCTAGAATGTCCTTGACCAAAATTAACATTATAAATCTCCTTATAGTGTAGTTCACATGGATTACAAGGAAGCACAAGAATTTAAAATGTCAGTGAGAAGACATGAAGAATCAATACAATGTAATAAATCCTATGTTTTTTTTAACAGATTCAAAGGTGCATGAAAAATGACATCATTATGCATCACAAAACGTTATAATCATGAGTGCAATCATGCACCAAAAGTAAAATATTGAGATTCTAGAAGCCAAATGCAACATTTTAAGGAATATGTTATCAATCTAAGAAAAAATCCACACTCTATAACCTTAAACCACAAACCTTAAACCACAAAATGTCAACAGATTTTGTCTAAGCATGATTAAAGGAAGAAGACACAACACATCAAACGATGGAGGGCATGGATCTCGAGAACCAAAACTCCCATCCTATCAATCTTGGGCGAGAAGAAGCTAACAATCTTCGTGTCTTCCACTAATTTGTAGGTTCAACAAAGGAATTAAAATATTAGAAGTCTCTTTTAAGTTATATACTTGTAAGTTTATGTACAAGAATCAGTGGGATGTAATAATTGTGTTCAGTTTTGTAAATTTTATGTTGAAGTCTTTGAGAACCATCGTCTATGCTTGAAAATTCAAGATAGTGGTTTTTGTACTATAATTCTACCTTCTTCAATAGCTTTTATTATATAAAATTTCCTCGATTCGAGTAAAAAATATATATTGATATATTTATATAATTATATATGTATGAGAATTCACTCCAAGTAAGAACTCGAGATAGAAAGGGAATTAATAACACCAATATAGATCTATGTTAACCTCGACTCTATCAAGCATCGAGAGGGATCAAATTTTTTGATGCGAAAACCTCTTTTAAAGTGTGAAACTTGAAGAAAGGTTTGCACCTCGAGAGATTTGATCCCTTTCAATGCTTAATATATCCTAGTTTAACATGGATCTATGTTAGTTACTTATATATATCACACGTATCAACTATGTGTTAGGCATGAAAGGAATTACACATAGTTTGCATCTTGATCAACACACTAATAAAGTGGTTTAACTACAATCTTTTGTTCATTTGTTTTATACGATATAGACATAGTCTCTTTTTATAAATAAATAGATATTTCATGAATTTTTTGTGTTATTAATTTTTTCTATAACTTTACATGTCAATTCATTAAAAAACACCTATCAATAGAAGGAATTACACATCTCATATATCTTGAACAACACACTAATAAAACGTTTTCACCATCAATTTTTTTCATTTACTTTACATATTATATCTCTATTTACATTGAATATTTTTTGTTATTAATATGTATTTTTAAATGTTACATGTAAACTCCATATTAAATATTGAAAGAATTACTAACTTCCCCTCATAGACTAAATTAGAAAGCACATGTTAATAATTAATAGAGTAAGATCTCTTTGTCGTATTGAAATATTTTATTTATAATTCACATTGATTTTTTTAAAATTTATTTATTTAAATGACACATATTATCAACTCAATAGATGTCACCTTCAACTCCATATTAAGTAATGAAGGAATCACACACCTCCCTCATACTAAAAAGTAAATATAGATGAAATTATATAATAATAATAAAAAATTGTTTTTTTTTTTACTTTCATTTACTTTATCTCTCTATATAAAGTTGATGTAAAATTAAGATGAAAATTGAAGTATTTTATTTCTAGTCGACTTTGAAGGATCTCCTGTTATTACCATGATTTAATTTGTCAATGTAAATATTGTTTTATTATTTTTAAATGTAACGTTACGTGATAACATCTCTCCCATGCTGGGTCGTAGAGCGCCTCTGGGCATAATAACATCTCCCACATACTCGGTTATAAAGCATCTCTCGGTGCAATTATATTTATTAGCACAATATCATGAATCATTCCAAGTAAGAACTTTATCAACTCTTGGTTTCTTACTTGGAATTAATCTTGTTGTGGTATATCTAAAACAATATGAAATGACTTGAATGTTTACGTAAAGATGTATAAGATAATGGTATTCAATGTTTTGATGTGAATATTCATTCCAAGTAAGAAATCAAGAGTAAGTGAAGATTCATTCCAAGTAAGAAATCAAGAGCTAAGTGAAGATTCATTCCAAGTAAGAAATCAAGAGTTAAGATTCAATATTTAGTAACATAATGCCTTTTAATAGAGTTAGAAGGGAGATATAAAGAATAGAAAGTGAACATGGCTACCCAAGACTGCAGGAAGTTGCAGCAGGGCCGTAGCGTTGCTAAGGTCTCAGAATGCTGGCGCATTAACAAAATCTTGCACAGGATCAAAGAAAGCCTAGGGGAAGCGAGAGGTATCTCTTTTAATGCGGTTAGAAGGGAAGCAAACAAGCTTGCGGACTACCTCGCCAACCAAGGTGTAAAGACCTCAGCAATACTAGTCTCAAAGAACTGGACGGCTAACGACATTCCTACGATTCGAACTGAATGTACTCGCCTCAACAAAGCTGACTTACAAAAGGCGGGGGTCTTATTAGAACTGCCAAATTCTATCACTCATCATGACTGAATACCTAGCATCCCTTCTCACGATTGCGTCAGTGGGTGGCTGGTCCTCGGGAGGCTCACCCCGATATGCTCCCATGCATCTCCATAACTCCGAGCCTGCCTCCATCAACTTCGTTTGCATGAGCAACAAATGTACGCTCGCTCCTCATCTCCCTTGGATCGCAACCTTAAATTCCCCTCACCTCACCCATTATCCTCATTATCTCCCTAAGTTCACCCCCCCTTGCACCCTGAGACGGATTTTCTGCTCTCGCTTAGTTTGAATCCCTCCCTCTCTCTAGGCATCCTGCCGACCATGGCTCCCCGTCATCGCCACCCTCCTCCCCAGAGCCACCGCACTCGCAACTTCTACTGGGATAATCCCTCCCGTCCCTCGGTCACCAGAGCGGAAACTTTGGCCCGCAACTCTTCTCGTTCCTACACGGCAAACACCCCTGCTCCTGTATAGGAAAGGTTGGCCAGGTTGGAGGCGGAAGCTTTGGCTCGCCACAGAGCCACCCCCACGGAAGCGGTCGATAGAGATCTTCAATGGATCCCAGACCCTGCCTTAACAAGGGGTCGTGAGAACCTCTACACCCGTACCATTGATTTACATTGGCACACCAAGACCTTGCTTTCTATGGCGCTCCAAGACCAGAGCAATGTCACCCGAAGTCTGGAAAAGAAAATGGAAGCGTTGTCTGATAAGTTTGAAGCCTATGTCAAAGCAGTCCACCACCTGCATTTTGTTGATAGCTCCTCCCCGCATTATGACCTGCTCAAGCGTAGTTCGGCCAGGCACCAGCATCAGAACCCCAGGGTCAAAGAGGAGATCCCTGCCATGAGAATTTTGCAGGAAGCGAGCCCATCCCAGCGCCATCGTTTCGATCTCGAGGAAGGGACCCCGGATCGCCCAATCAGTGTGGACGACTTCCTCAATGACGAGGAAGAGATGTTTCCCCCCTTGGGTCCTTAATTCTTCGGTCTTCTCCTAGTAGTTCCCTGTTTTGTTTGTTTTTTATGACTGTCAACCAGAAAGCGAGAACAATCTTGGGCTTCTTAATTTTGTCACAAAATGTTATCTTGTCTCCCCACTTATTTCTCTATCCCTTGTTCCCCTTTCCCTGAGTGGGGATCGACCCTTTGTTTGAGCTGAACTCTGATCTGCAGCCAAGAGGCTTTTTTGTATAATATTTTTCTCTACTTAATGTGAATAGTTCCTCCTAATTTACAAAAAAAAGAGAATAGAAAGTGAACAAATTAGGAGATAATTTAAATCCTATCACTCAAACAATATTAGTATCAAGATTCAAAACAAGTGAAAATATAATAAAATAAAAGTGGCATGCACAATGATCTTGGATCACCACCAATGAAAATCTATCTTTATCATCAAATTTGTAGATTGAACAAAGTCTCACAAGCTTGGATAGCAAAACTCCAAGGTACAAACCATCTCTACTAAATGGGACAATAATTGTCATGATCTAGTAAAACAAAACCATAACCATAGATACGTTACACCGGCAATTAATCTCAATCTCTTTAGAATAAATAAGAAAATAAGAAGGGAATAATAGAGCACGCACTACGTGCTTAAGTTCTCACAAAGAAAAATGGACCTCTATTCTTCTTGCTCATTACAATATAAAGAATAAAAATGAGAGAGGAATGAGTGAAGAAAAAAGAAATAATAACCACATCTTATAATAACTTTGAAATATCTCCACCAAACACTAGGGCACATCTCCTTGAGACCACATAATCTTCATAGAGTATAAAAGGAAAGTCACTAGATTAATTCATGAATAAGGGGAATAAGTGAGTGAAACTAGTGGCGTAAAACCTCCTCAAAGTATTTGAGGTTAAGATGTATTTTCAAGATAGAGAATTCCAAGAATAAGTCAAATATTGTCTTATGGAACTCCACTTAGAATATTCTAAAAGATAGGCTTTAGATTATATGAATCATGGATATAAAAATAGAAAGGGTGATTCCTTACTTTGATGCATGGTTCTAAGTTAAGTTGCATTTCAAAATATGTCAACATATTATAAATTTAGAACCACAAACTTAGGTTTCCAAAATAGAAAATTAGGAGAGAAATATGCATAAAAATACTCATCACTTTATATAAGTAAGATGCATCCTCTCAAGGACTAGAATAGCAAGTTTGACCTCAACATAACAGAAGGAACCTCTCCACCAAAGCATGTGGCTTCTAGGTTACTTTATCATAAATTCAAAGGTTGAACCAATGAAAATAAGGGACCATTAAGGAAGGAACACCAAGTTGGGTCATATGAAAGTCTCTCAATATTTAACATTATCCAATAATAGCCAAAATATCCATGTAGGACCATAAAGCTCAATATATACCATGCCCAAACGCAATTAGTCCCAAAATCTCAAAGTGCTCAAAATGCCCTAAAATTGGATATTGGTGTCGTATGTTGTATTGGATCCCCATGTGCCTAATTACCTACTAAAACCAACATTGTTAAAGATAACCCTATCTCAAAATCCAATGAAGCTCACACCATAAGCAAATATTATTACTAGGTCCTCAAATATGAAATTGGATTAGTAATCAAAACACTCTCTAAAAACTACTAAAAATGGTAACTTTTAAAAATAGAAATTGCTAAAAATAACAACAACTCATATTTACCTAAAAACGGAACCACGTGCATATTTCCCCAAATGGTGTCCAAAACTATGATCAAAACATGCAAAAATAGCACTCCAAACTCTCACTAACCATACCCTGTTGGTTTTAAACATTTTGCAGTGATGTAATGCACCCACATATTCTTAATGATAAAAAAGTAAACAATGGGAATCACACATAATGCACAGAGATTTACCTTGGAAATGCAAACTGAGAAAACCAACAAATTTTTAGATCCAAACCTCTATTTTTTATCATCAATCAAATTCATTATTTACAATACAATATATAGGATCCCACAACATACAAAATGCCTAATCCATTGACCTAGATTGTATTGCAACCTTGATTCCTTAACCAAAATTAGAAAACCATGGGATAAAACACCATGTGCGACGAAATTGTCAAAAGCAAAAACCATGTGCTAAAAATTGTCCAAAATGGATGAAAAATATTGCAAAAAAAAATCCAATGATTTCCCCCCTCTTTGCCCCCCCTATCGTGTCCAATGCATATGAGTCACATATGGTTATATTCATGCAATAATCTATAAATTGCTTTGGATATTCCATTGGATAATTTGTCACAACAAATCTACTAAAGCTATAATGCAAATATGAAATGTACACTAATAGGATTATTTTTTCCTTAGATTTATGGATTCATTAAGTACTTTGTTATGCTTATGCAATTATATAAGTTGCAAAAAATAGAGAAAACAAATATACAATAACTCGCCACCATAATAACATAAGGTATGACATGGGAAACTCTCACAAGAGAAAACCCATCTCTAAGGCGAGACAACTCTGCTCTCTTTTTGTCTGAATGGGAATGGATGCAAGTACAAAGAAGTGAGTCATGTGGCCCATGGGTTGCTACTATATACAAGCCCTATATTTTTTCTTTCTTTCTATGCACTCTCAACCCCTCAAATATAATGGAACTACTTTTCCTCCTAGTGGCTCAGTTATAACACAATCTAGGGATTAAGTTTGACTCCATTGACTCTTAATTGAAATTAAAATATTGATCCTTCTAGAGTGTTCTTCGTCATGATCGGATGGCTAGCTCTTTTTCCATGAGTAGGGTTGGTGTGGCATCCTCTCTAATCACGGTGGTCAAAGCAAAAAAGTCAATTTTTGTGTGGCATAACTTTTTCATACGAACTCCATCTGAGGTCTTTCTTGCACATTTGGAAATATATCTCAAAATGGTAATGTTTTGCCACTAGTGAGAGTCTTTATATGTTGTGTAACCAGCTCCAAAAAGAGAAGAAAAGAGATATCAACGCCTTAGAAATGAGCCTCTTCGAGGGGGCAACCTCCAATACATTACATAAATGAACAATTCTTGGATGATACAATTTACAAAACCTCCTTTCTATATATAGGAGTCCATGGGGCCATAATGTAATCCTAGTGGGCCACAATGTAATCCTAGCCGACCTAACAATAATAATTTAAGGGCACAATAATAAATAAATGGGGGTTACAAGGGTACAATAATAACAATAAGGGGGTTACACTAACAACAATAAGGGACTATACTAGTAATATAGGGACCTAACATGCCCCTCTCCTTCAAAAAAAGTGTTGTCCTCAACGCTTGAGTAGCTCTCGGTGCTTTTGTATAAAATTCTCATCCTCCCATGTAGAATCTTCAGTGGGTAAGTTCTTCCACTTGATGAGATACTCTGAAATTGATCGATTCCGTAGTTGTCGAGTTCTTGTTTCCGTGACCGCTTCCTGTTCCAATATGATTTTTCCTTCCTCATCAAGTTCTGGCAATATTGTTTGAACTGGAAGATTTTCACCTATAACCTTCTTTAAGCACGAAACATGGGAAGAGATTTGGATGTACTCGCGAAGAAGCGAGAGCTCCAATTTGTATGCCATAGTACCAATCTTTTGCAACACCTTGTAAGGACCATAGTACTTTGGCGATAATTTATTATCCTTCTTAGCTTGCTTGAGGGACATTTGTTTATATGGTTGTAGTAAAAATACCCAATCTCCTACATCAAAACTTCTCTCATTGCGATGTTGATGCGTTTTGTTGTTTCCATTCATTTTGAATTCAGGTTATCCTTTAAGAGTTGGAGAACTTCTTAGCTGATGCTCGATGTGATCTTATTTGCTTGAACCTTCGAATTTTCCCTTAAAGATGATGTAATCGATGGTGGATGATATCCATAAAGTGCATAAATGGGGTCATTTTTGTTTTATGAGTATGGAAGGAAGTGTTATACCACCATTCGGCGAGAGAGAGGTAACCACTTGATCCATTGTGTTTGTTTATCGGATACAAAACAACGAAGATATCCTTCCAAACATTTATTTACTATCTCTCTTTGACCATCGGATTGAGGATGATAAGATGAGCTATGAGCTAATTGAGTACCCAAACAAGAAAATAACTCGGAGTCAAAAATTTCCCGTAAAAATGGGATCTCACATGCAGCTCCTGACCAACCCTTGGGCTTCCATGTAGCTTTTAGATTTTGTCCACAAATGTAATGTATTTGTACTTGCTTTAAATGGATGAGATAATGCACAAAAGTGTGCATACTTAGTAAGTCTATCAACTACCACCATGATGACATTCTTGCCTTCGGACTTCGGTAAACTGTGATAAAATCCATTAGAAATCTCCTCCCAATGTTGACTTGGAATGGATAAGGTTGTAGAAGTCTCGGTCTTAATTGTCTCCACTTTATTCTATTTGTAAAACCAAACATTCCGCCACAAACTTTTGAATATCGGATTTAAGGCCATCCCAAAAAAATCTTTCTTCACCGTGTGGTAAGTTTTTAAAAATCCTGAGTGTCCTCCTAAAGGAGGAAGTGTAATTCCGGAAGAATCTTTTGTTTCGGTTAGAATTCTTACAAAGATATAAGCGATCTTTGTACCATAAGGAATCATTTTCCAACTAAATGTATCAAATGTACTAGGATCTTGCTGCAACCTTTGAATGAGTGTCATACATCTTTGTCCTTCTTCCATTCATCTCTTGCTTCGGTTATCAATCGGTTGGATAATAGAAATGGCACAAAGCAATGCTTCCACCTCTTCATTCTTTCTTGAGAGTGCATACGCTGCAACAACATTAAGCTTTCCTTTTTTGTAGATTATTTCAAAGTCATAACCCAACATCTTTGTGACCCATTTTTCTTTGCTCTTGAAGATAGTCTTTGTTCCAAAAAGTGTTTAAGACTATCATGATCAGTTTTACCTTGAAGTGTGTCTTCCCATTAGGTAAGTTCGCCATTTCTTTAGTGCATGCTGATATTGCTAAAGCATTTCCTTCTCATAAATAGGTTTTGTAAATACTTTCCTTTGATTGGACGACTTTTAAAAGCAATGGGTCTTCCTTCACCGCATTAAAGCTGCATAATTCCATTTCAGGGGCATCACATTCCACAATAAAGGTTTTGTGAAGTACGGCGTAGCTAAGACCGGTGCTAGGCATTGCCTCTTTAAGATGTTCAAAGGCCTTGGTTGCTTCGAAGTCCATGAAAATGCATCTTTCTTCAATAATGTTGTTAGAGTCTTGCTATTCTCCCATAATTCTTAACAAACTTGCCGATAATAACTGTTAACTGAGAAATCCCTGCACTGTTGCTTTATTGTCTTGGGGACTTTTCCATTCCTTAATGGCTTTAATTTTGTTAGGGTCTACTTTAACACCCTCGTGAGATATAATATGACCGAGATATTCCCACCTCTTTTACTCCAAAAACATTTGGATGTTTTTGCATATAATTGTTTCTCTGCATGGTTGAGCACCCTTTGTCAACATGTTCAACATGATCCTTCCAAAGACTTCTTTGTAGATTAGTATATCATCAAAAAATACTAGCACAAATTTTTTTTTTCTAGGAAGGGTTTGAAAATGGAATTCATCAACCCTTGAAATGTAGAAGGTGCATTGGTAAGGCCAAAAGGCATGACCAAAATTCATAATGACCCTCATGAGTTCGAAATCTTTGTTTTGGAATATCTTCGGTCTTCATTCTAATTTGATGATATCTGACGAAGATCCAACTTGGTAAAATAAATTGCTCCATGTAATTCATCCAATAGTTCCATCGATCTGAGGAATGGGGAAATTTGTCTTTAATGGTGAGCTTATTGAGCTCCCTATAATCCGGACACATTCTCCATGATCCATCCTTCTTGTGTACCAATACTACGAGGAGCGAGAGAAAGAACTTTGACTAGGTTGAATTATACGCCTCTAACATTTACGCAATCATACGTTCAATTTCGCTCTTTTGGAAGTAGAGGATATCTATAAGCGATGTTTGGAGGAACACTTCACGGAATCAAATGAATAGCATGATCCTTGATCCTGCGAATAGGTGGGAGTCCTTTGGGAGTTTCAAACACCTTGGAATGATTGTCCAAGACTTTGTTGAGTCTACTTGAGAAATAGATGATTTTGATGTCGGAACTTCTAGTGAGCATAATTGTGCAATTACGCCTCGTTGTTCTTTCTTTAGAAGCTTTGTCATGACATTCCGACTTATTATCCTTCCTAGCTTCCCTTGATACCCCGTAATTCGACTTCCTTTCCTTGAAAAAATTTCAAGAAAAGTTCTTGAAATTAAAAGCCTCACCGAATCCCCCAGATTGTAACCATTGTACTCTGTGCAACATCGGCCACCTCCATAGGAATGGAAAGCATTGGACTTGTCCTTGTATTTCCCATGGTTAGCTTGATATTATGGCATTTTTTCGAGCAATTTATAGTTCCTCCATTTGCAACCATCACTTGACATGATGCAGTGCTGGGTATGAAACAATTTAATTCATGGCTACCTTACAATGAATAAAATTATGGGTGCTACTGAATCAATCAACACTATTACCCTTTTCTTCTTGATGTCCTACTATCTTGAGAGTTTGAGGAGTGGTAATTACGACGTGCATTACATGATATGGTCGGATTCATTTCTTCCTCTTCTATGGTAAGTTCTGGTGTATATCTCTTCTTTTTCATTTTCTTCTTCTTCTTCACAATCTATGTAAAATAATTTCTTTTCGGCCACACTTATGACCTTTGAATTTATTTGCTTGTATGTATCACAAGCATAGCAAAGCCCTTTTGCTCTTTTTTCTTCCAATTGTTGTGGTCTCCTTGTAGGTTGTGGAAAATCTAGGCGTAGAAACAATTCCTTCTTTATAGAAGTGAGTGGTAGGCTTCCTTGTCGCCATAATTTTACATTCAATTTTTCTTGCCAACCTGAATGCCTTCTCCAATGAATCAGGTTCCAAAACACGAACTTCATGTTTGATGTTATCCTTTAGAGTACCTAAGAAGAGATCAATCCTGTGTTCCTCTGGAATATTAGTTACCCTTATATTCAATTTTTGGAAGTCCTCAATGTGCTGCCCCACTAAACCCTTTTGTTTGAGATTTATCAATTGGCTAAAGAAGGTGTTGCTCTTTGTATCCTCATAATGTGCTATCATTTCCTCCGCAAAAATTGACCAAGTGACAATTTTTTTACGGGAGCAAAGCCATCGATACCATACAAATGTATTTTGTTCTAAATGTAAAGTTGCAATGCGTACCTTTGTGTGTTTTGCACGTTATGGAGATCAAAATATTGCTCCATCTGTAGTATCCATGTTACAGGATCCTTTCCATCAAACTTCCTCATATCCATCTTTGGAATATGGTGGTTCTTCCCGCCAACATTGGAGTTTATGAAATCACAATTAACATTTATTTTGTTCTCATCATGAGGTTCTTCTACTATATTTTCACCATTAGGAAACCTTTCTTGTATAAACTTTGTCAAACCTTCCATGTCTTCTTTTAGAAAATTCTTCATGTTTTCCATTTTCTCATCGATCTTAGCTTCCATGTCATCAATCTTAGCTTCCATGCCAACTTCCATGCCATCTATCTTAGCTTCCAAACCATTCATCTTAGCTTCCACGCCTTTCTTCAAACCATCCACCTTAGTTTCCATGCCTTTCTTCAAAACTTCCATTTCATTTTTTGTTGTTCTTTGTGAGAGAAAAATTTGTTGCACTTGCTCTTGTAATTTTGATATGTCATGTTGCCATTCTTCGTCTTCATGAGTCATAGTAGAGCCTTCTAAAGGTTTAATGGGTGTTGAATTCTTTTTAGGGGCCATTTTAGAATCCAATATTGATATCTATTCTACAATATGCCCTTGGAATCAATTCAACTTGATTCTTCAAACAAGACTTATGCAATTCGGAAAAAATACACACCTTTTACTAGCTTTTAGGAGCTCGATATTGAAATTGAATTATCTCTGTAGTTGAAAATCTTCGATATCTGAAATTCAGCCCTGTAGTAGATCTCTGAAGCTTCTTTCAAATGCCACAGGTCTGACCTGATTTGGATTCTTCAAGACAAAGTTGTGTCCAATCTCCCACAATGACCTAATTCTGGACTGGTTCAGTAGAGCGAACTTGTACGACTTGCCACGTGTCACTGTTTTGTCCTTTGTCTCTGAAATTGATATCCAAGAAACTATAGTCCGTGTACTTGCGATCACTTTTTACGGCACTCCAATCCGATCCCCAGAGAGAGAGTTATTGAACTTTTCCCACGATCACCTCTTTGAGATGAAATTTAGGAGCATGAAAAAGCACTACCTTCCACAGATCATATCTCCAAAAATTTTGTGAACCAAGCTCTGAAATTTTTTGACAAATTTCCTCAGGATTTCAGCTTTGCACCATATGAATTTCAGATTCTAAACCTTCATAGAAACAAATTTATAGCAAAAATTCCACGATGACCTGTTTAGGAGCCTGACAAAAGACCTAACTTCCACAGATCATATCTCCGAAAATATTGCGAACCAAGCTCTGAAATTTTTAGAAAATATTCCTAAGGATTTCTGCTTCGTACCCTAAAAATTTCAGCTTCTGAAACATTGCAGAAAAAAAGTTATAGCGAAAATTCCACGATGACCTGTTTGGAGCAGTGAAACCCTAGAATCCAAAGCTCTGATAACAAATGTTGTGTAACCAGCTCCAAAAATAGAAGAAAAGAGATATCAACGCCTTAGAAATAAGCCACTTCGAGGGGGAAACCTCCAATACATTACATAAATGAACAATTCTTGGATGATACAATTTACAAAACTTCCTTTCTATATATAGGAGTCCATGTGGCCATAATGTAATCCTAGTGGGCCACAATGTAATCCTAGCCGACCTAACAATAATAATTTAAGGGCACAATAATAACAAAATGGGGGTTACAAGGGTACAATAATAACAATAAGGGGGTTACACTAACAACAATAAGGGACTATACTAGTAATACAGGGACCTAACATTATACCCCAAAAAAATTTAAGAAATGTGTCAAGCCACCTTTAGAAGGTTAAAAACCCCAAATCGCCAAATTGGGCCTCGACTGTAAAATGGTCCTATGAGTTGATTCCTCCCATTTTTCCCCTCTAAAAGCATCAAGATGGATGAAAAATAATATAATGATACATTCTAGCTCATGCAAAGAATATAACACATGTAAAACATTCTCCCACTTGTTGTTTTATTTGCAAACAACGGGTCACAAGATTACATGATCAAAAATCTATGGTAGAAATGCCAATTATTTCTCCACACCAAGGGAATTTCTCAGTGCTCACAAACTTTGTAATTAAATCAAAACAAAATTCAAACTATCCCCCTTCACCAACAACACCTTCTTATCTTCAACCATGTCCCTCACAAATTAATAGTGAACATCAAATTTCTTTATCTAAGACTGACAAGTTGGGTTCTTTATCTAAAATATTGCACTCTAATTGTCAAAAACTAACCTTATAGTTTCATGTATAAACCTAATACCTAAACACAATCCATGTAACCATACAACTTCCTTACTTGCATGAATGGTTGCCATGTATTCAACTTCTATGTTTGAAAGTGCCACTATAGATTTCCTCTCGCCCATCAAGTAATTGCCCCTCCAAATAGGTTAAACACATAACTACTTATAGATATTTTACAATCCAAATCTCCAGCCCAATCTACATCAACAAATCCATGTATGTCCAACATTCTATCTTCTCCAAGTCTTTCTTAGTACTATATTCCATAATATATAGTGTCACACAAATACCTAAAAACCCTCTTTATAGTTGTATGATGCTCCTTCTTTGATTTTGGCATATACCTACTCAAAAATACTACTACATGTGCAATGCTTAGTCTAGCACAAACCATTGCATACATCAAACTACCAAAAGCACCGACATATTCAACACAAGACAAGTCCTCTTCCTCTTCCTCTATCTTCGAAAATTGATCTATAAATAGCTTGACAATGTAACACCCTCCTCCCACACTTACCCAAGTTCACCGAGGTAAATATGTGACGAAGATTTACTATAATATGACTTGACCTCCTAGGTATAATTAAGGAAGTTGAATCAACAAACTAAAACTTTACTGACCTTCCTCCGGAGCTACAATAACCCTAGGAGCTAAACAACCACTCCAGGTGCACAAACCCCAAGTTAACTTTCTTTTTCACTGACATGAAATCCTAGTCGCTTGCATAAAAAGGCAGGCCAACGACTGTAAGCCTCTAGTCGCATGGATAACCCTGCCTCTCAGCGACTGTATTCTAAATTACCCAGTTTTGTGCATTCAACCCCGAGATCTGAGCGACTTTCTCAGAGCTAGGATCTAGACCTCTTCCGAGAACTTGATGGAACTTTCTAGAATGATGAATGGCAGTAGGAAAAAGGCATTAACACAAAAATTAGACAATAAATTGAACTATCCAGGCCTAACCATAACAAATATTTTGTTAAACACATTATGTCGAACATGTAATCTACAAGTCATAAATGCATACTGAATATACAAGTCTCATACTTATATGAGAATCATCAAGAAGGTATAATTTCCTCTCACAATAGCTGCAAAAAAATCCATTAGGTCATGCATCCAATAACCATTCATTTACCAATCCAAATATATTAAAGAGCCATAACTAGAATATGTCATGAAACGATACTTATAACCAACATATAACATGAATAATAACAATGATATAACAACCATAATAGCCACATAATAACAAGTATAAATAATCATGAAATACAAGAGGAAAGGAGCTCTTATTAACATGTGCAAATCCGACCAAGTCAAGGACTTCCACGTACCACCCGATCATAGATCGCGCTGAACCAAAACTCTCTTTCAGCCAATCACCCTCTTGCCATATTCCAAGCATGAATGTGGGGTACCATAGAATAAACCTACCAAAACCAAATCAGGGCTTCCAGAGGCCAAACCACCTCAACCCTTAACCAATGATTCCACCTCACGATCGGACATCACTAACCGTCACAAGATCGGTCTCTACCCCAGTTGTCTAGAGCTCTAGAGCATTTGTTCCAACCCGGATCCAGGACTAGTAACTCAACCCATAGTTTTTATAGGGCTCTAGAGCGTTTTTCCAATCAAGGCTCTAGGACTATTAACTTAACCCACCAAGGGCTCCAGAGTGTTTGTCCAATAAAGGCTTCCAGGACCAGTAAAACAACCCAAGTTGTTCCAAGGCTTCCAAAGTGTTTGTCCAACCAAGGTTCTTGGAACTAACAACTCAACCAACATCCATAAGGAACATGAGAACCAACCATATAAAACAAATGGGAAAAACCCACAACACCATGGCTATCCAGGAAATGGCAAGGCTAGGCAAAACCACTGTCAATCCAGGCAATCCTTCATGCCAATGACATATCATAACCAAATAACCACATGCATATGCCATGCATGCCAAAAATATCAAGGAAATCATACATGCAAGTCAGTACGTGCAAATCCAAACCATTATAGTTGTTGATCCTATCGCCCCCTTGCGCTTTCCTGCTTTTCCTTTTCCTTCTTTCTCCAAATCCAAAGTATGCCAAAATCCTCCAAGAGTGCTCTAAGAAAACTCTAAGTGTGCAAGAGTACGAGAGAGAGAGAGAATAGAATGAGAGTGCCAAAGACTGAACTAACAAAATCTTATGTTGGCAAAAGTTGGGAACTGATCATCATAAGCCTTTTTATTATTAAGGCCTCTATTTTCTTCATTTTCCTCTATTTTTCCTTCGATTTTCCTCACATGCAATTTTGTGACCTTTCACCTTCTTTTTCTCCTATTTTCCATTATTTCATAAATAAAATGTCAATTAATGCTTATTTTCCATTGCCTTTTTTTATTTCCATAACCATTTATTATTCACAAGTGATCCCCGTCACTATGTTTTTGCCCAACATTCAACTTGGAATACGTGTCACATGACCTTGGTCTTATTTTTCCATTATTAACTTTATTACATGGATTTTTAACAAGGGTTGTTACAGAACACTCCCCCTCAGGGGAACATTGTCCTTGATGTTCAATGACACCTATAAACCATCAAAACACATGTTGACCATGGAGCTTTATAACATAGCTCGATACAACATTTACATTATATCTATCTGCTAAAACGTAACCAACATATCATGAACACCATACCACTTATTCGAGATTTATAACACAACTCAATGTGGTATTTACAACATATGCATATATAGACCTAACCAAACACAAAATCAAACATATACAAAAGACATCCCCTCAACCAACAAATAAAGAAGGATACATATCTCACATCTCATCAATGATCTCCCATCTAGCTTCATCGGGCCCAAAGTGCTTCGACTTCACTTTAACTTGCTCGATTACTCGGTCCTGGAGCATGAGCATATTTCACTACAAAATGCACTGAGGCTCCAACTGGAATTCTCCTTCTGGCTCCACTTGCAATACATACCAGTCAATCACACGATCAACATCATTCACATACTTCTTAAGTAATGACACATGGAAAACATCATGGACTTTCATAGGCAATGCAAGTCGGTAGGCTACTAGTCTAATACTCTCAAGAATATTGAAAGGCTCGCAATACTGAGGTGTAAACTTGGCACATGATCCAATCCTCAAGGATGTCTTCTTGGGCTTGATGCGCAAGTACACTTGTTCCCAAACTCGAAACTCCTTAAATGCCTTGTGTTGATCTGCATAACTCTTATGCCTGCCTTATGTTTCCTTTAGATTCTTCTTTATTACCTGCATTTCCTATTCCTTCTCTGCCAACATGTCTGGTCCTATCAATATCTTTTTCACTGGATCACTCCAACTGATAGGAGTATTACAAATTGTTGTGGTGAAATCACAACATCCTCATTTTTAACTTATTTCATAATAATAACGGGGACCGTTTTTGCAAATTTTGGCTAAATCACCTTTTAATATTTTCTTTTGGTTAAGTTTCCAATAATTTTGCCAAATTTTTATTTTCTTCGAAATTCCATTTTGATCACTACATTGCATTTAAATTTTTGCTAGCTTTCCATCGGTTGCCATTTCATCTCATTTGGATGCATGGTTTGTAAATGTTGCTCATCCAAAGTTTGATCATTTTTACCGCTAGGGCTAAAAAATGTACAAAATGTATATTATTTTAATTTTTGTAAATTAATTAGTTATTAATTGCAAATATTCATTTTTAGTTAATTTTTATTAATTAATCCATTTTTCACTAACGGTCCTGTCACATCCAAATTGTAGAACAATTAAATTTCTGCGTTTTAAGATCTCAGAAGTCTATGTCAAATACCAATTTAAAAGAAATTACGAAATTTGAAATCTCTTAATAATCAAGTGGATGTTGTTTATTTTAATGTTGAACGAATCTTAATTATTATCAAGTGGTTGTAGTTTATGGAGGGAGGGACCACTCCATGTGGACCTCCTCTCCTCCTCTCTTCCCTCTCTTTGGGACCTTAGAGCTTTTAACATATCGGAACTCCATTTCATTCCCCCTCTAAAAATCCTACCTCCGATCACCTCATTCCATCGGGACCTCAGAACATATAATTTCGTAACTCATAATTTTAAAAGTCTCCGAAATTTCAAAATCCTTCAATGCTCCCTCGACATATGTTATATCGAGACCTTGAAACACTTTATATCTTGTAACTTTATTTTAAAAAGACCTTCGATATTTGAAGTCTCGATGGCTCATTTATTTGGCATATCTCAGAACCTTATACATTTCAGAGGTCCATTTAAAAACTCTCTGAAATTTGAAACTCTGATGGACTTGGTTATAAAATGTTTGTTATATTAACATTTGTTATATCAGGAATGTTTCATATAAAGGTTTGTTCCCATTTATGACATTATTTGTAACATTGAGTGTGGCATTAGAAATATTCCAAATAACATTAAGGAGGCTATCAGACAAGATTGTTCCATTATTCTTAGGAATTCTAAGCCTCCCAAAAGAAATTTGAGCAAGCAGGAGTTTCCTGCTCGCAAATCCCTAAGGGACAACCCTGACATTGTCATCCTTAAGGTAGACAAAGGAGGTGCTATAGTCATTATGGATAAATTTGACTATGTTAGCAAAATGATTGACCATTTGTCCAATAGTGGTAGTTATGTTAAGCTTAAAAAGAACCCCCTTAAATTAGTTTCTAATGAGGTTGCCCTTGCCAATAAGTCAGATTCTTCCCTTAATCATCTCTCTATAAAGCTCAATGAGAGCAATCCCCTCACCCCTAGGATTTATGGTCTTCCTAAGATTCATAAATCTGGAGCCCCCTTACGACCTATTGTTAACACAATAGGTGGTCCCTCTTATCATCTTGCTAAATTATTAGCTCAGAAGCTTAAACCCCTTGTGGGTCTCACCGATTCCTTTGTTAAGGAATAAACCTTTTTTATTAAGGAATGGAAGGACATCAAGTTAGAACCTGGCGAGTTATTAGTCAGCTTTGACATTGTGTCCTCATTCACCAAAATCCCCATCCAAAAATGCATTGATGTCATTATGCGAACCTCTGACCAAGACACATCTAAAATAGTTGGTCTTTGTCTCACCTCGACCTTTTTTAGTTTCCAAGGCGAGTTCTATGAGAAAACTTTTGGTGTTGCTATGGGTTCCCCTCTTTCCCCTATTGTTGCTAATTTATTTATGGAAGATTTTGAAGTGAAGGCATTAGCCTCAACTCGATTTCGACCTAGGAAATGGAAGAGGTTCATGGATGATACTTGTGTCATCTGGTCCCATGGTCGGGAAAAGTTAGATTTGTTTCTTGGGCACCTGAATTCCCAATATGATTCCATCAAATTCACAATGGAAGTAGAAGTGGATGGTTGCCTTCCCTTCTTGGATATCCTTCTTTCGAGAATGGATGATGGTTCCATTTCCCACCAAGTTTTTCGCAAGAAAACCCACACTGAATGGTATCTTCATGCGAGTTCTCATCATTTTCCTACATAGAAATTTGGTGTTCTTTGCACTCTCGCTACCTATGCTCTAAGAATATCTAATGACAACCACTTATAGTCGGAGAAATCCCATCTTCTTGAAGTGTTTGAGAATACTGGATATAGTAGATCTCAAGGCCTTGAGGCTTTTCAAAAATCCTATAAAGGGTTAAGAGGCAAATCTACTCGAGTTGATCCTATCTCCAAAGTTCATCTCTCGTTTATCCAAGGGACTTCAGACAAAATTTCCCATGTCCTTAGAAAAAATAATGTCTCCTCTTCTTTCAAACCTCTTCGTACTATTAGAAACTCTCTCGAATATGTAAAGGACCCTATCGACCCTAAAGAGCTTAAAGATGTTTACATGGTTCCTTGCTCATGTGGTACTCCCTATATTGGGGAAATAAGTCGATCCATTAGATAGAGAATCCAAGAGCATGTTGCAAACATTAGACACAATCGATCCCGCACATTTTCTCTTGTAGAGCATGCTGAAAAATCGTGTCACCATGTATGCATCGAGGATTCCAAATTCATTGCCAAGGTTGATCACTTCCACCATAGAAAGCTCAGAGAAGTTATCGAGATTGAAAGACATGCTAAGAATCTCAACAAGGATGATGGGTGGAAATTGAGTAAGAGCTGGGCTCTTGCTCTCTCTAGATGATTTCTCTCCCCCTTATTGTTTGAGTCCTGTATCCCCTTTGATCTGGATTTTTATTATTTTTATTTTTATTTTATTATTATTTCTATTTTTGTAACTTCTATTAAGAATAAAAACAATAATTTATAACCCCCCTTTTTATTTAAATATTTATTATTAAATTCTTGTATTACCCTATTATATTATTATTATTTATTTATTTATAATTTTTTGACGTATTTATTAATAATTTCTATATTATTCATTAACCAACCTCTTATTACATTGTCTTAATAGATAATTATTTAATATTTTTTTTTTCCTAAATTTGAATAAATCTATTAATATAACAAAAATATTATAGTAAGGCATCGGCCTCAGCAGAGCTTGCCCAGAGATGAGGCATTCTCACACTGAAAAACTAGACGAAGTTTGTTTACCAAACATACTAGATAAAGACTATTAACACATACCAGAAATACCAAAACATGTCGCCCACGCAGGGGAAACCGACCTTGGAACATTAACACATGACCAAAATTCAAAAGCGATTGACTAAATATCAGGAAGAACACAGAGTTAAACCCAGCCGAAAGACTGTAAAGCAAAAACCTGCAAATTCTGAACAGTTTAGGCGTCATGAGAAGTGGAGGGAGGTTCTTCAACAATTGGGCACCCATAGGCGTCCATATCATCATCCTCAGCCTACTTGTCTTCTTTGTCGTTGAGGCAGCCTCGCTTGGATCAGCCCTGGTTATCTTCATGTCCTGTGTCCTGGTTCTCACTGCAGCTAGGAACTTTCCTCTTCATAACTGCACTTTGAGGAGTGCCCTGCTTGTTGATAGTGCTTATCTCCTGACCATCACCTATCTTCTCAGCGTCCGAACAAGGTGCCTCTTCCTTGAACTCGACAGTGATGGTAGCAATGACAATAGGCCTATTCAAAGAGCAAGGAAAATGAAGTTGGGTGGTTTGGTAATGAGCTGGGATGATGGTACGGGAGGCCGGGATATGGGGAGAGCACACCTCAAATTGAAAATTCCCAAGGCGCCCTCTCCCTCGACCGCTTCTGGTTATAGGATAACAACCATTGTAGTTATCAGAAGAGGGGGAGGAAGAGTCAGTGATGGACGTGGAGGGCTGGCCCGAGAATTGGCCACGACTATTGCCTCTCCAGCAGCGCATTCGCTGGCGAAAGCGCCACATTTTCCTCCGAGCAGAATGGAGTTTATGGACAATAGAAATACTGGAGGCAGAATGGGCAAGAGCTGTGGCAGTATCCGAGAATAGGGGTGTCTAAAGGGTATATGGGGGGCGAGCTATCAGAGTGGAGGAAGCCTCAGTATGCAAATCGAGCCGCAGATTGCAGAGAGGGCTCTGCAAAATGTGAATACCGGGCTCAATTTCTAAACAACAAACAATGGAACAACGTCTCCCAGTGTTAGTTCGAGAGCTGGGCTCTGCAACAACAGGGGAGCAGCTGGATTGCAAAGGATTCAGAGCAGGAATGAAATGGTTGGAGTACGCCATACTTGGAATAGAAGCGGGCAAGTCATGGGTTACGTGTTGCATTAATGCAGGTGAACAGAAGGTGAACGGAGGACGGTAAGAGGAGTTAATAGTAGCGTCGCGTGAGTTTGGGTGGCAGTGTGGTGAATCCACGCGCCATTCCAAAATAGATACAACGTACACATGGAATTAACCACCTGCATCTGGGGGATAATTATTTAATATTATTCCCTAACAAATAATTAATTAGTCAATAACGACTAGTTTTTATCAGCTAGTTTTCAACGGCTATAACCGGGCAATGATGCATCCAAACTATTTATTCATTAAGATCGACTATCTTTTTCACCTTGTCCCGAGGATGAACCACATTAGTTGGTTCGAAACGTCGACAAAATCCTAATGATGTGATTAATTCGAAAGACACATTTATCTAAATTATGAATCACAAAAGTCTTAGATCTTACATTAGAATATTTGTTTCATATTAGTTAAGTAATTGTGTTTTATTGTTTTGAATATAATATTGTTATAATATTAAATAATGTATTTTATATTATTGTTTAATAATTTAATTTTGTTACAAATTTTATATATAATTTAATTAATTGGTAAATAAATTAACTAGTTTAATTTAATTTAATTAATTGTAATTATGGTTTAAATTAATAATTAGTATATATATAATTAATTTTATAATTGTAATTAAATTTCTTTTTTCATTAATTATAATAATTATTAATTAAGTTAATTAAGATGAGATTTTTAATTAATTTTTTCCTAATTTTGGCCCAAGTAGACATTTTTCGAGAATTCTGATATTTTTTACACTTCATATCTGAAGATTTACTTAACCAAATGAAGCTCACAATAGTTTGTTGGAAAGGTAAGACAAAGGAGAATAATCTGGGAAGGTTGATTTTAGTAGATTCAATCATTTAATAACCCAGGAATTTAGCAGGAGACAAAGTGACGAATTTGCAACAAAAAATTAGTTTTTCTGTTTTGATTTGGGCAAATTTCATTGGTTGGAGAAAATTGTTGTCAATAATTCATTCTCGACAATGCTCAAAGGTCGATTTGATCCATTTGAAGCAATCATAGTACAGGATTTTCTTTGGATTTTAATTTACTTTTAATCTAACAATATGTTGAGAAGTGGTTTGATTTCTATTTTGTGTACCAAATTTGTTTATGAATTTTGATTGGTTTTTTGCAGGATGGAAGTTGGGGAGATGAGGAAGAGAAGACTTGGAACAATGGAATTGCAGCAGACAGAGAGAAAAATTTTGGCCAATTAAAATTTGTTAGAGCAAATTTATTCTCCAACAACTCTCTCATTTTAATTTTCCTTTGTAATTATAAATAGGGCTTTTGTAGAATTGAGAGGGGGTTCCATATATGAAACTTGGGGAGGAAAATCTCTTCAAAGAGAGGACTTTTTGCACTACTGTATGGAGAAAAATATTTGTATAGAATTAGCTAGTTTGGACCTGATTTATGGAAATTAAAAGAGATGTATTTCAACTATGAAAAATTTCATGCTATCATGAAATTTTCTGAGACTTTTATATACTCAAAGGCTTTGTTCGAATCCTTAATTCTTTTACACTTTTGTGAGAGATAGAGATTGATTAATGACTTGCATTTAACAAAATTTGATGCTATTCTTGATCCATGTAAATATCTGTTTTTGTTTTTGTTTTGTTTTGTATTTTTTTTTTTGGCACCATTGTAAATTCATTTAATTATATGCTTGTTTAAATAATTTCGAAGTTATCTTTCAATGATGGATCTAATTTTTTTTTGTAAATCAACAGTTGTATTAAGGTCGAATAATGTACATAGTGTTACAAAGGATTCGTTGGTAACAGAACCCAAGGGAGCCCAAGTTAACCAGACAAATCCGAGAGGAGACAAACTAACCAAAGAGCACAAGAAATAGCGTTGAACAATCAGGACACAAAGGGCTCCTGTTGCAAGCGTAAAATCACAGAACATCTGCCAAGAGGGAAGCCAGGCAGAGGTCCACAGGAGACAAAGGTCTCAGACAGGTGGGACCAGAAACAACCAAACAAGATTATCAAGAGAAAACAATCTTGAGAAGCAGGAAGCCGCAGGAGAGAAATGGGAACATCGGAGCACCATGGAAGTGAGAAGTAGACAAGAGAAGCAGAAAGGAGCTCTAGCCAGAGAGGTTGGAGTCCACTTTACGAGGCTTCTTCCCTTTCTTGTTATTAACTCTAACCCAACCGTGCAACCACTTGAAGAGTGTTACTGGGATGAGAAGGAGGTTCTTTATCCAAGTCCGATGTATTGGACTCATGTGCACGTTTCTGAAAAATTGAGGACGCAAGGGCCTTCTCTGGGACTATCGGGGAGAGTGGCTGTTGCTGAGTGTTAATCTCATCTTATGAGTCCATCTCATCCTCGTCCGAGCTGGAGGAATCTATGTCCTCCAAGGGAAGAGGATCAAAGGTTTTCTAGCTTTTACCTTTCGATTTGCGCAAATTGATCTTCTTTTGGGTGAGAAAAAGAGCACAAGAGTTTTGAAGATGTCCTATTTGATGACAGTGCCGATAGCGGAATTCTGTATTTTCATATTCTAAAGTTTGTGCCCAAGAGAATGATGGATCTAATTGCTATCAAGTTAAATAACAAATTCGAATAGATAAACACATCATACTTATTAACGTTTTAGAAAATTCCTGTCAAGTTTATCTTGGTTTTAATAATGATTGTTTTATGAGAACTATTTCCTTGATGCGACCTCATATATATATATATATATATATATATATATATATATATATGTATGTATGTATTAGTTTGAATTCATCTTATTTGAATTTGGATGTACGTGCACTAGAGATCTCATGGCTATTCCTCAAATAGTTGAATGCATATACTTGCTTGAACTAGTAATAAGTCTTGGAACTATTTACTTGGCTTATCCTTCATTTTTATTTCAAATTCAAAGCTAGTCCAAATTTCCTTTTACCTTTCTCTTGGTTGAGAGGGGGACTAATACTTCTTTCTTTTTTCCAAGGAAAAAAAATCGTAATTTATCATTATATATAAGAAAAATTAAATGTTGTATCGACAGCATAATCATCTATGCATAGATCATGTAATTACAAAAAAATTGAGAGAGTCGTATATCAACAGAAAGGAAAACATAAGTGTCTTGTAAAAACTGGAAATGCATGTAAAATAAATACATAGATATGTACAAAAACAGTTAAATATAATCGAGTCCAAAAATTTCCAAAAAAACAGTTTGCTTAGACTGCCCCCAGTTCCTCCATGTTCTCAATGAAGGGTCTATGATAGTACTGATATTCCTGTTGTCCATCCTGCTAAAAAATGTGCCATCTTCCCCATGCTAGTTGCGATGCTTCTCTGGATAATTTGTTAGCCTCTTGATTCCTTTGCCTGTAAATGTGAGTTACAAATATAAAGTCAAAATAAACTTTAAGAGCCATTACTTCATCCAACAATGATCTAAGAGTATGAGCATGACAGTGAACCACATTGTTAAACCAATTGATAATAATTTTTGAATCCCCAAAGATCTGGATCATGTTGCAACTTTTCTCTCGGGAAAAAATGAGGAGTAGTCTGAGGCTGTTGAGCTCTGCATAGTTGTTAGTTCTTGGGCCAAGTCCCATATTGAAATGATAGTAGTGTGAATCAGTAATATGAAGTATGGCACCCCCACCGCAACCAGTCACGATTGAGGAACCATCAAAATAGGCCCACGAGATGGCTTTGTCAATAATTTCAAGTTGGATGATTTTGTTCTATGCTATTAGAGCATCACTCGGGATGAGATGATAGATGGAGAATTTTTTTTTATAAATATTGTTCCAGACTGCTACCTTACTTAGAAAAATCGCATGGTTGCGAGCCAGCCAAGTCCCCCATGCGATCAGTAGGGGAATATTGCATTCCTTTGGGAAAATTGATTCATGCCACCAATTAGTCTAGGCCTCGGAGACCGAGATGCCATGCCAATGTAAGGAGGAGCCCAAAGACCGCAACGTGATATTCCAAATGTGTTTGCTAACAGAACATTTTAGAAAAAGATGATCCACATCCTCGGCTTGGAGCTTACATAAGCTGCATCTAGATGGCCCATGAATTTCCTTCTTGTTGAGGTTGTCCTTTGTTGGAGTACAATTTGAGAGGATGTACCACATGAAGAGTCTGGCTTTAGGAGGGGCCTTTAATTTCCATAGATGTTTCCACCACCAATGTTTCATCTGAGGTTCCTGTAACTCGCTCAATGAGGAATACCCCTCCTTAGTGTATATCGACCCCTAGGAGAGATGGGCCATAAGATTTCATCCTCTCGATCAGTAAGCCTAATTTTAGTAGTCCGAAAAGCTCTGAGATATTGATTCCAGATCGGCTACCAATTGTATGGGATAACAATTTCATGTGTAGATTTCCAAGCCTAAGATTCTTAAGTGGAATTAAGTGGGTCAGCAATCTGTGAGATAAAGTGAAGACCTGCATGTGCCAGATGTTGCCTGATACCCAATGGTAATTGATAAGCCTATCCACTGCCCGACCGTGCATCCACACCAATTTTAACTTGGTCACCTGATCCGATTCTCCAGGCAAGTCCTTTTTTATGATGTGGATAGATCTAGTAATGACCTTCCATATAATGGATGATCCAGGGGAGTGTAGTATGTGTCCTCTTATCCACTCCATTGTGGTCTGAGGAGCTATGTATTTGTAATATGTGACCTCTTGCCACAAACTCCTAGTAGTGATAAGGTGCCAACCCATTTTAGCAGCCAAAGCTAAGGCGAAAAGATTGAGGTCTTTGAGTCCCCACCCTCCCCAACCTTTAGTCTTTGCAATCCTCTTCCAAGCAATCCAAGAATAAGATATGCCATCCTGCTTACCCCTCCAAAGGAATCTTCTGAAAATTTGTTGAATCCTAGCTGTCACTCCTTTGGGGATCCAGGCCAATGCCATCCAGTACACGAGGATGGCTTATGGGCAGATTTAATGAGCACAAGCTTGCATGCTTTTGAGAGCCATATTTGTTGCCAGATGTTGAATCTTCGCTCCACCTTGGAAATTAACCAGTTCCAGTAATTTATTCAATAGTCATTTGGTTTCAGATGAAACCCAAGGTATTTGATACCATCCACCAATTCCTTCTGCTCAAAATGGAATATTCCAAGGGCATGTATGCATTTAAGGGCAGAGCAACGAACCATCATAATAGTGGATTTACTGTGATTGGGTTCCACACCTGTAGCTTTGCAGAAAGTATTAAGTAGGTTTATAAGATATTGTTATCATGGAAAGTACCATCAAGAAAGATGAGGACATCGTCCAAAATTAGTAGATGGTTCAGTTGAATGAGATCTGATAATTTGACTCCTTTAATGGATCCATCTGCTTTTGCTTTAGCCAGGAGGGTGGAAATCCCTTCCATAATTAATAAAAAGAGTAAAGGGGATAGTGGGCAGCCTTGCCAAAGTCCTCTACCTGCATGGAAGAAATGAGATGTTGCACCATTGATAAGAACGTTGAAAGTTGCATTGGTAATACATCCCATAATCCAGTTAGTGAAAGAGTGGGGGAAACCAATATGTATAAGGATGAGTTGCAGGTAACTCTAATTGGCATAATCAAAGGCTTTTGCAGGGTCAATTTTGAGAATGGTACTCTTAAGACTCTTGAGTTTTATCGAGTGTAGGGTTTCCAGAGTAGTACCAATCGCTTCATGAATTTGTCTCTGATTGAGAAAGACAAATTGTTCCTTGGCTATGTGCTGAGACAGTATAGGCTTGATACGATTAGAAATTATCTTGGATATAATCTTGTAATGAAATTGTAGAGGGAGATAAGAAGATAGTCATTGAAGGATAGGGGATTTTCAGTCTTGGGGATGAGAGAAATAAATGTAGCATTGAAACCATCATAAACTTGACCAGAGGTCCGGCTTGCTTCAATAACTTGGAGTCGATCCTTTCCGATGAGATCAAAGAAGGTAAGATAGAATTCTATGGGCCAACCATCTGGCCCCGGGCTCTTGTCTTTCTTAAACCATTTCAAAACCCCTTCCACTTCCCCTAAAGTGACCGACGCATTGAGATCAACCAAGTCATCCTCCTCCACATATCTGTTCTTCGAAATGGCTATCTGCAGGATCTTCGAAATATTTTTCATCCTAGGATCCCTGTATTGATTGGAGAAGTGTCTAATTCCCATGTCCGAGAGTTGTGAGTGATTTTTTTTCCACCCTTCCATGCTGATCTTTTAGTTCCCAAATGGTGTTAATGATCCTTCTTCCTTTGGCACATTGTTGAAATTTTTTTGTATTATCATCTCCGGCTTGGAGACAAATTGCCCTACTTTTGAGTCTCCATTCTTCCTCCTGTTTCCTGAGCAGTTTATCTTTCTCGAATTCCAGAAGTATGAGATTTTCCTTGGTCTCCCAGGATAGGAAACCGAGTTCATTAAAGTCTCCTCCAATTTCCTCTTCCTTCTAGACCATCTAATGGCACTTTAGGTTAGACAAATTGTTGAAGAGAACCCGTGCAGGCTCCAAATTTGGCCTTTGATCACAGTGAATCCAATCATTCTTGACCAAACAATGGAATTCAGGCTACTCCAACCAATTTGAGTTTAATTTTAAGGGGGAGCGAGGCTTTTGGTTTCCCATCATAACTCAATATATATGGGGGAATGGTCCGAAGAGCCACCCACCCCAACCCATTGCCTGCCTTATCAAATCTATCAGCCATAGTAACCTTGATCAGGAATTGATCAAGTCCTCTAGCCAAAGCAGCCTCCCCAGTTCTCTTGTTCCTCCATGTGGGAAGCTTCTTAGGCATAGCAAGATCTAAAATATGAGCTTCATCAATCATTCGTTCAAAATAAGTAGATTTTGGGTCAGGGGTGGCACAAGGCCCCCATGATTTGGACAGGCCAACGGAGAAATTGAGATCCCTAACCAAAATAATATTGTCTCTCTGCATAATAGAGCAGTTCATCCATTTGTCCCATAATTCTTCTCTATTTTAACAGGGACCATAAACATTGATCAAACAAATGGGTTGATCAGAATCACGAATAGTAATGCCAGAACCCAGGATCCCTTCCCTTCCCCACTAATTTTTGACCTACATGGTTCTATTATTGAGCCCCATGGCACAACCATGAGATCACCCTCTAGCATATAGGGTCTAAAAGGTTCAATCAGGGAGAAAAGAGGATAGTAAGTTGGCAATGTACAATCCTTCACCCAACGTTTCTTGTAGGAGAAGTGCGTCCACACGAACCAAGGCTAATAATCTCTTTAGGGCCAGTTTTTTTTTCAGGACTGGCCAAACCTCTATAGTTGAGAGATAGGCAAATCATAGATCATCGTTGCCTCGATTGTTCTTCGCTCTAAGGACCCGATCTATGGAGGTTTGCGTCCCAGTAACAACCTCCATACTAGCCCTTCTAATAGCCTTGGTTATGGAAGAAGTTCTACCCTTAGCCACTTTGGGTTAAGAATCACTGATGTCAGCATCGAGACCAAAGTTTTGTGAGGTAATATCCCTAGAGGCAGATCTGAGATTATAACGGTGGCCAAAAGATGGACCCAAAGAGTTTGGAATGTTTAGGGAAGAGGACCACCAAAAAGGGTAAAGGGGTTGGGCCTAGAATCAGTGGGAGGGACAGTTGCAACAGGGGAAATAAGGGAATCCAGATTACATCTGTTTAAATCAATTTTAGAAGCAACAGTAGATTTAACAGGGGAAATAGTACGATGTAAATCAGAAATGAGAGTAAGGGGAGTAACAAGAGGTGTACCTGGGATCAAAGTATTGTCCTCCTCCAGGGGATGGACATTGCAATTATGAGCCATTGAGTGTGCAAGATGAGCTGTGGAGTAGCCCGAGGTGGTTTGAAAGTTTGCACAGCGGGTTCAACTAGAGTCATCGCTTGTGCCTTATCCTCCTCTCCCATATTGATTGTTTATGTCCCTGCATGCACTGGGATCTTTGTAGGTTCACTGGAAACAATGTTGAGGGGGAACTCCTTGTACAGGTGTCCGAATTCATGACAACGTCTGCACCTAAATGAGAACCCTTCGTAGTCCAGAATCTGGAAACGCACAATGTCATTGTAGTGAAAATTGAATCCCTTTACAAGGCCCTCCCTCGTATCCATGTGGACAAGAATCCGAGGCACCGATATATTCCCAGTCTCAAGATAGGACCTATCATGGTCCAGATATATCCCCAAGTCCTCTCCAATGAAACAGAGAGCCTGCACATTCCAAAATTGTAATGGTAACCCGAGCAGTCTGACCCATATTGGACCTGCGCCTGACTTCTCCTTATCTGGATTGAATAAGGGCGTCCATCTCTTTCGCAATACAAGGGTCATATCTATGTGCAAATATTTGGTGAGGACCCAGTAAACCATGTCTGGGTGTGGAAAAATAAGAGCGAACCAGCCCCTGTTCATCGTTAAAACCCGCGGAAGCTGTTCCAGGATGTTCCCCCAAATTTCTGCAGTCCAGTTCTCGAGCCTAGCTGAGGAGTAGTTCCTCCCTCGAACTCGCCCAACCAGCACAATCTGTGAGGTGTGCTCCATTTTCTCCATACTGAAGCCTTCCCCAAAGACCAAATCCCTTCTTCTCTCTTTGGTTTTTGTGCACCTGTGCCTATTTTTCCTAGTTCTGATAATGGTTCTGTCACGTCTGTTTCCTTTTGCTTCTGGGGTATCATCCGAGTCGGATGATTTAATCACCTCCGTAGGTGGGATCAGGTGCATTATACCTTCAAAACATCTATAATCTGTGACAAAGGGAGGTGCCTAATGTCCAGTATCTTGTCTTCTATGTTGTTCACATTGGTTGATACCAATATGTTTGAAACCGAATGATCCTTCCTTATGTCCATTTCCAAAACCAAGACTTTCTGTTATCAGGCCCAGTTCATCCAGTGTATCTTGTCCTTGGTGCTCCCAAAGTATAGGTACCGACGGTGAGGGAATAGAATATGTCGGGGATGACAGTGCCGCCAAAATAGGCTCCGAAAAAACTGCCTCTGTTGCCGCATGCGTTCCCTCCAGAGGGTAAGGTGACATGGAGGACTCCCCTATTTCCATGTCCACATGTTCCTTGCCAGCGAGGTCCACCTCATGAGATGACCCGCTAGTTTGTTGAGGAGTTAAACCGACCCAAATTTGTGATGGGTCCAAATGGTTTGAAGTGTAGTCAACATCATCATCATTTATCTTCACCGTGCAGTACAAACCCCCTATTTCTTGTTTTGTAAAAACCTTTCCATGTCGACCTTCCCTATTCTGAGGTGAGCTCAATAATTTTAACTGAACACCGTATGCTGGGGGCCAAATAAATTTAGGCAGAGTTATGATGTGGCCCCTCTGTCGGTCTATCGGTGTTGTTAAGAGATAAACGAAGTTGCTCACCTATGAAAACCGTGACTGTAGCAGAAAGGTGCCCTCTTCCGCGTGGTTGACAGTGCCTTCGACTAATCCTTCTTTCAATCGAGATAGATTTACGATTTATTTTCTATTACTTGCATATTAGAGTAGATATGCATTTAGTTTTAATTATTTCATTCTAGAATTCCCCTCACACATGGTCGAACCTTATATGTGGCTTGGTTGAGCCATAAAGTCATCTTAAGGATTTTTTTACTTGCACGTACACAACAAGAGGGAAAATCTAATTTCTCTCTTTCCATTGGCAATGAATTAACATACTATAAGCTAGCAGAGAGAGATAGGGTAACTAGACCTAATTGAACCAGCTAGAGCCATTACACAAATGGATAGGAGTTTGATTCAAGACTTTGACCGGGTGGTCTCTCTCACATGTTGATGAGGTCATTTTTGACCATCAACACAACTACACCCATAAAGTTCCTCAAACGAGATCATCTTTAAATGTTCCCGATACCCATTGTTATATGCAAACTCCACCAGTGAAAGATACTCTTCGCACTTTCGTTGTTGATGCATGACGTACATCCTCAAAATGTACTCTATAATCTTGTTGACCCTCTCTATCTTTCCATCTTTCTGCGGATGATAAGTTGTACTGAAGTTCAACTCTGTCCCCAGACCTGCAAATAACTCTTTCCAAAACTTGGAAGTGAACTTGGCTTCTTTGTCTGGCACAATCTTCTTCAGAATGTCATGCAACCTCACTATATATCTAATGAAGACTTATGCTACTTCACTAGCTGAATTCGTAGACTTTACAGGAATTAAGCGAGCTACCTTGGTCAATCTTTCAACCACAACCATTATGGAATCATGTTGTCTAGAGGTTCTCAACAAACCTATGATGAAGTCCATGGAAATGAGCTCTTGTTTCCACTCTGGAATCAGAATCGGTTGTAGTAATCCACCTGGATGCTTACACTCTGCTTTTACCTGTTGAAAATCCATGCATCTCGCAACAGACTCTGCCACCTCTATCTTCAAATTCGGCCAATTGTAGAACTTCTTCATAGTTGTCAATGTCTTTTGATATCTCGGGTGACCTGAATACGACTTGATATGAATTCCCTCAAGATAAGCTTCTTGAGCTCACTATTTCTTGACACGTAGATGTTGTCCCTAAACCTCACCAAACCATATGCGGTGAGACGATAGTCCACATCATGTTCACCTACACCCTATTGCTGTAACCCGTGCCTAAGCTATTGGTACTTGACATCATGTTGTCTTGACTGCAAGATATGATCCTATAAATCTGTCCCATATGAACTCATAGCTACTATGTGAATTACCTGTACTCTCCTACTAAGAGCATTAACAACCATGTTCTATTTACCCTTAATGTACTTGATTTCGAAGTCAAACTCACTAATCATAGCCAACCATCAAACTTGCCTACACTACAAGGAAAAGACCCTCTAGCGGATGTTATAAAGGAGGTTTTTAGTGTTAAAAAATTGGCCAAAATTGTCAAAAAAATATTTTCTACAACATCCGTCTACGGTTACGGAGGTTTTTGGGGGAGCTTTTGATGGAATTTCAACACAACTAAAAAAACTAGGCGGCCAGAGGTTATTATAGACGTTTTTTTTGTTAGGTACCTATATTACTAGTTTAGTCCCTTATTGTTATTAATGTAGCCCCATTATTGTTATTGTTGTACCCATGTAACCCCAATATTGTTATTATTGTGCCCTTACATTATTATTGTTAGGTCGGCTAGGATTATATTATGGCCCCATGGACTCCTATATATAGAAGGAGGTTTTGGTCATTTGTATCATCCAATAATTGTTCATTTATGTAATGTATTGGAGGTTTCCCCTTCAAAGTGGCTGATTTATAAGTTGTTGATCTCTCTTTTCTTCTATTTTGGGAGTTGGTTTCACAACATTTGGTATCAGAGCTTTGGATTCTAGGGTTTCGCTGCTCCAAACATGTCATCTTGGAATTTTCACTATAACTTTTTCTCTCCGAAGGTTCAGAAGCTGAAATTTTTAGAGCACGAAGCTAAAATCCTGAGGAAACCCTGAGCAACATCGTCGCAAACTTTTAGAGATTGGTTCACAATATTTTCGGAGATACGATCTTTGGAAGTTAGGGCTTTTTGCAGGCTCTTGAATTTAACCTAAACATGTTATCGCGGAATTTTCGCTATAAATATTTTTCTACAAGGTTTCATAAGCTAAAATTTTCAAAGAGCGAAGCTGAAATCGTAGGGAACATCATGGAAAAATTTAAGATATTGATTCACAGTATTTTGGGAGGTAGGATATGTGGAAGTTACGGCTTTTTCAGGCTCTCGAATTTTATCTCAAATAGGTGATCGTATGAAAATACTCATAACTCTCTCTCTGAACATCGAATTGGAATTCTGTAAAGAGTGGCAGAAATTACATGGACTGTAGTTTCCTGTCTATAAATTTCAGAGCCGAAGGAGGAAACAATGACACGTTGCAAGTCGTACAAGTTCACTCTACTAGACCCGTCCATAATTAGGTCATTGTGGGAGGTTGGACATAACTTTGCCTTGAAGAATCCAAATCAGGTAAGACCTGTGGCATTCAAAAGAGAATTCAGAGGGCTACCTCAAGGCCAAATTTTAGATATTGAAGATCCAAAATCACAGATATAATTCAATTTCAATATCGAGCTCCTCAAAAGCAAGAAAAAGGTGTGTATTTTTTTTTCGAATTACATAAGTCTCATTTGAAAAAAAATAGTTTGAATTTATTCCAAGGGCATATTGAAGAATAGATATCAGTATTGGGTTCTAAAATGCCCCCCTAAAAAGAATTAAACACACATTAAGCCTTCAGAAGGCTCTACTATGACTCATGAAGACGAAGAAATGCAACATGAGATGTCAAAATTACAAGAGCAAGTGCACCTATCGCAAAGAGCAACAAAAAATGAAATGGAAGTTTTGAAGAAAGGTGTGGAAACTAAGATGGATGGTTTGAAGAAAGGCGTGGAATCTAATATGAACGGTTTGGAAGCTAAGATGGAAGGGATGGAAGTTGGCATGGAAGCTAAGATGGATGACATGGAAGCTAACATCAATGAAAAAATGGAAAACATGAAGAATGATATAAAAGTAGACATTGAAGGTTTGGCAAATTTGATACAAAAAATGTTTACTAATGGAAAAAAGATAGTAGAGGAAACTCACGATGAGAACAAAATAAATGTTAATCATGATTTCATAAACTCTAATGTTGGATGGAAGAACCACCATATTCCAAAGATGGATATGAGGAAGTTTGATGGCAAGGATCTCGTAACATGGATACTACAGATGGAGCAATATTTTGATCTCAATAATGTGCAAAACATACAAAAGATACGCATTGCAACTTTACATTTAGAACAAAATACATTTGTATGGTATCGATGTCTTTGCTCCCGTAAAAAAATTGTCACTTGGTCAATTTTTATGGAGGAAATGATAGCACATTATGAGGATACAAAAAGCAACACCTTCTTTAGCCAATTGATAAATCTCAAACAAAAGGGTTCAGTGGTGGAGCACATTAAGGAGTTCCAAAAATTGAATATAAGGATAACTGATATTCTAGAGGAACACAGGATTGATGTCTTCGTAGGGACTTTAAAGGATAACATCCAACATGAAGTTCGCGTTTGGGAGCTTGATTCATTGCAGAAGGCATTTAGGTTGGCAAGAAAAATTGAATGTAAAATTATGGTGACAAGGAAGCCTACCACTCACATCTATAAATATGGAAGTGTTCCTACTCCTAGACTTCCACAACCTACAAGGTTGACAACACAAAAATTGGAAGAAAAAAGAGCAAAAGGGATTTTCTACAGTTGTGATAGCAAATACACTAAAGGCCGTAAGTGTGATGAGAAGAAATTATTTCACATAGATTGTGAAGAGGAAGAAGAAAATGAACAAGAATCTTCAAAAGAAGAGGATATACACCAGGAACCAACCCTAGAAGAGGAAGAAATGAGTCTGACCATATCGTGTAATGCATTGGCAGGAATTACCACTCCTCAAACTCTCAAGATAGAAGGACATATCAAGAAGAAAAATGTAATAGTGTTGATTGATTCAGTGAGTACTCATAATTTTATTCATTGTAAGGTAGCCAAGGTATTGAATTGTTTCCTATACCCAGCACCAGAATGTCAACTTATGGTTGCAAATGGAGGAACTATAAATTGCTCTGGAAAATGCCATAATATCAAGCTAACCATGGGGGAATATTTATTGAATAGTCCAATGCTTTCCATTCCAATGGGAGGTGTTGATGTTGTTCTAGGAGTACAATGGTTACAATCTCAGGGGAACAGTTGCTTTTAATTTTCAAGAACGTTTCTTGAATTTTTTTTTAGAAGGAAAGGAAGTCGAATTATGGGGTATCACAGGGAAGCCGGGAAAAATAATAAGCTCTAATGTCATGACAAATCTTATGAAGAAAGAACAACGAGACGTAATTTCACAATTATGCTCACTAGAAGTTCCAACATCAAAATCATCTATTTCTGCAGACCTCCAAAAAGTCTTGGACAATCATTCCAAGGTGTTTGAAACTCCCAAAGGACTCCCACCTATTATCATGATCATGCTTTTCATTTGATTACAGGAAGTGTTCCTCCAAACATCAGGCCTTATAGATATCCTTATGTCCAAAAGAGCGAAATTGAACATATGATTGCAGAAATGTTAGAGGCTGCTATAATTCAACCTAGTCAAAGTTCTTTCTCTGCTCCAGTAGTATTGGTGCACAAGAAGGATGGATCATGGCACATGTGTCCGGATTATAGGGAGTGTTGAACCCCAGGATTACCCTCTCCTTTACAGTTTTTCCCATCTCATTTCACCTCTTTTCCATCAGTTCATAAACCTTAATCAGTGAAGAATGCTATGGTTTGTCTCAAGGATACATACAAATGGTTGACATATTGTATTTTCATGTTTTTTTTTCTATTTTGATAATTTTTTGCAGATTAGCTACAGAATTCAGCCTATTATGTAGCCGACTGTGTGTTCCATAGCTACTCTTGTGGTTGAACATGTTACAGGTATCAGTTGAAGGAGCGGGCCACATGGGTATTCTCAAAATCCCTCCTACATGGATTTCATCCTATTCATATGGACCAGATCGACATATGGAGGTGCCTAACCCTATGGTCAAAGCTATAAGTCAAAGACCGTTTCCTACAGCAATTAGGACTCCTGATTTGCTTTGTAGAAAATAATTAGTCCTAAAAGTCATAGTTTGATTATGATTCAAAGATACACCTATAGCTATTTTTCTTCATAGTTAGTTATGAAAATTACCTTTAAATAGAGGTTCTATAGAACCGAGAACAAGTTAAGTTTTTGTAGCACAAGTTCAGAATTACAGTGAAATACTCTGTTTTCTAAAACTTTGTTTCAATAAAGAAGTTCAGTTCCCAGATGTTGGTTTGATTACGATTCTGAAAAGCTCAGGAGTTAACCAACTTGGTAGCAGAGGGCCCCTGCTACTAAAGGAGGTTTTTAATTCTTTCTAGTTAGATTTCTTCAATTCTGTTTTGTAATTTTTGTTCATGCTTAATTTCCATTTTTTAATAGTTTAAATGCAACTATGGAGATTTGCCTTCCGAAACGGTTCAAGGAGATAGGACTTCTGTCTTCAGGATTGGAATAAAGATTGAAGTGCTGAGAAACATGGATGTTTAGTTTACTGTTTTTCCTTTTCAAATTCATTAGAAACTAGCTTTCACAGGGAAGCCGGGAAAAACCAGATCTATGCATAGAAAGACATTAAGCAGTAAAAAGAAGGGTTTGCTCCATATATCCAATAGACAAGACAAGAACAATTTTTGAAAGAATTTTTGTATTAAGGGCACCTGGGAGGAAAACAAGAAGGCATATCCAATTCTCCTCAATGGGATGGGTTCTTGGAAGTCCTCAGCACTTCAGATCTAGAATCTCTCTCTCTTGTTGGTGTAGAAAACCCAATGCAAAGAATAGAGCTCAAAGGGAGCTCACACAACAAATAATGGAAAAATGTGACCAAGTGTATAGATCCAGAGTGATCTAATAGGCAACAAAAGGTGAAGAATGGTAGGAAACACCCTCCTATTTATAACAAAATATTGGGTCATTCTAGATCTTGGTGCATGATTAAAATAATGTTAACCAAATCTAGATCCACCTTTTATGGAATATTTTATTATATTTGTTGGAGGGAAAAAGTATTTGACTTGGGTCAACTCCCTTGATTAGTGAAAAATAAATAAATAAATGATTTATTTATCTTTTTAAGGAAGTGGTTGGAAGATAATCAAACAAATAATGATTTATTTAATTATTTGTGGGTGATTTGGTCATATTTAACAAGGAATATTATCTAAATAAGATTTAAATAATTATTCCTAGAAAATAATAAGATAAATAAAGGTTTATCTAATTAATTTCTTTGTTTTTGGGTTAAACATGACAGGGAATAATAATTAAATTATGGTTTAATTAATTATTCCATGAGGAAAATCAAACAAATATAGGTTTGTTTAATATTTCCTTTTGGGGTTTCCTGTTTATACCATAAACAACCTAATAAATGTGGTTTATTAAGTTATTTAACATAGTGAAGGCAATTTTACTTAGGGTAAAATTGGTCTTACATGGTGTACTTGGGTCCATCTAATGATAATAGGTTAGATGACCAAAAATGGTGTAACAAATTGCTCCTCATTGCATTGTTAGAGCAAATCGTAAGAAGGAAGTACGTCAGAAGAACTCAATCACCAGACATCAAAAGGGGAAGTCGAGAGGGAAATGTAAGGTAGATATAAGGTTGTAAGAACTAGACTCGAGGAGACTCTTGTTTTCTTCAAGTCTCTTTACAGAGGGCATCAGGCGAAAAGGCGGCGGGGGAGGCATACCTATGCCCGCCGTGACAAAGTACAAAAGAATAGTGTGTCCAGTGAATAAGGGACCGAACCATAGAGTACAGCTGGCATAATCAAGAGCCAGATAAAAATACAATGAATAGTCTCACATACATGCTGTGCCTGGGATAACAGCCAGGACTAGTACAATATCATCTGAGTACATGAGATAAATACAACCCAAATGCTCCCTGTAAATGGGAAAGGGCTCACAAAATCTGACTGATACATGCAAATCATAGAGGTGCTGCAAGTGGCTAAGGCCAACATCATCAAAAGCTGGAGCGGCATCAAAGGCTGCAATGAAGAGGTCATCCGGGCATGTGGGGGCGACCACAGGCCACCTCTGCTAGGCCAAGACATTCCACACACACCGGAATCACGCAGAGTCGGCCGTCGCGCATCACCAAACCATCGGGGAGCAGGTATGGATGAAGATCATGTGTCGAAAGGAGCTGGAGTGGAGAAACAATCAAGTCAAAGGGAAATCAGAGAGCCCTTTGCCTGAGCCGAGGCACCGAACAAGAGTGGAAGCTGGAACCAAGGTACACCGCCCTCTAGACCTGTCTTCTGGAAGGAAGTAGCTGATGTCGATAGAAGGACGTCCGCCATAGGTGAGGTAATGAGAGATCCTCAACTAAGGCACGAGAGAGAATAATAGAGCGACTGACAGACTAATACCAATGATGATGATGAAATGGAGGGGACTGAGTAGCGAATGGATGACTTCCCTTGTTAGAGCATAAAGGGCATGAATGACATGGCAACGACTGACACAATATCATGAGGGATAGGGGACAGTGGGACTGAAGGCCATAACGTGCGACACAAGAGAGGGACCAAGCAATGAAGGATGGAGGACTATAGCGGGGTACAAAGGGACTCGGGATAGACTCCATGAATGCGATGATGACTCAACTTAGATGCTCTAAACAAGGGCGACTTGATGGTGCTGCCACACAGTAAAGGTCCAACGGGGGACCATGAAAACATGAGTACAAGATGGTATCTCATGATGAAAATCACCACAAACAAAGGCGAGTAAGGAGGCAAAGTGGTGCCCCAAATACAAGTATCGTAAGTGAAGAAATTCGATTTTGGGAAGGGTTATGGTTGAGGGGCATAGGTTCCCCCAAGCATGGTGTGGTCATGCCAAAATATATTTAGAAAGAGGGGAATCTAAAGATATTTTAATGATGTGGTGCGCCATTTGTTTTCGTTATGGTTATGCGGTTTGAGAAAGGGAATGGAGGATTACCAATCTCTTTTGGTACTGCATATAGGAATCAAATGGACTTTAAGTTTTTGGGGTGGCATACCTGGTGTCACTATCCCAAAGAGAGGATTTGGAGATAATGAACTGATGCTCTCCTAGAAAACCCATAGGTTGGTCAACAACAATGTCTAAGAGATTGGGTTGCTGATGGAAGATGAGGGAACGATAAGGGGTATCATCCCCAGAGTGATCTGAAGTGATATGGGACTCTAGAGGTTCTTTCAAATGTGGAAGATACTTGGGTACTAAATTCAAGACCACTAAATCACAGTGCAGTCAGAGAATTGCTTCTCTTGATCTTCAAAAGTGGGTGCTCCCTTTCCCTTTCAAACATCGAAGCTCAATGTAATGGCCACAAGGTGCATGTGGTTCGAACGTACAAGTTTGATGTAAGGAATAGAGAAAGTCAAAGGGGTTTTCTTCCTGCATTGTCACATTCCTATAGAAGATGGGGTGACTGGTGGGAGAAATACCATCTGATGTGGCGAAGCTACCTGACTCATCATCATGAGAAGAGAGGTTCACATGCGTGTCATCACAAGGGGTGACAGAGGAGTAAGTAGATAAAGGATCTACCGATGTTGAGCCCAAGGTGATCGCCGAAGGAAGGTCAAGCGAAACAACAAGGGAGGATTTAGAGGGAATGTTCCCCGAGGGTCTCATGGATGATGATAGGTAGAAAAGGGTGGACGAAGGCTCTATCAGCTTGACATCAGGAGGGTGAATGTCAATGGGAGCAGGCATGTCTGGTAGTTCTGCCAAAGAAAAATGCGCAAATAGGGGAGAGGTGGACTCATTGCGCTTGGCCTCGAATTGGTGGACCGCGGCTAGAGAGGTGCGGAAGTCCTCGAGGCGGGGACAAAGATGGGTGTAATGGCCATGGAGATCACACAAAGCACAGGGGTGGTTGGTGTGAATAGTCTTGGGGTTCTTGATCGCGGTCGCGGAAGGAATAGAGGCTTCCGGGACCGTGGACTCAGGGAACGCGACATTAACCATGGGCTTGAGATGAAGCAATTCAGGACAGGTATGGGTGGCGTGACCGACAACATCACACAAAGCACACTGGATGGTATGCTTTGGAGGCTGAGGAGGGGTAGGGTGTGTCGGGGCAGCCTTGTCCTTTGATGCCCCCTTGCGAGCTTTGCCCTTCTTACCCAAAGCGGTCGCAACAGGAGGTGGTTCCTGTTGAGGTGACTGAGGCATTGTTGCAGCGGGAGAAGTCATGGGGACCGGTTGAACTGGGGTCAAAGCAATATAAGGTTTGGGTTGACCATGCAAGGTGGGGGCTGGAGGATCAAGGTACCAGACGGGAATCCCAAGGGTCAGGTTAGGAAGAGAGAGGGTGGCCATGATAGGTACTGTGGTCACTCCTGGTGGGGGAGCTAGGAACGGTATCTGACCAGAGGGGTAATGGCCAGGTGGGACGGCTCCTACATGGCTAAGGCTTGGAGGAACCGTGCCAGAAGGATAAAGAGGCTCATGACTACCAGCTGTAGGTGAAGTACTAGGAGCAGGTTGTGGAAAGCGTGGCTGCTGACTAGCCGAAGCAGGTTGCTTGAGAGCAGCCCGAGACGATTGCATCATGCAAACATTCGATGATCTGGGGTCAGAGATAGGAGGAGGAGGAAGACCAGGGAAGATTCTGAGCAAAGAGGAGTCTTTGTAGATGCCAGGAGAGACATTGGTCAAGGAATCGATGGTTTGCTTGTTGGCTACAGAGGAGATGGTCGTCTTAGGTTTGGTCTGAGATTTTGGCTCATGATATGTCAACTGGTCAATGGTGACTATCTTTCCATTATGAGGGAAAGACATCTTGCGGAAAACTGCGGATGGGACAACAGACATAACATAGGTGTAGCTCCGCCCCAAGATAATGTTGTAATCTAGAGGGGCGTCAATGACTTCGACGTCAACGCAAAGAGTCTTGCCCGCAAGAGTGATAGGACAATTACGGAAGAGGCCAATGGGCTGGGAGGCGTGGCCATCCCACGCTCGAAGGGTGATCGTGGAAGGGGCCAATTCAGGAGATCCGAGATGCTTCCAAATAGAAGCGGACATCACGCAGGTGGATGCCCCCTCATCAATTATACACCGGGAAACGTTAGCGTTCCGGATTTTGACTGGGATTTGGAAGGCGACGGAAGCAGGAAGAGGAGGATGTTCTGATTGATGGGCGTCGAAAACAATCATTTGGTCATCAGCAGGATCTACAGTGCCCACGGCAGATAGCAGAGCCTTCTTTTGGGAAGGGCACGATTGGAGGAGTTCCAATGTGGAAATGGTAGCAGGAGACTGCGCCAAATCATCTACTATGCTATACGAATGAGCAGCTCGACCAGGAGCAGCATTTCGACGTAATGGTCCTTTAGGAATCTTGGTATGAACCTCGACTTTGGGTTGAGGGATATGTAAGGGACCATTGGATGTCGAAAGAGGCTCCGTAGAACCTGAAGAAGGGGACTCGGGGACAGACGGAGCGGGAGGCTTGGGGTACTGACGAGCCCGAGTTTGAAGGTTAAGGTCGACGGTTAGAGGTGGATCAGAGTTCATCATGAGGATCTGGTAATTGGAGGAACCAGAAGGGGAAGGTTGAGTGGCTACCTGTCCGTCAGGTGGTTGGGTAGCCACGAATCCCTGCTGTGCATCCACCTGCGCTTGAGGGGGCGGTGACTGCTGTTGCAGGGGTTGAGAAGGCAAGGGGGGCGGAGGTGCTGATGATGGAGGAGCTGGAGCACCAAACTGCGGATACGAATAATAAGGGGGTTGGGTAACAGTATGGTGAACAGGAGGTTGGGCCAAAATAGGAGGCATGCTGTATCCTGGACACGTGCTACCGGGAGGGGAACAAGTGCGGGAGGTGCTGCCCCCTCCCCCAGGAAAACCATAATCCATGGGAGGTTGGGCATATGGATGAGAGAGAGCTCCAACGATACCGTCGGCAGAATGAGGTGCCCCCGGGGCGTTAGCGCCACCGGGCCTGGGGAGGTCAGGAAGGACGGTATAAACATAACCTGTCTAAGCGTAGATCAAGTCATATTTTAATGCCAGTTGGAGGGCGGCTTCCTCGGTTTGGGGGAAATGCGATGCGACATCTTTCCCAATAAGAGGCAATAAAGATCTAAGGAACCAGTCCATGTAGACACGGTCTTCGAAAGTAGGGGATTGACATATGCTCTTTCGTCTCCGTCATTCCTAGACATGATCGGATAGGCGGGTCGCAGATGATTGACAGAAAGAAGTCAAAAGTTCGATACCAGTGTCATAACGAAGGGGAAGCTGGAAGTAAGATAAAAAAGCCCGGGCAAGAGTCGCAAAGGTGGTATGAGAGGAAGTGGGTTGATCAACATACCACTTAGAAGTCGCGCCTGTAAGCGTTCGTTGGAACAACCGAAGACGGACAGAGTCATCGGTAATGGAGGTAGATGAACACCACATGTGGAAAGATCGAACATGATTTGAAGGATCTTCTCCAGCAAGGCCTTCAAACTTGGGGATGTCAGAAGGGAGCTTTGTCGGCATAGCAGGCCAACTAGCGTCATGGTGTATAGGGTCATTTGTCAACCGGTCCAAATCAGGGAGGCTGAGGCCTGCCATGAAGGGGAGCAAGGGCGCAGCCGAGGTAGTTCCTATGGAGGTTCCGCTAGTAGCAGTCCCGGCATTAGGGCCGGGATTACCGCTAGCATTAGGCCCTGGACCAGACATAGTGCAGGTGACAGGGGGAGAACCGGAAGTAAAAGGAGAACCCAATGAATCAGAAGAGGATTCGGAGTGCGGACTCGAAGGAGGACTGGCTCGACGACGGCGGGACAGAGCAGGTCGATCGATCGGAAACTGAGGGTGAAGGCCAAGAAGTCTCCGGGAAGTGCGCCTTGGGGGCGCAATGATGACAACACAAACACGACACAAGGGGAAGAAGAACGACCACAAGGGCAAGGAGGTGCAGAATCAAGTGATTACAATGTCGAAACAAGGGCAGATAGGTGCAGTGTCAATTGATTTTAAAGTCTTTGCCTGGCGGTGTAAACCAGGCTCTTCTTCGCTTAGGGTGAGTGTGTGGCATGTGTTAATTTTAATTTTTAAACCCTTTTCATTTTGAGAGCAAGAGAAAAAGTGTGCTGCGTAACTGAAAATAAATCTGCAGAGAATAGTATATAATGCTGAAATAACAGAAAAATAACAGCTACTAGTGCATCGATTCAACCCAAGAAGGCGGGTCACTCAAAACTAATCTAAAAGAGGGCAAAAATCTAGTCAAAACACACTTAAAAAGAGGCCAATAGATCTAGGGTCAAAAGGGAGAGGGATCTAAAGGATAAAGCTGCTGAAAAGAGGTGCAAATCACAGCCAAGAGGCAGAGGCAAGGTGGCTGGAAAAAAGGAGGAAATCAGCAAAAAGTAGAAGGGGCAAGGAGGAGGCCCTAGAAGCAGATCCAAACAAATCTTCAGGAGGTGATTTGAGAGGGAGAAGAGCTGATTAAAATGGATCTGAAACGGAGGTATCAGATCTGGAAAAAGGGAAGGCTGAAACTCTGAAAAAACAGACACCTGAAGCAGCTAAAACTCTTCCACCAAAAGTGGAGGGTACTGAAGCCCTAGGGGGCTAGGTTCCCACTTAGATGAGCAAAACAGATCAGGAACAGGTCGAAACGGGCTGAGACTGAGGCTGGAAAACCCTGACAGAAGCTTCAGCAAAACCCAGAAAAATTGTAGAAAAATAGTTGAAAAATTGGCAGGTCGCAGGTTCTGACCTGTTTTTAGTGCAGGTCGCAGAAAAGAGGCTGAAAAGTGCGACCTGGAGGTCCAGGTCGCAGTTTTTGGGCTGAAAAGTGCGACCTCCCGTTCCGGTTGTCTCGGCGGCAGATTTTCGGAAAAGTTGTCGTCTCAGTTGCGGCTGATGTCGCTTACCTGTGCAATAGGGCCAGAAACACACGGAAGTTAAAAATTTTAATGTTTTAGGGTTTTATGTGAGAAAAACAACATAAAAATAGGAAAAATAAACAGCTGAAAAGAAACCCTAGGGTCTGAAGTAGCTGGATATGTAGGAATATGAAAAACGACAGCGGTCGTAATTTAAAACCCGTGTGGAGTCGCCATTTGTTAGTATGAATCCTTCGTCGAAGTGTACGAAAAAGGACCACTTTAGCTACGCATAACTAATAGCCCTAACAACAAATGTGGCTGCCAATATCTTCAGATCTGCAGTTAGTTGATCAAGAAAAGAGCTGCAAAAAACCAGATCTATACATAGAAAGACATTAAGCAGTAAAAAAGAAGGGTTTGCTCCATATATCCAATAGACAAGACAAGAACAATTTTTGAAAGAATTTTTTTATTAAGGGCACCTGGGAGGAAAACCAGAAGGCTTATCCAATTCTCCTCAATGGTATGGGTTCTTGGAAGTCCTCAGCACTTCAGATCTAAAATCTCTCTCTCTTGTTGGTGTAGAAAACCCAGACAAAGATAGAACTCAAAGGGAGCTCACACAACAAATGATGTAGAAAAAGGTGACCAAGTGTATAGATCCAGAGTGATCTAATAGGCAACAAAAGGTGAAGAATGGTAGGAAAAACCCTCCTATTTATAACAGAATATTGGGTCATTCTAGATCTTGGTGCATGATTAAAATAATGTTAACCAAATCTAGGTCCACCTTTTATGGAATATTTTATTATATTTGTTGGAGGGAAAAAGTATTTGACTTGGGTCAAATCCCTTTATTTGTTAATAATAAATAAATAAATGATTTATTTATCTTTTTAAGGAAGTGGTTGAAGGATAATTAAATAAATAATGATTTATTTAATTATTTGTGGGTGATTTTGTCATATTTAACAAGGAATATTATCTAAATAAGATTTAAATAATTATTCCTAGAAAATAATAAGATAAATAAAGGTTTATCTAATTAATTTATTTGTTTTGGGTTAAACATGACTAGGAATAATAATTAAATTATGGTTTAATTAATTATTCCATCAGGAAAATTAAACAAAATAGGTTTGTTTAATATTTCCTTTTGGGGTTTCCTGTTTAGACCATAAACAACCTAATAAATGTGGTTTATTAAGTTATTTTACATAGTGAAATCAATTTTACTTAGGGTAAAATTGGTCTTACATGGTGTACTTGGGTCCATCTAATGATAATAGGTTAGATGACCAAAAAATGGTGTAACACTTGTGAAGGAAACAAAACTGGTATAAGGGTAGGTTTTTGGGCCTAAGGATGTGCAGACTTTGAAGGACTAAAGTAGCATTCAATTAGTGGGTTATCCAACTAGCCCTAGTTTTCTATATTGTGGGGGATTGAGTTAGAAAGAAGAAGGGAAACCTCCATAGCCCTAGACTTGTCATATTGGAGTAGGAGTATGGAAAAAGTGGGTAGACCAAAGAGATTTTCACAAACATATTTGTGAACAACTGATTGAAAACCCTAAGTGTTGCAGAACCTAACGAAAGTTCAGTGACCTAAAGGAGTTGAGTTCATTGATAGAGGTAGATTCAGGAGTTGCATAACGAGATTCAAGAGGACTTTTCAGATGTTTTCAAGACATGTGGACTGAAAGGGATATGTGTGGCCACCATAAAAAAGTGGGTCAAGTGTTGTCTTGTTCAAGGTAGATTGGTTGTCAAAGGACTAACACCAATCCTTAGTTATATCAGTGTGATTGTAAAGGGCCATGATCCCAGGTATGAGAGCTCTAGCCCATTCTATTATAGTTTTTAATGCAACGAAGAACAGTTTGAAAAATTTAAAAATTTTCATGTGCACTAGTTCATGATTCCATGATGTGTGTAGATTTCGTTATGCAAAGTGGATTTGTTGTGGCACTTTTGTGTGTTTGCATCAAATACTCTAAGACCAAACCCAGTTTCTCATGTGTCATGGAAATTCAACATATTCCTTGTTCACCTAAGAAGTACTTGTAACTCATCTTAGGCTACTCCTGTCCAACCTCAACGCTTCCCACTTAAAAAGTTACCAAGACAAAGCTCATCACATCCAACTGTGGTCATAAAACAACTAAGAAACACAATTTTAATCTTTGCATGCCATAACACTTGACATGTCTTAAATTCCTTATAACTATGTGGCATGTGTTAACATCCCCTACAATCCTGGGCATGCTTTTACACTCCCTAACACACCCTAGCACTTCCTGACGCACCTTGGTTGCAAAGGTGAGAAGGATATTATTAGAGGGAGTTCAAGACCATAGTGTCTCGAGCCTCCATGAGAAGGTGAAACCATATGCAATGTGGAAGGCCTTGATAGATTTGTACCTAAATAGCAGTGACCATAGGAAGTTGGTGCCAAAAGACAAGCTAAGGAAGATCAAAATGGAGAAGGGCGACATGATCCAAAAATACTTGACCAAGTTCACTCAATGTCAAGATGAGCTTGGAAGTGTTGGGATCTATGTTGCCTCAGATGATTTGGTGAGCCTAGCTCTCATAGGACTTCCCAAGAGATGGCATATATACCAAGACTCTATTAATGGGAGGGAGAAGCTTCCATATTGGGAACAACTGTGGTCTGATTTGGCACAAGAAGAAATTCGACGGAGCACTAGAGATGGATCCTCATCAAAGGCTTATGACGAGGAGAACCATGCCTTCTCTGGCAAGGTGAAGAAAGGAAAAGGGAAGGCATCTCATTCCAAATCCGAGACCAGCAAGGTAGGCAAGAAACGAGACTTGTCAAAGGTGAAATGTTTCAACTATCATGAGCATGGACACTATGCCAAAAATTGTCCACATAAGAAGAAAAACAAGAAGGAATGTTAGTTAATGAATGGTTAGCAAAGAGTTGCACTTAGAAATGCATTGAGCATAGAAGCAACAAAAAAAATAGCTAAGATTATTCATATGAATCTAGGGCACTTTAAGGCATGCAAGAGAACCTTCCTTAACATTGTATTGTCATTCATCCATTTTTGTAATTATAACATTAGGTTGTAAGCCCTAAAGAATGAAGGTGCATTGAATTTGGGAAGGAGGTGCATTGGAACCCAAGTAAATAGATAAATAAATGTTCAATTGGGAGGCAGGCCTAGAACCATACCATCCCCATCCTCTAAATGATCAATACTGTTAGACAACAATGACTAAAATTGTTGTATAGGTGAGTCAATTTATAAGGATAAACTTTATACATGAGGTTGGAAAACATTCAAAAAAAATTGAATCAAGAGCAAAAGGGAAAATATATCAAGGGGAAACAAATATTAAGGGCCTATGTCAGGGAAAGTCAAACCAATGGCCAAATTATTTTTTCCTTGATACCATATCTTAGGAAAATGAAACTACATATAAACACATATGTCAAACAGAATACTCCAATACCTACCATAATTAGTTGCATGTTGTTCAAAATATTGAATGAATGACATGCAAACTCTAATTTTGTTTCAAAGTGTCGCACTTTTCGAGGAAATACATGAATGTTGAAGGTATATCATATGTGCTTCTTTGTATTCAGAAATAAAGCTAATTTATGGGATAATTGTACAAGATGGGATGTCAAAGATAAAAACTCACACTTGCGAAACCAACCTTTAAGGAGTACGATAATCAATGCATGTAGCATAGTTTTAGAGAATCACTTGGGCTAACAACTAGGCTAGGTACGATACTAGACCTATCTCATTCTAAACAAGGTATCAAGGATAAGAAAATATGAGTAGTCAACCTAGATATGGATTGGAGATAGATAATTTCATGGGATTTAGGCTAAGTTTCTAAGGCTCGTCATCATAACTATATCTTCAATAGAAAGGTTTGTATCAGCCCACAACCAATAATCTAAACTTCCTTTAAGAGTTATAATAAAACCCTTAATTATGAGGAAGCATATAATGTATTTTTCTAGGGGTTGATTCATGTGTTGGATTCATATGTCCTAGAGATTCCTACATGATAAATAAGCTATGAATATATAAGAGGCATATAGTAAAGCATGGAATGAGGGAATTTGTGTGGCAGTCCTAGCATTTGAGCATAAAATTGATATTAAATTGAGTATAAAAGAGGCCTGTAATGAAGTGTGTACTGAAAATTGGTTAATGGAAGGTGTTGGAGTTTCATTCATAGCCTAGATAGTTCTCAACAATAAAATTATTTTACATTTATAAAATATTCTATATTTTTACAACTTGGTTTGAACATAATTTGTAGTTTTCTTACACATGTGGAATTTTACAACATGAAAAAGAAATGTTTCATTCAAAATATTCCTTGCTACCATAACCATTTCATCCCCCAAAATTAGGGTTTCCTATCTCATTTTCCTCAACAAAATACAATCTCAAACCTTCGTTCTAATAAAGACAAACAAATAGTGTGCATAATTGTTAGTCTCTAGCTCTCCCTTTCTCTCCATCTCGCTCCATCCCTCCCTCCCTCCCTCCCTTTCTTTCCTTCTCCCTACCTCCATCTCCATATCTCCCTCCACTTCTTCCTCTCTGTCCTCAATGGAAAAAGTAGAATAAAAACCCCAAGAATTGGATACCCAAATATTTATGGCTTTGCATCCAACTAGTAAACCCCAAAACCTTCCATTAGCATCCAAGGAAATGAAACTCCACCCCTTTAGTATGGATTCTAGACAGTTGGCAACATAAACACCATCTCCTAAAAATTGTCACCAACGACATGGAGGATGTTTTGCAGAGAGGAGTTTCACCATATAGCTTTTCCTCGGTGCCCAAAATCTCCAATCTAGAACCCTTTTCTAACCTAATATGTCCTTGCCTCTTGATGGATAGTCCTATGCAAAAAGTGGAAGCTTATATTTTTTAGCCAGTTTCCCATAAATATGGCCCCGCCTACACCTAAAATGTATTCCTTCATAACCCAATATCTAAATACACTACACCCCAATCCCAATATCCATGCCTTCCATTGGCCCGTGACCACACACAAAGTGGTGAAGGACAAAGGAAGGGAAATCCTAACTGTCAAAGTGTTTCAAATGAATATATCTTCTTTTTAATTTAGTTTAAAGAGGAAAGTGTCATTGATTAAGTGTGATGGCGAGCAAAATCCATACTGCCCTCATTCATTCCCTCTACCCCCTTTCTACCTTGTCTGTCTCTTGTGGGTTCCTTCTCCACTCTCTCTCAATGCCTCTGCATATTTTTTCGGTTTCTGCTCATTATTTTATACTTGTCCCATTTAAAATCCATCAAGCCACACAGCCTCCTGAGCACTCTCATGAGTATAGGAAATTCACATGAATCAGGCTCAAATGATCTTCTCCATTCTTGAATCACCAAAACCGTTATTCTCTTGACCCATTTTCTGTGAGAGGCATTCATATAGTTGTCCATATCTAACCTCTAATCTTAACATGTCCTAGGCACTAGTATTTTTCAACTCAAGGTTGTCTCTAGGAGCTACAACACCTTCTATGAGCCCTTATCTGAGGTCCGTATTAACCAAAATATGGGTGTATGTCTTAATCCCCATCTATAAATATGTAGATTCATGGCTATATAAGATCCCAACGAGTTACCTATATCCTTGAAAATTAGGGCATTTAGATAGTTAGGAGGGAGACTTGGAAGATGAACCTAGATTGGGCCCATATCTAGTCTCTCATACTTTGCATCAAAGAGGGGCATCTAGAAATTGACAAGGATAGGATATGAATCAATTTTCTAAACCATTTTTTGCACCTCCCAGGTGTCTGCTACATTTTTGAAGCACAAATGAATCCAACCTCAGGCTAATAGTGACACCTCTAGAGGAAATTTTACAATAGGTAAGATTTCCTTGTCCGCCCACATATTTAGGGTTGAGGACCTGAATGTTCAACCCCTTAATTACCCCACCAAGTATTTTTGGGAAATTTTCTCAGTCTTTTGAATGGTGACGTTGACTCCCAAAAATAGAGAACGAAGGAATTTTTTCTTCTTCTTTACGCTACAATGGATTTTCCTCTTCCTTGCTTTCTCAAATTCATTTTGAATCATAACTCATTCTTATTAACAAGAGTGTTTCTCCCTGAAAACCACAAGACCATTTATGATGTTGGTTTGACCTTCTTCCATTGTCGAAGCAAGGCTCTCCTTCACTAGTTCACCGAAGGAGGGTGAGGCTGATGGCACTTGAGATGAAGGATATACAAGAATACTATCCAAAGAGGCTTATGAGAGTGAAGAACCCCCACTATGTTCAAAATATTTTGAAAACCCTAAGGAAGCAATAACACATTGTATGTCTTCCTGCAATATTTGGGACAATAGGGAAACTAAACTTAGAGAAAAACACCCCAAGAAGAGTTATCTAGCCCCTAACAAATGTCCTTAGGCTCTGGGCTAGCCAAAACTAAAGGACCCAAATAGTGCATGGCTGGAGTAGCGGTTAGGGCCTTTGAACCGCTAGATAGTTGCCTATTGAATTCTTAGCTTTGCTTTCTAAAGATCTGGTAGGCCCATAAACTGCAATACAGTGACCTTCTAAGTTGAATTTTAAATGCATATGGATAAAATCCTTGGGACTAGACCAAATTTGTTGAAACCCACCCTCCTCTACTTCATAATCCACCAACTCGTCTTCCTCCTCCATGTGGGTCCAATAGTACGCGATCAAAATCTCATCTAAACAACATATTTGATGAATAATTGCATGTCTTCAAAGGGTTTATCATGGCCACCATCTTTGTACAAAATATATATCAAGTGGATAAAATACTCATGATTACCATTTAATATTATTTTGCATTTTGAAAATGATTTCAAAGATTACATTGTCTAGAGCCCGTTCACTCTTTGTCAAAACTATGACCCTTTCTCCGCCTGCAATTTTTCCGTGGGCCTCTAGGGTTTCTCCAATGTTGAATTCTTATCCTATGGTCAAAATGTTGTAATGTTCTCTTTAAAATTTAGAGCTTGTCAAAATAAAATAAAAATTAAAAACATAAAATTAATAATTAAACCAATCTAGATATATCTTAACTCAAGATCTACCAAGGGCCGAGAGAAAGGAATTAAATCTCTTGAGATGAAAAACTCCTTAGATTTGATTTCTCTAGACATTTAATAGATTGGAAGTTAAGATGAATGTAGATTAATCATATACAATGAAAAAATAAAAAATAAAAACATAAAAAACATAAAGTGACTTGCAAACTCAACATAGCATCCACCTTTGTTTTGAAACACATTTGTTTTGAAAAATATTAAAATATTTACCATATTCGAATAAGTTTTAAGAAATTAAAATATTTATTATATAGGAATAATTTTTTTGTTTTTTAATTTTTTACCCTTTTGATTAAAATGCTTTGACACATCCGAAAATCATTTTCCCACTCCATTTAAATTTCAGTAAATTTCAAGAGGGTATTGTCATGGAGTATTGGTGGGAAAAAAAAATACATAACATTTTGTTACCAACCAAAATAGTAGAGAACAGCTAGAGCTATAGGAGGGGAGCTTGAACACCCTCTCATCAATATTGAATGCATTGAAGAGTTCGACTCGAGCACGATTATTCACTTTCAAGAAGAAGAATGCCACCCTTCTCCTCCATCTATTGAGAGGCCTATGAGAAGGTAAGAGTTTAAAAAATTATTGCATGTATAATGTAGAATCTGTGCCATGAAAATCAGAAATCATCCCATCATCTGTGCAGTCTCGCAAAACAGGGAAAACTCCACAAGAAATGTTCGTAAATGTCGACTACTCCTGAATTTGAGCTTGGGAACCCCTATCGTAGCAAAGTCTCTAGTTCTGGTTCTTATCACATCTTCCACATCACCATTTTATTGAGCTCTTAACCTTTAATTCCACCTTTGATATCCCTGATTTTCTCACAAAATTAGCAACACCCTCAATAGTGGCTACACCCTGCTGCAAGACGAACTGCAAACATTGTTTCTTAACAATGTTAGTGAACTCCATATCAAAATTTATCCATGCACCATGCACCTCCATTTATCTCCCTTAAAGGTGTCAATTCTTCTAGCATATACACCTTCATTTCTTGGTTAGAAACACACTTCATCCCTTTTATTAAGTCACGAGCTTCTAGATTTTTCAATGCTTTGTTAACCTGTGGTTGCTATAAATTTTTTTCCCTTTTCATATCTTTTTTCCATATACCCATATTTCCAACAATTTTTATGACTTGATATATGAGCATATCTTTAGATGAGAGGCCCTTAAACCTTACAAATTCTTCTTTTGCATGTTGCTTGTAAACTATGAAATCACCCTGCTTGAAAACCTAGAGTTGATGATTTTGAAGTAGGGAATTGAGTGCCCGAGCTCTAACATTGAGATCAACATCTTTAAGATTTTCCTCCATGATTTTATCTGTCAATCCATCAGAGAAAGTAGTGAAAAGATCCAATATTCTATTGATGGTAGTAGCCATTTGTGAAGTTGATGCCGCCATCTCTAAGATCTTCAAAACTATAATGGGCTTCAAACCCTAGAACAAAATGTGCATTTACAGTTTCTAACTATCCAAATTATCCCATTTACAGTATGGGCTTCGAACCCTATCCATAGTATGTGCAATGCATGCCCTCAAGAAGAAACAAAAAACATAAGTATATATGCTCTGCATTTTGAACATTTGTGTGTGTATTACTATGTTTTGATCACAGAAAACAAAATTATGAACAACTGAATTTTGATAATTTGGATACTAGATGTAGAATTGAATGGTACCTGAAGCGTTGTTTGGTGGGGAACAATTTCTAACCAATGGATTCAGTTTTGAACTGCTTTATGAACAATCCTCACTTATTTTTTAGTTATTTTCGTCTCAAGCATATCAATTTCATTTTCCAACATATACTATTATCATTTACTCATGCAACCTATTGTGCATAGGGTTTCCATGTTTCATTTTCTAGTTGTCACTGTAAAGGCAACCATGCCCTCCTTTTTCCAAGCATATCTAGCTGTAAACTTTTTCCCTATCATTTACAAAAAGGGTAGGTAGGTGTCATTTATTCGTCTCGTTATCATCTCTACTTGCAATTTAATTCAATGATATCCAACATCCCATAGATTTAATGTCTTAGCTTCCTATGATATATCATAGCCTAGATTCACATGCTTTGTTTTTAGAGCCAAACATTTTGCAAAGATTCAACTTCTGGTGATCATCCTGAAACATTATTTAGAGATTCTGATGTGCTCTTTTGATTTTGAGTTTGCATTCTTGAATTTGAAGTGTGCTTTGAATTTTCTTTAATTTTTCCTTCACATGAATTGTATTCAATTTCTTATTTTATATCCAAACACGAAAGAGATCTAGATAAAAATATGTTGATGCATGTTGTATTCGGTGTTTCTTTCTAACTTGTAATCCAAGGGAATTAATGCGATAATCCATTGTATCTAGGAACCTGGATCTATGCTTCTGTCACCAATGATTGTTCAACTTACTGTTATTATTTTTGGCATTGTGAATGGAACTTTTCCAGATGCTTACTTTGATATTTATTATGCCTACCATGTGATTCTAATTTGTTTGTCCATTTTTGTCTAGGCCAGGATTATTTGGAAAATGCATCAACTGTTGATATTGGATATACTGTACTTTTAGAAAATTCACTTGCAGAGAGGGACCGAAGGTATGTTTTTTCTCCTTCGAATTCTTGTTTTAGCTTTATTCATATCCTTATCACAAGAATAAACTAAGTGGTATTTTAATGAATAGTTTCTTGTGTTTGTACTGAAAGATGTGAGATGCTCTACATCCTGCTTGGGGTGGGTGATTCTGTCAATACTTTATTTGCACATAATTACATTTAATCTATACTATGTGTTAGGTGCATCAAATATAATATCCCAAATCCATCTAATTCTGGTTTCGATAGGGTCAGTATTTCATATCTTGAGTTCAGAGAAATGATTGATGTATTGAATATTGAAATTTGAGATATTCAACCTTGAGCTTTGGAACATTTATGTGCATATCAAACACAATTTTAGATGTGTCTGTGCTAGCGTATATTGATTTCCATTTTATATTAGTGCGAGTAATCTCATTTGTTGTGGAGTTGACTTTGTTTAGTTTGGAGGCTTTGCAGGTTTTTGTCATTTGGGTCAAAAATGCAAGTGTGCATTTTGATATGCAGTTTCACCTTGCTTTGTATCTTTGTTACTCTTTGATGTTATTTATCTGTGGTAACTTCGAAGCATAGATAATGAATCGAGTTAATGCATTCCATTGGGTTCTTATTCCATTTCGGATTTGTACACTCTCATCGATGTTCCATCTAATCTTCATAACAAATTTTATAATATTCTACAGTCTTTTACTAGCACTATTCTACTCAATATTGCAGACTTAATATCATTAGCTTTAACACAGAAATGACTGAGAATTAGCTAAAAGTGAAATGAAAGAAACAAACAATTACACACCATCCATACATTGAATACAAGATATACCCTAGGAAAACCCAATACAGGACGAACCCAACTAGAAGGAGAGGCCTATGCTTTTCTCTTTTCTTCTGTGGATGAAAAGTGAATACAAAGAAATGGGTACTCGCACTGGAAAAATGTGGATGCTACATGATTTTTTTCTTCCTTTGTCATGGTTCAATCCCATAAATATGAACATAATATTGAAACAACTATGAAATAGATATAAATGCAGATAACATAGAGAAACATAACTTGAATCGTTTGTAGAGAGTTGAAGAAGTTACATGGTAACTAGGTGTTGTGATTTGTCTCATGAGGATCACTTTTTCTTTTGTTTCTTTTTCTTTCTAATATTGATCCACCCAGTTCTGTTGACATGGGTTAGTGGAATCGTGATATACTGATTTTTGAAAGGGAATCATGAACGCAAGGTTGTTAGGACTAAGAATTTCCTTTTTCGATTCATGAAGATTCTTTAAACCTCAAAAGAGATTTAATGGCACCAAAGTTAAGTGTGTCTCCTGACCACTACCAAGGGGAACTTGCATAGGTTTCTTTTCTTTCAGTTGAGCCATTTTCTTTCTTGGAGCACATATGTTTCCCTGTATTACTTACCATATTTTGGGATTTTTCCTATGTCCATTGGACGTAGAAGATGTTGGTGAAGATGAATAGGTTATTTGGAGGTGTACAATTTGTTGGCATGATCTACATCTAAATTTTCTGCTTTCAATGTCTAAAATTTCGGTAAAAGTGAGATCAACTCATTATATGAGAAACTAGTTGGGAAACTCACAACTTAGGTTGAGCACTACACATATATGGGTAAAGATGTTGAGCCCATGAAAATATGAGCTTCATTAACTTTAATAAAATTACCCTGGGAGTTTTTAATAGTTTCAAGAAAATTAGGATACCTTAAGTGAAGAGGAGGTTTGGAAATCTTACCTAGACCAGAGTTGATGTAATAATAATGGTGTTTGGATGAAACTTTTAGAACTAGGGACGAAAGGAGAGGTGCATTTTCCCCTAGAAATAGGGTCCTAGGTTGAATTTTTTTTTCTATTTACCATGGCCTTAAAAATTACAATGAAGTAACACTTGGAATGGAGGAATAGCTCATCGTTAGTAATATAGGTTTGATTTTTCCACCCATGAAGAATTTTTGTAGATGGCCAAAGCCCATTCAAAGGAAAAAGAGTGCCATCCCTTCAATACAAAAATTTGTGGGCATATACATGCAAGTTCCAACACTTGAATGTCCTTTGATTTCTCCACTATAAAGGAAAAATTGAGGGGCACCTTTTTCTTTGAGGGAATAGAAAGCCTAGGCTTCTCCTCATCCTTGAATTGATGGGATTGGGAGGAGGGCATATTTTTCCATAGGGATCCTCCAAGAAGGCTTGAAACTAAAAGCATGATAGCATCTTTTCTTATGCCAAAATCCATGGGAAAGAAACTATCAAGGAGTTGCCTTCTTACATAGAGTCATTTCTAATGTCTTGGAGGGAACCTTGTCCTTGATGTATCCATGAATTCAATATAGAGATAGAACCCATGGATTTCATATGAAAATAGAAGGATTCCCTTGAATGGGACCTCATAAATACTTGAAGATCTGCAGTGACTCCGCCTTATTTTTTAAGATTCGTGTTAGATAGGAGTGCAATGGTATTAGTTGAATGAAGACCATATTAGAGCTGAAAGTCTTATATATTGTTTGTAAGTTCCAAATCTTAAAATGCGATGGTAGCACCTTGTTTGGCTTGAAATTCCATGGATATAGCTGGTGACCACATGCTCTCTCTAGTTATAGTTTTAACTACCAATCCTAATGTAGTCCTAGCTCATCCATTGACTCCTTTTATTGTCCTGTTCATTTAATTAGTATTAACTACTGCAAGCATGATGACAGAGCACTCATTAAATGTCTTATTGATCCATTTATGAGTGTTTTAAATGTATCAAATGCAGGATCAACCATAATTTGAGCTTTGAACACAAGATAGAATTTGTCAAACTTGAATCTCACGTTGACAATGGAATTTGAAGCAATGGATTTACAAGCCCTTGATTTCATGAACTGTCTCGACACTTAAATGTTTTCTTAACTCCCTAGTTTCTTATATTAATCCCCAAAAAGAGACAACATGCAAATGTAAACTAGTTAATTAGCTGGAAAAAATGTTTTCATAAACCTTGTGTAGAATAGTGTTTGATGGCTTGGAGGGATCCCCTCCCTTCATTATTTCTATGAATTTAATATATAAACAAAATATGTGGATAATATGGAGGGGTTCCTTTGAAGGGGACCTCATAAAGACGTGAAGATCTAATATGGCTCCCCATTGTTTGAATATTCATGTTAGATAGTATCGGAATTATAGTAGTTAGACAAAGGCCATAATAGAGCTGAGAGGCTTGCTTGCCCTAGTGTTTGGAAAGTGAAGACTCTTCAAATGGCACCTCATTTGGCTTGAGAAGCTAGATATATCCACTAACGATATTCTCTGTGGTTAAAATTGTAAGTACTAGCCCTAATGTGGCCGTGGCTAGGTCATTGACCCCCTTTGCTGTCATGTTCATTTATCTAGGGTTTGTTATTGTAGGCATGATGGAAATGACTTCTTGACCCATTGATGTGACCCCTTTTGTTGTCATGTTCATTTATCTAGGATTTATTATTGTAGGCTTGATGACAATGACTTCTTGACCCATTGATGTGTGTCCTCAGTGTAATCAAAAGTAGGATTAGCCAGAATTTGAGCTTTGAGATGAAGATTGACTTCATCAAACTTGGATCTCATGTTGATGATGTCATTTGAAGCCATGGATTTACAAATCCTTGATTTCATGCACTGTCTTGAATATTTACAGTTTTTTTTCGATGTTCTTATTCAGTAAATTATTTATAACTTTACATTAATCTTAGAAAGAGACAACATGTAGATCTAAACTATAAATATAGGGGTATAGTTTCGCATTTCAACCTCAGGAATTTGGAGTTCTCTGAAATCTCAGATCACTGTATACAATTCAGATCGTTTTTTGTAGTTATCACATAACTACAGATTATAGGGTTATAGGTTTATTTTTTTAGATCAAGCACTATTATCTCATAGACACTTTCAAAGTTGTTTCATCATGCAACTCAATCTGAAATTACATTGATATTGTAATATTGCAGAGAGAAGTTTCAGACATATTACAAATAGTGCAGTTCAGAGGTATGTTGAAATGGACTGTAGGTTGCTATTTTGAACATCCCTATACTTGTTATGTTGAAACGGACTGTAGGTTTCTATTCAAATTTTTTAATTACAGTGACCACTTTTGTAGTATCTCCAAGTTCTATAGCACTGGAATGATGTAGCACTGCAGCATCATGACCGAACCATCATCATGGCTTTGAATATCAAGATAGAAATATCATTATCACGACACCAAATATATCATCATCATAGGAATGATCATAGTACCGAGTTTCATAATGTCATAACATTGAGAATGGAGACAGCATCATGTCATACATCACCGAGTATAAAAACAGAGAACAACACATATCCAAATTGTGTGTTAAAAAATATTTATAGAACCAAGAGAGGAAGTGTCGATCTCCACAGGTCAAAAGAATGTCACATTAGGTTTTAGCTTCAGTGATTTCACAAGTCCACAATATCTTTCAGGTGCGAGTATGTTTGCAAGAAATGTGCCAAGATGTGCGAGTACATGTTTCTAATACGCGAAGTATTATTCTATAGAAACTTTGCCCAGAATTAAACTTCTGAAATTACTCTTTGTTCTCCACTATGATTCTATTTCTTGCTATATCTTTGTTCGAGTTTTTTGTTCCATAGAAATTCTGGATCAATCTTTAGGAGGTGTGAACACTGCCTTGGTGTCGAGAAGAAACACACTATTGGGAGCTCCTCTGTTGTACTTCTGATTCTGTAGAAAGATAGATCTGGGATGGGGTTGAGAGTCAATATCCTACAAGCTCTAAGCTCTAAGCCCTCGGGTTGAGAGTCAAGATCTCTACAAGCTCTAAGCTCTGCACTGGATCTAAGCCTTTTGAAATATTACTTCCAAAAATGCTTCATATATGCTTAGTGTTTTTAAACTTGTCACAAAATCCGCAAATCTGAATTGTCCTTTGGCCACAAGTCTTCAATGATGTCTTCAAAATACTGCTGCTCCATAAGTTTGTTTTTCAGCCCCTCAAACCAAGGTATGCCAGTACTTCGAGACTTATTCCTATCCACAAGGTTAGAGGAATTGTGTCACAAGTCCAATATTTCTTTGTCCACATGTTCAGGGTTTGTTAACTGATGTCCCATGTCTGAATCTATGCCAAGATCCTTTTCCACAGTCACAGGTCTGAATCTATGCCAAGATCCTTTGCCACAGTCACAGGTCCAAGAGTTGTCCACATATCAGAGTACTTAAGTCCAAAATTTTCTTCATATGTTACAAAACAGATCCAAGCTTTCACAAATATGATAGATCCCGAGACTGTTGGTGCAAAAATCCCTCACAAGTCTGATTTGTTGCAAACTATAAGCCTAAGGTCTGTATCACAAGTCTGAGAGGCTGATTAAAGTGTTTTGCAATAGGTAACAATATTTTTACAATTCCACAGGCCCAAATATTTTCCACAATCATAGATGCACAGGTTCAAATGTTAATTGCGGTATCTCAAGTTAAAAATACAGTGCTTTAGGCCCAAAAATTATAGTGCCGCTACTTCAAGACTTCTTCCTATCCACAAGGTTAGACGAATTGTGTCACAAGTCCAATATTTGTTTGTTGACATGTTCAGGGTTTTTTAACTGATGTCTCAGGTTGGAATCTATCGCAAGATCCTTTTCCACAGTCACAGGTCTAAGAGTTGTCCACATATCAGAGTACTCAAGTCCAAAATTTTCTTCAGATGTTACAACACAGATTCGAGCTTTCATAAATATGACAGATCCCAAGACTGCTAGTGCACAAGTCCCTCACAAGTCTGATTTGTTGCAAAGTGTAAGCCTAAGGTCTGTATCACAAGTCTGAGAGGCTGAGTCAAGTGTTCTGCAATAGGTAACAAGAGTTTTACAATTCGACAAGCCCAAATATTTTGCACAATCATAGATGCACAAGTTCAAATGTGAATTGCAGTGTCTCAAGTAAAAAATATAGTGCTTTAGATCCAAAAATTATAGTCCCTCAGGTCGAATTGCATGTGTCCAAGCTGCTACAGGGTCTGCAATTAAGGTTTTCCATAGGTCTACAAAATAGCTCTATTATGGATCCATTTAATCCTTCATAACGTGTCTTCAAAAATATTTATATAACCAAGAGAGGAAGTGTCAATCTCCACATGTCAAAAGAATGTCACAGTAGGTTTGAGCTTTAGTGCTTTCACAAGTCCGCAATTCTTTCAGGTGCGAGTATGTTTGCAAGAAATGTGCCAAGATGTGCAAGTATAGGTTCCTCAGATGTGAAGTATTATTCAATAGAGACTTCTCCTAGAATTTGACTACTGAACTTACTCTTTGTTCTTCACTACACTATGATTTCTTTCTATATCTCTGTTCGAGTTTTTTGTTCCATAGAAATTTTGGATCGATCTTCAAGAGGTGTGAACACTGCCCCAGTGTCAAGAAGAAATCCTTTATTGGGAGCACCTCTGTTGTACTTCTGGTTCTATAGAAAGATATATCTGGGATGGGGTTGAGAGTCAATATCCCTACAAGCTCTAAGGATCGAACTTGAGGAGGTGTGAACACTGCCCCAGTGTCAAGAAGAAATCCACTCTTGGGAGCACCTCTGTTATACTTTTGGATCTGTAGAAAGATAGATCTAGGATGGGGTTGAGATTCAATATCCCTACGAGATCTAAGCTCTGCACCAAGCTCTAAGCTCTGGGGTTGAGAGTCAAGATCCCTACGAGCTCTAAGCTCTGCACTAAGCTTTGCACTGGCTCTAAGAATTTTCAATATTTCTTCCAAAAACGCTCTAGATGTGCTTAGTTTTTTTAACCTTGTCACACAAGCCACAAATTTGAACTATCCTTTGGCCACAGGTCTTCAATGATGTCTTTGAAATACTGTTCCTCCAGAAGTTTGTTTTGCAGCCCCTCAATCCAAGGTATGTCACTAGATCAAGACTTCTTCCTATCCACAAGGTTTTAGGAATTGTGTCACAAGTCCAATATTTCTTTGTCCATAGATTCATGGTTTTTTAACTGATGTCTCAGGTCCAAATCTATGCCAAGATCCTTTGCCACAGTCATATATCCAGGAGTTGTCCACATATCAGAGTACTCAAGTCCAAAATTTTCTTCAGATGTTACAACACATATCCAAGCTTTAATGAATATGACAGATCCTAAGACTATTGATGCAAAAGTCCCTCACAGGTCTGATTTGTAGAGTGTAAGCCTAAGGTCTGTATCACAAGTCTGAGAGGCTAATTCGAGTGTTCTGCAATAGGTAACAGGAGTATTACAATTCCGCAGGCCCAAATATTTGTCACAATCACAGATGCACAGATTCAAATTGAATTGCAGTGTTTCAAGTAAAAACTACAGTGCTTTAGATCCAAAAAGTATAGTCCCTCAGGTTGAATTGCAGATGTGTCCAAGCTGCTACAGGGTCTACAATTGAGGTTTTCCATATGTCTGCAAAACAACTTTATTATAGATCCATTTAACCCTTAGTAATGTGTCTTCAAAAATCTTTATAGAGCCGAGAGAGGAAGTGTCAATCTCCACAGGTCAAAAGAATGTCACAGTAGGTTTGAGCTTCAGTGCTTTCACAAGTCCGCAATTCTTTCAAGTGCGAGTATGTTTGCAATGAATGTGCCAAGATGTGCGAGTACAGGTTCCTTGGATGCGAAGTATTATTCCATATAAAATTTTCCCAGAATTCGACTTCTGAACTTACTCTTTGTTCTCCACTATGCTTCTATTTCTTGCTATATCTATGTTCGAGTTTTTCGTTACACATAAATTCTGGATCAATCTTCAAGCGGTGTGAACACTGCCCCAGTGTGAGGAAGAAATCCACTATTGGGAGCACCTCTGCCGTACCTCTGGTTCTGTAGAAAGATAGATCTGGGATGGGTTTGAGAGTCAATAGCCCTACGAGCTCTAAGCTCTAAGCTCTAGTGTTGAGAGTTGAGATCCCTACGAGCTCTAAGCTCTGCACTAAGCTCTGCACTGGCTCTAAGCCTTTTCAAATATTGCTTCCAAAAACATCTCAGATATGCTTAAGTGTTTTTAACCTTTTCACACAAGCCACAAATCTGAATTTTCCTCTGGCCACAGGTCTTCAATGTTGTCTTCGAAATACTGTTGCTACAGAAGTTTGTTTTGCAGCCCCTCAATCGAAGGTATGTCACTAGTTCAAGACTTCTTCCTATCCACAAGGTTAGAGGGATTATGTCACAAGTCCAATATTTCTTTGTCCACAGATTCAAGGTTTTTTAACTGATGTCTCAGGTCCGAATCTATGCCAAGATCCTTTGCCATAGTCATAGGTCCAAGAGTTGTCCACATATCAAAGTACTCAAGTCCAAAATTTTCTTTAGATGTTACAACATAGATCCAAGCTTTAATAAATATGACAGACCCTGAGACCGCTGGTGCACAAGTCCCTAACAGCTCTGATTTTTTGCAGAGTGTAAGCCTAAGGTTTGTATCACAAGTCGGAGAGGCTAATTCGACTGTTCTGCAATAGGTAACAAGCATATTACAAGTCCACAGGCCCAAATATTTGCCACAATCACAGCTACACAGGTTCAAATGTGAATTGCAGTGTCTCAAGTAAAAACTACAGTGCTTTAGATCCAAAAATTATAGTCCCTCAGGTTGAATTGCAGATGTGTCCAAGCTGCTTCAGGGTCTGCAATTGAGGTTTTCCATCTAAAGATGTTGTGGGTAAGTATGCAATAGAAAAGGCTCCGTGCAATCTAGATTGCAAACACATGCTCGGAATTAGGTTGAAAAAGATGGTCAGTACTTCCATTTGAAAATATTTTTTGTCAAATAACATGAGCCATAACAATAGAATGCTATAATTTGTGTCGATGTGACAATGATGAACCTATGCCAAGGTAAAATATTTTTCCTACCCAAAGAATCATGCAAAATTTCTGTAAGATGTGTTTTTTGTTATTTATGGAGCAATTTTGAAATGTAACTTATGAGTGTGTAATTAGATGTGGTACAAAAAAAAAATTCTTATGACCATTTTGAAAAAAGAAAGTGTATACTTAGTAACTTACACGAGGGAAGAAGCCCCAAGGGTTAGCTCAATCGCAGGAGTCCCCGCTTGAAGTACTCCCCGATTGGGAGGTCCGAGGATCAACTTCGGGGTTGACACCATGCAAGTTAGGCCTCACAGTTAGGCCCGACAAAAGATCCCCCGGGAGGATGTACTGTGATTTATTAAGACCCCCGGATGTAGCTATGTACGTGTGTGGGCACATAGGAAAGTGAACCATTTGAAACCTTACACGAGGGAAGATGTTGTTGAATAGTCATTTTAACTGCAATTTTGGGTAATTTATTTTGTTGAATAATAAGTGTTCTCTATTAGGGGAGAAAACTATGGAAACATAAACAATTCTTTGAGATTACTTCATTTTTAGAATAGAGATAAATTTTATACTGCATTTTTTAAATTAATAGTAGGCATCAACTTCTCTTGGTTCTTTTGTGTCCTATTGTAAACTCAGTTTCACAGGTTGCCATTGTCCTTTAGTGTAAAAATGGTAAAGTTTGTAGCTATTTTTAACATAAGTCCTCTGTCTGCACTGTGCAGCTGCCTTGTTTCTGATGATGTTCAAGGTGATTGTATCTAACACTCTACTCTTATGAATGTTTGGACTAACCAAAGTATGAGTTATATTAGTGAAAAGAAAATTGAACAACATGCTATACTTAATGCTTGCATGTCATCTGATATTTTGAGTAAGTTTATTTGTCGTGGCCCTTTTCATTGATATCTTATATATGTTTGAATATCTTTGCTTTCCATCATTTCAGGTATTTTCATGTGGCATTTCTCGCCATATCTATAGTAGAAGCAAACCAAATGTAGTTCATCATGACTTCACTACATACTGATAACAATTCAAATGTATGATGTATTTGTTTACATGCTTACATGATAGAGATAGAGACCATTCATCCTGATAATGTGGATATTCATTGTCATGATTGCAGAGTATCTAAGTTGAGATGAGTCCTGCACAAATATCTGAATTGTAGAACAAATGAAGAAGCCACCTTTAGGGGTTGATATAATCTAGTACAAATTTGCTGTAAAATTCTTTGATGTCAGATAAAATTCATGAACCTGGCAATCAAACATATCAAATGATGGATTCAAGCCACTACTTATGTACCAGTTTGCAAAAAAAATGCTTCCAATGAACCATGCTTTAATTGCCAGCAAAAGGATCAACATTTGAAAGCTTAAGTGGTTATTTTGAGCATCATATCAAACATATCTAAGTGATTAATACCAGACAATTGTCAAGCAATGACCTAAGTAATTATTTTTTTCATCTCTGTTAATGAAAATAAACAGTGCACTTGGTGTTTGAATGTGCTATTTGGAATAACAACTTCCAAACTGCACATATATATGTTATAATACACTATGGATTGAAAGTGTATATGCATCACTCTACTTTGTTATGGGAGCACATGAAACCATTTGTAATTTTTCCCATCCATATATCTTTTTCATTATTTTAGTGGACAAGATGCATGATGCTTTTTATTTCCTCATTAGAAAAAACAAAATTTCAGTTTAGCCTCCAAAAGGTGAACAATGGAATAACTCTGAAGCAGTTCCAAATCCCTGAGAGGGCCAAGAAAAAAAGACACCAGGAATTTCTAAGGTTTACAGTATCCAATGCACTTTTTCTTGGAAGAAAATTGAGCATTGATCCTCAATGTCCTTCTAGTAGTCTCTTGCATACAAGCAGTCCAAAAAGATGTGCTTCACTTGTATCTGGTTTACCACAGATTTAGCAAAGTCACCTGTCAACATGCTCTTATCTAGATAGGTCTTGGATGGCCTTGGATGATTTATGAACAACCATGAAAAGACCCATAGCCAAACACTATGAAGCCTATGAATCCCTTTATCCGAGATATTGAAGAGTTGAGAGCATTAAGAACTCAAACCCAAAACAATTGACAATAACACAACATAAAAGTGAAAAGGACTCCATAAATTATATGAAACAAGGAACCACTAAATAATCGCCCTAATGGTTGCCACAAATGCCCAGTTATACTGTAGAGGTACGGTAGACCAGACCAATGAGGAAGATAGGATTCTTATAGTAGTACTTTGCAACACACTGGGTGATCAACTTTAATGCCCTGTTTTGAGCATCTTTTGGCAGAATAAATGCCCCTCACTCGCAATCTCTTAGTGGATACTATTGCTTTTGATTTGTCTCGCTTATCTAGCCACATTGTGGTAAGTGGAGGCTAGTTCAGGTTCTCTCTTCGAGACATACAAAAAGGGAAAATTTGTTAAAATATGTCAGAGTAGTAATCTCTATCCAACTCCCTTTTCAAAATCTTGGGTCAAGCTTGTTCACTAGCTTAGGAAAACATAATTAAGCTCATTGCATGTTGGACGAACTTGAAAATATTTGACTACATTTAGCCCAAACTCAAACAAATCAGACATATTTAGAAACAAATTTGGGAACTCTTATAGTCCCTTCCATAAGGCAACATGGACTATAGTAAATGTCTAGTTGTTTATTATTAGTCTTTTCTCGAGAATTAAAACATAAAACCACATAAAACCTAATTTTTTAAGGCAAATATTAAAATAATTTTTTTCTCCACCTATCAAATGTTGACATTTCTTTTTGTTAGCCAATGAAAAATTTTAACATCTTAATTGGCCTCTTCTTGAGGTGGAGAGGAGCAAAACTTAGAAGTAAAAAGCATATGGTAAGGATTTTTTTTTCTTAATAAAGTAATGCTAGCATTACTCTAGCATTACTTAGGTTAACATCAATTGTTTTCTCGTAAGAGTCTAAACGTATTGCTACGAGTCTAGCCATGATCTCTTGAGTGCTTTGCTACACATAGCTAGCCAATTGTCTAGATGGGGCACATGTTCTTTTATTCAATTTTCATCTGCTTCGGCTTCTTGAATTTTATTGATGCTTCTCTCATACAGGAACTAAATTCAGTTAAGAGCGAGTCAAATGAAGTTATTATAGCCAAAATTCCTTTGCATTGTGCAAACAATTATTGGATAACAAGCTTAGTTGCAGGCCTACCATGTATGATAGTTAGTCCTTGTTTTTGATCTCCTTCTTTTTACATGTATGACCATAAAATACAACTTAGCCTATGTTCATGTCATAGTTAGGATTACAAACCTATGAAATTCACTGACTCATCTAGGATTACGAGCTAGTGTGTTAAGACCGCTTGAACATATTAGCTTAACCATGACTTATTGAGCATATTACTATGTGGCTAACTCAAAGCATAAGTGGTGAAATCGTAGTGTTTCTTTGAAGAAATATGATTTACCATTCATTATTCTACCTATGAATACATGTACCGGTGAATGCCTTTGTATCGATAAGCACAAGCACTAAAACGCCTAGCTCCAAGGCCACTTCTTTTTGTTCTATCTAGGAGCTTGGATTCATTCGTTTTTTGCCTTTGTATCAGTAGTTTCAAGCACCAAAAATCCCAACTCTAGAGCCTCTTCTTTCTGTACTAGCTTGGAGCCTCGTTTCATTGTTTTTAATTTATTGAAAATTGTAGAATTTACAATCTATAAAGGGTGCTAGCTCAATGGAAGAGCACCTGCTTTACAAGCAGGAGGTTGGTGGTTCGATTCGATCGTTCCTTGATATAAATATGGAATGGAGATGATCAATTTTTGGTGATGGAGGCTCTTTTTACCATCACCAATGAGCTTATGGTGACGTTTTTTGACCCTTACTAAAATATGTAATGGTGATCGTTAACGAATGCCACCATATATACACACCAATAGTGACGACCATGAAAGTTCTGTCACCATAAATAGTTGTTGTTGATATGAAATGGTGAGGGTCATTGTTTTTCATTATATTCATTATTTGTGACAAACCTTGAAGTCACCAATGAGCTTATCATGACATTTTTTTTACCCTCACCAAATATGAAATGGTGACGGTTAATGAACGTCGCCATATATATGCATCAATATTGATGCCCATGAAGAGCCCATCACAATAAATCGTTGTTCATATGAAATGGTGGCGGTCACTATCCGTTATTACAATCAATATTCGTGATGGACCTTGAATGTCACCACAACACCTATATTTTCGGCAACGCCACCTTTGGTGACGTTCAGTTTTTTGGTGATCGAGGCTATGGTATGTCACCATTGCTCATATGAAATGGTGACTATGGTCCGTCACCATTGCTCATATGAAATGGTGACTATGGTCCGTCACCATTGCTCATATGAAATAGTGACGGTCACTATCCGTCATTATAAATCATTATTGGTGACGAACCTTGAATGTCACCACAACACCTATACTTTCGGCGATGCCACTTTTGGTGACGTTCAATTTTTGGGGACGAAGACTCTTTTGACCGTCACTAATGAGCTTATGGTGACATTTTTCACCCCTCACCAATGTCCTTTTTTCTTGTAGTGCTGGAAAGGCAGAGATGCACTACAATTGTTTGAAGAAATATCAGAGAAAGGGGTGAGTGTGAATCAATTCACCTTTGCCACTGTACTCAATGGATGTGGTTATAAAGAATTTGTAGAATAAGGCAAGCAATTCCATTCCAAGTTTATAAGATTTGAATTAGAACCAGATTTTTTTGGTGGTAAATGCACTTATTGACATGTATGCCAAATGTGAGGACCTAGAGTATGCACAAAGAGTATTTTATAAAATGAATGATCCAAATGAGGTATTGTGGACAACACTGATTACAGTCTATGCACGTCATGGGTTTGGCAAAGAAGCCTTCTTTCTCTTTGAATAAACGCAATGGTTCGGCATGAAACCGAACGACTTTACATTTTCCAATGTTCTTACGATATGTGCAAGCTTATCTACTTTGGTAAATGGAAGTCAAGAACATGCTGATTTAATGAAATATGCATTTAAGTACAATATATTTCCTGGAAACACCCTTGTTGACATGTATGCCAAGTGTAGTAGTAGATAAGATGCAAAGGAAGATTTTTACATGATGTCGAAATGAAATTTGGTCTTCATGGAACTCAATGATTATAGGATGTCCTCAGCATGGTTTTTGCAAAGAAGCTTTAAGTTCTTTGAAAAAATGCAACAATCAGGCACAAAGCCAGATGATATTAATTTTGTTGGTATTCTCTTTGTGTGCAGTCATGCAAGCCTAGTGGGTTGGGGGAAACTGTACTTCGATTCCATATCTTACTATGGAATTGAAACCATATTGGAGCATTGTGTGTGCATGGATGATCTTTTGGGTCGTGTTGAGCTTCTAGGCGAGGTGGAAAATTTATCAATAACATGGTCTTTTAACTTATTCTCTAAACCTTGCTCAGTGCCTGCAGAGTGCATGGAAATATAGAGTTAGGAAAGCAGGTAGGAAATTTCCTCCCTGAGTTGGAATCACATAATTTTGCAACTTATGTTCTCATGCCAAACATGTATGCTTTGGCAGATGGGTGGGATGATAGGGAAAATGTGAGAGATATGATGGAGAAAAGGTAGGTGAAGAAATATCCTCGGTGCAGTTGGATTAATATTCATGACAAGCTTCATACTTTCATTACAGGAGATAGATCATGTTAGGGTCCTATAAATATAGGATTCATAATTTTGAATTGAATTTTAATAGTCTTGTAAATATGTACATACCTTGCTTTCTGCAAGTTGTTTTCCCATATTTTGAAAAAAAATAAAAAATTAATAAAATAATAAAAAAATCAAAAAGAGGGTAAAAATTCCTAAAAGAAAAATGAAAGGACTTAGAAAATATAGACCCCAAAAGAAAAAAAGATGAAAATAAGACATGAAAGTGAGCAAGTTCAAATGCCACTACTTTTTACTTTTTCTATTAAATAAATGATTATGGCAGAGTGTCAATAAATGCCATAATCCATGATGAGTTAAATTGTTTAATCTTGACTTGTCATGTTTTCAATTTCCATGTTTGAGATACTGAATAAATATTTGTCAGACGGTTTAATCCTGACAAATCATTAGTTAGGTAGAAAATAATGAGGAGCTCAACAGTTTAATCTGAGCCCTCGGATGAAATAAGGTAGAATTAGATAGTTTATGCTTTCAAAAGAATAAATGTTTCAAGGTTTCAAACTTAATTTCACCTACCAAAAGGAAGAAAAAATGTTAGAGTAATGTTGGGTAGGTAGAAAGAAGTGGGAAATATTAAACAATATTGGAAATAACTTTTTGCGGAAAATTCCTGTTAAGTCATCATTTTGCAGAGAATATTGTGGCCAATAAGAAATACATATTACAAAATGGAAGGAGGTTTTTGTTCCTAAGCAAGCCATATACAAAAACCTATCTCAATTTGTGCACATATATTACATAATGAAAGATACATGTGCATCTTTACAACCTATTTTTCAAGCTCTGTAAAACTCTATTTTACACATCCGTTTGCAGAGCCTATTGTGAATAGCTGGAGCATAAATTTAGGAAACTGAGAGAGGTTTATCTTACCAACATATTCATCTACAATAATCGCTTTCAATTTTTATATATATATTTCAGATTGAGAAATACAAAGGTATCATTGGACCCCAAGTTTGCAGAATTGTTGGAGCACAATGCACAAAGAAAGGAAACAGTTAGTGACTTGGATGCCTCATCATCAACTAAGAGTTGAGATCAAATTCGAATTCTCCTCTTTGTCATCACCTATCCATAAAAAATAGTGCCAAATAGATGCATTATTTTTGAGTGTCCTTTACTTAAGTTCTATTTATGTGAAATAGTTGGAGATATTTTTAAACCAATATTGATATTTTTTCAAGATATTCTAGTTTAGAATTTGTATAAATACTTCACTCTTTGAAGTATTTTGTGTGGAATAAAATTGCTAAGATTACTATATACTTTTTACTGATACATTGGAGGCTCTCATGTGTTGAATTCAAAGTAGCAGACTAGACAAAGCTAAAGTGGCATCATAATTCAGGATTCTTGCGACAAGTTGAAGAGTGAAGTACATCTCTTCTTGTCATTGTTTCTTTTCTGAGTATCATGCAATTCATTATGTGTTTGATCTATCTTAATGTGTAGCTAGGAATATTACTACAAGACTAGCCTTTTTGTCTATGTTTTTAACTAAGTTACCTTTTAAATGTTTTATGCTAATTTCCGGTGTTACAAATTCTTTATTTCTCCTACTCCCATTTGAGCCCTACCTCCTTCTTCCATTTTCCGGATCAAAGGATCCTTCATTTCCCTTTATCCCGATCATACCATTTCATCAAAAACAATTCCCCAAATCTCTGAGGGTTATCTACCTTTCCTTGAATACATTTGTACCCTTTTGGCCTTGCCTTGTAGTGCTACTATCTAGACTTAGACTCCATAGCCCAATGGAAAAGTAGATCTCTCTCTAGTTTAATCCTATGGGATTTTTACCCACCAAAACCTTTAAAAACAAAACCAATTGTTCTATCATAACTAGCCTAAAAAAATAAATCAAAACAAAGATAAATCTTAAAGAGAGAGCCCTCTCTGAATTCTAGGAAGGGTAGATCCTAGGATTTGAAGTAGGTTTGTGGTTACCTCGGACTATTTCTCTTGAACCTAGAGAAATTACTGAGTGATAATAGATCACACCCACAAATAGAGGAAATTTATGCAAACATGGACAATTTGACAAAGCATATGAAAGAGATAGGGTATGTTCCTAATACAAAGTCTATTCTTCATGACACAAAGGAGGAAATCAAGGAATCATTTGTTGGTCAGCAAATGAGAGATTGACTATTTTATTTGGCGTGACGCATACATTCCCTGGAAATCCAATCCTTGTAATGGAAAACCTTAGTGTTTTTGGAAACTAGCACAATGCTATCAAATATGTCTAATATTGTTGGGCAAGAAATTGTTGTGAGGGATGATATCAAATACATGTCTAAGATTATTAGGAAATAAATTATTGTGAGGGAAGCCAATCACTTTCATCATTCAAAGAAGGGTTGTGTACCTATGGAGATTTTTGGTGATGTAACGTGAATCAATTGGGGAATTTCTGCATTCTATTCCGTGTTTTGTGGAAGTAGTTTTCTTTTTTCAGATTAAAAAAACTAGCAAGATTTTTTGATGTACAAAAACCAGTTACATTCAACATATCTTATAGAGATAGTTTCATATCATTTATAAATTCAAAATATCTTATAGAGATTGTTTCATTTAATATAATTTATAAAAAATTTCATATCCCATGTCATATCCCACTTCAGTAGATCTTCAATATATTTCATTTTTTTAGAAAAAAGAACTTCCAAAATGGCATACTACCAAGTTATGCATAAGGAGACTAAACAGAAATAAAAATCCTATCGTCCAACATATATATATGAAAGAAATGAAGTAGTCCCAGGCTTGAGCCGGACTATGGCATAACAACGCGTCCTTCCTCCCTCATGGTGTCATATGAGATAAAGTTGTAATATATGTTGTAATTCTACAGGAATCCTAAGGGTCCTGTGCAGTTAGGTAGTTAGGAAGTTAGGAAGTTGGTAGTTAGTGATAAATAATTTCTGAACTAATTTCTAAATTATAAATGTAATACAATTCAATGAATGAGACACATAAATCACATGGTTATTATTTAACAGTGGTATCAGAGCAAGGCTGGGAGGTGTTGTGGGAGATTCTTACTGCGTGTGGTAGCAATGAATTCTCCAAAACTTCTGTCCACACCCCTACACGAATTGTGGCAGCAACATCCTTTGCAACATTGGGGATTGGAGGCTAATAGAGGCATCAATTCTGTTCTCAAGTTTCTTTGTACAACAAATTTCTTTCGGGTGGCCGGCAGAGTCTTATTGACGATATTTGTTGTGACAGTAGTAGCCACACTCATTTGCAACAGATTCAAACCCAGTGTAGCAGCATCGGTTTTGAATAAGTAAGTTTAAAAGAATAAATTCAATATTTTTTTAAGAAATCTACGGCTGAAAGTTGAAACTGAGTTTTTTTTATCAAAGAAAAACCTCTGCAAGTTAAAAACAAGGTTTTTTTAGAGAAGTGTTTTCCCGGTATGTTAGTGAAAAACGGATTTTTAAAAAATCTCTGTCGGTGACTACAGAATGTTTTTGTGGTTGAATCAGGATTTTGTTTCTAAGATCAAATCAGATTTTTAAAATGAATTCCTTGATTTAATTAATTGGGGTTGTCCTTTCTAGAAAGGAAAATTACCAGGAGTGGTTTAGGAAAGTTAAAAATACTCTTACCTTTAATGATTTATGGGATGGAGTCTGTGAAGGAGAAGGAGATAATGCACCGATGCAACCTGATGATCGGAAACAACTCGCAATCTGGAAAAGTAAGGATAAGAAGAAATATGCCTTAATATTCGCTTCAGTCTCAGAAGAGGTAAGAAAATACATTACTCAGAGTAAAACAACTTATGATTCCATAGAAAAACTAAAAGAGCTTTATGATTCACATTCTAAATTGGAGATAATTCATTTATTTTTAAATTTATTTAATATGGAAATGAACGATAATGATCCTCTAAAACTTGCCTCTGAAATTAAAGCCATCAATCATGAAATTGAATGTAATAGAGTTAAAGTTGATTTGCCGCTTATTGCCTTTATAAAAGATCTTTACCCTACTTATTCACACTACTTGGAATCTCTCCAAGCTAGTGGGAAATTAAAAGATATAGATTTTGGCAAATTAGTAGGGAAAATTGCAGAAAGAGAGAAGGCTTTTGGCAAGAAATAAGCATCACATAGTTCTAATACCGAAACCCTATTTCTTGCTCAAAAATACCAAAAACCTTAGGAGTAATCTTTCAGAAATACTATAGGTAATAGAGGTCGAGGTAGGAAGAATTATAGAGGTAGGGGGGCAGAAATATTTAGGGAGATAGACAACAGAATGAACAACAAAGAAAATTTTATGATAAACCAACTATAAAATGTTTTAGATGTGGTAAACTTGGACATACTGCTGCAAATTGTAGAATTCCCTGGGATAAAATTAATGAAAAAAGAGAACAATTGCTTGGAAATAAATATCATATAATTCCACACAGAGGACAGTCTTCTGAGAATGCATATTATGTTGTCACACATTGTAATTTCCACATGGAAGATGTTTTTAGTACTTTTTTTTTCATGGTATGACAGTTGGGTTCTAGACACAGGTTCCATGTGTCATATAACCTTTTGAAGAGATTTGTTTGATCAATTCAGTGATAATATTGACAGAGTAGTGTATTTTGTTGATAAGTCCCAAATCAAACCTTCAAGGATTGGTTCAATTCATTTAAAAATTCCTGGACTTCCAAATTATATTTTGAATGATGTTCTTTACATTTCGTAGTTCCAAAGAAATTTACTATCTCTTATACAAATAAGACAATGGGGACACTCCATTCACATATTTGATGGTAAAGTAGAAATTAGAAGAGCAACTCACAAGAAAATTGTAATGTCTGGTGTGGAAGAAGATAAATTATTGAAGTTGCATGGTATGTCGTTTGTTGCATTGAACACAACTTATTTGGTTGAGAAAAATGATACTCTGTCATCTTCTTTATTCTAGCATGCACGCTTTGGTCATGTTAATTATGAAAGTATTCGAATTATGAAACAATAGGGGATTAAGGGACTTCCAACAGTTCCTAGAAAATTTACCCCATGTAATTGTTCTATGTTGGGCAAGCATCACAAATAGTCTTTTCAAAATTCCAAGTCTAGAGCTACAAGAAAATTAAGTCTCATACACTCTGACTTATGTGGTCCAATTCCTGTACAAATAAATACATACTCACTTTTATTGATGATTATTCAAGGATGTGTTGGGTTTATCTGCTTAAAGAAAAGTCACAAGTTTTTGACGTGTTTAAGAAATTTCATCTCTTGATAACTAATGAAGCACAACTTACTATTGGTACTATAAGGACTGATAATGGAGGATAATATACTTTACATGATTTTGAAACATATTTGCAAGAGAATGGAATCAAACACCAGACCACAATACCATATAATCCACAACAAAATAGCGTTGCTAAAAGAATAAACTGAACATTGTTTAATATGGTAAGGTCAATGATGCTTTTTAAGAATGCAAAATTAATGTTTCGGGGAGAAGTCGTGCTCTGTGCGGCATACATTAGAAATCAGTGCCCTTCCTCTGTCAATAACAACAAAACTCCATACAAAATGTGGTACAGTCGTCTTCCTGCTATTAAACATTTCTGAATTTTCGGTTCTCAATGTTATGCTTTGATTCCCAAACGTCAGAGGAATAAGCTAAGTGAACGAAGTAGAAAATGCATATTTTTAGGGTATTCCATGACTTCTAAGGCATACCGATTATATAATGTAGCGAACAAAAAGTTTATTTTTTCAAGAGATGTACTTTTTCTTGAAACTGATAAATATTCTCTCATTGTTAATAGACAACTTAATCAGATAGAAAATTTTGTGCCTCAAAATTTTTATTATGAATCTGATAATATACTTCCCCATCCTGAAGGGGGGATTCCTATATTAGATCATTCTGTAGAGTTTCCTTCTCTCAATGATGAGAAATTGGTTGATGATGATAATTCTATTGTTGTTGATGAGGAATTCGTTGATTCAAGTGTCTTCACACAAACAATGACAGAAATGGCAAGAATTGAGCTAGATGAAGAAGATGAGAAACTTCCTAAACAACTTCCTACACAACATTTGTGAAGGTCAACTCGTATTTGAACATTTCTAAAGAAATATGATGAGTTTAAGGCTGGAAGTTCCTCAGGTAACTATTCTCATTGTGAATTTAATTTTCATGTGGATTGTGAACCTACTTGCCTTCAAGAAGCTATTAATTATGAACAATGGAAAGATGCAATGCAAAAGGAATATGATGCTCTCATAAAAAATGGCAGATGGAGGCTAGTGGATCCTCCTGCTGGCATCAAACCTATTGGTTTCAAATGGATTTATAAAACTAAGTTTAAAAATGATAGTTCGTTAGACAAGTACAAAGAAAGACTTGTAGCGAAGGGATATGCATAGAAAGAGGGTATCGACTATACAGATACTTTTTTTTTCCTACAGCTAAATGGGGAACTATTAGATCTTTGTTTGCTATCACAGCTCAGAAAGAATGGAAAATTCATCATATGGATGTCAAAACTACCTTTTTAAAAGGAGATTTGAAAGAAGACGTTTACATGTTTTAGCCAGAAGGTTTTCCATTAAAGGGAAAGAACAAAAGGTTTGCAAAATAATGAAGTCTTTGTACGGCTTGAAACAAGCACCACGAGCATGGTATGAGAAGTTAACAGAACATATTATTAATTTAAACTATAAACATTTTGACCTAGATGATCCAACTCTTTTTCGTTAATAAAGTTGTAAGATCAGTTGTATATCTAGTTTATATGTTGATGATTTGATGATCACAGGGAAAAATGATGAATACATATCATCTATAAAGAATGAATTGAAAAAGGTTTTTGATATGACAAATTTAGGTTTACTTCATTATTATCTTGGAATTGAAGTTCATAAAAAACCACAACATATTTTCATCTCTCAGAAGAAATATGCTGATAAATGATTGAATAGATATAGTATGATGGAATGTAATCCTATTGCTACTCCAATGGAGAAGAATTTGAAACTCACTTCCGAAGAAGGAAATTCATTTGAAGATCCAACAAAGTACATGCAACTTGTTGGAAGCTTGATTTATTTTTCTATTAATCATCTTGATATAACCTTTTTTGTCGGAATACTTTCCAGGTTTATGCATCACCCTTGTGAGGGGCAATGGGTAGCAGCAAAAAGAGTTTTGAAGTATTTAAAAGGAACTCAAACTTACGACATCAAATATTTCAAAGTTTTAGACTTCCATCTTGCTAGTTATTCAGATTCATATTTTGATGGAGATAAATAAAATGGAGTCTCAACTTATGGATATTCGATAAATCTTGGATCAACAGCCATCAGTTGGAGATCGTGCAAGCAAACTGTTTCTACTAATTCTACCACCGAAGCCAAATATGTTAAAGTAGCTCAATCCAGTAAGGAAATCATTTGGCTTCGAAAAATACTCGAAGATTTGCAGGGGGAAAAAGGAGCTTCGACTCCTCTTTTTATCGACAACTCTTCTGCAATTCAGTTGGCCAGGAATCCAAAGTTTCATGATTGAATCAAACATATCAACACCAAAAATCATTTTGATGTAGATATTTTGCTAGAAATAAGAATCCTAACATATAAAAACTCATTGCTTCAGTCCATTTCAAAATGCTCAAATTTTATTCAAATAAAACCATGAAAACATTCCACTCAAAATTTACATGAAGGAGAAAGAGCTATTCAAAACAACTACAGATATAAAATATAAAATTTCTCTGGTCAAATATTACATTGGGCAACCTCTTGGCTCTTGGCCCTTCAAACCACTCCTCACTCTTTCTGTACTCCTCACGCACTCAGATCTTGTTCTTCCTCGCAAAAACACTCCTATTTATACATAAATAATGTATTTACTTCACCCCACAAATTTCTCCACCCAATACTCAACTAAATCTAATTTAGATTAATTTTAGGTGTGGACTCAACAAAGTCTCGTACATAGAATTCCTACTCCTTTGATTATCTACCTAACTCATATCCTTTTAATTATTAAAAGAATACATACATTAATCCTCACCTTTACATTTTTCTCTCTTAATTTATGAAAATTCATAAAATAATTAATAAAATAATTAAAAAGTCTCATGCCCTATTTCACACAATTAATTAATAAAAATTGAGCTTGATGCTCCTGCATTAGACTCCCCAAGTAGAGAATTTTTCATAGACTCCTGTCTATGGGGTCTGTTGCTTTTCTATAATACTGCGACAGCCACAAGTCCTCATGAATTTTTCCCTCCAAGATTCCATACTCTATTTTGCTGCTGGTCCTTTGAAGTATCAACTCATTTTGATAACTCATCGTCCACTTTATCGATCAGATACCATCAACTTCTCCAACATTTTCTTTCACCAATTTGGAGTAATATTTCTTTGTCGAATTCTTTCATCTCCAACTGAGCTGAAATCTCAACTTTATGCAATGGAAATTAATCAAGAACTCCTTCTTGATTACAACTATAGTATTGGATTGCTTTTATAGCAACAACCCTCTCGTCTGGTATTGTACCTGCATTCACCAAAAAACTGTTAGTTTTAAAAAGGTAAGACCTGTTGGTCTCTTTTGATGCTTCAGGCATCAATATCTCATCATCGACTTTTTTGATTTCAATAGATTCTATTTTGAGCTACTGGCTGCTTCATCTTCCTGATTCACTGTTTCCTTTATGTCCTTACAGACACAACTTCCTTACTGCTTCTGATCTTCCATCTCAATGCCAAATAACTTTTGCTCGATTCCTCTGATTTTGACATCATATCTATTATTTTATTTTCTATACCTATAGTTATATCATTATTTGAAAATTTATAACATTCATTCAACTCCATAAATGTTAAAAATATTCCATCTCTATCATGCATAGTAACTGTAATTTCATTTGGATCATCTTCTACAAGTTTGTCTTCACCATCAGGTTCCTTCAGCCACTGTTCCAAGAATTCGATTTCCCTATGAAATATTTTTAGCACTTCATCACTACCTTCACTCTTTCTCTAGAAATCTTCCTGAGTTGTCTTGGTTTCAACATAATTACATTGTAAAACTTTGTCAGCAATTTCATTAAACAAATACATTTGTTTACCTCCTTGGAATTTTTCTTCGACATTTCCATTTTTCTCCTGCTCCATAATAGCTTCGACTTGTTGTCTTACTCCAAACTAGAATTCATCTATGATTTATTCCTATTGTAACAAATCAATACCTTCCTTCGCTGAAAGGAATTCTCTACTAGACTTTACCGCAAAAGTTTCATTCTCCTTTGTGACAGTTCCATCAGACTGCTCACCATCTTTCGCACATCTTGCAAACATACATAAATTGTGAGAAAAAATGTAAGGCTTCATGGCCTCATCTGTTTCTCTCACCAACACATCTTCAGATGCTTCTGAACTATCCCAATACTTCATGAGATCTTCCTCACTGATCTCTTCACCCAGAATTTCACCCTGTTCTGGACCACAAATGGAAACATCTATTTTTAACTTAGCCTCTCTGAGTTCTTCACAACTCAACATCTGCTCGAGATTCCTTATCTCTTCTGCCAACTGTATGTTTACCTGATTTTCCCTTTTTTCATGTGGCTTCTACCACTTTACCTTCTTTCTCATGGTCCAACCATGTGTCTGGTTTTTCACATTTTCCCGCAATAGCTCCATTAACAATTCAAGGTGAATTTTTATCTCAATCTTCTCCCATTCGTACTCTTCATCCGTCAACTGTTCACATATGCCACTTACCTTGGAATTTTCCTTCTTCTTCCCTCTGCTGTGGTCTTCATCAGATCTTTGGAAATGACTATCAACAGTCACCTTCCCCTTCTTTGTGAACTGCATTTGTTCACATGTGGACTTCATTTAATCCACTTCTCAGCAATCCTTTACACTTTACATTCATCAAAATGCAAGTTCTCCTCCTGTGCTTGGCTTCTCTTGGTTCTCTGTCTTGTAACTAGTCTCCGGTAACCCTCTTGCTTCACTTTGCTGCAAACAACACTTTAGCAATGCATGTGTTGTAATGAACAAGTCTTTGGCTATCGGGCTCCATCGATCATGCACCCAATTTCATTCAGACTTTTGACTTATCACGACTCTTTGACTTCAAACTTACACCAATTTTTAATCTTGTATGAAAATACTCAATCTCAACTCAAAACTATCCAAACTTTCATTTGACTCTAACACCTGTTTTCACTTCAAGATTTGACCCAAAAATTATAACAATGGATGTTTCAAGTTATACAATCTTCACTTTCTTTCATATTTCATTCTTTATGAAAATCATCAGTTTGTCCTTATCATTTCACATGATACTGAAGTCTTTAGTCGAAATGCAATTCAGGTTTTTCAAGATTTATTTTAAGGTGAAAACCATTCAATCTTCAATGTTTAGAAATACCTTCCCGAATTATCATACCTCATGCTCCTGTTAAGGTTATTAATAAACCTTCCTCTCTACAGTCTCAACCATTTGGTTTCCACTCTTCTGTGCCATCTTTGTCACTATTAATGCTTACAAACTCATTGTTTTAATGCAAACATTTCCTTGCACTTTTATGCACCATACAACATTAATTCATGTCTCTTCACCTGTGTATAGAGAACAAGCAACCTCTTCGAGAAATGATGTACAACTCGTACATTTTGTTCATCTTGAATATCACCTTCTTAAATGCTATCACATGATGGTAAAAACAAAGGTTTTACAACATCAAATAACTGTGGTTTTTTTGTCTTTTCAATCATAAACAGAAATCACAAAATTCCTCCCATTTCAACTACAAATTTTGATCTCAAAATGATGCAACCAAAATTGCGAAGAATCCACCTTATGCATAAAAATGCATGTTTCAAGATTTCAATACACTTTAGCATTGTGAAAATCCACATTACTTAAAAAAATAAAATATTACTCAACTTTACTGGAATTTCATTAACACCATCACTGTGTTATCCTCCATGAAATAACAATAAACATTATGATTTACCTTCTTTGGACCTTATGAAAATGAAACCCTTCTTTTCAAAGACCCATCCATCAATCCAATGATTTCATGATCAACAGACCACATATATCTCGAGGCTCTTCTTCCAACCTCCACCGTTG